>JAWHQI010000359.1:1580000-2180000 GCA_033032865.1 Dactylorhiza incarnata | reverse complement strand
TTCATTCAGTTGTATCTAATGCAATGTGTATATGTGAAATGGTTACCTTGAACCTATACTTAGTACTTATCATCTCTATTGAAGAATATAATTGTGCTAGAAGCCTTGAATTATATCCTTTTGATTAATAGATAAAATATGCACATACTAGATTGATCATTCTTTGGGTTATGGCGGTGAGTGCTTTAATGGTCATGCACATCTCTTGATTTTCATGAAGGTTATTAGGGCTCAGCCCGAATCCCAAAATTGCGGCCTCACGACTACCCCTGCATAGGTGGTGCCTCAAGAGATATTCACAACACATAAACAACAACAACAACAACAACAGAACCCATATAGTCCCCAATCATTGGGGGTATGGGCAGGGGAAGATTGGAAACAGACCTAACCTTTGGCACTATGCACAAAGTGGCTTCTCTCAGAGGAGAAAGACCTAACCTTTGACAATAAATGCACAAAGTGGCATATTCACAACACATATCTCACAAAATTATGCTTTTGGCAACCATTAAGGATTAAAATCACAACCTATATCGTTACGTGGAGCACATTTCACCATAGGAAAATGAGGAGAGAAAGATACATCCATCTTCTTTAATTTGTGCTCATCACTTGGTTATATCAATAGTTTCGTTTCTACAACATTAAACCTAATTCATGGGATCTTCAATCACATTGGTTGGGTATCCACTATTGGTAGCAAAATTATGTGGGCTTAAACCTCATTCCCCTCGATGATTTATGTATCTCATTTTGAGACAAACTCTTTGCGAGATTATCAGCCAGATTTAATTTTGACTTTACATATTTTTGTGATATCACATTCTTCCTTCTTTTTCTTCACGGACTTAAACCTGAATCTCATAAATTTATTCATCTTTGAATTAGATATATCAGAATCAATTAAAACAATCAATAAGTAAGAGAATTGACAAGTAAATGTGAAATATGACTATACTTGAAGGTTAATATGTGATGTTTTGTTTTTATTTTCAAGGTAGACCGCATCACAGGCTTCTAAAATAATATTATTAGAAGCTTCATTTACTTAATAATTAGTAATGAAAAATACATTTACACTATTAACAGATGCATAACTAATAAAAATAAAATCGATCATTTAAGACTTTTTTTTAGTTTGAGAATAAAAACTTTAGTTAAGTACCCCTACACTTTAAGAGTTCGAAGATTTGATTTTCTAGACTTCAATAATTTTGTTCTGGAAACTCATTTGATTTTCAACTTCGAATTTAAAATTTTTTTTTTTTTAAATAAATATACTCTCTTTTATAGTTTTTAATAAGTAAATGTAAAAATTTTTTGAAGTAATCTGTGAATGTTACAAAATACTTATCCACCTCTATCAGGTTGGCGATTTGAATCACAAATATTAGAATAAATTAATTACAATTGTGTTGATATTTTATTAATGAGTCATACTATGCAACTATGAGGACGAGTAATAGAGAGAAGAGTTAGACGAGAGACTAGCATCTCAGAGAATCAATTTGGATTCATGCCAGGGAGGTCAACCGTGGAAGCTATACATCTGTTGAGGAGACTCATTGACAATTATCGGGAAAGACAAAAAGATTTGTATATGTTGTTTATCGATCTGGAGAAGGCTTATGATAGGGTTCCAAGAGAGGTCTTGTGGAGAGTCTTAGAAAAAAAGGTGTAAATGTATCGTACATTGACGTAATCAAAGATATGTATACAAATTCAGTGACCAGAGTGAGGACATCTGGAGGATTAACACAGGAATTCCATATCGTTGTTGACTTACATCAAAGGTCAACTTTAATCCCTTATCTCTTTACCCTTATCTTAGAAGAGCTCACCAGACATATCCAACAAGCAATACCATGGTGTTTATTATTTGCAGATGATATTGTTTTGGTCGATGAGACGCGCGCGTGAGGGTGTAAACACGAAACTTGAATATTGGCGAGACACTTTAGAAAAGAAGGGTTTTAGGTTGAGAAGGACAAAGACGGGGTATATAGAGCTTAAATTTAGTAGTGCAAGAAGGTCAGATATCATTAAATTGGGTGACCAAGATATTTCCCGCAGTGAGTGCTTTAAATATTTGAGATCGATAATTCAAAAAGATGGAGGTGTAGATAAAGATGTGATACATAGAATCCAAGCAGGTTGGTTGAAGTGGAGAGGCACGTCTGGGATATTATGTGACTGTAAAGTACCATTAAAACTTAAAGGCAAGTTTTATCGTACTACAATTAGACCAGCAATGCTCTACGGTTCTAAGTGTTGGGCAGTGAATGGTGTACATGAGCAAAAAATGGGAGTTGTGAAGATGGGAATGCATAGGTGGATGTGTGGTCACACGAGACTCGATAAAATTAGGAATGAATGTATCAGGGATAAGACAGGAGTGACGCCAGTTGTATAGAAGATGTGAGAAGCTCGTTTAAGATGGTTCAGACATGTACATAGGAGACCATTAGAGGCACATGTTAGGCGTTGTGATAGTTTAGTCACTAGACATGTTAAACGGGGGAGGGATAAACCAAAAAATACTTGGAATGAAACTATAAGGAAAGACATGATGTACTTAGGCATTAGTGAGACTATGATTAAAGATAAAACGCAATGACGACAGAGGATCCATATAGCCGACCCCATTATGGTGGGATAAAGGCTTAAGTGTTGTTGTTGTAGATGTTTTATTTTTGATCTTAAAATATTTTCTTGCAAATTAAAGTTGACACAAATTTCGTATATAATATTAGACAATATATTTATCTTAGATAATAGATTTAATTTTATCATTTTTTTCATTGATTCAAAATTTACATGTCCTAATTTAACATGTCACATATTGCTAGGTATTAAAGTAGTAGGACTAATTTGATTTACTACAAAATCCATAATATTGAATTTCAATAAGCGATTAAAAATATATTATTTCCTAATATAAATATGAATAATATTTCATATTAATATTTATGATATAAATATTCATATTGTATTAATATCATTTATCATATAAAGGTTTACATTTATAATATTTATAATATAAATCTTTATTATATAAAGATTCATATATATATATATATATATATATTAATAACATGTTCAATTCTATTTTACTTTCTAGTTTTTTAATTAATAATTTGAGTTACACATTGTGGATCTTTGACAGGGTATACTTCAAGAAAAAGAAATATGATCTCATTGACTATACTGGTATTTATTCAATGAATTTTGGGTAGTTGAGGAAAAGTCAACTCTAGAACTTAACTATAATGACTTGGAAAATAAAATCTATGATGAATATGCAATATCAATTGATGGAGAGACTCAACCGAGTGACCAACCAAATAAATGAATAAATGGTAAATTTGTGTATATGCTAAACAAATTTGTAGCAATATTTTTGATTCTATGTATGTGACGTAATTGATTTATTTTTAAATTATTTTTGTAGATGATGAGTATACTCAGAATACTCTTAACATGTCAACTTAATTTGAAGCCTTTAGAGGGAAATCATTTACTAGATATGATTTTGATGGTGTAATATGGTTGATATTGTCACGACCCGTCTCAACAAGAGTCAGAGTGCGCTTCAGGAGGGTCGTGATGCCACATGCATGTGTGGAAGGAAAATCTATGTCTGTTAGGCGGGAGCTGAGATACAGATAAATAGTTTTAAAATAGTTACTTTTGAGTGAAACAGATTGTTTTATTGCGGAAGCGTTAAAATATGGCAGTGAGAATTTGATGCACATGTATTTTAATAAAAATCCATGATACAAGTTCTGATACAGATCGTTATGCAATGACAAACTCAGATAAATGAACATGCAAATCATGTCAAATTATAGTGCATACAATAGCCTAATAATTGTCCATGATAACAGAGAAAATGACTGATTATAATTATTACATAAAAAAATATCCGACTGTAAAAGAAATGAAACATAAACCTAGAATCTGAAGCTTGACATAGATCGGCTCAGGAAGCAGGCAGTGCATGCACGAATGCTAAGGTAAATTCTAAAACAAGAAGGAAAAGCCTCAGAACATTGATATAAATAGGAACAAAATAAAATAAAATACGAGTAGGGGAAATCGAATATTTGTGTACCATTTTTCATGAAGCAAAGCTAACAAGACAGACAAGCAAGTGAGACAAGCAAAAATATCTAGAATTATTAGACTACTCCGAAGTAAAGCATATAATTGTTCATATAGTATCATAAGCTGTAATCAATGAAGTGTGTAGGTGTTTCTAGTGAGTGCACATGGTTCCACTCAAGTTCATATGCAAGCCTTATTAGAAAATTATTCCTGCTTGTCGTGACCATGCAAGCAAGGCGTTGCACCAATTAAATGCTACCTTTCAAAGATTGCTTATGACATTGAATTAAAAGATTCATAGATGGTGATTCAAACATGTACGAATTTATGTCATGGAGAAGGGCCAGATCCTAAAACAAGTTTTACCCAAGACTAACAGCCAGACAGGCATAAGAGACAAGACTCAATGACACTGAAAACTAGGAAGTGAGTTTTGAACTTTGCGGGTTCGAGAGATTAAGATTCCAATAACAAGAAGATTCTTTAAGTAAAAAAAATGCAGGAGCAAGTTTGACATGCATCGATTTTGGGATAATTGGTGCTCATTACAATAAACCATTCTTTTGACATAAATATCTTCCAAGTAACATATGTGGTCGAAACTAACATGACATCAAACACCAATCATTTAATCATTAACAAGGAATCCTAACTGTTATCTTTCAAATTAATTAATGACCGTGCTCGAAAACTTATTAGTCTTCTAATTATCCATCGAATGAGACAAAATTCATCTATATGAATATCCAAATAACCATCATTCACATTCACAACTCGTGCTATTTCAAACGCGTGAAACCTCAAATTACTAATAAGTCAATTCAAGCATTCAAGATCTACGCTTATACGATGAAACATGCATTCAAAAGTGAAACATAAAATTATAAGAACATGCAAGACAATTAAGTTCAATGTTTGCAAGAGAGAGAGAGAGAGAGCTCTCTACTTGCCTTAAATAAGGTTGAATCTGACGGCGGCGGCTAAGCAGTGCAAGCAAAAACAGAAATCATATTTTGAACTTGTTCAAGCACAACGAAAGCGATGTGACATAATTTACTACGCTAACACATGCATTCTACGACGTGGAAAATTAATCAACGAGGGTTTAGCAGATTTACCCCCCTCAAAGGTCAGGGGAGAAGAGATTACCACGCGGAAATGAAGACTTGGCGGCGCTTAGGTTAAGAGAAACCCTAAATCGGAGGGGCTTTGCGCGATCCCACCAATTGAAACGAGGAGCGGCACCGGAATTCACAAACACACCGCGATTAGTCGATTATACGACGAACATAAGTTTGGGTTACGAAATATAAAAAATTTGAATCGCGAAATTAAAAAAAAAAATTTAGTGAGAACTGAATAAGGGGGAAGGAGAGGAGATTTTACCCATGGAAGTTGAATCCGAGCCCATGGAGGAGAGGGGAAGAAACCCTAGTCATCCCCCTTGCAATCGCCGACCAAGACGAAGAGGAAGGGCGAAAAAATTAGGGCTGCCAGCCCTAACAAGAGAGAGGGGATTGTTGGCCTGAGGAGGAGGAGGGTGGCTGCCAACCCTTGAAGTTAGGATTGCCTGCTGTCGACCCTGGAAGAGGGATTCTGGAGGAAGGGTGTCGGCTCTTGGATGTTGCCGGCCCTGGAAGAGGGATGCTGGAGGAAGGGGGTCGGCTCTTGGATGTTGCAGGCCCTGGAAGAGGGATGATGGAGGAAGGGGGAGAGAAGGAAGGGAGGAGATGCTGGAGAGATGAGCCGCTGCTTAGGGTGCGGGGAAACCACCGACAGGAGCAATGGGAGACGCAGACGGGAGGAGCAGGGGGCGGCGCCGACAGAAGGAGCAGCAGGGAGCAGCGCCGACAGGAGGAGCTGCAGGGAGCGGCGGCTTGTGCTGCGTGCGGGAGACGGGGTCGGCAGCAGCGGCTTGCGGGAGATGGGAATCGGGGGCCCTAGCTGAAGGCTAATTAAAGGGGGTGGGGGGCTATAATTAGCAAAAAAAATTAGGAAACCTAATTTTGCTTTATTATTAAACATGGGTTGTTACCGATATGGATTATGGAATACTTTATTGTTGATTATGTTTTGAAAATTATTGTGTTGTGTTAACATGCTTTAATTGATATGTAATGTGACATTATTGATATGCAAAGCTCGTGCATCTACAAAATTCATGTGCGGGATCTGCCCATGCACCTAAAGAAGACAAAAACAAGCAACCCCGGGCATAAACCTAAATATAGTTCTAAAACAAATGTAACAAACCCTTCATCTCTCCATCACCCGTCGGACTGTCGGAAGCCCCGAGGAGAGATACTTACGTGCGTGTAACGTGCGTGTAACACACGATGATAAAAAAGAGTAATTTTATGTGCAAACCCATTTTGACTACGTGCAAACCACGGTTATGTGCAAACCGAAAAATTTTAGGTGAAAACCAACTTGTTATGTGCAAACCAAAATAAAAATTAAAAATAAATAAATATCACTTCAATATTTAATATTATGTCAATTACTACATAAAATCAGTTTTAAAAAAAAATTTAGTACACCAAAATCATTATTTTTCAAGTTCAAGTGTTAGTCCAAAATCATTCTTTTTCATTCTTGTCAAAACGAGAAGAAATTTGAACGGTTTTGTGAGAAGATGTAGAGGTTTTGTAAGAAATCAATACCGGAAATATTTATGAAATCAAAACAGGCAGAAATAAATCCAAGAAGAAATCAAAACAAGAAGAAATATGAGCGGAAGGCGAACTCAAAATCAAAGAAAAAAAAAGAAGAGAATCGGCAAAGTCGTGAACGATCTCCAGCGACAACCAGACCGGTCCATCTTCTACTTCAGCATTGCAGAGCTCCCACTTTCCTGCGTTCCGGCGGGCAAGCAACGACACACTCCCGCCTCCTACTTCTGAGCCGATGCTTCCGATGCTTCAGGACTCGCCGGTCTCCGTCGGGGACGCTATTGGAGGATTCGTCGCCGCAGAGGGGCCTTCTTCCGCCGGAGCTGCTACGCGGAAACGTGGAGGGAGGAGGCGGTCGGGGTTTAGCGGGGTTGGCGATTTCCTAGAGGGGCAAAATCCGGAAAAAATCTATTTGGTTTGCACCTAGCCATAAGAGCTTTTTGATTATTTTAATCAGATTTATTGTTGTGTATTTTTTAGGCGGTTTGCACCTAGCCATAATAGTTTTGCACTTATTTCAGAGCAATCATGCGTGAAAAATCGTGCCAACGAAAATAGACAGCGGGATTGAAGATTCCACACAGCAATCTGAGGCGCATTACTCACACTGCCCCCCACAAACAAGGGTCCGAATTTGGTACGTATACATACATAATAATATATACGTTTATAAATAGCATTTTCGTGTGGAGGGCCCCGCATATTCACCGTCTCGACTCTCTCCTCCCTGTGTTTGTTCTCGTCCTTCAAAACCCTTGAAACAGTGTGCGGTCTCCTCCTTTCGGCGACGAAAAACACCGGCGATTTCGAAAATAGGGTCTGAAAAAGCTTTGAAGGTTTGATAATCGGCCGCCGAGGACATCATTCTCATCAACGAAGGTACACTTCGTTTTCCTTAACCATTTCTCTGGTTTTTAAAGAAGGTTAACACCGCGGAAAACGTTAACACCGCGGAAAACGGCCATTAATACTCTTACTACACTACAAATATCTCTGATGCACTACACTATCTATGTGGTCTATGGTAATACTTTTATAATACGACCGTATATTTCCACATTCTCAATATTTCTCCCTAAATACTGACCGTGTCCGGGACTTAGGTTATAAGTATTTATATATTTCATTTGTACACTTATTGAAGATACTGGGTAAATACAACCATATATTGTTGCAATATGGTGCAAATACGACCGTATAGATAATGAATACTATAAAATTTTCTGGTAATATGAGTTATTTCCGGTGATGTATGGACAGTACAAGTATCCACTTATAGTGTTAGAGGTATTTCATGTATATACATTGTGTGTTGTTTTTGTGAGCATTTAGGTTTCTGAGGTGTTTCATATTTATTGAATTCATGCACCAAATTTCAAAGGTATCGTTAGTGAATATAAATGGTAAATATGACCGTATTAAACAGTTTTGATGTCTTAATACCATCGGTTGTCTTAATACCATCAATCAATTTTTCAACACCAAGGAAGCATTCGGCTAGTGAACTTGTAGCGTTTGAGCACCCGTGGAGACTATGATTTGCAGATTCACTACGTTGGGTAGATAAAATGCCGAGATCAAATACATCCTTATTAAATGCAGTAGACCACTTCTTCTTAATGTTGTAAAGATCACTTAACCATCGGTTGTCTTGCAAATTTCCTTGGGTTAGAATTTGGCTCCAATATAGCTCAAACTCCAATTCAGTGTCACATTTACTCATGCACGTAAAAAATAAAGATCTAATGTCCTTGTTTTGATTAAAAGCAGGTACCTTAGAAGGTGCTTTCTTCGAAATATGCCACTGACATAAGCGATGACGAGTAGAAGGGAAGACCATCTCAATAGCAACTGTCATTGCCTGGTCTTGATCTGTGTATATCGTGATTGGTTGCTTTCCTCCTACAAACTTTAAGAAGGCCTGAAATACCCAACAGAAAGATTCTATTGTCTCATGTGCTACAAACGCGCAACCAACAAAAACATTCCGCCAATGGTTGTTTACTGATATAAAAGGAGCGCAAGCCAAATTATATTTGTTTAGCCTATAAGTGGTGTCAAAAATAATGACATCGCCAAAACATTCATAATCCAATTTTGCGAGCCCATCAATCCAAAAGAAATTGTGCAAGCGGTTCATTTCATCTGTTTGTATATCAAAAGAGAACATGTTATCTAACAACTGTCGCTCCTTAAATATTTCCAATAATTTAGCTGCATCTCCGGTTTCGATGAGCGCTTTTCTTTCACGTTGCACAAAGTTATAAGCATCCCCTTTTGTGAAGCCTAAATTATGAGCACCACCAACTTCTCCTGCCATAAGATTGAACGCATCAATTGTTCGTATTCCAACTCCTGTCATATTCTTAATCAACATGGCTTGACCATTAGATACACGGCGATGCGATCTCAACAAATGAGCATCTTGCTGTAATGCCAAAGGATGATTGTGCTCTTCAATAAATTTAAGCACCTTCCAGTTCTTACCGTCTTTGTCGGCAGTGAAGTGTAAGCAGGCTAAGCAACCTGTCCTAGTATCGCTCTGGCGAAATTTCTTCTGCACATCACTACACGCCTTATGAATCTTAAACCCTGCTTTTGAGCAAGAGAACTCACGCCCCTTGATGATCCGTGTATGAGTCCAGTAAAATACATGTTGCTTTCGCACGCTGAACCCGCATTTAAGAGCATATTCTGAGTACATTTTGTAAGCCTCTTCTTCTGAATGAACCGTGTGAAAGAATATTTCCTCCTGGTGCACCTGCAAATACGTCTGTTATACGTACCTATTACTACAGAAATTCGGTCGTATTCTGTCTGAATACAGGCTGAATACGACCGTATTATATTATATACAGTCGGAATAAGTTTCATACGGTTTTCATCTCTTCCTTCAGTGGAGGAGGAATCATGTCGTCCTCCTTCGAGTTCTCGGATGACAAATTGTTGGACGACATACCAGTATACTAAGCAGACGGAAGTTGTTAAGCAGATGTCCCTTGCAACCAGATTAAGTTGGAAGTCGTCCTGAAATGCGATTTCCGTCAACGTCGTCGAAGATGAAACCCAAGAAAACATTAAAGCAGCATTGAAAATAGGAGTGGAGTTACAGAGAAATACATAGTGACCTTCGCTTTAGAGTTCGCCGGCGAACTACATTGCTATGTTTTTTCCGCATTTACCGAAGGAGTGGAGATCCGGCTGCAGTTCGCCGGCGGTGGGGAGATCGCTTTTTAGGTCAGAGCTGGGGGGAGGGAGAACGCAAGAGCCGAAAATAGGAGCAAGAAAAGATAAGGGCAGACGATAATTTGAGTATTTATATACGCACCGAAGCAATAGGTACGTATACGTACCAAACAATTTGTGCACAAACAAAGTGAGGCCAAAGAATCAACAAAGTGAGGTGGGTAGAGTTGGGTGGGGGCCCACCACACGAGGCCTCCAATCAGCACGAGATGCCACACAACTCCTATCCGCGCCGCTATCCACATTTCCATGGAGTTGCTGCGGCTTCTTCCATTTTAAACGGCGCTCTGGCCGCACGCACAGATTGCGAGATCTCTCTGAGCTTGGAGGGAGCCTAAGATCAATCATCTTGCCTGCAACTACGATTTCCCACCGTCAAGCCATGACCTTAGCCACCGCCGCAGCCATCCGGGCCATCCCCTCCTCGCCGACCGTCGCCGACGGACGGCTTTCCTCCCGCAATCTGGTGGCGACGGCGAATCCACACTCCAGCAGCCTCGCGTGGCTGCCACCGCTGCTTCATGACTCCTATCCTGTTCGCCATTCCCAGGGCAGACAGTCCTTGAAGTTCGTCTACTGTGAGGCCCTCTTCTTGACATTTTTCTGTACAGATTTGCCTTTTTTGTATTCTGAATCATGTTGAATTGGACGTTAAAGCCCTCACCTCGCAGTTTTTGGCCCTCTAGAAAAGTGAATCTATATTTTCTCATTCTGATTCTACTCACACCTTCACAATTTCATTTTCATACTAACCCAGGCCGTAAAACCGCACCAAATGTTGTTGCTATGGCTACAGGAGAAACACCAGCTGAAGTTGCCACAGAACTTCCTGAATTTGTCACAACCTTACAGGAAGCGGTCTGTTTTTATATTTATATTCTTGTTTCATTGATTGCATAAAGTAGGGATGAATGGCTTTAACTTGTAATCTCTTGGTAGGCAGTGGGACAGACTTGATGATAAATATGCTGTGACTTCACTTGCAATTGTTTCGCTAATTGCTCTTTATGGCTCAGTTGGACTGATCTCAGTACGTATAACAGAGCCTCCCTTCCCCCACTATGATTTTTTCCCCAATTTGTAGTGGTAATGCACTGTCAAAATAGTTATGGCCAAGGCACTCTTGTTTATTTTGCTGTTAAAATTGTAACTTGTCTTTCTATGCAGGCAATTGACAGGCTTCCTGTGGTTCCTGGTCTATTTGAACTAGTTGGAATTGGTTACACTGGGGTAAGTACTTACTCATGACACATAACTACAAGAGCTCATTTGTTTCCTTCAAATTGAAAATCATGTTTGTTGGATATCTAGTTCTGCAATGGGAATCTCATGTTTCCTTGTGTATTTTATGTGTTGTAAGATCTTTTCACATAATATCAATTGGTTTTAGGTTAGATGCTTTGATTTTAACACAATATCATTGCAGGCTTGGTCCTCTTTCCTCTCTTTCACCCCCCCATTTCGACGTTGTTCAATCATGTGAGAGCGCATCTTGTTCCACATGTTTCTATAAGTGAAAGGCCTGTTGGATTGTTTTACACTGAGAATCTCATGGTCTTAATATACTTTTATTTGATTTTGGGCCTTTAAACCTTATGCCAATTGGGTTTAATTAAGTTGGATGCATAGGCTCTAACAAATATTTTATAAAACAATACAATTTGTTTTGTTTGAGTGGATGTAATTAGACTGTAATAATAAATTGAAACTTCACAAAAGACCAAATGAGCCCTTATACTGAAGGTCAGCTTCGCAGTATGGGCCTCTCTTTCATTTCGGTAAGTGGAATCACTGACGTCTTTCCAACCATACAATTGTCTTAGTGATTGACAGTAGCGCAAGCCACAAATTTTATGTCACTGAACTTACTTTTCTCCTCCACATTTCAATTTAATTAGAGGGCTCATTTCAAGTCTCCCTAGAGGATGATGCAAATCCCCGACTGGCAGTGTGGCCACAGACCTACTCATGATGTTGGGAACATACTCATGTATGGCTGATTTCTATGCATTCTGTTTAGGAGGACTGGATGCAATTTTGGAGGTCCAATGATCGAGAGGTGTCTAATTCAATTGATCCAAGCTTTCTGTTGGAATATTTTCTATATTTCTAAAATGATATACATTTTTTGTTTTGAAAAAAAATCTTTTATAAAGTAATAACACAAGATCTGAAACGAAATAAAAAATTGCAGAATAAAATTTAATTTAGAAATCGAGTCTGGGTAAGACGTGTGATCACTTCCCTAAAGAAGTTGCACCACCATCTGACAGGGCTTTCAACCGATGCTCAGTCCTCCAAGGTACAACACCGGCTAGATCCCGAAAACTCCGATGTGCGCGGACACCGAAGAAGCACAAAACACCCAAACTCCTACTTAATGAAGCAAACATCAAGAAAGCAGAAGCAAAAACCGTAAGAGCAAGATCATGCAAGAAATCTGAGAGAACGTGTAAGAGTCTGTAAAACGTTAAAAAAAAACTTCCTATATAGGAGTCTCGAAAAAACGCAAGTAATAAATCACGTAATAAATTCCAATGGTTATAATAAGTAAATTTTGTCGTGGATAGACAACACATATTTTCAATCCTAAAATTAATGAGGCAAGACGCGTAAAGAAACTGCGTACAAAAATCACGCATGCGTTGCTGCCAGGAGAAATCGACGTAAGTCTATTACTATTCGACGTAAGTTGACTTTTTCTCGGAGTACAAAAGGATGACGAAATCGACGCATGCGGGAAAGGAGAATTCAATGTATGGCGGGAAGAGACATAACTCGACTGTAAGTTTAGGGTAGTCTAATCACCTAGGGGGGTGAATAAGTGTTTAAGTCTTTTTCGGCAACTACAAATATTCAAGCAAATCACCACAGAGAAAGCAAACATTTCACAGAGTACACAGAGATTTATAATGGTTCCCCGAGTTGGGTACGCCCACTTCCACCTCCACCTATCTAGCAGTGTGCTAGACTCGGCAACTCCTCCAAATACTCAGATCTAATAACCTCAGAGTCTAAGACTCCTACAACTCAGGAATAACTGCTGATTCCCTACCTCAGATCCAGTCACAGGATCCTACAACTTAGAGTATTCCACACTTTCAACTCAGATTCAAACTTGAATCCTACCTCAGGAACTGTACATAGCTCCTACCTCAGATCCTTAACAAAGAATCCTACACTCAGGTTTCAAAGACCCTACACTCAGATTTCCTTACAAATCCTACAGAAGAATGTATATAAATGTTTTACAAAGATATTCTAGACTCAGAGAAATTAGCTTGTATAACGTGAGTCTTCTTAAAGCCTGTTGCGGAAATGACTTCTTCAGAAATCTTTTTGCAAAGAGATGTTTGATCTTTTAATCGGCAAGATGACTGCACTTTTCTTCAGAAGAATAGATTGATTTACTTCAAAGAATATCTTCTTTATACTTGAGCTCTTGAGTGAATAGCACATTGACGGCGGCGAGCTCTTTCTGCATAATGATTGAGAATATGATTGTGAATCTATCATTAGGGTTTGCTGATTTCCGTCTCACCTCTTTTATAGGGATATTCACTAACGGTCGAATCCTTAGACAACCTTTATGTCAGAAATCATCTTTCCATAAATCACAACTCTGATTGGCCCAATCTGCGGCGGCAATAAATGATATAACGCCAAAATCACGTCTTAATTTGAAATCAAGCCTTTCCGTAATTCGACTAGATGTCTGGTCGAATCTTCTTTATGTCTGGTCGAATCTTCTTTATGTCTAGTCGAATACAGATCTTCTGGTCGAATTTGGACTCTGCATAACTTTAGTTAAAATCTTCTGCACGAATCGTCTTGATGACTCTTTTAGTCTGCAAGACGATATTTGACTACTTTTGTCTTCTAGTCGAATTTTCTGCACGAATTTGTCTTTGATGACTCTTGTAGTCTTCAAGACGATATTTGACTACTTCTGTCTTCTAGCCGAATCTTCTGCACAAATCGTCTTGATGACTCTTGTAGTCTACAAGACGATATTTGACTACTAGTCGAATGATAAGCCTATCAGGTCGACTTCTGTATTCAACACGATATCTGTCTTTTATATTTCTGAAATGTCGTGTTGGTTCCATGTCGTGTTGGTTCCTCGACGACATTTCACTTGACCTCGACGACAATTGGGATCACCTCGACGATAAATAACTTTGCCAAACTTTTTCTTCAATAAAGTGCTTCCAAACATCTGTTGAACACCTCCAAGACGATATGAGTATAGTTGAACCTTGTCAAGACGATATCGTCTTGGATAGTATATTACCAAGACGATATTTGGAGATTGACCTTCTTTTGAACAAAACAATATGAAAATAGTTGAACCTTGTCAAGACGATATCGTCTTGGATAGTATATTACCAAGAAGATATTTGGAGATTGACCTTCTTCTTCTAAACAAGTCAATACGAGAATAGTTGAGAGTTTACAAGACGATTTCGTCTTGAAGCTTAAAGTCTTCAAGCTGATATCGAAACCTTTACTCGACGATATTTAGACTCTCCAAGACGATATTACTTAGTCAATTTCTAAACATTCTTAATTCAGATCCTTTGCTCTTGTGACTTCCCAGACCTTTATTCCTGATGTAAATAAGTTAGTGACAAGTCTAATATAGTCTAGATCATAGGTCGAAATGGTGTTTTGCACAATGAGGGATTACATTGATAAAACTATGTCTGATGACACTAAGTCTAACCCTATGTTAGGCTTGCACTATCTAGTACCTGAAAACAATATTCTAAACAAGTGCAAATACAAAGTGTATTTATCTTTGACTTGGTGACTTCTTCAGATCAGGATCATTGTAGGTAAGGTTCCCAACAATCTCCCCTATTTAAAGAAGTAAGGACCTCACTCAAAGATAAACTACACATACAAATATTAAAACAATGACTCAGAGAATAGAGATAACATTCAAAATATCATATATATATGTCAAATGTTTTCAAACCGATTAGTAAAAACTACATTTGACTTTAGCTCATCAAACACTCAAGTCCTCTTCTTTTTTTCCTTCAGCTTTCTCTTTTTGCTTTTGTCTGTCAAAGAAACTGAAAGGCTTTGGAATGTATCTGTTAAGGATGAGAGGAGCATTCTTTGGCAATGTTCCCTCCCTCTGCTTTTTCATGTAGATTTTTCTCCGGGCTTCAGTTTTCATGTGCTTGGTCCATTCATCTGTGGAGTAGTATTTGTTAGTATCTTTTCCAATGCTTCCAAAGTCATTCCATATTTGTTGAATTATGTTCCTTAACTTTGGACTCCACATTAAGAAGCTAGGATCATTTGCTTTAACTTATTCTCTTCTTCTCTTGGCAACCAATTCTTCTTCTGAATGCCTTTGCCTCTTCTGCTGACTTGAACCAACTTCCACCTATGTGTTTTCAGAAATATTCAAAGGACTGTCAAACCTTGAAGGCTCAGTCACTATGAGATTAAGTCCCAGGGAGCGATGAAGTGCATTCACTATCTAAAGGGCTTTGATCAGCTCCAATCTTCTCCCCCTTTCCGACTTCTTTAAAAATACTTCTTTGAATGTCTTTTGAGGAGTCTTCGAACTTCTTAGATAAAGTTTCGTTTGTGAACTCTTGAGTGTTCACACATCTGTTCATTATGACCTTCTGACTGTCAGTGATTTTCTTGGTGATCCATTCAACTGCATTTTCTAGGTCTTGCCTTGATTTTTGATGAAATCCTAGGGTGGAATCCATCCTGGTACCTAGAGATTGAAGTGCATTCATGTTACAATCCACTGCTGTTCCTGCTTTGGTGAACCAACCAGTGATTTGAGCATTGATATGGTTAATCTCATCCTTCATCTCTTTCATTTGAGCAGACATTTCTTCCTTGAAGTCCTTCACTACATTGTCAACATGTTGGTGTGCATTTAGTAAATATGTGTATTGGTGTATAGATAGTAAAATAGGAGTGTATTGTAAAGGTGAGGTATAAATAGATGTATGAGGCTTGTGATGAAATAAGAAACCCTATTTCTTCAACTTGGTATCAGAGGAGGGGGAGCGGCGCCCATCCGTGGCCTTGCTGCTGTCGTCGATCGAGAAGGTAGGCTGCGCTGCTGTCGTCGATCGAGAGGGAAGGCGGAGCCGCTGTCGTCTTCGATCGGAGGGGAGGAAGGCAGAGCTGATGTCGTCGTTGATCGAAGGAGCAGAAGGCGGAGCTGCTGTCCCACGTATTGAGACGCGGGCTGTCGTCGATTGATCGAAGGAGCGGAAGGCAGATATTCTTCCTCCGGATTCGGCGCTCGTGGAAGGCGGAGCGGAAGGCGGAAGGCAGGGCGCTGTCATCGCTGGTGCAGGAGGAAGATTCGGCGATACTCATCCTTCGGATTCGGCGAGATTCGGATTCGGCGATACTCATCCTCCGGATTCGGCGATACTCATCCTTCGGATTCGGCGATACTCGTCCTTCGAATTTGACGATCCTTGCTTTCTCCATTTCGGCTACTGGTGTGGACTGTTGAAGGTGCTGGGTCGACGAGGATTGGATGGAGGCCATCTTCGAGAAGCTGGACCCGGCAGAGGTGGTCACTTTGTTGAAGTTGTTGAGTTCATCGTCCCGACAGGTGAAGTTGGACCTCCCTCCGGTTGACCTGAAACTTGATGGACCGACCACCTATCTAGGTTGGTCTCGTCGCGTGAAGAAGACTCTTACAGCGCGGAAGGTTGGAGGGCTCTTAACAGGAGAGTTGAAGAAGCCAGAAAACCCAACTGTAGGAGATGAGTGGGAATCAACCCACATGACGGTGTTCATGTGGCTTCTCAGCTCGATTGTTCCATCGATCGCTGCCACTGTGGATGGCCTGGAGACAGTCGCTGAGGTGTGGGACCGACTGAGGTGCACCTATGATGGGGTGGGGAATACCCTCCGAGTCTTCCAGGTGAAGGGAGAAGTAGACGATACAGTACAAGGCGAGAAGACCGTGCAGGAGTACGCCTCTGAGTTAGAACGACTATGGGTGGACTATGACCACGTGTCTGACGGGATGAGTTGCAAGGACCCTGAGTGCAAGGCCACCAAACTGATTGTAGAAGAAAGGACTATGAGATTCCTTAAAGGGCTACACGGACGATTTGATCAGAGGAGGGCATTGCTTCTGTCAAGTACGAAGATTCCCACCTTGTCAGAGGCCATCTCGGCCATGATTCAGGAAGAGACTCGATTCAAACTCCAGGCGGGACCTGGGGACTCTGCTGTGGCGAAGTCGGCATTGGCGGCAACTGGCTTGCCCTCTCATAGAACTCAAGAGGACACTCGCCAGTGCTACAATTGCGGGGAAATTGGACATATAGCGGCTGCGTGTTCTAGGACACCCAGGGAGGGGGGTTCCCGCGGTCGTGGACGTGGTCGCGGACGTGGCCAGAGTCGCAGTGGCAGAAGCGGTCATCGCGCCAATCTGGGCATTGGTGGAGGTGATGACAATCGTAGCGGGATCTACACTGAGGAGGAGCAGACTATACTCAGTATGATGAGTATGATGGAGGGTCTCAAGGGAAGACAGATTGGAGAAAGCAGCAAGAGTGGAACAGGAGGGGCATCAGCCTTAGCATCGTATGCTCACCCTCCTAAGACATCAGATTGGATTGCTGACTCAGGCGCCTCTCAGCATGTGACTGGAGATGCGGGTGAGTTTTCTTCCTATACTCGCCTAGTTAAGACAGATAGCATACAGACAGCAGATGGGACTTTCCAATCCGTGATCGGTAAGGGCACTGTCGATTGCACTGGTTCGGTAAAACTCTCTAACGTCTTGCATGCTCCATCCTTTCCAGTTAGCCTTCTCTCTATAAGTTCTATTATTCTTCAACTTAAATGTATTGTTTGCTTTGACATTCCCAAGGTGACCTTCCAGGAGAAAGAGACGGGCCGGATACTTGGGACTGGGACCTGGCATGATGGGCTGTGGTACTTGGATCGGGGAGGACTCGATGTAGCTCTCACCTCCAAGTCAAGGGAGTCAGAAGAAGGAGGAGCGAAGATGAGTGCAGAGGATATTCTTCTCCTACATCACCAGCGGCTGGGACACTTATCGTTTGATACTCTAGCTCGAGTTTATCCTGCTTTGTATAAACATTCGAATCAAAGTAAACTTATTTGTGATGCCTGTGATTTGGGAAAACTCACTAGGAGTTCTTATGTTAGTACTGGACATCTGAGCTCTGCTAGTTTTGATATGGTGCATTCTGATGTGTGGGGACCATGTGCTGTGAATTTTTTGAATGGCTACAAATACTTTGTAACGTTTATTGATTGTGCTTCGCGCGTTACCTGGCTATATTTAATGAGAAATAAGAGTGAAGTCTTCACTTGCTTTCGAGACTTTCACAAGTATGTTCAAACGCAGTATGGCAAGGCGATAAAAGTGTTAAGGTCGGACAATGGGACGGAATATACTAACCGAGCGCTGGGAGAATACCTATCTGCCCATGGGATCCAACATCAGACAACGTGTCCGTACACCCCTGCACAGAATGGCGTTGCGGAGAGGAAAAACAGACATCTAATGGAGGTGGCTAGGAGCATGATGCTGCACATGAATGTTCCACAAAGTCTGTGGGGATATGCTGTTCTAACCGCAGCCCAACTGATAAACAGAATGCCATCACGAATTCTTGGATGGAAATCTCCCTGCCAGATGCTGCAGGGAAATAATGGAGGGATGCTCCCGTTAAAAGTGTTTGGTTGTGCGTGCTATGTAAAGGACAACAGACCGGGCATTGGAAAACTCGATGCAAAGGCACTTAGGTGTATCTTCGTAGGCTACTCTGGGACCCAGAAAGGGTACGTGTGCTGGAGCCCAGTCGAAAAAAGAAGTTTTGTGAGTATGGATGTCCATTTTCGAGAATTGGAACAGTACTACCGCCATGAAGAAACTTCACGCACACCAGAACCGACAAACTCTGAATGGACTAGGAGAGAGAGAGAGAGTCTGGTGACTGAACTAGAGATATGCGATGAGGAATCGACAGAGGAGTCTGGGGGTGATGAGGTGCAGGAGGAGGAAATGAGAAACGTGCGACCTACGGCTCAAGGAGAACTGCTTACCTACCAGAGGAGGGAGAGACGAACTACTGAACCAGTACCGGTGCCCAGGATGTCAGTGCCCAATCCCGTGCCTACGCCCGTCTCTCATTCTGAAGCACCTCTTGACCCACAGCCTTGTTCAGGTGAGGTCGTTTCCCTTACACCCTCTTCCCCCACCGTCACTGTCCGGCGGAGTATACGCAGCAATGCGGGCAATCCTCCGGACAGATACGGCTGGGACCTTGCGTCATTCGTCTCTTATAATAATATTTCCCCTTCTCATGGAGCATTCATAGCATCGTTAGATAGTATTACTGTACCTAACAATTGGCAGGTTGCCAAGACTGATCCGAAATGGAAAGCAGCGATGAAGGAGGAGATGAGAGCCCTTGAGAAGAACAAAACCTGGGAGCTGGCATATCTACCAGACAACAAGAAGGCCGTCGGATGCAGGTGGGTCTTCTCCTTGAAACAGAACCCGGATGGACTTATCGAGCGCTACAAGGCTCGACTTGTTGCAAAGGGATACTGTCAGACTTATGGCATAGATTATGACGAGACATTTGCACCCGTGGCCAAGATGAGCACGGTGAGAACCCTGATAAGCTTGGCAGCAAATGGTGGATGGAGAATGCATCAACTGGATGTGAAAAATGCCTTCCTTCATGGAGAGCTAACCGAGGAAGTCTACATGGAAATACCACCGGGGTTCGAGACCGCTGAGACCAAAGGTAAAGTTTGTAGACTGAAGAAGTCACTATATGGCTTGAAGCAGTCACCCCGCTCGTGGTTCGATCGATTCAGGAAGACAATGATTGGGATGGGATACCGGCAGACCAACGCTGATCACACATTGTTCTTCAAAGAGAGTGAAGGTCATCACATTACTATCCTTGCGGTGTATGTGGATGACATGATCATTACAGGTGATGACGAACAGGAAACCATCCGCCTCAAGACAGCTTTGGGCAAGGAGTTCGAAGTAAAAGACTTGGGGATGTTACGGTACTTCCTTGGAATCGAGATCGCCTACGGAAAAAGGGGTATTGTCCTATCACAGAGGAGATATGCCTTGGATCTCCTTACAGAGACAGGAATGTTGGGGTGTAGACCGTCCGCAACACCGATCGATCAAAGATGTAAGCTGGGGGCTGAGGCAGGTGACACAGTCGATCGAGAGAGATACCAGAAATTGGTTGGGAAGTTGATTTACCTGGGCCACACACGCCCAGACATCTCTTATGCGGTTAGTGTAGTGAGTCGCTATATGCACGATCCTAGAAAGGGGCATATGGATACTGTGTACCAGATACTACGGTATTTGAAGGCTTCCCCTGGGAAGGGATTGCTCTTCAAAAGAAATGGACATATGAAGATCGAAGGCTACTGTGATTCTGATTGGGCAAGCTGCATAGATGACAGGAGATCCACGTCAGGCTATTGCATATTTGTAGGAGGAAACCTGGTTTCCTGGAGGAGCAAAAAACAATCAGTGGTGGCACGATCAACTGCTGAGGCCGAGTACAGAGCTATGGCATCGGGAGTAGCTGAACTTTTGTGGCTGAAGAGGATGCTGACGGAGCTGAGTCTAGATCAAGGGGGCAAGATGAAGTTGTTGTGTGACAGCCAGGCAGCAATCAGTATTGCTAATAATCCAGTTCAACATGAGAGAACTAAGCACATTGAAATTGACAAGTTCTTCATAAAGGAGAAACTGGACAGTGGGCTACTGGAGCTTAGTTACGTTGCGAGCAAGGATCAGGCTGCGGATTGCCTGACAAAGGGACTGAGCTCAAAGGACATGAGCAGGAACTTGGACAAGCTGGGTTTAATAGACATATTTCACCCACCTTGAGGAGGAGTGTTGGTGTGCATTTAGTAAATATGTGTATTGGTGTATAGATAGTAAAATAGGAGTGTATTGTAAAGGTGAGGTATAAATAGATGTATGAGGCTTGTGATGAAATAAGAAACCCTATTTCTTCAACTCAACATATGATTGGTAATGAATTCTTTCTTCTGCTAGCAATTCTTTTATTTGAATGATGATGGAGCCTGAAGCTTCCTCTTGAGGTTGTGGAGCAGATGTACTTGGAACAACTTGCTCTTTCTCAACCACTTTTCTTTGTAGATCTTGATATATATCAGCCATTGCATCATCATTATAAAGAATGTCAGGGGAGTCATGTCTTAGAACAACAACTCCTGGTCCCGCTTTCTCAAGGATAGTATAATTCATGACTTTCTGGGAGTTTTCCAGGTTCTCTTGGACAGCCAACCCAGTGAGGGTTGCTTCCTCAACCTCTAGAGCAGGGAGCTCACTTTGAATCTCCTCCTCAACTGAAGCACCTTCTTGAGCAACATCTTGTCTATCATCAGCTCCAGCATAGACTCAGGAGGAACAACCTCTTCAGTGACCATGGGCTCACCCAATGGTTCTCGTGTGAAACTTGGGACTGAGGTCTGACTAGTTTCCCCCTCAGTTTGTGTAGGGGTTGGACTGTCCACATGTTCCTCTTCTCCAGAAGAGCTTCCTTCAGCTATAATAGCTCTCTTCCTCTTTACTGCACTGACTTCTTTTGATTTCTTAGGAGCTTCCTTCAGCTATAATAGCTAAAATATTAGTTTTGATAATATAACATAATAAGTTTAATATTCAATTTATAATTTATTTATAAGTAATGAATTTAAAAGGATGAGAGCAAAAAAGAGTATTGATAGGTCACCTAAAAATGATATGACTTTTTATTCAATATTATTCAATTTGATTTATTGATTATTAGGCTTTATGTGATAGTCATATTTCCAAATATATATAAAGTGACCATAGCGTTTTGGCTTAAGAAAACAAAACAAACAAAATAAAAAAGAGGAAAATTAAGCATATCATGAAGTAGAGTATTAGATTTTCATTTTGATTCGTTTCTACTTCATGCAATTTAATGATACCTAATGAATAAGAGATTTAGGTATCCAAAGAGGACCAAGTGGGATGGTTCCTTTGGGTACCCAAATACATCGTGCTGGTTTTTTGGGAAACAAGGATGAGTGGACTATTTCAATTGATATTATTAATGCGTCATTCTTAAGTATGAGTCTCTATTTATACTTTGGAATAATATTCTTGTTATGCATCAAATTTCTATTATAATTATTTTTATCTTGATGATTATATTGTAATGATTATTGAAAATATTTTTCATAAGAAATTTGTGCAAATCTAATTTTAAGTTAGGAGAAAAATAATTTTGTAAATGATGGTGATAACGATTAAGATTTTGATTTACAAATATTTGGTGTTTTTTACTCCCATTAGTTGAGCTCACCATGCTTCTATGATTAAGTATTCTACTAGATGTATGTTGTATGAAGTTTGAAACACTAGTAGTTGCCTTGTACAATTTTGAAGATAAACTTGAAATAAAAGATTTTTTGTTTGAAAATTTTTCCACAAATGATTTTAGAGATTCTAGTTTATGAGAGAGAATATTATTTTCATTTATCAAATTTTTACTATTCTCTTGTGCAATAAGAAGCTCTTTTTCAAGCACCTTGAATTTTTTATTTAATTTATCACAATCAATACAAGGTGTGACAATCTTAAGTAAAGAGCAAGACGATGAACTAGACTCATCAAAATTTGATTCTACATTAGCATTTGCTTTTAAACTTTTATTTTCTAAACGTAATTTTGAGTTAACATTTTTCAATTTCTTAATTTTACATTTAACACTATTGAGCATATGCAATGTAGAAATCAAAGTTGTAGCAAAGAGAGAATTTTTGCTTACTACGCTCTCGGATGTGACAAGATTTGAACCTAACGTTCCTTTGACATCTTCATCTTTCTCTTTCATTGATGCATTATCATCTTCCTTTCGGCTTGACGTGCACTCCATAGATTCATCAAAAGAGGAGTTTTCTTGAATACACTTGTATGCTTGCATATTCTCCAAATCTTGCGTTTGTTCCATACTTATATGAGGAAGACTATAAATCTCTTCAGGAAATTTCCAAATTTTGTATGCAGTAGAAAAACAATAAACTAATTTGAAAATATCTTTTGACATTGTGCAAAATAAACTATTCATAGCCTTTGCATTTAAATAACATTCCTTTTTATTTAGATCATCCGGTGGTTTGATTATTGTGATATTCCAAACTTCGATAATTAAGTACTTAAGAAAATTTTCTACCCTTTATAATTTTTTCCTTCAAATAAAGGTAGTGCTAGTGATTTTTCATTTATTTAAAATTTCTCCCCACTAGTAGAAGCAAGATCATGATCATGAAGAGCCATTATTCCCGGTGGTGAAACCGTTTTGGAATAACCTGGCTCTGATACCACTTGTTGGATCTTAAGGCACCCGTAGATGGGGTGAATAAGGGTTTTAGAAATCTTTATAATTTTAAAGGAAAACTTTTGATATTTTATATGAAATAGATTGAATCAAAAGTAAAGTGTTAGAAATTGAAAACTAAATCAATTTTATTGAACAAATAAAGATATGATTATCATTTATAAAATCGATTACAAAAACGGATTTCTTTGACGCTAGAAATCAAGACGAATATGAAAAACTCATTTTTGTTTTCTATACCGTCTCTTTTCCCTAAGAACCGGTTCGCTTTAGCCGATCTATCCCCAGATACATCTTCAAGCCGTTCTAGCATCTCTATCCCCAGAAAGGCCTCGAGCACCACCTAGATCTAAGCCCTAGATCTAGTCGCTTTGTGGCGAATTCCCCCTAAGCCGCACACGGACCTAGTCGTCAACAACCGCGGAGAATTCACGAAACGATCACAAAGATAAAAGGTGTTACAAAGTATGAAAGACAAATTTAACTCCCTATGAGGAAATCTGAAGGAGAGGACGGAGAATCGCTGAAGATCGTTGAAGTCGAAGCGTGCGTTGTTCGCGTTGAGTTAGCGTTGATCCAAACCTCCTTTGATTCCTTCTCTTGAAATTGAATGGGAGATCCTTTGTGATCTGGAAATACGGCCCTCACAAATAATTCAGAGTGCTGGAATATGGCTTCTTGAGTTCATCAAATTGAATAGAATGAATGTCACCTATTTATAGGAGAGGAAGCTAACGTCGTCGTTAGGGCTAATGCCAGACGTTGACTCAGTTTAGAATTATTTTGATGGCTCGAATCCACAATCTAGGAAGGAGATATTGCATGTTTGGAAACATCATATTTTAGGCAACTCTAACGCTGGCGTTAAGACTACCGCCGACGTTAGGTCAAATCATTCCTAAAATGCACCAACAATCACGACAACTTCCCTCCATAACATTTTCATACTGGTGAGATCGAGGGTCAACACTGGCATTGGCTTTAACGCCTGGCGTTAGACCACATTCTTTCTTTTCAACACTTGAGCAAGTCCAAACCAACACATAACATCCTAGTGTCATCTTTGTTCAATCCTGCATACTAAAAACACAATGACAAACTAGATCAAATACACGTAGGATTTGTTATTCTCAAACTAAAGGGATGCGGAAAACCGTGTTCCAACATATACAACATCGACAACCCTATTTTTTGGGCTGACAGTTCATTATCTGGGAAGACCGCGATAGATTAAAATTTGTATTGACGCAAAAGATCACCACTAGACCCAATAGTCGTGGATCACCACCAGACCCAATAGTCGTGGATTAAATTTTGTATTGTGAAACTATTGGGTTTGAACTTCTCTGTTGAGTAAAAGTCATGTGCAACCATTGTCGCAATCGATGCTCTGTCAGGGAAATTTGAGGAAGATATGTGATGGGGAATCGAAACCATTCATCCTGATGAAGATTTGTAAAAGAGAAATATAATTGATTTAGTTTATCGAGCACCGCCAAGCACTGCCAAACATAGTATATAGGGCTAAAAAATAAAAGGCTATCATAAAAATGAGAATTTTACAAAAATCATGTACACTTATGCAGGATTTTGGTGTAGCATTACTCACCTTATTAAGGTACGATGATAGAAAAAGCAACAGAAATAATGGGAAAGGAAATGAGTCCGCAGTACTAACAAAAGAGAGAGTGAAGCAGTCATATATTTCTAAAGCAAGCTTTCAGGTTTGTTCGTCCTGATAATACAACAGGCATGCTAAAGAATCTAAAGAAGTTAAAAGTGACAAAGTGGAGAAAAAAATTCTAAAAGCTTTGATGCCTTGCCACTAACATGCACAATAAAAAGTAGTGCAATTTTTTACTCTCATCTTCCAGCAAAACTTGCAAATTGATGCAACTGGAGTAACCTTCATACATAAATGACACTTAGCAAAACATGAAGTTAATTAATAGTAAAAATAATAAGAACAAATTTCATTATTTGGGATCAATTAGATCATTTTTTTAACACAAACGTCTACTTGCATGAGATTCCGAATATTAAGGAGAAGAGGGTGGGCGAAATATTTGTTGCTCTATAAGCGATGGAATGTTCTGGAGAAGGAAGTTTCCTGGTGTTGGAGAAGGGTCTTTCCTGCGGTGTTGTGTAGAAGAAAGTTTCCTGATGTGACCGAGGGATTTGAAAATTGGAAGAAGATGAAGGCGAGAAATTGAAGAGTGGACAGAAATATTTGTTGCTCTATGAGCGTTGGAGTGCTCGCTTTTATGTACAGTGGACAAAATTTTGTTTTAACTCGTCCACGCAGAACTTCTTTGTCTTATGGCGATACCTTACAATGATGCTCGTGTGAACCATGAGGTCGATGCTCGGAGAGGACGCAGCTCTGCCGTAGAATCGAGACGTCGCGGGGGAGGCGTGTTAGAAATCTCCTTCTCCGTCAACGAGAAAGCCTTGTATGCCATTTGTATTTCATCTCTGGAATTGTAGCGTAGGGTCGAACCGGGGATTCAGGGCGGCGATGAGCGAGTTAGGGCGACTCCTTGGAGATGAGAAGGAATCCATGCGGCGAAGGATTGAGCGGAGAATCCTTAAGGCGGTAGGCTTCAGCGGAAGGAGTTTGCGGCAGGAATTGATGATGGGGATCAGGGGCAGGTTTCGGCATCGGGGTTCTGATGCGGGATTCGGCTACAGGAATCTTCGTCGGTACCGATGGCCAGCTTCGGAGTCAGAGTCGGCATCAACATCTGCATCGAGTGCAGGAATCGCGGGATGAATCGTTCCACAATTAGGAGAAGGGATCGGGAGTGAGGTAGTATCCACGAAGAAGGAATGCTCTAGTCGGGATCACAGGGGAGTAACTGCACAAAACATGGGAATGAATCGTTTTTATTGGTCATGTATTATGGACGTGATTGATTAAATGTTGATTTTAATCGTAAGGCCGTAATTTAAAGTATGATAAGAGCAAGAAAAATAGTATATTGTCTTATATAATAAAGATATATATATATATATACACGCAAAAAAAAATTTAAAATGCTCCACAATTATGATTAAGTGAAGCTATTAAAGTACAATTATGATTAATTACCGAGATGTCCCCTGGGAGTTTGTGTATATATATATATATAGGGTTAATTCCGGAACCTCCCCTGGGAGTGTGTATAATTACAGGTTGCACCCCTCTATCTTTCGAAATTACATTTACCTCCCCCTCTAAGTTTCCCTAGTTTACAAAAATGCTCCTTTCGATTGAAATATTGATGAAAAATGATAAAACCTGCCAAATTATTTTATGATATTCAATTTTACCCAATGGTAATGACTCTACATTGAAAGGTGTGATCTTTTCCTTTAGAAATATAAATGGAAAGTGATCAGATATGCCAATTTTTTTATGATATTCCAATTTTACCCTTTGTAACAACTCTACATTGAAAAGGGTGTATTATATTTTACACTTTGTAATGAATCTAGAATCATTATACAAGGAAAAAATTGAAATATCATAAAATAAGTTGTCCGATTTGATGTTTTTCCATCCATATTTTTAACAGAAGGGCATTTTTGTAAACTTGAGAAACTTAGAGGGGAGGTAAATATAATTTTGAAAGATAGAGGGGTGCACCTTGTAATTATGCAAATCCCCAGAAGAGGTCCCAGTACTTAACCATATATATATATGCATTAATGATTAACATTGTTGGTTCTATAACTTATGCATGCAGAACTATTATTTTCATATCATTACAAATTCCCTTTCACTTCTATAACATGCTTCTAGCATTCACAACTCCATTATTACTCGTTGCGATAAACTGAATTGTTAACGGTATGTACATTTGTTCTATATACAGTGGTTCGTCTACCGCAACTTGGTGTTCAAGCCCGACAGGTACGCCAACTTTCATTCTAGGAAATTTGTTCGCCTAAGGATTGTCTATGATGAAGTGGAACTTTTGAATTCGGGAGATTGCACGCGTTCATTAAGTTATTGCGAGCGATCACTAAAAAATCCGCTTCTATAACCGCAATACTGAAGATATTATCTGGGACACGCTATTTCAGGGTAGCATTGGTCGCAAAACTGAAGGACATCTACGGCGATGTGCTTGGAAGCAGCAGCTGAAGCGACTACTCCGAAGAACTTTAAAATTGCTCTACTCTTCTTGAGCTTGGAAAAGGATCTGTTTTTGGAGACGGAAATTGAAGCCAAATCTTATTTTTGCAGAAATGTATTGGATTTGAAAGCATGAGCCTAACCTTCTGTGCATCTATTTTTCCCATTTGCTTGTTTTTAGACTGTTTCTTTCATATGCAATTTTATAAAATGAAAATTTTGTGCATGGTGAGAGCATTCTTCCAATGTCATGCGATTTAAGTTTTATTTTTGGAACTGCATTGGAATTGCAATTTAGGTTTTATTTTTGAAACTGAAATGGAATTGCAATTTGTTCAAATATTGTTTTGCATAGGAGTATGTTCTTATAATCTGAAGGTCATGAAAATTGTTGAAAATTTAGGCTTCGTTTGGCGCGGTGGTGGCGGACGTGAACGCCGTGGTCATGAACCGTCAATCGTGAACGCCTGATCTCACCTAAAAAAATTCATGCATTTTATGCTCAAAACTAGTTTATTTTCTTTATAGCTGTCATAACCTTGTCTTGCCAAACATATATTCTGTGATAATGACGTTTTTGACCAAACTCACAGGAGCAAATAAGTCGCACTTCATCGTTTGGCGCGGCTTATTTGCTCCTGTGAGTTTGGTAAAAAACACAATTATCATAGAATGTATGTTTGACATGGGTCATGACCACTACCAAGAAAATAAACTAGTTTTGAGCATAAAATGCATGAGGTTTTTTAGGTGAGGTCGGGCGTTCACGAATGATGGTTTGGCCACCACCGCGCCAAACGAAGCCTTGGCGCCGCTTATTTGCTCTGGTGAGTTTGGATAAAAACGCTATCTTAGAATGTATGTTTGGCATGACAAAGGTTATGACAGCTACCAAGAAAATAAAATAGTTTTGTGCATGAAATATTGGTGAGGTCTGACGTTCTCGAATGATCACCGCGTTCACCACCGCGGCAAACGACGCGGTGGTGGCGGTCGTGAACACGGTGGTCATGAACCGTGGTTCGTGAACACCCGACCTCACATAAAAAAATTCATGCATTTTATGCTCAAAATTAGTTCATTTTCTTGGGCAGCGGTCATAACCTTTGTCTTGCCAAACATACATTCTATGATAACAAGACATACATTCTATGATAATGGCGTTTTTGACCAAACTCACCGGAGCAAATAAGCCGCACCAAACGAAGTTATAGTCTCACATATAATTAGTTTGTTTTTGGTTGATTTTATTGATTCTAAAATGATATCACAGTAGATAGGCATAACAGCCCCCTCATATCACCAGAGAAAAGGAAAGAAGATCATGTGTTGAGTTAAAAATCTCTATGCATTATCCATTCAACAATTTATTTGCCAGAGCCTTTCGTTCTCGCAAGCGATTGACTCCACAAGAAATCACACGAAATCGTTCGTGCTTGTGCATATGATTCGTGGTTGGAGATGGAAGTGTAAGGTTGCGTTTTCGTGATTTCGGCCGTCAACATGTGTATGAAGTAGCTATGACTAGAAAAACTTCATGCGGCCAGTTGCTAGATAACAACATAATTTCTTTGATAATCCTATCCAAGCAACCATTTTTTTGCTGGAGCCTCTCGTTCTCGCCGGAGATCGACTCCATGAGAAATCACACTGGAAGCGTACGTGCTTGTGCGTATGATTCGTCGTTGAAGATGGAAGAGATAAGGTTATGTGTTTTCGTCGGTCACCACGTGTATGAAGAAGTTAGGACTAAAAAAATCACAATTTTCAAATAATGTTAGAAGCAATTAGCTCTTGTAGAATGTTAGCTGATATATAACTCGAATATCTCAATTATTTCTATAGTAGCCTAGAGATAACTCGAGTAATTTAGCTATTATTATAATAGTTGAGAGACGACTCGAATAACAGGGTTATTTTAAGAGTATTTCTGAAACTACGCTAAAATCTCAGATTCGTTTTATAGTATATGTAAGACAAAATTTGCATACACTATCGAACAAGTTGGAAATATCAAGAAGGTATTTCAAATTATTCAAAGAGAAGATGAAGTTTACCAAATTTTTTGTGCCTATGCACATAACATTGAGTTTAGTGTTCGCAAAGAGCATCGAACAGTTTGGTCAGATACAAATTTTATAAAATCAAGAGAGTATTGTTGCTGTAATGCTGAGTAAAGCGAGTTCTTAAAGTTGCATACAATGCACTCAAATATCGTCAGATGGATGGTAGAATAAATTGTCTCACTGTGGTTGTCTTTTACGCCGATAAAGAAGGAAAAAATGTGACAATTGTGAAATACATTGAGGAACATAATCATGAACTTGCCACTATTAACAATTAACATCTACTTTGAACATCTACTTTGATCTTATAGGATCATTAGTGAGGAGAAGATGTTGTTTTGAAATCCATGTCTAAAGATGGAGCAAAGACTGCTACTGCATAGAATTATATTACTGACGATGTAGGGCGCCGCACAATGCTTGTTTTTCGAGAAGTGGGTTTTTCGAGAAGTGGGTTTTTCCAGAAGTGATGTGTACAATTTCATAGCTAATGATGGCGGCTCTAAGAAGATGGTGGAGATGCCACATGCCTTATGCAACTACTGAAGGCTCGTGCAGTGGATGACAGTATGTTCTCTTACGAGATTCAAACTGATGATTTCAACAGGTTGACTAATTTTATTGTGGATGGATGACCCAAGAAAGATTATTGATTATGGCTGTTTGGTGAGACTATAACATTTGACTCAATGTACCAGATGAATAAGGACAATATTGTATGCGCTCAATTTGTGGTTGTAAATCATCATTGGAAAAATGTTGTTGTTGTTATAACATTTATATCTCAAGAGACCATAGAATCATTTATACGGGTCACTGAGACTAAAATTTGTAACTGGAAAACAACCATTGACCATCTTCACAGATCAAGCAATGACATTTGCTATAGAAATTGTGATGGGAAAAATAAGTTGTCATCTATGTCAATGGCATGTCGCAATGAAAGCACCGGCCAAAGTGGCATCGTTTAATATTGATGCTAGCTTAAGTTCTATGCTTTATAGATGTTTAAATATGTGTGACTTTTTCGATGAGTTTGAATTAGTTTGGAGTAAGATGATATTGCATGGTAACTTAAGTGAAAACAAATGACTAAGTGATTTGTACATAATAAAAGAGAAATGGGCTACGACATTCAAAAAAACTTTCCTTGATCATAAAGTGTTGTCTACTCAAAGGTGTGAATCCACAAACAATGTACGTTATTCTACTACTAAAGTTATGCGTACACTAGTTGATTGTTTTAATCAACTAGAGAAAATGTCTATCGAAGGCCGTGAAAAAGCTTTTGAAAATGATTTCAAGTGTAAGCAACCCAAAATACATGTTAATGTCAAGAATTGTCCAATTCTAAACAAGTATCGAAAGTGCACGCTTGGGCTATGTATGTGAAATTTTACGAAGAGTTTAAACATGAAGCATTTGAGTTGTACTGTTGAAACCAATACTTGGTCTCTTGTGGAGTTCGGGGTCCCCAAAAAAGGGGGTGACCTCACACTTACTTCTCTCAAGGGAGAGCGCTAGGCTGAAGACTTAAGGAACTAGGAACAGGACCGAGGGCTCAGCGAGGAGGTCCCACCACACACCCGAAAGATCTTAGAGCGCTTCCCCTCCCAGGCCAATGCTGAGCTTGGGCGCCTTTGGAGGCACTCTCCCCCCCCCCCCCCCCCCCCCCCCCCCCCCCCCCACCAAAGAAACCTAGGGAGAGAGTAGCCCCTAGAGAGTGCTGACCCAAAAGGTGCCCCTTGGTCCTATTTATAGATTTTCGAGCTTGGTTTGTCAATAGCCAGATTCTGGCCAAAGAGATTACAAAAATGCCCCCAGGATTGGTCTGCTAATAGCCAAATCTCGCTGTTCTGAGATGCTATACGCAGACCTTCAGGACATCCCGATAAATTTGTCCCTACAGCCTACGACACCCCCCTTTGGAACTAGGCGAGAGGGGGCAGGCCGCCTCCCCACTCGACCCCTTGGAGCTGGGCTAGTGGGGGCAGGCCGCCCCTCCACTCGCCCCCTTGGGACTGGGCGAGTGGGGGCAGGCCTCCCCTCCATTCGCCCCCTTGGGGTTGGGCGAGTGGGGGCAGGTTGCCTCCCCACTCGCCCCCTTGTGGCTGGGTGAGTGGGGGCAGACCGCCTCCCCACTCGACCCCTTGGAGCTGGGCGAGTGAGGGCAGGCCGCCTCTCCACTCGCCCCCTTGGGGATGGGAGAGTGGGAGCAGGCCGCCTCCCCACTCGCCCCCTTGGAGCTGAGCGAGTGGGGGCAGGTCGCCCCTCCACTCGCCCCCTTGGGGCTGGGCGAGTGGGGGCAGGCCACCTCCCCACTCGCCCCCTGGAGCTGGGCGAGTGGGGGCAGGCCGCCTCCCCACTCGACCCCACTCTTGGGGCTCGGCGAGCTGGAGGTCGGCTGCCTCCCCGCTCGCCCCCACTCTTGGGGCTCGAAAAGCGGGAGGTCGGCTTCCTCCCCGCTCGCCCCCACTCTTGGGGCTCGGCGAGCGAGAGGCCGGCTGCCTCCCCGCTCGCCCCCACTCTTGGGGCTCAGTGAGCAGGAGGCTGGCTGCCTCCCCGCTCGCTCCCACTCTTGGGGCTCGGCGAGTGGGAGGCCGTCTGCCTCCCCGCTCACCCCCACTCTTGGAGCCGAGCGAGTGGGAGGCCGACTGTCTCCCCACTCATCCTTCTGGGAATAACCTGGTCTGGCTCCTCGGACTTGAGCCCGTCCAAAGGCTAACCCGCCCCTCTTACCTGGGGCAGTGCCTCTTAAAAAATATTGGGCCTAATGACATCTTGGGCCCCAGGGACCCACTCGGCGAATACATGGTTGTACACAATCCCCTCTCTTTTCGAGCGGGTCACACGCTCGGAAAGAAAAGTCCAACCCTACATATTCGGCGAGTGCCACTGAGTGGAGTTGAGAAGACTCCACACCATCCCGAGAAAAATTTACTTAGCTTCCCCGAGAGGTCAACCTGCCTTGCCGGCTAGTGAGAGCCCGACCAACGGAACCATCTCGGGTGAAAAATTACTTCGGGACAGCATCGGGGCTAAGTACTTTTGAAAACTTCCCGCCACCGAGTGGTCCTCGGCCCTACCAGCTTGGTGGGAGCCTGGTCAGCAGGCCAGCATCGGGGCTAAGTACTTTTGAAAACTTCCCGCCACCGAGCGATCCTCGGCCCTGCCTGCTTGGTGGGAGCCTGGTCAGCGGGTCTGCATTGGGGCTAAGTACTTTTGAAAACTTCCTGCCACCAAGCGATCCTCAGCCCTGCCAGCTTGGTGGGAGCCTGGTCAGCGGGCCAGCATCGGGGCTAAGTACTTTATAAAACTTCCCGCCACCGACCGATCCTCGGCCCTGCCAGCTTGGTGGGAGCCTAGTTAGTGGGCTAGCATCGGAGCTAAGTACTTTTGAAAACTTCTTGCCGCCGAGCGATCCTCAGCCCTGCCAGCTTGGTGGGAGCCTGGTCAGCGGGCCAGCATTGGGGCTAAGTACTTTGAGAAACTTCCCGCCACCGAGCGATCCTCGGCCCTTCCAGCTTGGTGGGAGCCTGGTCAGCGAGCCAGCATCGGGCTAAGTGTTGGATCTTGTGGCGCCCTTAGGGGGGGGGGGGGGTGAATAAGGGCCTTTTTAAATTATGATTTTTTACTTAAGAATTTTTTAAAACATATTTTGCTTTTCTAAAAATCACTTATAAAAATTTTCAAACTATGAAAATTTTAAAATAATTCAAACACAAATTTTTAAGTTAAAAATTAAACAATCAAATTTGCAATTAAAAGAAAGTCATAATTTTATTAATTAAGAAAATGACATGCAATAAAAGTGATCTTAACAATGCTTAAGATCAAGGCACAAGTTTGATAATAAAATTTCTACAATTTGAGTTTACCAATCCTTCTCATATGGATTGGAAGGCTATCACTTGTCTCTCCCTAGACCAAGCTCAAGCCTATCCTCTAGATCTTCCCAAGATCTAGACGTAGCACATAAGGCCACGATTTCCTACCAAGCCAAGCAAGGACTTGGACGCTCCGCACAAGGAAGCGATTTTCCCCTAAGCCACGCAAGGACTTAGACGTCACGCACAAGGAGACAATTTCCCTACCAATACAAAGTGAAGTGTATATAAATGAAAATACAAAATCAAATGAAGAACTCCCTAGAAATTCAGATCTCTGAAAGGAAGGTTGAAGCCTCGAGATGATCGTTGATGTAGAAGCGCGTCCGATCTCGTCTTCAATCTCAAACCTTCTAAGCACAAATGGGAGTTGATGAGGTTCTGGAGCTCTCTGGTTCGTATGCACTCAGGAAAGGACTTAGAATTTTCAAAGCTTGGAATGCACGAACAAAACGAACCAATTTATAGTTTTTCACTGTCGCCTGGGCGACATCGCTGTCGGATTCCGACAGCGCCAAAATACTGCTCGTCGTGCTGTTGTGCGGGCTGCTGCTGTAACTTTTGTCCTGTCGCCTGGGCGACATCGCTGTCGGAATTCCGACAGCGCCAAAATACTGCTCGTCGTGCGGGCTGCTGCTGTAACTTATGTCCTGTCGCCTGGGCGACAGTATATGTCGGAAAATTCCGACATCGAAATTCTCCATACAGTTAAATTGAGCTCCAATCAGAATTGTGAACATCTCATACCTGTTACCTGCACACCATCAATAAAAATAGAATCAAATACAAACGGTATTTTGTTATTATCAAACCGGAAGAGTGCGAAACGCATGCTCCAACAATCTCCCCCTTTTGATAACAACAAATCCGTATAAAAAGAATTCATGTCTATTTAGGTTGTTGTTTTTAACATATGATGTGTGCACAAAAATAACATGATATATTCCTCTTAAATGTAAGCTCCCCCTAGATGAATTCTCCTCCTAAATGAATGCTCCCCCTAAATGTTATAGTAGATTGAAATGATGTATTGTTTAGGTGGAAGATTTAGGTGGAATTGTTCTTATTGTTCTTTGATTTCTTGAATATAATTATAATTCTCCCCCTTTTGGTATTAGTAACCATATCTACACTCTTCTTGCTAATGCATGTATATTATCAGTAATTTTAGTAGATATGTTCTCATCTGTCTTGATCTGAGAGTTTTACAATCATTTGGAAGACCCTAAAGACACTGAATTGGATGGGGGAGTGCGATCGAGAATCCAAGGTCAACAAGTGGAAATAACACATGTTGATCTTAGAGATGAGTTTGGTCTTCTTATGATTGATCATATGCCAGACATAGTAGAAAGCTATAGAAGGGACAGAGATTAGACTCTTGTAAACATGAGTTTACATGGAAGTAAAAAGAGGACCCTAATCACGGAAGTCTCTTCACTCACTCCTGATGCCTATTTAGTCCAAGACATATTGAGAAACACAGTCATGCTAAAAAGTGGTGATACAAGGAGTATCACAGCACAGTTGACGCTGTTTACATATTTTATTATAGAGAAGGAACCCTTTGATATAGCGGACCTCATCCTTGCCCAGATTCGTTATGCTGTTAGATTAAAACAACCAAAATGGGTGAAGGTTCATACTTTGCCAATGGGGGCTATAATTCAACATATTCTCTATAAGAAGTATGAATAGATAAGTCAAGATTCATACTTAGATGATTGTATTCCTGAAATATACTATACGGGTACCATGAAAGTTAAGAAGCCTCATAAAAAGCCTCATCCTAGAATAGAGATTAGAGAGCCTACAAATCCTAGAGGAGGAATACTACGAGAGGCTATAGATGATCTTCGTCATTCATTTGAAGAACACAAGAAAGAAGTGAAGAAAGATCACAGTAGACTGCAGAAATTTATGAAATTTCTGGTGAAGGGACTGAAGTTAAAGCCTACACCTGAATTAGCGGCAGAATGGGAAGTCCCAGATGAAGAACCGCCACGCCAATCGGTTAGGCGGACTCGACGTGGAAAAGCTGTAAGACGTGGATTTTCAGAAGACTGTCCAGAAAGTAGCGGGGCTGGATATGATGATTCTGAGTAGTTTCCAGCAGGTTGCTGCTTCTGACTGATGTCGGAATTTTCCGACACTCACTGTCGCCTGGGCGACAATGAACTTACCCAGATTTCATTTTCTGTTTACAGAACTTAATCTTATGTTTATTTCTACTATTTTTCTGGAACAATTTGTATGAATTATTAATGATATGAGTCATTCAAATTCTATGTTTTGATTTAAAATGATGTTTTTCCATTGTTCTTTATCTTATTAAACTTGATTTATCATATTGGATATGCTTAGTTTGAAATATCTAGGATTCCTAATTCAAGCCTTAGCATTGAAAACCGGGAATCCGACAATGGTTTTGTGAATATATCGGCTAGTTGATTATCCGTTCCTATGAAGGAAATTTTAATCTGATTATTTTTAATGTGGTCTCTTATAAAATGATGCCTAACGTCAATATGTTTAGACCTAGAGTGATGAACCGGGTTGTAAGTTAAATCAATTGCACTTTTGTTATCGCACCATAGCTCTATAGTTTGTTGTTTAATATTAAAGTCTTCTAAGGTTTGTTTCATCCAAAGAGCTTGTGCACAACAACTACCAAGTGCGATGTATTCGGCCTCGGTGGTTGAGAGGGCAATAGAATTCTGTTTCCTACTCGACCATGAAATGAGTGAAGGGCCTAAAAAGTGACAAGTGCCACTAGTGCTTTTCCTATCTAGTGAGCAACCGACATAATCAGAATCAGAATAGCCAAAAAGAGTAAAATCATCGCTCTGAGGATACCACAAACCAAGTTTAGATGTGCCAATTAAATATCTAAAAATACTTTTTACCGCTTTTAAATGTGATTCTTTGGGATCTGCTTGAAATCTAGCACATAAACAAACTGAAAACATAATATCTGGTCTAGAAGCGGTTAAGTATAAAAGTGAACCTATCATGCCTCTATATAAAGTTTGATCTATGGATATTCCAGTTTCATCTTTTCCTAATTTTAAAGAGACACTCATAGGAGTACTAGCTTGTTTAAGATTTTCAAATCCAAATATTTTCAAAACATCATGTATATATTTTGATTGGTTTATAAAAATTCCATCATGTTTTTGAATAATTTGAAATCCTAAGAAATATTTTAGTTCTCCTACCATGCTCATATCAAATTCACTTTCCATCATTTTAACAAAATAATTACATAACTCTTCATTAGTGGCTCCAAAAATAATATCATCAACATAAATTTGTAAAACAATTAAATTATCATCAACTTGCTTAATGAAGAGTGTACAATCAACACCACCCATTTTAAAACCATTTTGTAATAAATATAAGGTCAATCTATCATACCATGCTCGTGGTGCTTGTTTTAAACCATACAAAGCTTTTAGTAATCTATACACGCGATTAGGAAATTTTTCATTTATAAAGCCTGGGGGTTGTTCAACATAAACTTCTTCTTTAATCAACCCATTTAAAATGCAGTTTTAATATCCATTTGCAATAATTTAAATCTTTTATGACTAGCAAATGCAACAAAAATTCTAACTGCTTCCAATCGTGCAACGGGGGCAAAAGTTTCATCAAAATCTACCCCTTCAATTTGATTGTATCCTTTCGCTACAAGCCTAGCTTTGTTTCTAGTGATCCTAGAGTCAGTATCTAATTTATTTTTAGAAACCCATTTGACTCCTACCACGGGATGATCACTAGGTCTATCTACAAGAATCCAAACTTTATTTCTTTCAAATTGGTTAAGTTCTTCATTCATAGCTAGAAACCAAGATTCATCATTTAAAGCGGTGACAACATCTTTTGGTTCTACATTTGAGACAAAACATAAATTTGAAAAACATTCATGTAAACTAGAACGTGTACGTACCCCACTTGATGGTTCTCCAATAACAAATTCTTGCGGATGATCTTTTGAGAACCTTAGCTCGGTTGGAGGTACATAGCCTTGTTCTTCTCTTTCTTCACCATCTTTTTCATCTTCTTTCTCTACTTTTTCTCCATCTTCATTATCATGATTTTTCTTCTGATTTTGTTCCACATCTTCTCCATTGTTCTCATTACCTGCAGCTTTAGAATTCTCTACACAAGAAATGCCTTCATCAAATTTTATATGAATAGTTTCTTCAACTACTTTTGTATGTTTACTATAAACTATATAAGCCTTACTAGTTGAAGAATAACCAATGAAAATTCCTTCATCACATTTTTCATCAAATTTACCTAAGTTATCTTTTATATTCAAAATAAAGCATTTACAACCAAAAACTTTAAAGTAAGATACATTTGGTTTTCTTTGAAAATAAATTTCATAAGGAGATAATTGTAATGTAGGATGAATCATGACACGATTAATAATATAGCATGCAGTACTAACGGCTTCGGCCCAAAAATATTTTGGCAATTTAAATTCACAAAGCATAGTACGTGCTAATTCTTGAAGTGTTTTATTTTTCCTCTCCACTACACCATTTTGTTGTGGTGTGCGAGGAGCGGAAAATTCGTGTCTTATCCCAAATTCAGTACAATATGAAATAAATTTTTCATTAACAAATTCTCCTCCATGATTTGATCTAATGCATTTTACTTTTAAATCAAGCTCATTTTGAATACGTGAAATTAGTTTTACAAATTCATCAAAAGCATCAGATTATGAATTTAAAAACGATGTCCAACAAAATCTAGAATAATCATCAATAATAACAAACGTATATTTTCTACCTCCTAGACTTTGTGTAGTAATTGGACCAAACAAGTCCATATGTAATAATTGTAAAGGTCTAGTAGTAGAAATAACATTTTTGCTTTTAAAAGATGATTTTATAAACTTTTCTTTTTGGCATGGTGAACATAATGAAGAAAGCTTTCCATTCAAATTTGGTAAACCTTTTATTATTTTATTTTTAGAAAGCTTTACTATGCGTTTAGCACTAGAATGTCCTAGTCTCCTATGTCATAAATCAAGTTCATCATTCTTTGAAATAAAACATTTAAGTGTAGAATGAGATAAATCATAAAAAGTTATTGTATAGACATTGTTTATTCTTGGTGTAGTAAGTACAATTTCATTTGTTTTGGAATCAATAATTTTGCAAAGGTTTGAGCTAGAGTCAAATAAAATATTTAGATTTTTATCACATAGTTGACTAATAGAGATTAGATTATGTTTCAAACCTTTAACATATAAAACATTTGAAATTTTAAACTCTTCGTTACCTACTACTCCAATGCCTTTGACTTTACCCTTGCCATTATCTCCAAAGGTCACTGTTCCTCCTTTTTCATCTCCAGGCTTAGGAACTTTGATTTATATCATGTGTTTTGAACATCCAGAGTCCAAATACCACACGTCTTCCTTGTTCCTAGCCTGCACGCACACCTAAAAAGACGATGAGAGTAAAGATCTGGTTGTAAGACCCTCCCTCCCCAGACCTGAACTGGGTTCAGGGAGGGGGGATCTTACTGCCCTAGATGGCCACTAGTGCTTCCCGGATGGCAACGACCTACCCTCTCAAGCACTGAGTGGTCTCCTTGTTAGGCACGAGAATCACAACATCACATCAGAACGCACAGCAGAAGCAATGAACAAAACCAAGCATACTGCTTATATTTACATATTTAAATAGGGCCGAAGCCTAATGTTTACAACCACTGCCTCGGGGGATACATTGACTATAATAAAAGACACTAGGCTAGTCCTATACTCTAGGACTCACGTCTCAGAAGATAGGGTGTAAGACCCCATTTTTTTTCTTTTCAAACACCGGTTCTTAGGCCCAGAACCGACGTTTTGCGGTGACACCCTCGCTCGGGAAGGTCGCCACTACAAAACGCCGATTCTGCCGGCCAGTTCGATAGCAAAGAAAAGTGCATTAAAGAAGACAAGTCCACAGAATCAACATGAAATATAAATGTCCACATGATATAACTGAATAGAAGATAACAAAGTTTACAATAATAAAGGGCTCATGCCCTGTACATCATGTCCTCACTACAAGATCACTCGCGGAAGCTGACTACTAATCACTCACTGATCCTAAATCATGTGCTCCTGTACTGTACTGGCCCGCCTCCGTCTACACCGGTCTCTGATGTTGCTGCGTCTTCTCGAACCCCTAAAATGATATGGTCCACCGACCGTCAGTCAAACTAGACTCATCCAATTCCCCACCCCTCCCCCAATGGCTCCTAGGCACCGTATGGGGAGGAGGAGGCGGAGGACATTCAAGGGGTAAAAACAAAAGCAGGTGGCGGCGGATCTAATTACAGGAATATCTACAACTACACAGGTGTATATATATATATATGAAGCAGTAAGTAAGCATAGTAAAGAGCATGTAAAGAACAGTAAAGCAATATATATAATGGCAAGTAAAGTAATATAAAAGTAACCATTGATTTATAGGAATGCCCATACAAACCTATAGACCAAGGGGTCGTTTAGCAGGGCCTATCGTATAAAAAGTCCCATACCAATTTATACGATAGGGGTAGGGGTTGAAATGCAATGCTTATGCTATGGCATGCAAGGTATGTTGTTATGCTATGTTCATACAAGTGCAACTCACTCACTACGACTCTATGCGCATAGACCTTTAGTTCCCCCTTTTTGGAGCTAGCAAGACTCCCAGGATACTCCCGTAGTGGCAAACGGAAGCGGTGGGTTGGGCCTCGCCCACCTCTAGGTTGGTATTCACACTACCTAACCTAGACCTATCGTACGCCCAACGCAAAACCCGCGGAGCATCTGCGTACTCTTACTGGCTGGACCACCAGACTTTCATGGCTAAGTGTAAATACCACACTTGCCGAGTCAACGTATTGACGTCGGTGTGAACGACCATCCAATACCGAAGACCCACCACCTTCGTGCACATGCAACATGTTCTACTATCTACCTCCGAGCCATAAGCTCCCCGGGCTAACCCGCCCGTCATCAACAATCATCTCTGAGTCACAAGCTCACCGGACTAACCAGTCCGCTCTTACAACCACCGAGCCTACAGCTCGTAGAACCAAACCAACTAACCTCCCGTAATCACGGGGTGTGGGTGAGTATATTATTAGTTAATCTTGTACAACATCTTACTCCTATAATTTATGGTTAATCTTAGACTTCCCGAGGGTTACCCTGTGAGGGGCTCGCTACGGTACTAGGAACTATAATGGGATGACACCCCAAAGTTCCCTTTCTCAAGACACTTAGTGTTGTTGGTATCTACCCATAAGATTACCCCCTCCTTGTTATTACACTTGGATTACCCTAAGTGACTTATGACTTTCCAAGACGATCTTTCGTCGACCTCGAGTGCAACTTACCTCTAACTCACCAAGCACACCTTTACCATCTACAATCCTTCTTGTTGACCATCATACTTTCTCAACTAAACTAGGTAAACCACTTGCCTCCCATTCCCTACTAAGGATCCACTTGATTCTCAAATTTCACAGTTTTACTATACGCAGACCAAACTAACTATATGAAGCTCACAACTAGAGGTACTCCAAATATTCCTCCAAATGACGCAAGCTATTTACTGGAGGTCTATCATGATGTTATAAGACTAAATCCAGAGAATCATATTTTTCCCTAATAAATTAATATTTTTTTTAATTTCTCCAAACATCTGCCAAGCATGAAAATGAACATGAACTATAAGCAAATCTTATGATATGACTTTTCAAAATTTATGATAAATCTATGGTGGTTAAATAACACCAGAAACAGCATATCATATTTTTACAGTAAGAAATTCTCCTCCAATTTAATTATTTATCATCCATCCAAAATCATAGTTTTATGAAGGAACTACCAAAAAAATCAACACTAAAATTATGGTAAAATTACCAAGCTCTTATATTCACCATAAAAGGCTACTGACTAAGTTTCAGGATTTAGGGAAATCATTTTCTCACTAAAATAAATAAATTAAGAAAACCTGAAATTCAATGAATTGTGAAGTAGCCTACTGATTTATATCCTCAAAAATTCTATAAAAATTTACAAAGGTTTCTAATGTCCATAAAGGGACTATCACAAATTTTCACAATTTAGCAAAGAGTTTTGGACCCTCAAATATTTTTCTTAAGTTTAAATCAAAACAAGTGCCTTGTGAAAGAAGTACTTATTAAATCATTTAATAAAATTCACATAAATTACCAGAGGTCTAAAACATGATTATAATGGCACAACCAAAGTTTCATCATCATCCAAGACTTTTAAGCATGTAAATGTGTCTTATAATAAGTTTCCCTAAAGGGGTTATGTCCTAATTCAAAGGGAATATTGGCTCCTAAAATTCTTATAAAATTACCCAGTGCCTATTTACACTCTATGAATCTATCCACCAAGTTTCTTAACCAACCAGGGACGTTTGACCACATGTCCTTCACAAAGCTCTATATGCACCCCAAGGGGTAAATCTAGGATCCTAGGGCATAACCACCTCCACACCACCCCAACTCACTCATGGGGGTGTTTTAGGTGATCCTAATCCATAGGCCAAGGTTTCATCTCATGGTGAGGAGATTTGACCACAATACCCCAAGATAAACATCATGCCCTACTTTTGACCTAACTAGACCCAACTTAGGTTGACCAATTACCCAACCAAAACAGTCCCAATTGGGCTGAGATTTTTACCAGGATCATATAATATCCCTAAGAAGCACCCACCAAAATTTGGAGAGCATTGGAGGTCATTTGACCCAATAATTAATTAATATTTAATTTATGAAATTATTACAAAAACCTTAGAAAAATGTTCTCCTAAAATTCCCATCTTTGGGTATAATGTGTGAGTGGGTGTAACTAGCCTAGGTTTTAAATATCAAGGCTATCCCATGACCCAATCAAAAGTTATTCAAGAAATGGCGGCTGTCCTACACTATGGACCAGTCCCACCAAAATGGACCTACATGGAGCTACAGAACTTCTTTTGGGCTGAAATTAATTTTAAATTAAAGTAGACTCCAAGGGCTACAACTTTGGTGTTGACAACTTTTGCAGGAGAGGGCTCTAAGTATTTTATATAATTATTTCTATCTACTGCCAGTAATAACACATAAAATGGAATAATAATAATAATCATCACTATTAACTTCATGAACAGAGAATTGAACGCTCCAGATTGCGTCTTCTCCGATGAACCAACAGCCATGATTTCTTCTTCCTGTAGCTTTTCCAAGCGTTGCTGCCGGCCATCCGGCCACCTCCCTGGCCGGCCACCACCACCACCACCTCCGTTGAGGTGGTGGCTAACGCCGGGCAGCGGCACGGCCGCCGAAGGGGCCGATTCCGGCGAACCCGCACCTCATTTTTTTCATAGAAAAATCCGAAAATCTCACATGGGATAGGGCTCAATTGAGCCCGATGTCTCTCTTATTTGATCTAGGATACTAGCACAAGGGGAGAGGAGGAGAAGCGGACCTTTAGACGGGCTTGGCGGCGAGTGTGGTGGTGGTGCGCCATTGTCGGCGAGCTCCAAGCTTTTCCTTGCCGATTCCGTGATTCTCCACCAAAAGCACTAATCTAAGACTCGATTTCAACTGATATCCTCCTTCTGCAGGTGATGGAAGGGTCAATTTGAGGAGGGGAAGGCTTAATGGTGGAGTGCCATTAATGGCCATTTCGGTTTCACTTGAAATTTCATGAATACAGCCACCTATGTGGCCGGCCAAGGCTGTTAAACTTCTCCATATTACTGAGGGGAGGAGTACCAAACCATGGGAGATGAAGAGAGGAAGCCTTTGGCCTTCCAAGCCATGAATGACCATTATTCCTCTCTTTCTCTCTCCACAATTTTTGGGGAAAATTGGGTTTCTCTCTCCTAATCATCATTTACAGAAATTGGATGGCTCTTTGAGTAATTTTCAGCCTCCTAGACTAATGGGCTACTCCAATTGGGCCTAGCCCAAGTAGATTGGGCTTGATTAGGTCAAATTAGGGTAATTTGACCTAAATTAAGCTTGAGTTGACTTTGGTCAATTTGACCATTTGGGTTGACCCCAATGGGTGGACTATGACCCATTGGACTCCCTTAGGGGTTAGGAAGGTCTAGGTAGGGTCAGTTTGGCATGGTGGAGGTCAATTGACCCTAATTAGGCTACTTTGACTAATTTGGGGTTATGATTGACTTTGGTCAATTTGGCCTCATTGGTTGCCTAATGGGTCCTTGGTGCTCTGAGGGGACCCCTAAAGGGTTAGGTATACTATGGTGGGGTCAAAGGGTCAAAGTGAGGCCCTAAAGTCCAACTCAAAGCTTGGTAAATGGAAATTGCTATTTGCAGACCAAGGTGGTTTTCTTCTTCTTTCCTAAGCTTTTATGCTCCTTTTGAGCTTCCTATGGTTTTGTCATGCCCTAGTCATGACAAAACCATCATAGGGGTCTAGATGTTTGGGGGATGTTACATAGCGGGTGAGGCTGGAGTGTCTGATCGGGCCATCTCTAAGGCTGGTAGCTCATCCTGCGGGGCGGGGGCTACGTGCTGTCCCATCTCCTGTGATTGGTTATAAGAAATAACCGTTAGTCACAGAGCTAAGTAGAAAATACATCCCCTCCCCGGATCCATATCCGGGAGTGGGCTAAAGGACAGAAATAAATAGCCGAAGCAAGGAAGAGGGTTAGCAGCAGGTAATCATATATCTATATATATACACATATATATATCTATAGGTAGGGGCCTCCCGCCCTACTATCCATAGTCGCGCAGTATAACACAATCTCGCGCATACTCGTACTCAGGTATTCAAACCTGTACACACACAAAAGACCCTGTGTCGACACAGTTTTAGACCGCTTTATTTCAAGCAGGGGAGCTACCCCCGCGGGCCTCACCGATGTGGCCGTCGGTGAGAGTGGCCAGTCTTGCCACTTCTGAATGTAGTCGTACCGTATCATCCAGGCCCTCTCATACAACTTGGTGTACTAACTGGATGTGAGCGACATCCGGCGAACCGATTTTTAGGCCGACCAGCGGAGGTAAAACTGCAGGTTCGGAGTGGTGACAACCCACTGTGCACATCTCCCTGTCGCCATGAGTCGTCAAACCCACCAGCACCGGTACGAACGGTCTGCGGGCGTGACCGACCCGCCACTTCCACACAATCTTCAACTGCTTAATTACATAACAAGCGCTTTAAGACGCGTGACAACTACTCGACCGGTCACACGACCTCTGACCCGGAGGCTTAGCGGTATGAGGGCTCCTTGCTTGGGGCTAACCTGGGAGGAGGGGCTCGACTCCGGGTTTTCCCCAACTAAGGCCTCGCAGAAGGGAGGATAAGCACCGCTTGCCAGCGTAGGACCAACGACAGCGCTGAGTTAGCAAGTAAAATAGGCCGGAAGCAGGGGGCCATAATATTAAGCAATAAAGTAGGCCGGAAGCAGGGGGCCATAATATTAAGCAATAAAGTAGGCCGGAAGCAGGGGGCCATAATATTAAGCAATAAAGTAGGCCGGAAGCAGGGAACCATAATATTAAGCAATAAAGTAGGCCGAAAGCAAATGGCCATAATATTAGGACCAGTGCGGGACTGGAGAAATGAAAGTACAGAAAGCAGTAAATAGGACCAGTGCGAGATTGGAGTATTGAAAATGCAGAAAGCAGTAAATAGGACCAGTGCGAGACTGGAGTATTGAAAATACAGAAAGCAGTAAAATAAATAAAGGGTTAGTAGTCAAATCACTCCATAAGAGGAGGCTTCAACGTCGACTCCGTTCTTAGGAGGAGGTTCTTCTTTCTCCCCGTTCATAGGGGTTCTACTCCATTTCCAGGAATTTATTTACGTTCCATGAGATTTGATATTTTCCCTTTGCCGCAGATTCATTTTTATTATTATCTTGGCGTTACTGCATTGCGGCGTCGGCCGCGATCTCGTCCCAATTTTCGCGTCAATATTTTAAACCCAATCGATTCCTTAGATCGATACGCGTAATTTTATTATAACGCTAAAATACGCGTCGCAAGGACACCGATTATTCTGATTAATTTCGCTCCCCTTTTTGGGCATTTATTTTGCTTGTAAAAGCTTTTAGTGGACCAAAATAATGCGTCACACTCCCCAACTTTAATAGTAGTTGTAAAATACCTTATAGTATAGACTATAATTTTTGGTGATTTTTTCCAACTCATTTGGTTTTAATTTTCTCAAAATAAACCTTTGGTAGGGTTTTAAAAATAGCAATGAATTCCTAAAAATCCCAAAAAATTACAGGAGGTGCCCCTCAGAGTGGGGCACATTTTTCATCTTGGAGGTTTTGGCTGAAAAGGCCCCATTTTACCTCAGAAAAATGGGGAAGGGGGAAGGGAGTATGGGTGCGGTTAGAGGCAGGGAAGAGGCGCAGGGGTCTTGCACCCTGCACCTTTCCGCGGCTCCCACAGCGGATCTGCGGCGGATCCGCTGTGGGAGCACTTAGTTTGAGGCGGGGGCGGGAAATAAGAATAGGGGAGCCACCCGATTTCTTGGGGGAGATCGGGCGGTTCCCGTTAGCCTTAACGGGAGGTGGCCGCTGCCACCGCCGTGCAGCGGCCGGCTGGGCCGGCGCCTCCCCCGGTCGGTGCGCCGGGGGCCGGCGACTTCTCCAGGGGTGGTCCGGTGGCCTGGCGCCGCCGACTACCACAGGGAAAGAAGACAGAAGGGGCGGGAGGCGGTGGCGCGGCCTGCATGCGCCATGCAGGCTCGCTGCGCCGTCGCCTCCGCTGGGAGGGTGCCGGTGCCGCCCCCCGGCCGGTGCGCCGGGGGCTGGCGACCACTCCGGGGGTGGTCCGGCGGCCTGGCGCCGCCGACCGCCGCCGGGGTGGGGTGTTTCCTGTACAGGAAACGAGAGCAGAGGGGGCTGGGCCACGGGCGCCGCCGGGGCTGCTTCCTCCGGCGGCCCGGCCGCCTCCTTTCGCCGGCGCAAGGGTCCCTGAGGGGGAACCTACTCCCCCCCAGCGCCACCACCGGCGCTGGGGGTTTGGCTTCCATGTCCAGCCTCCACCCAAGCCTTACCAGGCTCGGGGTGGTGCTGGCGGCGCTTCAGCGACGGGGAGGGGGTCGGCCTGGCTCAGGGGAGTAGGAAGGAGGAGGGAGAGGCTTTCTACCTGTAGGGGTAGTGGAGCTCGAGAGGTTGAAGGGCGGCCGACCATGGTGAGGAGGGAGGGTGGCCGCGGTTTGGAGTTGGGCAGGGCTCCGGCAGGGAGGTGGTGGCTGGGCTAGCCGGCAGGGGGAGAGCTTGAGAGAGGGGGTGGTGTGCTTAATGGAGGGGGCTTGGCCCTCCTTTTATAGGAAGGGGGAGACCTCCCCCCCTTCCCCCTCCCTTTTCCCCACGTGGGTTTAAGGGAGGGTGAGTGGGGGGAGATATTTTCTCCCCCCCCCCTCCTCCCCTTCTCTCTCCTGCCCCTTTGCCCCAATAGGGGGCTGCCCATTCATGGGCAGCCCCTTTCCTTGGGGGAGGGGCTTATCTCTCCTCCCCCCTTCTTTCTCTTCCTTTTCTAATGTGTTTTAAGCTGGGGGGGGGGGGGGGGGGGGGTTGACCGAGGTCAACCTAGGACGGGGTCCTCCATGGTCCCGGGGTCCGTCAAGATTTGCCGGGGCTGATGCCGGGTTGTGTGCTTCATATTTCGGGTGTTGTACCGAGGTGGTCTGCATAGTCCTAAAATGACATACTCTCCACATGACCTCGGATTGAGGCACGACGAATTCCGTTGTGCTTGTATTGTTCATACGAGGCTAACGGAGCTGACAGAAGTCAATTCGGGGTTTGTACGGTCACTATTCATAATAATGAGGTAGTGGCGCGCTACGACACCCAAAATGGTCATTTTCTTCAAACGACCTCGGATCGAATTGCAACGAATTCCATTGCGCTCGTATTGTTCATACGAGTCTAACGGAACTGACAGAAGTCAATTCGGGGTTCGTACGGTCACTATTCATAATAATGAGGTGGTGGCGCGCTACGACACCCAAAATGAACATTTTCTCCAAACGACCTCGGATCGAAGTGCAACGAATTCCGTTGCGCTTGTATTGTTCATACGAGTCTAACGGAACTGACAGAAGTCAATTCGGGCTTCGTACAGTCACTATTCATAATAATGAGGTAGTGGCACGCCACGACACCCAAAATGGTCGTTTTCTTCAAACGGCCTCGGATCGAAGTGCAACGAATTCCGTTGCGCTCATATTGTTCATACGAGTCTAACGGAACTGACAGAAGTCAATTCGGGGTTCGTACGATCACTATTCATAATAATGAGATAGTGGCGCGCTACGACACCCAAAATGGTCGTTTTCTCCAAACGACCTCGGATTGAAGTGCAACGAATTCCGTTGCGCTCGTATTGTTCATACGAGTCTAACGTAACTGACCGAAGTCAATTCGGGGTTCGTAGCACATAACCCTTCATCGGGTTATGTCTACTATACGGGCCTACTTTTATTGGGCTCACTAGGGCCTAGTGACCCAATAAAAGTCGTGATGTTACAATCTAATAAAAATAAAGGGATTTTCGTCCCCGAAAATTGCTTAAAGTAGGGGTTAAAAAGGCATACCTGGGGAAACAGTGCCGGGTATTTTTCTCGGACGAGAGTTTCTGATGCCCAGGTGAATTCCTCGCGTCCCCCGTTTGACCATAATATCTTGACCATCGTGATGGTTTTGTTTCGTAATTCCTTGAGCTTGGAATCTACTATCTTTACTGGCTCAAGTTGAACAGATCGGTCAGATTGCACTGACGCTGGTGGCACGGGAATATGTTGCTCTGGTTGGCGAAGTACACGCCTTAGTGAAGAGACGTGAAATACGTCGTGGAGGTTGCCCAGTTCAACTGGCAGAGCTAGCCTATAAGCTACCGGGCCAACTCTTTCTATGACTTGATATGGGCCCAGATAGCGGGGATCTAACTTTTTCTGCTTCTTTATTCGGGATATCCCATGCATAGGCTTAATTTTTAAGAAAACCATGTCTCCTACTTCGAACTCCACGAAGCGGTGACGCGCATCATAATATTTAGCTTGTCGGCTCTGTGCCTCCAGCATACGTTCTCGAATTAATCTTATTGCGGCGGTGGTATCATCTATGTAGGTGACTCCCAAAGCTTCGGGGTCCTCATCCTGTGCCCATTATAGCGGTGTTCGACAACGTCTTCCATAAAGGGCTTCGTAAGGTGCCATTTTGATGCTCGCCTGGAAGCTGTTATTGTACGAGAACACCACCAAAGGCAGTAACTGCTCCCACGGCTCATTGTGTTCCACTATGTATAATCGGAGGAGGTCTTCCATTGTCCGGTTCGTCCTTTCTATTTGCCCGTCGGTCTGGGGGTGGAAGATAGTGCTAAAGGCTAATCTGGTCCCCAGATAAGCTTGCACTCTCCATTCTTTCGATGTAAAGCGCCCGTCGCGGTCAGATACGATCGATTTGGGTACCCCATGAAATCATACCACTTGCTCTATAAATAGCCGGGCTAATATGTCGACACCGTCGCCTTGCCGATTTGGGATGAAACGGGCCACCTTGGTGAGGCGATCTACTACGACCCATATGGAGTCGTTCCCTGTACGAGATCGGGGTAAGCCATGAACAAAGTCCATGGAAATATCTTCGAACTTACATTCTGGCATGGGCAGGGGTTGTAGTAAACCTCCTGGGCTACGACATTCTGCCTTGACCATTTGACAGGTCTGGCAGTGCGCTACATAGTTTGTGACGTCCTTCTTCATTCCTGGCCAATATAATGTCCTTCGCAGGTCTGTATACATTTTTACTACCCCCGGATGTATTGAATACCTTGTCTGGTGTGCCTCGCGAAGTATTTCTTCCCGAATTCCCTCTGCAGCGGGGATGAATATGCGGTGTCTGTACTGCAGGATGCCATCATACAAATTGTAGTCTTCTTGTGCACCGTGTCGCAAGACCTGAATGATCGGGGCTGCTTCTACGTCGATCTTCTGTGCCTCTCGTATCCTGTCCCTGATGTCGCACTGTATCTCCATCCAGTAGAGCTGGGCCTGGTATTCCATCGGGTTTCTTCGGGCGATGAGGATAACATCCAATTCTGCCAAGGATCTGACTAATTCCTCTGGCATCAACTCTAGCCAATTGCCGGCCATCGAAGGTTGTCGACTTAAAGCACCTGCAACCTTATTGGCTTTGCCGGGGTGATATTGGAGAGCGAAGTCATAATCGCATAGGAACTCCAGCCACCGGCACTGTCGGAGATTTAGCTATTTCTGGGTGAAGATGTATTTGAGGCTTTTATGATCGGAGAAGATCTCGCATCGCACTCCGTAGAGGTAGTGCCTCCAAACCTTTAGTGCGAAGACTACCGCACCCAGTTCCAGATCATGGGTGGCGTAGTTTAATTCGTGAGGCTTTAGCTGACGTGAGGCGTAGGCGATTACCTTACCGTGTTGCATTAGCACGGCTCCCAATCCCTTTAGTGAGGCATCGACATAGATCTGGAAGCCCTCAGTACCTGAGGGGAGTGTCAGAATCGGGGCCGATATCAGTCGGTTCTTCAGCTCTATGAATGTTGCTTCGCATTCGGGAAACCACTGGAACGTCACATCCTTTTTGGTGAGGGAGGTAAGTGGTAACGCAATTTTAGAGAATCCTTCTACGAACTTACGGTAGTAGCCGGCGAGGCCAAGGAAACTACGAATGTCTGCTGCCGATTTAAGTGGCGGCCAGTCACGTACTGCTTGTACCTTGGCTTGGTCCACTGCTACCCCGTTTTTGTTAACTGTGTGTCCAAGGAAGCCGACTTCTTCCATCAAGAACTCACATTTACTGAACTTTGCGAAGAGCGAGTGCTCCCTTAGCTTGAACAGAACCATTTGGAGATGCATGGTGTGATCAGTTTTGTTCTTCGAGTAGATGAGTATGTCATCTATAAAAACTATTACAAAGTGATCTAGGAAGGGTTTAAACACCGTATTCATTAAAGTCATGATGGCGGACGGGGCATTGGTCAATCCAAACGGCATTACAATGAATTCGTAAAGTCCGTAGCGGGAGCTGAAAGCGGTCTTGGGAATGTCTTCTTCTCGTACTCTGAGCTGATAATAGCCGGATCTTAAATCCATCTTTGAAAAGACGGACGCGCCTTGTAGTTGATCAAACAATTCATCTATTTGAGGCAGGGGATAGGTATTCCGAACAGTGAGCTTATTCAGTTCCCTGTAGTCAATGCAGAGACGTAGCGATCCATCTTTCTTTTTAACGAATAGCACTGGGGCTCCCCAGGGCGAGGTACTTGGGCGGACGAAACCTGCGTCCACTAACTCTTGTAGTTGAATCTTGAGCTCGGCTAGTTCCCTCGGGGCCATTCGGTATGGTGCTCGGGATACCAGTCGGGCTCCATGAGTAAGCTCAATTTGGAAGTCCACTTCCCGTTGCGGGGGCAACCCGGGAAGGGATTCTGGAAAGATGTCTGGGAAGTCCCTAATTACGGGCACTCTAGCGAGTACTTGCGTCTTGTCCTCCATCTCGAAGTAGATTAGGTACACCTCGTCCTTTCGTCGGACTGCTTTGACCGTTTGCGCGGACGTTAAGATAATGCGGGTGACAGAGGGTATACCTGTTAGTGTGATAAATTGCCCATTCGGGTTCCGGAGGTAGATTTCTCGAGTCGAACAATTGATTTGGGCGCTGTGCTCGGCCAACCAATCCATCCCTAAAATGATGTCGAATCCGGTTATCGCCAAAACAGTTGCATTGACTTCGAATTATATGCCTCCTAGCATTGCTTGGAAGGAACACTTTTCTGTGGACGTCATATCTGATCCATCCGGAAGTCGTACAGTGTTTCCCTTGTCAGCGATGAAGTTCTGTGCGACGAAGGAATGCGTGGCACCGGTATCGAACAACGTTTTAGCGGGATGACCTTCTGCCAAAAGTAAACCTGATAATATGTATATACTATGATCATAAACTTTTACAGATGTACAGGAGTAGAGACTATGCAAAAGGTCACAACATATATATGACTATAACATGCTCCTAGGATATCGTAACTACTTGAAGTAGATACCTATCACTACATCTGGAGCAGGACCGTGCTGGAGATCTAATGCGTATGCCTCGAGCGGTGCTGCTCGGCCCTGCCTAGCTAGCTCCCTCCTGCCTGCGGGACGTCCTCTGCGTCCACCTCGTCCTCTCTCCGCAACTCTCTGTACTGCTCCTAAACCGGGTCTCCCTGTAGCCTGAGGGCAGAAAGCTCGTATGTGCCCGGGCTGCTGACAAAGGTAGCAGTTCCCTGCAAAGGGGATATCTCGTCGTGCGGCTGGGACAGCCCGAGGTGCTGGGGCTGGGGGTGCTGGTCGGGGCTGGGCTGCCTGCCCATAAGGCTGGTGGCGCTGACGCTGTCTCCTACCCTGGTCCTATCTGTGAGGACCTACTCCTCTCTCTCGGCCCTGAGCCCGGGGAACCTCCGCATGTCCCCTACGCTGCTGGGCCACCATCGTCCGATCTAACTCTAAAGCTGCGACGTGCGAGGCAATCGTGTGGAAGGATGCCTGAGAAATCATGATCAGAGCCTGACGGAGATCGTCTCGTAGTCCTCGGTAAAATCTAGTCGCTATATCCCTGTCCGTAACTGCTAAGGTCCCGGCGAAGCGGGCCAAATGAATGAACTCTCGTTGGTACTCGGGTACCGTCCTCTCCCCTTGCCGGATCTGTAAGAAACGCTCCTGAAGTGCGATCCTGTCTGCGTCCGAGATGAAGTGCTCCAGGAAGGCCTCTGAGAATTCCCCCCAGAGGATTGTGCTGAGTGGTCGCCCTCTAAACGTGGAGCGGCTGGCTTCTCTCCACCAATCTCGGGCGTAGCCCTCTAGCATGGTCACCACCAAGGACACTGCGGCTATGGCGGGGCACATCATCCCGACTAAGAGCTCCTCTACCCTCTCCACCCACTCTTCGGCCTGAATGGCTGACTCAGTACCTCGGAAGGTGGGGGGCCTTAGCCCCCGGAATGTCGTCAGAAGATCGGTGGGTACGGTGGCCTGCTGGGGTGGCCGTAGGGTGGCCGTCTGGAAAGCGGCTAACAAAGCTGTCAGGGTCCGTCCTAGCTCTGTATCCCCAAACGGAACTGCGACTGGAGTGGCTGGGGCTGGTGGTGGAGTAGTAGGGTGGTACTGATCCTTAGAGGAGGACCTTCCGTTACTCGACTCCGGTATCTGGAGAAGTAACAAACGAACATCAGTACTTGCAAAAATTAGGGAATTTTGCAGGACTGAAACAAAAAGAAAGCGGAAAGCGTGCGGGTGTACTACCGTGCAATCTCGAGTCCTTAACCTTAAACCTAAAGGGTCCACCAGGCTTCCCCTGCCTGGTTCGTCCAGAACCAAGAAATGGAACCGGGGAAGGGAGGATCGAAAGACTGCCCCATGTGGTCGGATCGTGGTAGCTCTGATCCATTTGTAAGACCCTACCTCCCCAGACCTGAACCGGGTTCAGGGAGGGGGGATCTTACTGCCCAAAGATGGCTATTAGTGCTTCCCGGATGGCAACGACCCACCCTCTCAAGCACTGAGTGGTCTCCTTGTCAGGCATGAGAATCACAACATCACATCAGAACGCACAGCGGAAGCAATGAACAAAATCAAGCATACTGCTTATATTTACATATTTAAATAGGGCCGAAGCCTAATGTTTACAACCACTGCCTCGGGGCTTACATTAACTATAATAAAAGACACTAGGCTAGTCCTATACTCTAGGACTCACGTCTCGGAAGATAGGGGGTGAGGCTGGAGTGTCCGATCGGTCCATCTCTAAGACTGGTAACTCATCCTGCGTGGCGGGGGCTACGCGCTGTCCCATCTCCTGTGATTGGTTATAAGAAATAACCGTTAGTCACAAAGCTAAGTAGAAAATACATCCCCTCCCCGGATCCATATCCGGGGGCGGGCTAAAGGACAGAAATAAATAGCCGAAGCAGGGAAGAGGGTTAGCAACAGGTAATCATATATATATACACATATATATATATATATATATATATATATATATACAGGTAGGGGCCTCCCGCCCTACTATCCATAGTCGCGCAGTATAACACAATCTCGCGCATACTCGTACTCAGGTATTCAAACTTGTACACACACAAAAGACCATGTGTCGACACAGTTTTAGACCGCTTTATTTCAAGCAGGGGAGCTACCCCCGCGGGCCTCACCGATGTGGCCGTCGGTGACAGTGGCCAGTCTTTCCACTTCTGAACATAGTCGTACCGTATCATCCAGGTCCTCCCGTACAACTTGGTGTACTAACTGGATGTGAGCGACATCCGGCGAACCGATTTTTAGGCCGACCAGCGGAGGCAAAACTGCAGGTTCGGAGTGGTGACAACCCGCTGTGCACATCTCCCTGTCGCCATGAGTCGTCAAACCCACCCACACCGGTACGAACGGTCTGCGGGCGTGACCGACCCGCCACTTCCACACAATCTTCAACTGCTTAATTACATAACAAGCGCTTTAAGACGCGTGACAACTACTCGACCGGTCACACGACCTCTGACCGGGAGGCTTAGCGGTATGAGGGCTCCTTGCTTGGGGCTAACCTGGGAGGAGGGGCTCGACTCCGGGTTTTCCCCAACTAAGGCCTCGCAGAAGGGAGGATAAGCACCGCTTGCCAGCGTAGGACCAACGACAGCGCTGAGTTAGCAAGTAGAATAGGCCGGAAGCAGGGAGCCATAATATTAAGCAATAAAGTAGGCCGGAAGCAGGGGGCCATAATATTAAGCAATAAAGTAGGCCGGAAGCAGGGGGACATAATATTAAGCAATAAAGTAGGCCGGAAGCAGGGGGACATAATATTAAGCAATAAAGTAGGCCGGAAGCAGGGGCCATAATATTAGGACCAGTGCGGGACTGGAGAAATGAAAGTACAGAAAGCAGTAAATAGGACCAGTGCGAGACTGGAGTATTGAAAATGCAGAAAGCAGTAAATAGGACCAGTGCGAGACTGGAGTATTGAAAATACAGAAAGCAGTAAAATAAATAAAGGGTTAGTAGTCCAATCACTCCATAAGAGGAGGCTTCAACGTCGACTCTGTTCTTAGGAGGAGGTTCTGCTTTCTCCCCGTTCATAGGGGTTCTACTCCATTTCCAGGAATTTATTTACGTTCCATGAGATTTGGTATTTTCCCTTTGCCGCGGATTCATTTTAATTATTATCTTGGCGTTACTGCATTGCGGCGTCGGCCGCGATCTCGTCCCAATTTTCGCGTCAATATTTGAAACCCAATCGATTCCTTAGATCGATACGCGTAATTTTATTATACCGCTAAAATACGCGTCGCGAGGACGCCGATTTATTCCGATTAATTTCGCTCCCCTTTTTGGGCGTTTATTTTGCTTGTAAAAGCTTTTAGTGGACCAAAATAATGCGTCACACTCCCCAACTTTAATAGTAGTTGTAAAATACCTTATAGTAGAGCCTATAATTTTTGGTGATTTTTCCCAACTCATTTGGCTTTTAATTTTCTCAAAATAAACCTATGGTAGGGTTTTAAAAACAGCAAATGAATTCCTAAAAATCCCAAACAATTACAGGAGGTGCCCCTCAGAGTGGGGCACATTTTTCATCTTGGAGGTTTTGGCTGAAAAGGCCACATTTTTCCTCAGAAAAATGGGGAAGGGGGAAGGGGGAAGGGAGTATGGGGTGCGTTAGAGGTAGGGAAGAGGCGCAGAGGTCTTGCACCCTGTGCCTTTCTGCGGATCCCACAGCGGATCTGCGACGGATCCGCTGTGGGAGCACTCAATTTGAGGCGGGGGCGGGAAATAAGAATAGGGGAGCCGCCCGATTTCCTGGGGGAGATCGGGCGGCTCCCGTTAGCCTTAACGGGAGGCGGCCGCTGCTACCGCCGGGCAGCGGTCGGCTGGGGCCGGCGCCGCCCCCGGTCGGTGCACCGGGGGCCGGCGACTTCTCCAGGGGTGGTCCGGCGGCCTGGCGCCGCCGGCTACCACCGGGAAAGAAGACAGAAGGGGCGGGAGGCGGTGGCGCGGCCTGCATGCGCCTTGCAGGCTCACTACGCCGCCGCCACCGCTGGGAGGGTGCCAATGCCGCCCCCCCCGGCCAGTGAGCCGGGGGCTGGCGACCACTCTGGTGGTGGTCCGGCGGCCTGGCGCCGCCGGCCGTCGCCGGGGTGGGGTGTTTCCTGTACAGGAAACGGGAGTAGAGGGGGCTGGGCCACGGGCGCCGCCGGGGCTGCTTCCTCCGGCGGCCCGGCCGCCACCTTTCGCCGGCGCAAGGGTCCCCGAGGGGGAACCTACTCCCCCCCCTAGCGCCACCACCGGCGCTGGGGGTTTGGCTTCCACGACCAGCCTCCACCCTAGCCTACCTGGCTCGGGGTGGTGCTGGCGGCGCTCCGGCGACGGGGAGTGGGTCGGCCTGGCTCAGGGGAGTAGGAAGGAGGAGGGAGAGGCTTTCTACCTGTAGGGGTGGTGGAGCTCGAGAGTTTGAAGGGCGGCCGACCATGGTGAGGAGGGAGGGTGGCGGCGGTTTGGAGTTGGGCAGGGCTCCGACAGGGAGGTGGTGGCTGGGCTAGCCGGCAGGGGGAGAGCTTGAGAGAGGGGGTGGTGTGCTTAAAGGAGTTGGCTTGGCCCTCCTTTTATAGGAAGGGGTAGACCTCCCCACCTTCCCCCTCCCTTTTTCCCACGTGGGTTTAAGGGAGGGTGAGTGTGGCGAGATATTTTCTCCCCCCTCCTCCCCTTCTCTCTCCTGCCCCTTTGCCCCAATAGGGGGCTGCCCATTCATGGGCAGCCCCTTTCCTTGGGGGAGGGGCTTCTCTCTCCTCCCCCCTTCTTTCTCTTCCTTTTCCAATGTGTTTTAAGCTGGGGGGGGGGGGGGGGGGGGTTGACCGAGGTCAACCTAGGACGGGGTCCTCCATGGTCCCGGGGTCCGTCAAGATTTGCCGGGGCTGATGCCGGGTTCGTGTGCTTCATATTTCGAGTGTTGTACCGAGGTGGTCTGCATAGTCCTAAAATGGCATACTCTCCACACGACCTCAGATTGATGCGCGACGAATTCCGTTGTGCTTGTTTTGTTCATACGAGGCTAACGGAACTGATAGAAGTCAATTCGGGGTTTGTACGATCACTATTCATAATAATGAGGTAGTGGCGCGCTATGAAACCCAAAATGGTCGTTTTCTTCAAACAACCTCGGATCGAAGTGCAATGAATTCCGTTGCGCTCGTATTGTTCATACGAGTCTAACGTACTTGACAGAAGTCAATTTGGGGTTCGTACGGTCACTATTCATAATAATGAGGTAGTGGCGTGCTACGACACCCAAAATGGTCGTTTTCTCCAAACGACCTCAGATCGAAGTGCAACGAATTCCGTTGCGCTTGTATTGTTCATACGAGTCTAACAGAACTGACAGAAGTCAATTCGGGATTCGTACAGTCACTATTCATAATAATGAGGTAGTGGCGCGCTACGACACCCAAAATGGTCGTTTTCTTCAAACGACCTCGGATCGAAGTGCAACGAATTCCGTTGCGCTCCTATTGTTCATACGAGTCTAACGGAACTGATAGAAGTCAATTCGGGGTTCGTACGGTCACTATTCATAATAATGAGGTAGTGGCGCGCTACGACACCCAAAATGGTCGTTTTCTCCAAATGACCTCGGATTGAAGTGCAACGAATTCTGTTGCGCTCGTATTGTTCATACGAGTCTAACGGAACTGACCGAAGTCAATTCGGGGTTCGTAGCACATAACCCTTCATCGGGTTATGTCTACTATACAGGCCTACTTTTATTGGGCTCACTAGGGCCTGGTGACCCAATAAAAGTCGGGATGTTACACTGGTTACCCAAGTGGTCCCTCCCATGGTATAAGTGGACGTCTTAGGTACCCAGATTTGTTTAACGTGAACTTTTCTTTTCTTCCAACATGAGCCCGAGATGTGACCAAATCGATGACATTTGGCACATACAATGAATTGTGAGGAACCATTTTTCAATGGTTTCTCTGGACTCTTGCTGGAGGAAACATCTTTATATGTGCACTTAGAAGAATTTTTATTTTGAGAAATAGGTTTTCTGAACCTAGCGCTGTCGCTGGTTCCGACATCTGCTGTCGGAAATTTCCGACAGCTTCCAGAGCTTCCAGAAACGTATCCTAATCCAAATTTTGCTGACCCATGGCATTGGTTGCCTAAAATCATATCCAGAGATTTTTTTCCCAACACTAAATTTTCCAATTGCCATGTTTAATTCATTTACTTTGGACTTTAAAATTGAATTTTCTTTTACTATCATGCCACATCGATTTACAACATTTTTCTTGTAATTCTCTAATTGAGAATGAGAAGTTTTGACAACCTTTTCTAAGTCCTTTTTCTCTTTTAGAAGTTGATCAATTTTTTGATCGGACTTAGAAATAGTATTTTCAAGTTCTTTTATCCTTGTCGAAGAGTGATCACACTCTTGACAAATTACCTTCTCGTTCCCAATAGATTTCAACTCATTTAATAACTTTTTTATTTACTTTCAAAAGATCTTTATTTTCACATTTTAAAGAATCGATTTCCTTTAGGCTTTTATCCAAAAATTTGCAAGTTTTCATAAATTCAGAATATAAATCATCATAAGATGGAGGAGTTACCTCAGTGTCGCTTTGGACATTGTTATCGTCGTCAGATGATGCATTTTCTTTCCCCATCAAGCATACATTTGCTTCTTCTTTATCTTCATCGCTTGCTTCACTTGAGCCTTCAGAAGTTGTGTCATCCCAAGTCTCCGCCTTCAGAACCTTCTTTTTGAACTTCTTATCGTGCCTCTTCTCTTTCTGCTCTCTCAGATATTTTGGGCACTTGCTTCTTATATGTCCAATCTTTTTGCAATGATAGCATTCCGGTAGCGGACGTTCTTCTTCATCATCCATTTTTCCTTTGCCTATGTTGTAGGAAAAATCCTTCTTTTTGAAAAATTTTCTAAATGAATTTCTCCTCTCAGGATTTCTCATAAACTTCTTAAAGTTCCTCACAAACAGTCCTTCTTTATCTTCCTCACTTTCTTCAGTCTCACTTTAAATTTCCTTTTTAGATTTCAACGCCAAACTCTTCTTTTTGGGCTCCAAATTGTACTCTTGGCTTTGAATCTTCAACTCCACTTCATGGGTTTTTAGATTCCCAATGAGGCTCTCCAATTGTAAGGTCTTAAGATCATGTGACTCAAAAATTGCAGTCACTTTAGGATTGAACTTCGGGGGAAGTGATCTTAAGATTTTCCATACTAAATCTCCATTGGAGAAAACCTTACCCAACACCTTTGAATCGTTCACGATTTTAGTGAATCGTGTGTACATTGTATCAATTTCTTCATCCACCTCCATTTTGAATCTTTCGAACTCTGACTCCAGTTGAAATAGCTTTGAATCCTTTACCTGCGAAGTACCTTCATGAGTAATTTCTAAAAGGTTCCAAATTTCAAATGCAGTATCACAAGCACAAACTCTATTAAATTCAGTGCGATCTAGTGCGCAAAATAAAGCATTCATGGCTTTTGCATTGTTCTTACATTTAATTTATCAATGTCATCCCACTTGTCTTTGGGTTTGACCATAGTTACATCTCCTACAACAAATGTTGGGGAAGTATAACTCGTCTCGACCATATTCCAAACTTCTATGTCGAGAGCTATTAGAAAACACCGCATTCGGGTTTTCCAATAGTTATAGTCTGTGCTTGTAAAAAGTGGTGGCCTACTAATTCCTTGCCCCTCAACGAACGCGTGATCGTTGTGCGCCATTACTCCCGGTGGTAAAACTGTTTTGGAGTAACCTTGCTCTGATACCACGTGTTAGATCTTGTGGCGCCCTTAGAGGGGGGGGGGGTGAATAAGGGCCTTTTTAAATTATGATTTTTTACTTAAGAATTTTTTAAAACAAATTTTGCTTTTCTAAAAATCACTTATAAAAATTTTCAAACTATGAAAATTTTAAATTAATTCAAACACAAATTTTTAAGTTACAAATTAAACAATCAAATTTGCAATTAAAAGAAAGTCATAATTTTATTAATTAAGAAAATGACATGCAATAAAAGTGATCTTAACAATGCTTAAGATCAAGGCACAAGTTTGATAATAAAATTTATACAATTTGAGTTTACCAATCCTTCTCCTATGGATTGGAAGGCTATCACTTGTCTCTCCCTAGACCAAGCTCAAGCCTATCCTCTAGATCTTCCCAAGATCTAGACGTAGCACACAAGACCACGATTTCCTACCAAGCCACGCAAGGACTTGGACGCTCCGCACAAGGAAGCGATTTTCCCCTAAGCCACGCAAGGACTTAGACGTCACACATAAGGAGACGATTTCCCTACCAATACAAAGTGAAATGTATATAAATGAAAATATAAAATCAAATGAAGAACTCCCTAGAAATTCAGATCTCTGAAAAGAAGGTTGAAGCCTCGAGATGATCGTTGATGTAGAAGCGCGTCCGATCTCGTCTTCAATCTCAAACCTTCTAAGCACAAATATGAGTTGATGAGGTTCTGGAGCTCTCTGGTTCGTATGCCCTCAGGAAATGACTTAGAATTTGCAAAGCTTGGAATGCACGAACAAAACGAACCAATTTATAGTTTTCACTATCGCCTGGGCGACATCGCTGTCGGATTCCGACAGCGCCAAAATACTGCTCGTCGTGCTGTCGTGCGGGCTGCTGCTGTAACTTCTGTCCTGTCGCCTAGGCGACATCGCTGTCAGAATTTCGACAGCGCCAAAATACTGCTCGTCATGCTGTCGTGCGGGCTGCTGCTGTAACTTCTGTCCTGTCGCCTGGGCGACAGTAGATGTCGGAAAATTCCGACATCGAAATTCTCCATACAGTTAAATTGAGCTCCAATCAGAATTGTGAACATCTCATACCTGTTACCTGCACACCATCAATAAAAATAGAATCAAATACAAACGAGATTTTGTTATTATCAAACCGGAAGAGTGCGAAACGCATGCTCCAACACTAAGTACTTTGAAAAATTTCCCGCCACCGAGCGATCCTCGGTGTTGAAACCGGAAACCGGTCTCTTGAGTTCGGACCCACTGGGGGGTGTAGCCCGCGCCTACTTCTCCCTCACTGAACTCTCCTGACTTTGGATGAAAAACTGGAACAGACCCAAGGCTGTAACGAGGAGGTCCCGCCACACACCCAAAAGATCTCAGAGAGCTTCCCCTCCCAAACCAATGCTTAGCCGGGCACCTTGGAGGGTACTAGCAGCCAACTTCGAAACTAGCCTGGAGGAGAGAGCTCAAAAGGATCTGATCTCCTCCAAGGTGCCCTTAAAGGTCTATTTATAGATTTTCTAGTCCTGGACTGCAAATAGCGTAAATCCGTCTTTTGGTTTTACTAATCACACCCCAAATTGGTCTGCTAACAGCCTAACTCTGTTGTTCTAAAGGGCTATTGGCAGCTCACGAAGGGTACCTAGATAATTTCCCCCTAAAGCCTTCTAGGTGAGTGGTCCGTGAAGGCACCACTCGCTAGGCTCCTTGCTCGCCATATTTCACCGGGCGAATGGCTCATGAGGACACCATTCGCCAGGCGCTCGACTTCCTCGGCGGGCGAGATTTTGGGTACCCGCTCTCGCCTATCTGCTTTGGCACCACATGAGTGACCTGCGAGTGGGGCCTCACTCGCCCAAGGGCCCTTGGACTCCTAATCTGCATCTTGACCCTCCACGGGGTCTTAAGGACCCACTTGATGAATACGGGGTTGTACACAATCCCCGCTCTTTGCGAGCGAGTCCCACACTCGGAAAGAAGAGTCCAACCACAATATTCGGCGAGTGCCTTGCTGACCTGGAGGGAATATTCTTGGTGGGACCCTCCAATTTGCTATAAATACGGCCCCAGCTGTTGCCTTCAGAGTGCCCATCCTCTGATCATTGTTCCTCATTTCCTCTCTCGGAGCACTCGCCATGTCGTTCATGAAGCCTACGCCATGACCGCTTTCGGAAGGAATGATGGCTCGCCTCGCCGCCGCGCAGGGAGGGACCACTCCCAAGACTACTCGATATGCCCCTTGGCTCTCGTCAATGAGAGATCCTTCCAAGCCTTACAGGTTGAAGAAGGCCAAGTCGGTCTGGCGAGACCGATCGGAGAGGGAGTCTACGTCAGAGACTCCCCCCTCTTTCTAACATTCCCCCTGTCAACACTAATGAGGTAAAGCGATTCATCTCGCTTTCGAAGTCGATTGTGGTGACTCCACTGACCTCCGCCTCTTTTACCACTAGCAAGATCTACCGGCGACCGAGGGTGGCCCTGGGCTCAACCAGGCGAGTGTTGCCATTCCTCCACCTGCTCTCGAGAACGCCCCTCCGTTCCAGGTGTCCGCCCCTCCCGGCACTTCTGGCGAAGTCCTGTCTGTGCTTGGTAAGCCTTCCATTGCCCTCTCGCTGGCCTTTCTCCAGGCTCAACCAGGCGAGTGTTACTAACACACAAACATAATATAACAGTTATAAGGGAGGGGATATCTGGACTCTTATTGGGTCGAGGCAGTCTTCTCACGACCACCGCCTACGTACTCCGTATCGTCCTGCATACGGTCTCAGACCCACGTAGTTCTATTAGTTTCGCACGGGTTGCCCTCCCAGACCATCCGTCGTGCGGGTTGCCTTAGAGTAAAACTCATCGACCATCCTATATTCTCCGAAGGCACATTTTCCGAAGGGACATTTCATTCCTGTAGGAATTATTTCTCGAAGGCAACATTTCATTCCCGTAGGAATTATTTCTCGAAGGCAACATTTCATTCCCGTAAGAATTATTTCCCGAAGGCACATGGTGTTCCCGTCAAATCTAAATTAATGTCAATACGGAATAAAACCCAAAAACATCAATTCGTCTGCGCTGCTGCGAGAGCGGCAGCCAGTTCGGTACTATTTAGGGTTGACGCTGAAGGAATGCCCCATCTTCATGTCAACTCTAAATTATATACAATAAAGAAGAAAAACCAAAACATCGATTTGTCCGCTCGGTTCTACAAGTGGCGGCCAGTTCGACACTATTTAGGGTTGACGCTGAAGGAATGCCCCATCTTCACGTCAACTCTAAATTTTATGCAATAAAGAAGAAAAACCAAAACATCGAACTGTCCGCTCGGCTCTACAAGCGGCGGACAGTTCGGCACTATTTAGGGTTGACGCTGAAGGAATGTCCTATTTTCACGTCAACTCTAAATTATAGGCAATAAAGAAGAAAATGTCAAAACATTGATCTGTCCGCTCTACTCTACAAGCGGCGGACAGTCCGGCACTATTTAGGGTTGACGCTGAAGGAATGCCCCATCTTCACGTCAACTCTAAATTTTATGCAATAAAGAAGAAAAACCAAAACATCGAACTGTCCGCTCGGCTCTACAAGCGGCGGCCAGTTCAGCACTATTTAGGGTTGACGCTGAAGGAATGTCCTATTTTCACGTCAACTCTAAATTATAGGCAATAAAGAAGAAAATGTCAAAACATTGATCTGTCCGCTCTACTCTACAAGCGGCGGACAGTCCGGCACTATTTAGGGTTGACGCTGAAGGAATGTCCCATCTTCACGTCAACTCTAAATTATAGGCAATAAAGAAGAAAATGCCAAACATCGATCTGTCCGCTCTGCTCTACAAGCGGCGGACAGTTCGACACTATTTAGGGTTGACGCTGAAGGAATGTCTCATCTTCACATCAACTCTAAATTATAGGCAATACAGAAGAAAAGGCCAAAACATCGATCTGTCCGCTCTGCTCTACAAGCGGCGGATAGTTCGGCACTATTTAGGGTTGACGCTGAAGGAATGTCCCATCTTCACGTCAACTCTAAATTATAGGCAATACAGAAGAAAAGGCCAAACATCGATCTGTCCGCTCGGCTTCACAAGAGGCGGACAGTTCGACACTATTTAAGGTTGACGCTGAAGGAATGTCCCATCTTCACGTCAACTCTAAATTATAGGCAATACAGAAGAGAAGGCCAAAACATCGATCTGTCCGCTCGACTCTACAAGCGGCGGACAGTTCGGCACTATTTAGGGTTGACGCTGAAGGAATGTCCCATCTTCACGTCAACTCTAAATTATAGGCAATACAGAAGAGAAGGCCAAAACATCGATCCGTCCGCTCGGCTCTACAAGCGGCGGACAGTTCGGCACTATTTAGGGTTGACGCTGAAGGAATGTCCCATCTTCACGTCAACTCTAAATTATAGGCAATACAGAAGAGAAGGCCAAAACATCGATCCGTCCGCTCGGCTCTACAAGCGGCGGACAGTTCGGCCCTATTTAAGGTTGACGCTGAAGGAATGTCCCATCTTCACGTCAACTCTAAATTATAGGCAATACAGAAGAGAAGGCCAAAACATCGATCTGTCCGCTCGGCTCTACAAGCGGCGGCCAGTTCGGCACTATTTAAGGTTGACCCTGAAGGAGTGGCCCATCTTCAGGTCAACGCTAAATTAGTAGGCAATAAATCATAAGCAGCAATAAAGGCCGAAAGCAGGGGGGCCATAATATCAAGCAGTAAAATAGGCCGAAAGTAGAGGCCATAATATCAAATAGTATAATAGGCCGAAAGCAGAGGCCATAATATCATGAGTATAATAGGCCGAAAGCAGATGCCATAATATCAGGACCAGTGCGAGACTGGAGAATTGAAAGTATAGAAAGCAGTATATAAAGGACCAGTGCGAGACTGGATTACTGGAAATAAATGCAGAAAATAAACGCAGGACCAGTGCGAGACTGGAGAGCATAATAAATAAAAGGGTTAGTAGTCCAATCACTCTATAATCAGGAGGCTTCAGTTCCATCTCCGTTCATAGGAGGAAAGTTCTGTTCCATCTCCGTTCATAGGAGGAAATTCTGTTCCATCTCCGTTCATAGGAGGAAATTCTGTTCTTTCTCCGTTCATAGGCGGAAATTCTGTTCCATCTCCGTTCATAGGAGGAAATTCTGTTCTTTCTCCGTTCATAGGAGCTTACTTATATTTTATGAGGTTCCTTATTTTCGTGTGCCTTGATTTCACATTTTTAATTATCTTGAGGTTATTGAATTGACGGCGTCGCCTCGCGATTGCGACCTTAACTGCGCGTCGATATTTTTACTTTTAAAACTACCCAAACTTTTTAGAGGTGCGATCCAACGTCCCAAGCTTTCCATAATTTTTTTGGAGATGTGGTGGAGGAGAGCGTGATTCATTATTAATTTATAACATAGGTTTTAAGCATAAAAAAAATAGTAAACCTATTTCAAAAATTCCAAAATAATTACAGTGGGTGTAGGTCAGTAGTAGGAAGCTTCCCAAATTTTTTTAGAATATTTCATCACCGTTAAGGCCCACTGATAATTCAAAATTCACAAAAATCATTGTATTTTAATTTCTAAAAATACTTAGTCACCTCCGAAAAATATGAAATTTTTACAGGAGCTAACCCTTGCCAAGATGAGCAACTTTGATGTTCAAAAAAGTTTCTGCATTTGGGCTTCCTATAAGGCCTAGAAAAATCAAACATTATATTAAGTAATAATATATAAAACTTATAAAAATTTTATAAAATTTAATCAAAAGTTTTGACAAGCAGCAGTACGCACAGCCGCCCCCTTGCGGGCCTTCTCCGCCGCCGGCCGGCCATGGCTCCGCCCCCGGCCGACTCCCAGGGGGCGGGCGCTCCCTCCGGCGGTGGTCCGGCGGCCTGCCGGCGCCGGCCATCGCCGGAGTTGATTTTTACAAGGATTTGAACGGAGGAGAAGGAGGACGGCGGCGGCGCTCCGGCCGCCGGAGTACGCATGCGATGCGTCCAAAAGATAGGGAGGAAGGAGAGGAGATGGTCCTATGTGGTTTGGGGTCCTCCGGGAGCCCTCCGACGAACTTGCCATGGGAGGTGGTGGAGGGTGGTGGAGGCTCGGATTTGGTTTTCCCGGCGAGGTGGGGCTCCGGCAGGGGGTGGGGCTGGCTCGACTGAGCTTGGGGGAGAGGTGTGTCCATAGTAGAGGGGAGGGGGTTGCTTTTATAGGGAGGGAGGAGGGCCTCCCTTCCTCCTCCCCGATGTGGGATTAATTGGATGCCATGGGGGGAGCTTTGGGGTTCCATTCAGCTGGTCACTTGTGACAGCCCCTCATTGGAGGTTTGTACAACCTATAAACATAGCTATGCCATTAGCCATGTGAGGGAAAGAAAGAGAGAGAGAGAAGAGGTGAATGAGAGAGAGAGAGAGAGAGACACCTCTTGGCTTGGCCCAAGGCCTAATTCCATCTTGCTAAAAATCAAAGCCCATGAGGCAATAGGTGAGCTCATGGTGGGGTTGGTTGGTCTTATGCTTGGTGAGTGGGAGATGAGTGGAGAGGGTTTAAAGCTCAAAATCACATCTTTTAAGAGGGTTTGACCAAAGTCAACCTTCGGGTGGGTCCCCTAGGTGGGTCAAAGTCCTAGTAGGTCCGAGTCGTCGAGTGTCGAGTCATTGGTGATGTGTCGGGGTTGAAATCAAGTGTTTACGTATCTCGAGATTCTTATAATTTTACGAGCAATATTTTTATTTAATTGACCAAACGACGGCGGAATTGAGCGAAACGAATTTTGATGCACTCGTATCGACCATATGAGTCTAACACAACTGGCAGAATTCAATTCGGAGCTCGTTTGCTTAACAATTGAAAATGGCGTTGTTGCGGCGCTCGATATTACTCAAAATAGTCGTTTTCTCCAAACGACATCGGATTGGAACGAAACGAGTCCTGTTGCACTCGTATCGACCATACGAGTCTAACGCAACTGACAGAATTCAATTCGGAGTTCGTTTGCTTAACATTTGAAAATGGCGTTGTTGCGACGCTCGATATTACTCAAAATAGTCGTTTTCTCAAAACGACCTTGGATTGGAATGAAATGAGTTCAGTTGCACTCGTATCGGCCATACGAGTCTAACGCAACTGACGGAATTCAATTCGAAGTTCGTTTGCTCAATATTCTAACATGGCGTTGTTGCGGCACTCGATATTACTCAAAATAGTCGTTTTCTCCAAACGACCTCGGATTGGAACGAAATGAGTTCCGTTGCACTCGTATCGGCCATACGAGTCTAACGCAACTGACAGAATTCAATTCGGAGTTCGTATGCTCAATTAATAATTTTGATGTTGCGGCGAAGCACAATGCTACCCAAAACAGCTATTTCTCCAAATGACCACCATTAGGTGGTGAAGGTCGAGTCGTGGTTGTCCTATGACCCAGCCTAAGCTCTTCCAAGGGTTCAACCGAACCGGCTAGACCCTATTTTAAAGTTGGGATGTTACAATCCGCACCCTGCACGTAGATGATTTCAACCATTTTCCCTTTTTTCTATAAACAGTTAGTCCAACCACCGTCTTTATTATGCTTTCATCTCTCTCTCATTTTTTGCACTAACGATACCACTCACCCTTCTCTCTAGAACCTTCGCGAGAACTCCCCATCCCTCAACAATGCCGAAGGATGCAGATGGCAGAGCCAACTGTGCGTTAGCATTCGCAAACCGAGACTTCGAGACCTGCGATCTCTCAGAGGCAGACTTTAACAGGGCCATCGCTGATTTCGTCCCGCTGGGTTTTGTCTGGCGCCTCCCGGGGAACCGAGATCGTATCAACCAATTCTTGCCAGACACTCTGGCCATCCCCTTCAAACATTTTGAGGTGGGGTTCCGCCTCCCGCTGTGGCCAGAAGTGCGCCAGACCCTGCGCTACTTCGGGGTGGTTCTCGCGCAGCTCAATCCAAACTCTATCACCATGCTGGTAGCATTCGCCTGCTATCTGCGCGAGGAGGGGATCGAGTTCTCGCTCCTGGTCTTTCGCAAACTCTTCAACTTCAGGGCCACCCGCGGAGTGGCGTTCTTCTCCGGGCAGTCCTCCCTCAGCGTGACCGGTACCGCAAATAAGAACCATGACTGGGTTCGGCGGTTCATCTTCGTCACAGGGAAGTTTGGCAACGTGCCACTCACGCCTGTGCAGGAGGACGAGTCGACCTTACGGCCTCCAACGCTGGGAGGTTACGAGGCCAAGCACTACACCTTCATACTGTAGCACGACATGGATGTCGTTCACCTGCAGAAGCACGTCGGCTCACTGCCGGTGGTTCCGCCGGGAGAGGGTAAGCTGAATCACTTCGACCCGAGCTCCCGCTTCTTCATCACTTGCTTCCACCTTTTTAACTCACCTTTTTGACACATGGATTCAGAGCCTTCCTCTCCACCCGCCGAATGCAGTCGCGGGGGTCCCTCCCGACAACGCCCTTGCATGCGCGCAGTCTGCCTCCCGTGAAGTCCAGCGGTCAAAAATCGAAGCCGAAGCGGAAGCCCGATGCGGTCTTGGGCCCTTCCGTCAAGCGGGCGAATCCTTTACGATATCTAATGTTCTTTATGTAAAAGGGCTAAAACACAATCTAATTTCTACTAGCCAATTATGCGATAAAGGATTAGATGTTTTATTTGAATCTTCCACTAATTTATGCAAAATATCCAATCGTACTACAAAAGATATTTTACTAACTGCACCAAGAATACATAATGTTTATATAGTTTCTTTTCATGATCTTTCTAAATTATCTATAAAATATTTTATCACTAAAAATGATGAATTAGAACTTTGGCATAGACAACTAGGACATGCTAGGACAAAGCTTATTGTAAAACTTGCCAAAAGTGATTTAATTAGAGGATTGCCTAGGTTAAATGGAACTTTACCTTCGCTTTGTTCACCATGTCAAAATGGTAAATTTATTAGATCTTCTTTCAAAAGTAAAAAATTTCATTTCTACTATAAGACCCTTGCAATTAATTCATATGGATCTTTTTGGTCCCGGTAGCACCGCAAGTCTTTGTTGTAGATTATATACATATGTTATAATAGATGATGTTTCAAGATTTTGTTGGACATTATTTCTCTCATCCAAATCCGATGCGTTTTGCGAATTTGCAAAATTATGTACTCGTGTTCAAAATGAAAGTGATTTAAAAATTAAATGCATTCGCTCGGATCATGGAGGAGAATTTGAAAATGAAAAAATTACTTCTTTTTGTGATATGTTAGACATTAAACATGAGTTCTCTGCACCACGCACACCACAACAAAATGGTCTTGTAGAAAGAAAGAATAAGACTCTTAAAGAACTAGCACACACTATGCTATGTGAATATAAATTGCTTAAGTCCTTTTGGGCCGAAGCCGTAAATACATTATGTTATGTTATGAATAGAATCATGCTTCGCCATCTCTTGATCACACACCATATGAACTTTATTTTCAAAAGAAGCCTAATGTATCCTACTTCAAAGTTTTTGGTTGTAAATGTTTTATTTTGAATACTAAAGATAGCTTGGAAAAGTTTGATGAAAAATGCGATGAAGGAACTTTTCTTGGATATTCTTCAACTAGTAAAGCTTATAGAATTTTTAATAAAGGAACTAGTAAAGTTGAAGAGTCAATTAATGTAAAATTTGATGAGGTTGTTCCTTGTATAGAAAGACTTTTTGCAGGCAACGAGGATGATCTCTTACAACCTTTGGAGCATGGTGATGAGGAACCTTTCAAAGAAGAGAAAGAGGAGGCCAAGGAAGATGATTATGTGTCTCCAAGCGCCTTGCAATTTACAAAGGATCATCCACAGGAGCTAGTAATTGGTGAACCATCTATTGGGGTAAGAACTCGATCTTCTCTTCAGGAATCTTATTCAAATATATGTTTTGTTTCCGAAATAGAACCAAAAACCGTTCTACCGCTTTAAATGATGAATTTTGGTTTTTGGCTATAAATGAAGAGTTAGAACAATTTGAGCGACATAACGTTTGGAAATTAGTAGAAAGACCATCTAATCACTCGGTTGTTGGTGTAAAATGGATTTTTAAAAATAAATTAGATGGTGAGTCTAGAATCACTAGAAATAAAGCATGCTTAGTAACACAAGGATATTCTCAAATCGAGGGGATAGATTTTGATGAAACTTTTGTACCCGTTGCTAGATTGGAATCTATACAAATTTTTCTAGCATTTGCAAGCTTTAAAAGAATAAAACTATTTCAAATGGATGTAAAAAGTGCCTTTCTAAATGAGTTTGTAAAAGAAGAAGTTTATGTTGAACAACCCCCCGGTTTTATTAGTGAAAATTTTCGCAATCATGTTTATAAACTAGAAAAAGCATTTTATGGTTTAAAATAAGCGCCCCGTGCATGGTTGAAAGACTTACATCATTTTTATTAAAGCACGGTTATATTATGGGAAGTGCCGATAATACTCTCTTAATTAAGCACAATAATGATGATTTGATTATTTTGCAAATATATGTTGATGATATAATTTTTGGATCTACTAATGAAGAGTTGTGTAATGAAGTTATTTTAGTGATGAAAAATGAATTTGAAATGAGTCTAGTAAGAGAACTTTCTTATTTTCTTGGTTTTCAAATATCACAAAGAAATGATGGTATTTTTATATGTCAAACTAAATATATTTTTGATATGCTTAAACGCTTTGGATTTGAATACCTTAAACAAGCTTCTACACCAATGAGTGCATCACTAAAATTAGGAAAAGATGAATCGAGAATTTCTATTGATCAAACTTTATATAGAGGTATGATAGGATCTCTACTTTATCTAAGTTTAACTAGACCCGATATTATTTTTGTCGTATGCTTATGTGCTCGATTTCAAGCCAATCAAAAAGAATCTCATTTAAAAGCGGTAAAATGAATTTTTAGATATCTAATTGGGTCATCTAGATTAGGATTATGGTACCCGCATAATAATTCATTTACACTTCACGGCTATTCTGATTCGGACTATGTCGGATGCTCACTTGATAGAAAAAGCACTAGCAGTACTTGCCATTTTCTAGGACCTTCATTAGTTGCATGGTCTAGTAGAAAACAAAATTCGGTTGCACTCTCCACCGCGGAGGATGAATACATTGCATTAGGGAGTTGTTGTGCACAAGCACTATGGATGAGCCAAACTCTAGAGGATTTTGGTTTTCATCTAAAACATATTGAATTATAATGTGACAATAAAAGTGTCATTGATCTTAAAAATAATATGGTACATCATTCTAGATCCAAATATATAGATGTACGCCATCATTTCATAAGGGATCACATTAAAAAGGAAAAAATGTTAGGATAAGTTTCATTGGCACAAACTCTCAACTTGCTGACATATTCACTAAACTTCTTCCCGATGTAAGGTTTCAAATGTTAAGGTTGGAATTAGGAGTCTTAGACATCTTAGGATAAATTAAATGAAAAATGCTAAAAGTTTTATGCAATTTGAGCAATCAAGGCATCTCCAAAAATTACAAAATTTCTGCATAAGACTACTCTAAGGACTCTTAATCAAGATCAAAAAGTGAAATTTTAAAATTCTCAAAAATCACTTACTGTTTTCCGCGCTAGCACTAGCGCCGGCGCTAGCGTGGGTGTTTGATTTTTCAGTTTTTCAAAATTTCTAAAAGTCAATAAAAATATGTTAGTTTATATGTACTACTTTGTTTTGTATGCCTGACTTTTGTTATTTTTGTTTTATTTATATTATGAAAAATCAACTACAAAACTTCAAAATTCAAAAATACAAAAATATGTTTTTGTGGTTTTCTATTTTTCTTTCATTATTTTTTTTCAAAACGACAAAAAAATTGTATGATCTTTATTGCTAATATCAAGCATGTATGAATTCTATTATTTAGAATTATTTACAATGTTAAAACTTGTTTCTTTATATTAATATGAACATTGTTTTGTTTATCATGCTTTGATATCTCTAATTAAGTGCATCAATTGTATTGAAAAATATGTGTAGAACCAAACTTAGCATGCCTCTAAGTATTAGTAAATGTTTTGTGATTGATAATGATACCTTTCACTCACTTATTTTGGTAATCTACATGAGTGTTTAAACCTAAAAATGCTTGCTTGTATATTGTAATTGTGTAATGAATTAAAACTTGCATAAGTTTATTACCTACACTACATTTGAATTGCACTTAAGAAATTTAGAAAAGTGGTTGTTTTTAAAAAACAATTATGTTGGGTTTGCAAAACTAGTGTATTCGGAGAATGTTGTCTCACAAAAGTGAACAAAAAATATAGATAAATATAACTCCACCAAGTACTACTTGGAAAGAATAGTAAAGTGTCTTGTGCAAACCTTGGTTATTACATCACTTTGTTAAAAACTATGTGCATTAAAGTGTGTGAAAGTTAATATACTGGTGTTTTATTGTGCACTTTACTCTTCATATGTCTTGTATTTTGTGATTTAAATCAATTGTTAACATTGCTCAAAATACACTTATGTGCACTTTATTATCTTTCATAACACTTCTTCTCATGAGTATTAGATTCTAATGTTTTATCTATACTACTCTTTATATAATAAATGCACTAGATAACCTAGCATGATCTCTACAATGTTTTGGTATCTCTTGAACATAAAATTAAGTAACATTGTAGTATATTCTTTTTAGATATATTCATTTCATGCTTGGTAACTTTATGTAAAACTATGAGATTTCAAAAAGGTTAAAACATCTTTACATTTTGAACTAAAACTCATATTTATACTTATGATTTTCTTGCTCACAAAAAGATGTTTCTTATAATCTTCCGCTTGCTTACAACTCTTATCTCTTTATTTGAAATCTTTTCAACAATATGCTTAAACTATTTATCATTTCTATATTACAAAAGCTCGATCATGATTTATCATTTATAAATAATGCCTCCTTACTACCTTCACCCCGCCTTCTTTTGATAATACCAAAAAGGGAGATTAATTGAAGAAATCTAGAGGAGAAATCTAGACGATTTATGGGATAATAAATAATTCATTTAATCTAACATTTAGGGGGAGTATGCACTTTCTCATGCTTATCAAATACTATAGTTGCATTTTTATCTCGCTTATCATATACTATAAACACCTTTGTTGATTTCTTGCTAAGAGGATTTGTTATTATCAAAAGAAGGAGATTGTTGGACATGTGTGTCACACCCCTTTGTTTGAGAATAAGAAATCCCATATTGTATTTGATCTTGTTTCTCACGTGTTTATAGTATGCAGGAACTATAGGTGCAATACTCCACAGGTAGAAAGCAGCTTCAAATCAAATTCTCTGAAGGAGAGCTACCGCCAGCGCTAGGGATACCGCAGGGCGCTAGCACTACCGGAGGCGCTAGGGCTACCACCTGGCACTAGCTCGAGTTCATGCACACAACGCCACGCCACGACGGTTTCGTAACTGCTTCAACACGAACATTACCGCAGGCACTAGGAGCTACCGCAGGTGCTATCTCCAAGTTATATACTTTGATGCATTCTCTCTCGTTTTGGCTAGACATCCCAGAGAGATTACTTGTGCCAAAATTCAAGAGATGTTACTCTACCGAAAGTTCATCTCCCACTCAAAGCCAAAGAAGATTTCTGGAGAAGGAAGCCGTCACGCTGCATCCGAAGAACGATAGCTTCAACCTCGCTTATGCTACAACGATCATTCATCCTCATCTTCAGAAATCTCATAGAGGGAGTTCTTGTTATTTTCTTTATTTCATTATTGTGAATTTTTGTAGTAAAATCGCCTTGTGTTGGCGACTAGGTCCTTGCGCGGCTTACGGGGTAATTCGCCGCATGAGTTGGCGACTAGGTCTAGGAGATTAGATCTAGGGGGTGCTCGAGGCCATATCCGATGAAGGATTGGCTAGAGAGGATTGAGGCCATATCCGGGGAAGGATAGGCTAAAGCCAACCGATTTGTGGGGATACGAGTCGGTATAGAAAAGAAAAAGATATTTACATTTGCACGCCTCCGATTTCTAATGATATTGAAATCAAATTTATGTAAACACTTTTTCATATAATACAATCATGCCTCTATTTGTGTTTACTTGATTTCTTTCATTTGGCGTAAATTTATTATTGTAAATTACTTTTGATTAAATTGTTATTTTGCTCTCATTTATTCCTAAACAATTTAGTAATTTCCTTAAAATTATAAAAAGAATTTTTATTCTCTTATTCATCCCCCTCTAAGGGCGCCTATCGATCCAACAATTTCTTCATCCATAAAAGCTTTCCTATATGGTATGGTAAGAGCATCTTGGTAAGAGGCTGAGGTGACAATAGTCGAGAGGGCCAAAGAAGTCCCTGCAAGAAGAAGTAAGTCGAGCATACGACACAACATCATGAATGTAATGATGAGTACACGTGCAAACTCCCTTACAAAGAGCAATAGGGAGATCAAGCTTCGAGATATTATCATCATCAGATTCGTCTGAAGAAGAGAGTGCTAGATTGAGAACTAGCAGCTGGGCCCCAAAGTTGGAGGATGCGAGTTGGTGACCAGAGAGCTAGATGATGTGGTGGGTAGGTGAGGTGTAGGAGTTTCAGCTAGAGGAGCATGAAAATGGGAAGAGAGGTAAGAGTATAAGTATGAGGGGAAGGAACATGACTGGTGGAGAAGTAAGGGGTGGGCTCAAAGAAGGTGACATCAGCTGAGACATTGTTTTCAGAGAATCGGGTCATAACATTGGTAACCCTTCTAAGTGGGAGAGTAGTCAACAAAGATACATTTATGTTGGGAAAAACACCCTTTGACTTATCTTACAAATTATATACAAGTGATTTCATTATCTAGGATTTATTACCCATGTGGTATAAAGAGGGTAATTTGGTCATTAAATGTCATAGGACGTCACACTCTAATTAGGGTGTCAAAGACCAATCCAAAAAGAGCCCAAAAATCAGTTGAGTTAAATCTGCGTCGAATAGAAGTCGACGCAGCTTGACTTCAAGTCGAAGTAACTTTGAATAGAAGTAACATTAACTCAGACTGAAGTCAATATATAAGTTGAAGTCGACGCAGTGTCAAAATATACTCGACGCAGAAGATAGAGTCAGTCGAAGCAGTATCTGAAGTCGACGCAACTTGGACTTACATTCGACGCAACGTCGAAATGTACTTGACACAGAAGACAGAGTCAGTCGAAGCAGTATCTGAAGTCGACGCAACTTGAACTTACATTCGACACAGAAGGAAGAGATCTGAGTTCAGGATTTCATCTCGATGGATACGTCGATAGGTATTCGACGCGGCGTCAACTGCAGAGTCCATTTCTAAGTAACATACAGAATAACTATTCTCTGTACATGAATTATTCTAAGGCTTCTTCTTCTACTACTTCTCACAAAGCAAGAAACCTACAAGAATACAAAGATTTTGTGAATCAAAGCTTGAACAGTCCTTGAACTCTCTCTCTCTCTCACTCTGCAAGGACTCATCTACTAGAATATAGATATGTCAACAACACTAAGTGCCTGAATCCTCAGTGATTGTTGACGGAGAATTCAACCAGAAGAACATTTTCTTCATTTCTTCTTTTCCTTTTTACTCTTTTATTTTCACTATTATAATATGAGTAAAGAGTCCTAAGAATCCCTCTCCAAAGGATTCAGTTGGTTCAAGATCTCCTTACCAAAAGATCTATTGTGGTTCTAAGAATCTCCTTACCAAAAGACTCAGTTGTTCTAAGAGTCTCCTTGTCATGCTTAGCAGTTGGTTCTAAGAGTCTCCTTACCAAAAGACTCAGTGGTTCTAAGAGTCCCCTTATAAAAAGACTCAAACGCTGAATAGTGTATTCCTACCAAGGTGGTAGAAGAGTGGATGTACCCATAAGTTTTGGGGAACCATTATAGCTCCTGTCTCATTGTGCTGTGATTTTTTGTGTTGTCCCTTTATTTAATTTCTGCAATCTGTGTCTGTTTTATTTTGGGTTGGATAGTTGAATGCATAATTATTAGAAGAATTTATATTTTGTGTGCATAACAAATAAGAAAAGTTTTAAACTCTATTCACCCAATCTAAAGAATACTCAGAGGACTCACTGTGCACTTTCAATTGGTATTAGAGATAGGTTGATCATAAAAAGGTTAACACCTTGATCAAAAGATCCTCTCACTTAAATTTTATATTTTAAAATTATTTTCAAAAAAAAAAGAGTTCTAAGGAATATGCATCCACCAGATCACCAGTCTGTAATTTGTACAAGTTTACACTCTGGAAAGCCAGAATAAAACTTTACATGAACTCTACTGATGAAGAAATCTTTGATGTTATTGTTTCAAGTCCCGCAGTTCCATTCAGAAAAGATGTAAGTGGGACTATGACTTAAGAACTAGTCCCTAGAGCAGAGTGGACAGATGCTGAAAAGAAGCTGAAGGCATGTGATGTCAAGACAATGAATATTCTGGTGTCAACTATGTCATATGGCATATTCCAGAAGGATGCTGACCGCAACTCAGCAAAAGAGATCTGAGAATCCTTGACCAGATTGGTTGAGGGCAGCTACAGCTCAGATAACAGGAAGGACAGAAAGTCCCTTCTCATATCCTAATATAAGAACTTTCAAAAGAAAGCTGAAGAAAATATTGTTGAAATGTATGATAGATTCATCATCATTGTAAATGAGCTCAGAGGACTGGACAAAGAGATCTCTCTCACTGAGATAAATGACAAGCTCCTCATGTGCTTCCTAAGCACATGTGACTCAAGGATCTGGGCCATCAGAGAGTCCAGATGTCATAGGGAAGTCTCCATAGATGCCCTACTAGGCAAGCTCAAATCATATGAGCTTCTACTAAAGAGCAGAGCTGAGACAGAAGCCAAGGAGAAAGTCTCAGCTCCTAAAAAAAGGACAATTGCTTTGAAGGCTGCTGAAGGAGAGCTTTCCACTTCTGAAGAAGAGATGTTTAACCTCTTGGCTAAAAGATTCAAAAAATGGGTCAAATCTGAAGACTCCATAAGGAAGGATAGGAGCTCAAGCAAGCGCAGATTTGACAAGACTCCAAAGCAGGAGATTATCTGCTTTGCATGCAGAAAGCCAGGGCACATCGCCCCTGAATGTCCTGAAGAACAAAAGGACAAAAGCAGCAACAAGAAGGAGCACAAGAAGAAGTCCTTCAGAAAGAAGGATAAGAAAAAGGGAAAAAGGTTTCATAGCTGAAACCTGGAGTGACACAAAATCAGAGTCAAGCTCCTCTTCATATGATAGTGATGAAGAAAGTGTTGCTAAAGAAGCCTGACTGATGGCTTTAGAAGTCTCATCAGAAGAAGATCAGGTGTCATTATTTGAAGATTTTTATTTTTCTTCAGAAGATTTCAAAACTTGGTTTAAAGAATTTTGTCAAGACTATATTAATCTTCAAAAAGAAACTGAAAAAGTTAAGGAAGAACTAGAAAAACTTAAGAAAAAAATCTATATTCTATTAACTATGACTTAAGAAAATAACTATATAAAAAGGAAATAGAAATAGATAAATTGACAAATGAAAATTCAAACATAAAAGAAAAGCTTATAAAGGCAAAAGCCTTTGAAGACCCACTCAATGGGAGGAGTCAAAAACTAAAGGATATCACACAGAATCTCCATATGAGATCCAAATATCTTGGTCTATGAGCAAATACATTAACTAGCACAACAATATCCAACAAACCAGCCTGGAAAAATCCAATTATATTTGGCAGACCTAGTGACTATCAGATAAAGGAGAGCAGTCCAGAGTTTAGAGAACAAAACAACAATCAAGCTATATTTAATAAATGGAATCCTAAAAATGAGAAGTGCACCCTAGACAAGAACAATTCAGAAAAACCAATGAACTACAATCAAAAGGCTAAAATCAAAAGAAAAATTATTAGGCATTCTACAGATCTATTGTATCAAGATGAATTCTATGCAAACTTCAAGTATCAAGATAAAAGACATTGGTCTGATATACCTATTTTCTTCCATCCAAAAGGATATCATGAAAGACCAACTTATTCCTTCATATCACCTTATAATGGTAAAATAAAAGGGCCCAAGGTAACCCGGGTACCCTCTAATATTTGAATTACATGTGCAGGAGAACTTATGATCCCTTCCTTAGAGATAATAGAGGGAAATGAAAAAACTATCTATTCAACACGGAACTTCAAATAATCAAGGGAGTAACTACTTCTCTAAAACTCTTGATGATGCATTCTAATTAACACATATAATATTATAAATACTATTTTCAATAAAAAGTCATTGCTGGGAAAAACATCATAAATTTCCTAAAGAAATGTATCTGTATATTCAGAGTTGCGTCGAATAAAATTCGATGCACCGTTGAGTTCTACTAGATGCCAGCTCCAAGAGCCGCCTAGGATAGATAATCCGAATAACATTCGACGCAACGTCGAATGCATATCGACGCATGCGTCAATTTAATAGTTGTTGTATGAATTCAAAGTCACGTTGAGTATCAATCGACGCAACGTCGACATGCCAAGCGCGCGCAGTTTTGCTTCTAGAATCTACTTCGACATGTTTTGGCGCGCTGAATTTATGTTTTTTCGACGTTGCATCGAATACAACTCTAAGTTACGATGATTCGTCTTCTCAAAAAACATAGTCGTTAGACCTTATTGTGCATTCGAATTCTCTCATTTTCGCTCTCCTTCTTTTCTGCCTATTTACCGCTTTCTTTCCCTTTTCTTGCAGGTATACACTGATATTCAATGGGGCCAGCTAAAGATCAAAGAGATGTTCTAGATGCAGTCGATCTAGCCCTAGAGACATTGTTGTCTCAATTCTCTTCCTTATATCTCGACTTCTCAGATGATTGCTATCACAAATTGTGTATTCAACATCAAAGGCTTCGAAAAATCATTGCTCAGACGAAAGCTATTAAATAGGAACCAATATTGGCTGGGTTATCTGCTGAAGTCTTTATATCCTTCTTCAACGATATAAAGCAGGGGGAGAAGTGTGACAGCCGACCCCCTCCAGATTCAATATACACCACAAATCTCCCTTCTCCTTATGTTTCTGAAGGAGAACCAGCCATCACCTCCAAGTTCTTTCTGATACCTGCATCATCTTCTGCTCTCGGAACTCTGCCTGCAATCTAGGGGGAATCATCACAACAGGGGGAGCATGATCTCTTTTCAAATGATAATGATTATTGGAAAAGTCTTAAAGAGTTCTCAGAATTGGCTGATTCACCCATCTCTGAGACAACAGACATCTGGCCTGATTCTGAAGATTCAACAACACCACTTGCAGTGCAGCCTGCTCCTGCTTCTGATTCTGTCCTCTCATCCCCTGGTTCCACACCAACCCAGCTCACTCATGCACCTACTCCAATAATTCATACACATACTCCAACAATTCCAGCACCTACTCAAACAATCCCAGCACCAACTCCCAGAGGAACACAAACATTTGGAGGAAGGGGATATGGAAGAGATACCAAAGGAAGAGGATATGAGAGAAACAAATCCATTTGGAAAAGGTACACAAAGGAACAAAGAAAGTAATTCAAAAAGGATACGTCATGCAACAAGTCCTATGAGAAGATTGAAATCCCTGAAAATCAAATGAAATTATACACTGATCCAATTCTTGAGAAGGTATTTGATGAGGTTAGGGAAAGAGAACAATATGAGTATAAGGTTGCTCAAAGAGAAATTGAAGAAAAGAGAAAGTAATTTATTGAAAGACTGAAAAAGAGCAAAAATGATGCGAAAGAAGAACAACTAAAAGAGGCAATTCAAAGTCCTAGCACTTTGTTTGATTCTTCCAAATATGCTGCCAAGAACCCTCAGGCTAAAGTCCTAACAGACAAAGGACAACTCAACAAAAGGGGTCTTGGGTGTAGTCAAGATATGGAAGATCAACCATACAAAAAGAAGAAAAAGATTGTGTTCAAGACAGCCCCAACTTCTGGTAATCTACTCATTATGTGCCCAATTTTCCTTGCAATTAATTATTTGTTCATGTCCTCTCACGACAACTACAATGCTCTATTACACTTATAATTATTAATTGTTATTTTCAGGATCTTCACTTCAAGAAAATGTTTGCTACTGGGACTGAATGCATGGCCTCTACTTACTTGACACTATTTCTGCACATTCTGCCTCCACCACCTCCGAGTCTTTCCGACAATAGCATCTTCTCCTTGGTCATCTACCTCCTTACCCGCTCTACCAACTACTGTCATCTCTGCTGAAGGATGTGCCCTCTCTTGACTATGAAGTTTTTCAATATGGCAAACATCACCGCTCTTCCTATCTCGCTAAAGTCGGTCAAAGTTTGGTTCATCTATTCGATCTTATTCATTCGGTCATCTGGGGTCCCTGTCTTACCAAAACTGTTGGTTGGGGTAGTCTTTATTTTGTAACTTTTATTGATGATTTTTCAAGATATACTTGGGTGTATCTCTTTAGAGAACGCTCTGAACTATTCTCTATATTCACTACTTTATATAATGAAATTCGCACACGGTTTGGTGCTTCCTTAAAAGTGCTTCGTTTTGATAATGCTAAAGAGTATGCTAGTCATCAATTTTTTGATTTTTGTATACAACATGGTATTATACATCAAACCAGTTGTGCATATATGTCTCAACAAAATGGCGTCGCCAGACGCAAGAATCGCCATCTTCTTAATGTTGCGCACACTCTTCTCACCCAGATGAATGTTCCCCGCTCTTATTAAGGTTATGCGGTCCTCATCTTCTACTACCTCATCAACCGTATTTCCTCTGCCATCCTTCAAGGACAAACACCATTTTCCATTTTGTACCATGGTGCTACACCATTCTCCCTCACCCCCCGGGTGTTTGGCTGTGATGCGTTTGTTCACTCTCCCTCCCCTGGTCGTGATAAACATTCACCTCGCTCCATCAAGTGTATCTTCATCGGCTACTCTCCTACTCATAAGGTAAATCATTGTTATGATCATATTCTCAAAAAACAATTTGTTTCGATTGACATCACCTTCTTCGAGTCTGCCATTTATTTCCCCGCCACTATTATGTCTTCCCCTCCTACGGATTCTCCTCCTTCCTCTCTTCCCATTTTGCATGCTCCTCTCAATACCTTCTCCTTATCCAAGTACTCATTTGCATCCAACTACTTCGGGGCTCCCTTTACCAGCTCTCAGGCCATCTCTCTCTTCATTGGAAGGATTTGACGACTTGTACTCAACATTTCATTAATGATGTCATGTCATATGCTCAACTTACTTCTTCTTACAGGGACTTTGCTCTAGCCATCTCAGCTACTGTCATCCCAACCACTTACCAAAATCTCTTTCCTACCACATTAGAAATATGCCATGGATGAGGAAATGTGTTGGGAAAATGATTTCTCTTAACCCCTAGAAATAAGTTGAATATGAATTCTAAGAAAGAAAAACATGGTTAAGTAAATATGCGTCGAATAGTATTCGACGCAACGTCGAAATGTAGTCGACGTTTCCTTCAGATTGAGTCGAAGTAACTCTAGGAAGATTTCGACGTATGTGTTGTCGACGTTACTCTGATTTCTAGTCGACGCATATGGAGAAGTCGACGCACCTTAGTCGACGCACCTTCCTTATTCTCCTCTCGACGTCCAGCCAAGAAGAACTCGACGTTTACGTCGAGTGGTAATCTACGCACGTCGATTTATATGACAGATTTAAATATGCGCCAGATCTCTTTCCTTCTTTCAGTAGATCTGATTTGTATGGAATAAATGTCAATATTTTATAGCCGTTCTGAATTATTCTTTCCTTATATCCGATTCTTGGCTAATTTGATTAAACTTATTTGGACATTATTTGAAATCAGAATTAGTTCTTTCCTTCTACAGAAATAAATATTATGGAAACATTTTCATCTTTCTATTTTTCTGACTGCTAATTGATTATCCTCCTATAGTATTATTTTGAATTAACAGAGCTATAAATAAAGAGGAGGTCGGCAGAAAAAGTAGAACAAGTGATTCAACATTTTACATTTGAAAAAGAGGAAGAGCTCCCAAGTATAGAGAGAAAATTGAGAAATTGTTCTGCAGCAATATTCAAGCACTTCTTCTTCTCCTGCTTCTGAAGTCATTCTGCTGCAAGTTCTGATAGCTCTCACAAAGAGAGAAAAGCTACAAATCTTCTTCTCTCTATAGAAGAAAGATTTAATTCACTTCTTGTGCTTCCAATCTTCTTGCTAGGAAGAAGATTCATTCTTGTTCTTATTTCTTTCTTCTTTCTTATTCTTACTTAAATATTGTAAAAGAGTTTTAGAATCTCTCTTCAAAAAATTCAGTGTACTGGTTCTAAGAGTCTCCTTGTCAAAAGACTCAGGGTGGTTCTAAGAGTCTCCTTGTCAAAAGACTCAGGGTGGTTCTAAGAGTCTCCTTGTCAAAAGACTCAGGGTGGTTCTAAGAGTCTCCTTATCAAAAGACTCAGTGCAAGATAGTGAATTCCTACCAAGGGGGTAGAAGAGTGGACTACCCAAAGTTTGGGGAACCACTATATTTTCTTATGTTATGCTGTGATTTCTTTTCTTGCATTTACTTTCTTTACTTGTTTAATTCTTGTTGGTGTGTGGGAAGCTATAATCTGTGATCATACACATATATATATTAACTTTGCACAAAATAATTTTTAATCTCTATTAACTGGACACATTTATAATCTGTGACAGCTAGATGCAACTGGACACATTTGTTCTTTTAGGTCATTGATTTCTTGTTTAGCTTTTAATTGATCTAGACACATTCCCATAAAATCATTTCTGAATTTATCACTTTGAAAATCTATTTCATCAAAGATGCTTACCTCATCCTTATCCTCAGATTCCTCTATGAGAATAAGGCTATCTTCTTTTTCATCTTCAGAATATATGCTTTCTTCTGATCCTGTCTCACTCCAAGATTTAGCACCATCATCATTCTTGGGGCCTTCAAAGGCCATCAAGCATAGGTCTTCTTGCCTAGATTCTTCATTGTCACTCTCAGAGGATGAACTGTCCTCAGAGTCTGTTTCACTCCAGGCTTCTGCAATAAAGCCTCTTTCTTTCTTCTTCCCCTTTTTCTTGAGATCCTTTCTTTTCAGATCTTTCTTTGTTTCAGCATTCTCTGGACATTCTGGGGCAATATGTCCAGGTTTCCTTCAAGAATAGCAAATAATTTCTTTAGTGGGAGTTTTGTCATACCTTGGTTTTGACTCCCTACTTTTTGATCCATCTGTCTTGACCCATTTCTTAAATCTTCTGGCTAGGAAACTGAATAGTTCTTCTTCAGTGACAGGAGTCCTTTCTTCTGTTGCCTTTAAAGCTATGTTCCTGTCTTTTGAGGAGATTGGAGTGTTTTCTCTTCTTTTCTTCTCTTCTCTAGTTTTTAGTAGTTGCTCATAGGATTTGAGTTTTCCTAAGAGAGCATCTGTAGAGATTTCCTTTTGTCCTCTTGTGTCTCTTATTGCCCATATTCTTGAGTCCCATGAACTGGGGAGACTCATTAGCAATTTGTCATTAATCTCAGTGAGGGAGATCTCTCTATCCAAGTTTTTCAATTGGTTGATGATTAGACTGAATCTGTCATACATCTCAGAGATACTCTCTTCATTCTTCTTTTGGAAGTTCTCATATTGGGAGATCAATAGGGCCTTCTTATATTTCTTTTCATCAGCACTTCCTTCCACCATCTTTGTAAAAGCATCCCAAATTTCTTTGGATGATTCATAGGCAACAACCCTTTGAAAGATGTCATCTGAGAGAGTTGAGACAAGTATGTTCATGGCCTTTAGATCATATGTTCTAGCCTTCTTCTCATCTTCTGTCCACTCAGATCTTGAAACAAGTGTTTGTGTGACATTGCCACTTGCATCCTTTCTATAGGGCTTTGGGGGACCTGTCACAGTAATATTAAACAAGTCAACATCAATGGAGTTCATATAAATTCTGATTCTTGTTTTCCAAACTGCAAACTTTTCAAGATTGCACATTGGTGGTCTGGTGGAAGCATAATCTTTGATTTGTGCCATGTGAAAATTGATTGTTAGAAAAGTATATATATATAAATAAGAGGTAGGATCTTTTTGATCAAGGAGTTAACCTTTTTAGATCAACCTAGCTCTGATACCAATTGAAAGTGCACAGTTCACCTCACTAGAATTCTCTAGAGGGGGTGAATAGAGATTAAAAAATTATTTTGTGCAAAGTTAATATATATGTGTATGATCACAGATTATAGCTTCCCACACACCAACAAGAATTGAACAAGTAAAGAAAGTAAATGCAAGAAAAGAAATCACAGCATAACACAAGAAAATATAGTGGACTACCCAAAGTTTGGGGAACCACTATATTTTCTTGTGTTATGCTGTGATTTCTTTTCTTGCATTTACTTTCTTTACTTGTTTAATTTTTGTTGGTGTGTGGGAAGCTGTAATCTGTGATCATACACATATATATTAACTTTGCACAAAATAATTTTTTAATCTCTATTCACCCCCCCTCTAGAGAATTCTAGTGAGGTTAACTGTGCACTTTCAATTGGTATCAGAGCTAGGTTGATCTAAAAAGGTTAACTCCTTGATCAAAAAGATCCTACCTCTTATTTATATATATATACTTTTCTAACAATCAATTTTCACATGGCACAAATCAAAGATTACGCTTCCACCAGACCACCAATGTGCAATCTTGAAAAGTTTGCAGTTTGGAAAACAAGAATCAGAATTTATATGAACTCCATTGATGCTGACTTGTTTAATATTACAGTGACAGGTCCCCCAAAGCCCTATAGAAAGGATGCAAGTGGCAATGTCACACAAACACTTGTTCCAAGATCTGAGTGGACAGAAGATGAGAAGAAGGCTAGAACATATGATTTAAAGGCCATGAACATACTTGTCTCAACTCTCTCAGATGACATCTTTCAAAGGGTTGTTGACTGTGAATCATCCAAAGAAATTTGGGATGCTCTTACAAAGATGGTGGAAGGAAGTGCTGATGAAAAGAAAGATAAGAAGGCCCTATTGATCTCCCAATATGAGAACTTCCAAAAGAAGAATGAAGAGAGTATCTCTGAGATGTATGACAGATTCAGTCTAATCATCAACCAATTGAAAAACTTGGATAGAGAGGTCTCCCTCACTGAGATTAATGACAAATTGCTAATGAGTCTCCCCAGTTCATGGGACTCAAGAATATGGGCAATAAGATACACAAGAGGACAAAAGGAAATCTCTACAGATGCTCTCTTAGGAAAACTCAAATCCTATGAGCAACTACTAAAAACTAGAGAAGAGAAGAAAAGAAGAGAAAACACTCCAATCTCCTCAAAAGACAGGAACATAGCTTTAAAGGCAACAGAAGAAAGGACTCATGTCACTGAAGAAGAACTATTCAGTTTCCTAGCCAGAAGATTTAAGAAATGGGTCAAGACAGATGGATCAAAAAGTAGGGAGTCAAAACCAAGGTATGACAAAACTCCCACTAAAGAAATTATTTGCTATTCTTGCAGGAAACCTGGACATATTGCCCCAGAATGTCCAGAGAATGCTGAAACAAAGAAAGATCTGAAAAGAAAGGATCTCAAGAAAAAGGGGAAGAAGAAAGAAAGAGGCTTTATTGCAGAAGCCTGGAGTGAAACAGACTCTGAGGACAGTTCATCCTCTGAGAGTGACAATGAAGAATCTAGGCAAGAAGACCTATGCTTGATGGCCTTTGAAGGCCCCAAGAATGATGATGGTGCTAAATCTTGGAGTGAGACAGGATCAGAAGAAAGCATATCTTCTGAAGATGAAAAAGAAAATAGCCTTATTCTTATAGAGGAATCTGAGGATAAGGATGAGGTAAGCATCTTTGATTAAATAGATTTTCAAAGTGATAAATTCAGAAATGATTTTATGGGAATGTGTCTAGATCAATTAAAAGCTAAACAAAAAATCAATGACCTAAAAGAACAAATTCATATGGTCAAGAACCAAAGAAATAAAAAGAATATAAGATCAATAGATCATGTATTAAGGGCTAACATAAGAGAGAAGGAAATAGAAAGGGCTAGAATAGAAAATCAGTTCCTTAAGGATAAGGTTTCTCAGGCAAAGGCCTTTGAAGAATCAATAAAAATGAGAAGCCAAACTCTTAAAGAAATCACTGAAAAACAAACAATAAGACACAAAAATCTTGGGCTAGGGGCTGATCCATCAATCAGCCTAATTCCATCCAACAAGCCTGCATGGATGAGCCCTGTAAAATTCACTAAACCCATCCAATCAGCAAACCAAGAAAAAGAATCACAACATAAGAAAGAACACTTCTTCAAGGAAATAAAGGAATTTGATGAAATATCATATTATTCAGCTGATGACTCACAAACTTCATCTGAAGAGACCACTAAACCAAAAGAAACAACATACAAAGGAGTAAAAACAGAAAAAGATAAAATGAAAATTTATGAAAACACAGTCGCGTCGACTTCATATCGACGCATGAATGATAATGCGTCGACTTCTACTCGACGTACCCTCTTAGATGCCTCGACCTCTACTCGACGCTTGAATAAAGATACGTCGACATCCAATCGACGCAACTTCCTCCATGCGTCGATACCAGATCAACGCAATCTAAGGAATGCGCCGAATATAAATCGACGCAACTATCAACATGAGTCGAATAGATATCAACGCACAAAAGTTCAGAGCAACTTAAATACCTTTCCTCCAAAAGCCTTTCATCCTAACCCACATTCAGGACCCATTCATCCCAATCATGATCTCTATCCTAATCAACGCCTCTATCATGATTTCTACCCTAAACATGGTAACCAAAATTCCCATTTTAACCAAAATTTCTATCCTAACCAAAATAAAACTTTCTATCCTGATCAACCCTTCTATTCTTCTCTAAACTCAAATTATCATAATAATAAGATAATCAAGTGCCATATATGTAACAAAAGTGGCCACCTTGCCAAACAATGCTGGTACAACCAATCAAACTATCTGTAAAAATTAGTCCAATGCTGACTTAGAACTAGACACCTAGAATTCTTCAGGAAAATTAAAAGTCACGTCGATCTCTAATCAAAGCACCGTCGATAATTCAACTCAATAAGTAAAATCGACGCATGCATCGACTCCACTCGACGCATACGTCGATAGGAAACCCTATCATCCCAAATCAGACTATATCGACGCTCATGTCGAATTCCTCTCGACGTAACGTCGACTTCATGAAAACGAGCGAATAATACCAAAATATTTTCGGTCACATCCATGGAAGTACCGAATAAGCCTCGACTTGAGCCCAGTTTCGACGCTTCACCTGACTTAAATAGTCTCTTCAGTTAGAAGCCTTCACTTCTCTGCATCTTTCATCCTTCTTGCTCCTCAGACCAGACGACTTCTTCCTCTCTCTTTCATTAACCTAAAATGGCTCCAAAGACCAATTCAGGCTTCGACATTGACCTTGAGTCCTTCCAAGCAGCCGCAGAAAACTACAAGAGCAACATTGCTCTCTTTACTGAAGCAGGACTGGACAAGCTCATCTCCACTAGGTGCAAGCTCCTGGAATCAGAGCTCACAGAGCTAATAACTCATGTTCAGATATCTGAACAAGGAGAAATCCAGGGAACACTATATGAGACACCAGTCTCAATCTCAGCAGAACATATTAGGGCCACCTTTGATCTACCATCAGGTATATCCTAATATCATCTTTGTTTAAATGAAATAAGGAAAGAAAAAGAGACTCTAAAAAGAATGACTAAACAAGTCTTAATTATTTCCCTATTAGGTGATGAATCCATTGAACTCACACCTGATGAAATCAAGCACTTGCTCACCACCATGAATTTCTCAAAAGATAGGTCAATCCATCTAAAAAAGATAGACTTTTCTGATGAGTACAGATTGCTGGCAGATATAGTAGGGAAGATACTACTATGCAAGATATCAGCCCATGATGCAGTGCCCAAGCTGCAACTGAACATCATGGGGGCCCTTGTGCTGAAGAAGAAGGTGGACTGGGCCAGCTGTCTTCTCAAAATGATAGCTTCCAAATACTCTCACAAGGAAAATGCCTACATGAGAATCATGAGCCAAGTACTCTTCCACTCCTTCCCTGACCTATGTAGGTCAAAAGGAATCCCCATTCCTCCAGGGAAGAGGATGTCAATTGCTCTCTTTTCTAAGTGGACCAGGCAAATCCCTAAGCCTGGTTCCATCCCTGAAAGAACTCCTTCTCCTCTTTCTCCTCCTCCTCCTCAAAGAGACAACCCTTCTCTACCACCATCATCCACTCAAATACTCTCTACTACCCTCACAACTCCTACTCTACCTACATCTTCTCAAACACCTGCTCAAACAGAAGTTTCTCCTTCTCTTCCTCCTCCAAATTTCCCATCTTCTCTACCTCCATTATCACCCTTACCTCATGAATCAACTCACTTCTCTCCTCCTCTGTCACCTCTTCCTCCTCCATCACCTCCTCAGCTTTCACACCATGAAACATCTTCATCCACTGAGGCTCTCATCACTCAGTGATGAGAGCCACAATGATGAACAAAGTATAGAGGTACTTCATATAGCAAGAGAGGCTGCAAGTCAAGTAGTACTATTACAAGGGGAGGCAAGCAGAGCAGAAACTGAAAAGGAAGATATGGCAGTTGGGAAGAAAGATAAAGAAACTACAAATCAGGGGGAGCTGGATACTGATATGAATAAAGCTGGAAATGAAAAAGGACAGTTAGATGCAACTGGACACATTGAACCCTAAACCCTAAACCCTAAACCCTAAACCCTAAACCCTAAACCTCATGAATCAACTCACTTCTCTCCTCCTCTGTCACCTCTTCCTCCTCCATCACCTCCTCAACTTCCATACCATGAAACATCTTCATCCACTGAGGCTCTCATCACTCAGTGCATCAAATCAGCAGCTGAAAAATTCCAAGTGATGCTGGATGAGCATTGCTCCCAAATTCATTTCTCCATCCTTCACATGCACACCCAAATAGATGGGGTCAGTGCCTCTGTGCAAGGCCTAAAGACCTCTCTCTCTTCCTCTAGAGTGGCAAGGTCTTTCTTAACCTCCCTGGCCAAGAAGGTCAAGAAGGGGGAGAATCTAGATGAAGAGCAGCCCTCCAATCCTAAATCTCTCTCTCACAAGTCCCCTCCTTCTTCAAAATCTGACAAAATCCTTGGGAATGAGATAGTACCTGAGCTACACAATGATGAACAAACTATAGAGGTACTTCATATAGCAAGAGAGGCTGCAAGTCAAGTAGTACTATTACAAGGGGAGGCAAGCAGAGCAGAAACTGAAAAGGAAGATATGGAAGTTGGGAAGAAAGATAAAGAAACTACAAATCAGGGGGAGCTGGATACTGATATGAATAAAGCTGGAAATGAAAAAGGACAGCTAGATGCAACTGGAGCTGGAGATGATAGAGAAATAGAAGAAGTAGAAAGATTAAAGTAAGTTCCATCCCAGGGGGAGCAATCTGCTCAGGGGGAGCTAGGTGAACTTCCTACAAATGAGAAAGAGAAACCCTCCTCTCCTAAAATAGTAGTATTCAAGAGAAAGAGAAAAACCCCTCCTACCCCTCCTGAGTAATATTTGAAAACAATGCTGATATATCTTACCCTATAGTTGAATACTACTTGGTATGAACATGAAATCTGTTTATATGATTCTGAAAATTTGTTTATATGATCTTTTCTTCTAAATTTCACTTTTGATTGAGTGACATATTTCTTTTCTATACAAATGCTGTGCTGGGTTGATTTTATGCTAATACAATTTCTCTCTAAGTAGGGTTAAGACAAATAGGGGGAGATTGTTGGGAAAATGATTTCTCTTAACCCCTAGAAATAAGTTGAATATGAATTATAAGAAAGAAAAACATGGTTAAGTAAATATGTGTCGAATAGTATTCGACGCAACGTCGAAATGTAGTCGATGTTTCCTTCAGATTGAGTCGAAGTAACTCTAGGAAGATTTCGACGTATGTGTTGCCGACGTTACTCTGATTTCTAGTCGACGCATATGGAGAAGTCGATGCACCTTAGTCGACGCACCTTCCTTATTCTCCTCTCGACGTCCAGCCAAGAAGAACTCGACGTTTACGTCGAGTGGTAATCGACGCACGTCGATTTATATGACAGATTTAAATATGCGCCAGATCTCTTTCCTTCTTTCAGTAGATCTGATTTGTATGGAATAAATGTCAATATTTTATAGCCGTTCTGAATCATTCTTTCCTTATATCTGATTCTTGGCTAATTTGATTAAACTTATTTGGATATTATTTGAAATCAGAATTAGTTCTTTCCTTCTACAGAAATAAATATTATGGAAACATTTTCATCTTTCTATTTTTCTGACTGCTAATTGATTATCCTCCTATAGTATTATTTTGAATTAACAGAGCTATAAATAAAGAGGAGGTCGGCAGAAAAAGTAGAACAAGTGATTCACCATTTTACATTTGAAAAAGAGGAAGAGCTCCCAAGTATAGAGAGAAAATTGAGAAATTGTTCTGCAGCAATATTCAAGCACTTCTTCTTCTCCTGCTTCTGAAGTCATTCTGCTGCAAGTTCTGATAGCTCTCACAAAGAGAGAAAAGCTACAAATCTTCTTCTCTCTATAGAAGAAAGATTTAATTCACTTCTTGTGCTTCCAATCTTCTTGCTAGGAAGAAGATTCATTCTTGTTCTTATTTCTTTCTTCTTTCTTATTCTTACTTAAATATTGTAAAAGAGTTTTTAGAATCTCTCTTCAAAAAATTCAGTGTACTGGTTCTAAGAGTCTCATGCATGGTTCTCAGTTTTTAGAATCTCTCTTCTAAGGAAGTTATGCAAGGATATCTATAAACTTAAACAAAGTTCTCATGCATGGTTTGACAAGTTTAGTGAAGTCATTTCCATTATAGGTTTCTCTAGAAGCTCTGTTGATCCACTCTCTGTTCATATGGAAAACCACTGGCAGACTGTTTGTTCTTGTAGTATATGTTGATGACATCGTTATCATAGGAGATGATGTGTCCGACATAGAAATGACTAAGAAATATCTTCATGAAAACTTTGTAACCAAGGACTTGGGATCTCCCAAATACTTCCTTGACATCAAAATTGCGAGACAGTGCAACTTCATTATCCTATCCCAATATAAGTATGTGGTCGATCTTCTAAGAGAAACTGGTCTTCTTAGTGCTAAACCTGCTCGATGCCCTATGTCGGTAGGAGAGGACAAACTTTAAAGTTAGGGTTCTCCTCTCCTTCCTGATGCTACCCAATATAGACGGTTAGTTGGTAAACTCATTTACCATACCTTTACAAGACCAGACATTTGCTATGCTGTTGGGAAGGTAAGCCAGTTCATGCAAACTCCCAGAGAGTGTCATCGTTAGACAACACTGAAAATATTGGAATATGTTAAAGGATCTCCAGGAAAAGGTCTATTATTTTACAAGAATAATCATTTGCGTATAAAAGCGTATTCAGATGCCAGTTATAATGACGACAAATAAGACCAAAAGTTCACTTTAGGTTTCTACATGTTCGTTGATGGCAATCTTGCTACTTGGAAAAGTAAGAAGCAAGTTATGGTGTCATGATCAAATGTTGAAGCAGAATATATGAGTATGACGCAAACCATGTATGAATTAAAGTGGTTACAGATACTTCTACTTGACATGGGAGAAACCTACAATCATCCTCTGCCCATGGTTTGCGAAAATAATGATGTCGTATATATCTCAAAGAATCCTATTTTAATGAAAGAACAAAGCATATCGAAGTTAAATGTCACTTTGTTAGAGAAGAGGTTTTGAAGAAGCAGATCTGCACTCCGTTTGGCACTTCCGAAAAAGAGTTGGTAAATACCTTCACAAAACTTGTTACTTCATCACTTACAGAGATTTGTGACAAGTTGGGCATGATCGACAAATGCACACCAACTTGAGGGGGAGTGTTAAAACATAAATTGAAGAATTGCAAAGGACGAGCGGTTAATCCATGTGTAACCGCCTGGTGTTGCTGGCTTATGATGACTTAGAGATTGGGATGTTACTCATGGTGTAACCACCCCTGCTTGGTGAGGTACTTTAGTCTGGGTGGTTATGCATGGTGTAACCGTTCCCGTCTATTCTTACTATAGTACGGGCGGTTACTTGGGGTGTAACCGCCTGAACTCTCTGTTCATAGTCCGTTGTATTTTGTCCCACGTCACTAATTGTAGAAGGAAATTTGCAGAAACAGCGGGACCCAAAAAGCGGGGCGGTCACTATCAGTGCCAACCTCCCCTCCTAGAGGGAGACTGGCCGGATGTTTCCGCATGCGCTCACGGTCTCGTCTACTGTGTTCGGCAAGGAGGACTTAGTCGGGGTGAAGCTAGTCCGGATGGGTGATATTTCAAAGAAAGCTGTCGCAGCAACCTTACGGGCGGTCACATATAACCACGCCGCTTGGTGCGCGCTCGAAGAATCTTTGACAGAGAACAACCGTCTACGCAAAAAACTAAGGGTACAAAATAATTCATTATGTAAGGGAGACGACTCATACCTGTCCACGCTTACTGATCCTTATTGCATTCTTTCCGTGTGGTCATTCCATCGAAAACCCGAAGTATCAGCGGGCGGTACTCCGGCTCTCGAAGACTTCAATGTAGTTCGCCCTTTGTCTCATGAAAGAGCAAGGTGAATTAAAAGAAGAGTTCACAGATAAAGATTGCGCGACCCTTTATTAATATTATGCGTACGCTTAAGTCTCCAATTTGGATGAAGGCGCCAAACATGGGGCGAATGTTGCCTATGAAGTCGCCGACTTCGAGGAGGGAGGAGAGGAACAATCCGTCAAGATAGGGACTGCCTCGAGCGATTACAACCCAAGTTCTTCAACATATCGTCCCAAGAATCAAACGAAGACTGATAAGGGAAAGAAAGTTGTGACTGAGTTCAAGGAGGACTGATTGTATCTTTCCATTTATTGAGTAGCCACGTGGACGTTTTTGCAACCATCGATTCTCCATATTGCACCCCTTTTGAAATTAATAAAAATATCCTACTTTTGATGTGATTTCTTCTTGTGTACCTTTGAATGCATGATTCATATATGTAATGTACTTATTAATTTACGGCGTATCTTTGCTAAGTGGAGCACGCGAACACGTAAGTCAGTTGTTTCCTTACATAAATGTTGACTAACTACTTATGATAACCATGTGCGGATACATAATATGTGTCCGCCCATCATAATGAAAAAATATATTGGTCAAGATGAGAATTTCTGTTATCCAATAAAACTTGTAGTGTGCGCACTCACCATAGGAGTATAACCACACATTATCTTTAATAACAACTTCAAATACTAGAAGGGATAAGCTTAGAACAGTTGACAATCAGGGCGATCACTGAGTGTTCGCGCTCGACAAATATCATTTTCATGCTCATCTTGATACCATGGACTTCTTAAAAAAATACAATATCATGCGCGACCTCTGTACGAGTGCCCGCACCATATTAATATTATTGACATTCCCATTTTGGTATCATGATATTTATGAGATAAGATATTAAGTGTGACCTCTATACAAGTGTCTGCACCATAAATTATATGTTTATGAAACACTTCTCCAAGTACTGGAGGTAATACCTGCTAGGTGCGCATTAGTCTGCTGATATTCATCCAAGTTTGGGACATACCGTATGTGCAGAGAACGGGATACGAATATTCCTTCATATGGCATATCTTGTCACTAAACTGGCAATTTCGACTTAAGTAATCAGAAGTCGGTGGCTTGCTTGGATCAATCAGCCATAAGAGGCTAGTGGAGCTTTTTTCCGCCAGAGTCATCAAGTGGAGTGATGGATATCCGAAGACCGAGCATTCCTCCTAAATGACATTCGAGAGGGATTATTGCATCCACGTGCACACCTAAGGAGTCTACCTCTATAGGTTGTGGTGGGCGATTTTGGTAATTAGGCTCTCGTAGTGTTTTTCCTCAGAAAGGCACCGAAAACAATAATGACACTCCCGTCGATGCGTTGCCGATCATCACATTCACTCAGAAATGCAAGGCCTACCATGTATGCCGGTCGTGATATTCTCCAACGAGGGCAATGGTAGCGGAATTACGATAGTGATAAGAGGATGTGAACCCATGCCAGTTGTACAACCCTGTATTCGTCATGTGCGTCCCCGAGGCTCAAGATGTCTTTAGGCCCAATATTTTCGGAAGGCACTGCCCCAGGCAAGAGGGGAAGGTGAGCATTCGGAGAAGCTCAAGTCCGAGAAGCGCAACCCCAAGATATTCCAAGGAGGGGTGGCGAGCCAGGTAGGCATTCAGCCTCCCGCTCGCCCACCCCAAGGTTCAGGGTTTCGAGGGTTCTGGCTCGTCGAGGGTTCTGGCTCGTCGAGGTTCTGGCTCGTCGAGGGTTCTGGCTCGTCGAGGGTTCTGGCTCGTCGAGGGTTCTGGCTCGTCGAGGGTTCTGGCTCGTCGAGGGTTCTGGCTCGTCGAGGGTTCTGGCTCGTCGAGGTTCTGGCTCGTCGAGGTTCTGGCTCGTCGAGGGTTCTGGCTCATCGAGGGTTCTGGCTCGTCGAGGGTTCTGGCTCGTCGAGGGTTCTGGCTCGTTGGGGTTCCCAGGGCCTGCGTTTAGCCTGTTCAAACAGCGGGATTTGGCTATCAGCAGGCCAATCCTTGGGGCATTTTCGTAATCTCGTAGGCCAGAATCTGGCTATTGGCAGACCAAGTTCAAAATCCTATAAATAGGTCCAAGGGGGCACCATTTGGAGAGACTTCCCTTTTGGCCTTCTCTCTCCCTTAGTTCCTTTGTTGGGTGGAGAGAGCCTCCAATGGTGCCCAAGCTTAGCATTGGCTTGGGAGGGGAAGCGCTCTAAGATCTTCCGGGTGTGTGGTGGGACCTCCTCGCTAAGCCCTTGGCCTTGTTCCTAGTTCCTTAGCCCCTTAGCCTAGAGCTCTCCCTTGGGAGGAGTAAGTGTTGGTCACCCCTCAACTTGTTGAGGGACCGAACTCCACAGAGACTAAGTCTTGTTCTCAAATCTTGGTTTCAACATTTATGGTGCGGTGAGCGTGGAGAGTGACCAACACAAGAAACTCTCAAGATGAGCTCCATGGCTGGAGGTGGAGGATCTGACCCAGGTCACTCGCAGCCCCCGGTGGCTGGAGTGACGTTGGAGATGTTTGAGAATTTCAAGTGGGAGGTCCTGCAGACCTTGCAGGTAGCCTTCACCACGATAGGCGAAGGCAGGAGAGGAGGTGGTCCGGAGGTCCCACCTCAGCAGGTGGGCGAGGGCACTCTCGGCCAGCAATCCAGGAAGGAGGTACCAGTGGAGGGAGTGGGGAGGCATTCGGCCCCCACTCGCCCGGACCCCTAGAAGGGGGCGAGTGGGGAGGCGCCAGGCCCCCACTCGCCTAGCCCCAAGGGGGCGAGTGGGGAGGCGCCAGGCCCCCACTCGCCCAGCCCCAAGGGGGGCGAGTGGGGAGGCGCCAGACCCCCACTCGCCCAGCCCCAAGGGGGCGAGTGGGGAGGCGCCAGGCCCCCACTCGCCCAGCCCCAAGGGGGAGAGTAGGGAGGCGCCAGGCCCCCACTCGCCCAGCCCCAAGGGGGCGAGTGGGGAGGCGCCAGGCCCCCACTCGCCCAGCCCCAAAGGGGGCGAGCATAGGAAGTCCTTTGTGTGAGCTGATCCTCTCGGCCCCGATTCTAGAGGGGTTCGGGGGGCAGGAGATGTCTCACTACTCCGGCAAGGATGACCCCATCCCGCACCTGCAGTGGTTTGAGGACATGGTCTCCATCAAGCCCATGTCGGACGCTTTCAAGTGCCGACTCTTCGCGACCACTTTGAAGGAGAAGGAAATGGGTTGGTTCCACCAGCTCCAAGGAGGTGAGTGGGGAGGAGGCTTTCCCCCACTCGCCTGACTCCAAGGAGGTGAGTGGGGAGGAGGCTTTCCCCCACTCGCCCGACTCTAAGGAGGTGAGTGGGGAGGAGGCTTTCCCCCACTCGCCCGGCTCCAAGGAGGTGAGTGGGGGGAGGCTTTCCCCGACTCGACGGCTCCAAGGAGGTGAGTGGGGAGGAGGCTTTCCCCCACTCGCCCAGCTCCAAGGGGGGGGGGGGGGGGGGGGGGGGGGGGAGTGGGGAGGCATCCGGCCCCCACTCACCCGGTCTCCAAGAAGTTGGGGGGTTTGTTTCCAAACTTAGTTTTTTTTCTTACATACAATATTATGACTAACTAGGTAACAAGTCCTTTTGTGTTGGAATGCCCCAGATCGATTCCGCTGTCGGGCTCTCATAGACGGTGGGTCAGGTTGATCTCTGGAGAGGCTGGCAAGGTAACAAGTCCTTTCGTGCTTGAGTGCCCCAGATCGATTCCTCTGCCGGGCTCTTATAGACGGTGGGTCAGGTTGATCTCTGGAGAGGCTGGCAAGGTAACAAGTCCTTTGGTTCTGGAGTGCCCCAGATCAATTTCGCTGTCGGGCTCTCATAGACGGTGGGTCAGGTTGATCTTTGGAGAGGCTGGCAAGGTAACAAGTCCTTTGGTGCTGGAATGCCCCAGATCGATTCCGCTACTGGGCTCTCATAGACGGTGGGTCAGGTTGATCTCTGGAGAGGCTGGCAAGGTAACAAGTGCTTTGGTGCTGGAGTGCCCCAGATCGATTCCGCTGCCGGGCTCTCATAGACGGTGTGTCAGGTTGATCTCTGGAGAGGCTGGCAAGGTAACAAGTCCTTTGATGTTGGAGTGCCCCAGATCGATTCCGCTGCCGAGCTCTCATAGACGGTGGGTCAGGTTGATCTCTGGAGAGGCTGGCAAAGTAACAAGTCCTTTGGTGCTGGAGTGCCCCAGATCGATTCAGCTGTCGGGCTCTCATAGACGGTGGGTCAGGTTGATCTCTGGAGAGGCTGGCAAGGTAACAAGTCCTTTGGTGCTGGAGTGCCCCAGATCGATTCCGCTGTCGGGCTCTCATAGACGGTGGGTCAGGTTGATCTCTAGAGAGGCTGGCAAGGTAATAAGTTCTTTGGTGATGGAATTCCCCAATGTTGGCCCGCTGACTAGGCTCCCACCTAGCTGGCAGGGTCGAAACCGCTCGGTGGCAGGAAGTTAAGTACTTAGTCCCGATGCTGGCCCGCTAACCAGGCTCCCACCTAGCTGGCAGGGCCGGAAACCGCTCGGTGGTCGGAGTTTTTCAAAGTGTTTTCCCCCGAGGTGGCTCCGCTAGCCGGGCTCTCGCTAGCCGCTAGGTGGGGAGGCCTCTCGGGGAGGCTAAGTGTTTTCCCCCAGGTTGCTCCGCTAGCCGGGCTCTCGCTAGCCGGTGAGGTGGGAGGCCACCCGGGGAGGCTAAGTTTTTTTCCCCCAAGGTAGCTTCGCTAGCCGGGCTCTCGCTAGCCGGCGAGGTGGGGAGGCCTCTCAGGGAGGCTAAGTATTTTTTCCGCGAGGTGGCTCCGCTAGCCGGGCTCCCGCTAGCCGGCAAGGTGGGGAGGCCTCTCGGGGAGGCTAAGTGTTTTTTCCCCGAGGTGGCTCCGCTAGCCGGGCTCTCGCTAGCCGGCTAGGTGGGGAGGCCTCTCGGGGAGGCTAAGTGTTTTTCACCCGAGGTGGCTCCGCTAGCCGGGCTCTCGCTAGCCGGCGAGGTGGGGAGGCCTCTCGGGGAGGCTAAGTGTTTTTTTCCCCGAGGTGGCTCCGCTAGCCGGGCTCTCGCTAGCCGGCTAGGTGGGGAGGCCTCTCAGGGAGGCTAAGTGTTTTCCCCCGAGGTGGCTCCGATAGTCGGGCTCTCGCTAGCCGGCGAGGTGGGGAGGCCTCTCGGGGAGGCCTCTCAGGGAGGCTAAGTGTTTTTCCCCCGAGGTGGCTCTGCTAGCCGGGCTCTCGCTAGCGGGCAGGGTAGGAAGGCTCTCGGGGAGGCTAAGAGTTTTTCCCCCGAGGTGGCTCCGCTAGCCGGCAAGGTGGGGAGGCCTCTCGGGGAGGCTAAGTGTTTTTCCCCCGAGGTGGCTCCGCTAGCCGGCAGGGTAGGAAGGCCTCTCGGGGAGGCTAAGTAATTTTCCTTTGAGGTGGTTCAGCTGTCCGGGCTCTCAGTAGCCGGCAAGGCAGGTTGGCCGCTCTGGACGGCTAAGTAAAAGTTTCCCGGGACGGTGTGGAGATTTCTCAACTCTACTCAGCGGCACTTGCCGAATATACAGGGTTGAACTTTTCTTTCCGAGCGTGTGCCCCGCTGGGATTGTGTACAACCCTGTATTCGCCAAATGCGTCCCCGAGGCTCAAGATGTCTTTAGGCCCAATATTTTCGAAAGGGACTGCCCCAGTCAAGAGGGGAGGGTGAGCATTCGGAGAAGCTCAAGTCCGAGAAGCGCAGCCCCAGGATATTCCAAGGAGGGGTGGCGAGCCAGGTAGGCTGCCGGCTGATGAGTCCTGATCATATACACATTTATGGACTCATCCGGGCCGTTATTTAGTCATTTCTCCGCACTTTAGCCTTGTTATAGTTTATATTTGATAATCCATGCTAGGTGCACATCTTGGCCCACTTTGGTGTGATTTTCGTGCTTATTGTCATTAGTAGTATTCTTGTGCTGTTAAGTGCCACTTTCAGTGGCTAGATCTGTGGTTGTGCTGGAATAGGAGTAGTGCAGGTGTTCCCGGTGCAATTCTGCACAGGAACACTGCGCACGATCACCGGTTCTATTGCGCACGACCACTGGTCGTGCGCCACTGATCGTGTGCACTTAACCCTTTTTCACGAGTTCTGTTTGGTGCAGTGCGCACGACCACCAACGCCAGTGCGCACGACCACCGGTCGTGCGCCACTGCTCGTGCGCACTTATCATTTAATTTCCGAGTTCTGTTTGCTGTAGTGCGCACGACCATCAACTCCAGTGCACACGACCACCGGTCGTGCGCGACTGGTCGTGCGAACATTATCTTCTATAAATTCCATTTCTTGCAGGTTCTACCCAGACAGGCGCACGATCACAGGATTCTAGTGCGCACGACCACTGGTCGTGCGCCAATGACCGTGCGCGCTGTTTAATTCAGCGCCTATATAATGACCTGATCGCGAATTAGGTCGGGATTACGCATTTGGACTCCGTTAAGTCCGCCGTTTTCGCCATTTCCAGAGATTTTTCACCCCCTAGGCCTCCTCCATCATCCAAGGGCTTGAAAGAAGAGATTCTACACTCATTTTGATCGCTAAGGAAGAAGTTCTTCGCACTAGACGTGACCGGATGGTAAATCGCTGGAGAAGACGGGTCCATTGGGAGTTGTGACAGCCCTCCTCTACCCCGGACGCAGTTGGGACCGAGCTAGGACGCGGATTGACAACCCGGTGCTTCCTACCGTGAATCTACAACGAGACTCCGGATTCGGTCGTATCTCTTGCCTTTTTCTTCTACTTATGTGGTTGTATTTGTTTGTACTCTCTTTATCTTGATGATGAACGCTATGAACTATGTTAGTATTGTTAATTTCATGTCTATGAAATCATTTTGTTCATTTGTGTTAATGAGGTGCGCCCCCATCGATTTTTCACTCCACCACCATGTCCGGTGCCGCACTAGCAATTGCTAGTGGCGTGCTTGTCAAAGAGGTGCTTGCGACCCTCAATCTGTAAGCCTTCTCGTCCATCCGCCCTTTCGACGCAGCGCGCTCAAGGCCTGCCTAGTTTCCATCCCGCTGACTGAAGCATTGCATAGCGGCATTGCATAGGAGTAGGCGTAGTATTTACTTTTGTTTGCAAACCTCAAAGCCCCTTTCGTTCGCATTCCACCAACCGCCGGACTTCGATCTCAAGTCCTTCCTCGATAATAAACTCCACCTTACTGTGTTCCTCAAGAGACCGACACTCGGGGATTTTCCCCATTTTTATTACTTGCGCGACCGGTGCACTTGCCGACACGCATCACCGGCCTCCCGCTCGCCCAGCCCAAGGTTCAGGGTTTCGAGGGTTCTGGCTCGTCGAGGGTTCTGGCTCGTCGAGGGTTCTAGCTCGTCGAAGGTTCTGGCTCGTCGAGGGTTCTGGCTCATCGAGGGTTCTGGCTCGTCGAGGGTTCTGGCTCGTCGAGGGTTCTGGCTCGTCGAGGGTTCTGGCTCGTCGAGGGCTCTGGCTCGTCGAGGTTTCTGGCTCGTCGAGGTTTTTGCTCGTCGAGGGTTCTGGCTCGTCGAGGTTCTGGCTCGTCGAGGGTTCTGGCTCGTCGAGGGTCTGACTCGTCGAGGGTTCTGGCTCGTCGAGGGTTCTGGCTCGTCGAGGGTTCTGGCTTGTCGAGGGTTCTGGCTCGTCGAGGGTTCTGGCTCGTCGGGTTTCCTAGGGCCTGCGTTTAGCCAGCGGGATTTGGCTATCAGCAGGCCAATCCTGGGGGCATTTTCGTAATCTCATAAGTTCAAAATCCTATAAATAGGTCCAAGGGGCACCATTTGGAGGGACTTCTCTTTTGGCCTTCTCTCTCCCTTAGTTCCTTTGTTGGGTGGAGAGAGCCTCCAATGGTGCCCAAACTTAGCATTGGCTTGGGAGGGGAAGCGCTCTAAGATCTTCTGGGTGTGGGGTGGGACCTCCTCGCTAAGCCCTTGGCCTTGTTACTAGTTCCTTAGCCCCTTAGCCTAGAGCTCTCCCTTGGGAGGAGTAAGTGTTGGTCACCCCTCAACTTGTTGAGGGCCCGAACTCCACAGAGACTAAGTCTTGTTCTCAAGTCTTGGTTTCAACACCGGCATAGAGGGTCGGAGACTTAAATACATGAGCAAGAGATTATATCCGGAGATCGCAATTCGAGGGGGTTCAAGTAAGTTCTGATGACTATCCGAAGGGAGTTAAAATTTACTTAGAGTCTTCCGCATGATTGGATCCGAAAATATTGAATTAAGGAGAAACAAGTAAACAAGAGCCGCTGGCTATTTTCTTCCTGACAATGATTTGAGAGACCTCACACCATAGAAAAAGTGTTAGTATCCTCAAAATATGCATGTGTTGTTCGAAAATAAATACTGAAAGCAAGAACATGAAAATGCAAAATAAAGTAAAGGTAATGTTGGGAGGCTCCAAAAGCCGTGTTCTAACCCCTCGTCACTCTTCATAAGAGAGATAGTCTCATGTTGCTGCTTCAAGAGCCCTAGGGGGACATATTCGTTGATCTAACTGATACAGTATTTCCTAGCAGTCTTATGGTTGCTATGGATCTTGAACTACCTCCCCCCAAGGGCGAGACTATGGCCCATTACTCATTCAGGAGAGGCCTCCTGAAGATAGCATTGTAGATCACTTTTGAATATTAGTTTCTATACTTCATCCATTTTAAAAACATACTTCAATTAGATGGGTTGGAGCTCATTATTGCGTTTGTTATGTGCGAAACAAAAAAGAAGATGCACAAGAAACTCCAATGAAATGTGAGATATAAGAACCATGAGAAAATAAACATGTTGCATCATCTCTACTCTTTAGTTTTCTATTACTGAGGATAGTATTCTTTGACTGCTTCATTGCCTTTGCTGAAGGGAGAGCCATTATCAGATATTTGGGTAACATATTTCCACAATTTACTTGCCTTTAAAAATCCTCCGATCACTTTTCGAAGAGCACAATAGTTCTCTGTATCATGACCTTTTTCCTGGCGATATTCACAGAAAAGCTCATTATTGATATTTCCAGCTTTAGATCTCAAAGAAGGAGATTTTTTTAGTCCCATATTTTCTTGGTTGACCTGGAGATCCACTTCCATGGGAGGACCCAAATTTGTACATTCGTCTCGATGGTTATCATGCTTAATAGTATGGGGAATATAAAGCTAGATGGGAAAGACTTCCAGAGGCACATGCAACATACTCTGTAGAGGAGGCGATATATGCATATCCTGAAGAGGTGAATGAAATCTCAAACGCTTTGCTTGTGAGATATTCTGTGATGGAGGTGAACGTTGATGGTGGAAATCCATTTCCAAACTGAGAAGCCTTTCTTGCAGTCCATTTACCAGGGCATCGGTGTTTGTCATACTCCTAGTCATAGAATCGACTTGTTTTGAGAGGTCAACATGCAACCACATTTAGTAGGAGGTTGAATTCATTTCTTCTGACTGGTATTGCTGGATCATTACAAGGGTCTTCAGATGGCTTTGACAACAAATTCATTAGGACGGAAAATTGCCGAAAGGGAAAAGTTTCGACAACTTCTAAACAGAGTTGAATTTGTGCAATTTGAGAGCACGAAATGAACTCTAATGTGAGATTTGGCTCAAAATGAAGCTGACCATTTGATGTTTGCATTGTGGCAATTTCTTCAATTGCATAATCTGAAGGTCGTGTATTTGAACTATTGGTGCAACAAATTTCACCAACCTCCACGCACTTCCACAGACCTTTTGAGTAATGGGGGGAATTGGGGACTGCAAGTAACCGACTATTAGCCACAAGGAGACGGAGCGAACAGACGAGAGTAAAAGGGACACGAGGAAAAAAATATTGCGGGCGGCTACACCGGATTTAACCCCAACGACAAATACCACTTATTGTGGATGATGTTATTAGATTACGGGGCTAACACAGAGCTATTGCAATCGATAAACATAAGAGAAGTAGGCAACAAATGGCGACCAAGAACTTGTACCCGCACCTACTATAGGGGAGGTTCTGCCCCAAGTTTTGTGTTCCTTCTGGGCACCTCGGGCTCTCTATTTATACTAATAGAGGTCCACCTATATGGTGGGTGCATTAAATGATGTATTTAATGTAGGTTGGTCGAGATACAGGAGAGTCCGTGCAGGAGAAAGAAATAGAGAGGGGAAGTGCGGTTACAACAAGTTGTAACTACACCAACCAACATGGACTAAGGAGAGGGGGAGCATGGGTGGACACTATGAGTGTTCGCCTGGACCCCTTGAGACTTAGGCTTGCTACTAGAACTGACCGAGCTTGTCGGTAGTTGAGGCTAGAGAAGAGGCATGAACACACTACGAGTATCCACCACTACTGCTTGACTTGTGCAGCTACCCAGGCAATAACTACACGCTCTCCTGGAGACCAATGGTTGGCTCTGGCTACGGTCGTAGGATTTCGGTTTAATACTCTGGGTATGTACTCCAGAACTTTTCAGCTATATAAAGCGGAAATTTTCAAGAGTTTAGGACGAATTTTCTACAACATTTTATGTCTTTTCATAGTTATTTAACAACTTTGTCATTGCTTCTAATTACCTTAGAGAATTTGTAAGTTTTACTTTCTAGCAATTTCTGAAAGGTAGGGTATAACATCCTCCAGACAGCTAGACCCCCCAGGTGAATCTGTCATGACAAGGTCATGACAAGGTCATGACAAGGCCTTGGTAGTGTAGAAATCCCTTTACCTTAGGCAGGATTAGGGTTGAAAGTGCCTTGGACTGCAAATAGTAATTTCCAGTGACCAAGATTAGGGTTGGACTTAGGGGCCTTAACTTGACCATTTGACCCCACCATAGTATATCTAACCCTTTAGGGGTCCCCTTAGGGCACCAAGGACCCATTGGGGTCAACCAAAGAGGCCAAATTGACAAAAGTCAACCATAACCCCCAAATTGGTCAAAGTAGCCTAATTGGAGTCAATTATCCTCCACCCTGTCAAATTGACCACTCATCTAGGTCTAGAATATCATAAGAGACCTAGTAGACCTAAAAGCTTCATCATGGGACCCCCAATGGTGCAAATTGACCAAAATGCCCTTGTTAGGTCAAAATGGCAATTCTTCACTAAATACCCAAATTGACCATCACCATGTTAAATTGACCCTACCCTTGGGGTTATCATGTCATAGGGGATCCAATGGACCCAAAAGCCCCATCCTAGGGTCACCCAATTGGTCAATTTGACCAAAAGTCAAACTTGCCCAAATTAGGTCAAACCTCTTAAACCTAGCCCAATCCTTTTAGGCTAAGCCCAAATTAACCACTTGACCAGCCTAGTAGACTGATAATTAACCCAGGAGAGAGAAGAAAGTCGGCCATGATGAGTAGGAGAGAGAAACCCCCTTTTCCCCCAAAAATGGTGAAGAAAGAAAGAGAAAAATAATGGCCATTCATGGCTTGGGAGGCCAAAGGCCTCCTCTCTTCACCTCCCCTGACTTGGTACCTCCCCCCTAATTAATTTAGAGGAGTTTAACAGCCAGGGCCGGCCACAAGGGGCTGTATTTGGAGGATTTTCATGGTGGCCGAATTTGTGCTTCATGGCCATTAATGGTGGCAATCAAGGAGAGACCCTTCCTCTCCCCAAATTGCCCCATTTAAAAGCTTCACCAGGCAGAGAGGAGTGTTTTCCCCCACTCACCCAAAGGATTCGGACAACTTGATGTGGAAGATGCACAACTCGCAACAATGGTGGCCGGCCATGGAAGCTCACCCAGTCGGCAAGGCTTCAAGCCCCAAATCAGGTCTGATCCTCCTTCCCTCTCTCAGTGCTTAGATCTTAATCCAACTGGGGCTTGATTCGAGTTCAAACGGGCTCAAATCGCGCACCCAAAGGTGCTCATTTTCGAGCATTTTCCTCCTCCCCGAAACCCCTATTCCGGCCACCACCGGCCGGCAAACGACCTCCTATCGCCGGCCACCACCTCAACGGAGGTGGTGGTGGCACTTGCCGGCCGGGGAGATGTGAGGGTGGCCGGGAAATCGCCCCGCAAAGTCACCCAGGACGGGCCATCGCAGGCCGTTGGCTGATCGGGGACGATGACTGTGAGCCGTCCGATCGGCCGCCATCCGTTATTCGCAGCCCATTTAAATGATTTAATTTAATTTAGTGTTTATTTGTCAAATTTCTGGCAGCATTTTGATTTAAATATTAAAAATACTTAGAGGCTCCTAGGGAAAAATTGTCCAACATCAAAGTTGGAGCCCTTGAGGTCTAGTTTAGTCCAAAATTGAGTTCACGATTTGGAGCCCTGGTTAGGGCACAACACTCATTTTGGTGAGGTCTGTCCATAAGGCTAATCAGAGCTTGTTTTTGATGCCCACACCAATCTAGAACTCCAAATGACTTGAAATTTGGAGGGTAGGATACTATCATATACATCTAACACATATCCAAAAATCAGAATTTGTGGAGAATATTTTTCCATAGTTTTTGGAAAAATTCAATAAACCATGTGTGATTTAATTAGGTGCCTTAAACACCTCAAAACCCTTCCAAATTTGGATGGGTGGTCCTAGAGATTAAGTAGAGTCACTGGTTAAAATATCATAATTTTTGGAGTTGATTTGTTGGGGTAATTCACCATGACAACCTTAGGCCCCCTAGGTTTAGGCAAAACTTTGGGAGAGTGCCCCCACTCTTCCACAAAGCCAATTGGCTTCATATTTGGGGTGCACATCACCCTCCCCCATGCCAACCTTTGGTCCAAATTTGGTGGCCATTGGAGGAGGTTTACCCTAGTGAATCAAAAAGGGGCTAAATGCTATTAGCACCCCAATTAGGTACCCAATAGAACCCCACTCCTCACCAAATGTTGGTAGGATCTGGGGTGGTCATTCACTGACCCCTAGCCAGTATAGTGAGTAGTATGGACTTGGGAAAAGTAGGGAGTTTCCCTTGGACTTTTGTTTGCTTAAGGGTTATATTAGGGCAAAAGTGAACTAAGCTAATTTTGGAGTGTGGAGGGGCCCCTTCCACTGATTGAAAGGGGTGACCTTGGTCACTAACTTGGGATGTATGGGACACCCCAAGGAGCAATTTTGGAGGAATGAGGGCTTAGTGTGCCCTTAAACCCTAATGATTAGCCTTAGGGTGCTCTTTAGGACTTGTGAAGGACTTTGGAGTGTTTGTCCTTGGAGAGGTGTGTAATGGACCCCTCTGCGCTTTATGAGTCCTATAATACCCTCACAAGAAGTTTGGGTGGATTTGGAGAAGTTTTGACCCTAACCCTAGGTTAAACCCTAAATGGGTGCAATTAGAGGCCAATGAAGGAAGAGGGGTCTAACCTTAATGGTTTGACTTGCAATTTTGGGGAGATAATCTTGGTGACCAGAGAATGCTACTGTGAGAAATTGGTGGGGTTTGGAGTTGTCAAACCTAGGTAATAAATCCTTGGGTATATTTGTAAATATTTAGGGTTTTGGCATTTAGGAAGAAATAATACTTAATGATTAACCATATTCTGTCACCAACTTAGTTTTGATGTTTTTAATCCCTGGAGATTTTTTTAGAGCCATTGGAAGACTTTTGGAGGTCCAAATTGTAATTATTCATATTGTTCACAATTTTTGGGATGAATACTTTAGGGGTGTTAGTCCTCTGTAATTGCATGAAACTTTGCTGGATGACATTTCATACCATTATAAACCCACTGTATTTTTCTCATAATTTATGGATTGATATTTTTGGTACCTCTAGTTCAATTTGGAATTAATTGCAAATATGTCCTTTGTGTAAATTACAATTGTAACCTCCATGGAATGAGGTCAAACTTGGTAGGGCTAAATATTGTATTATGAATCACCTCTGTATAAATTTGCATAAGGTTTGGAGTTTATTTGAGGGTACCGCCTTTGGCATTTATTGGAAATAAATGGGTTTTGGAATTTTTAATAATAGTAAATCTTGCTAGAATTTCCTAAATTTTTCATATCTACTGATTATTAGGTACCCTTGATTTATGTAAAAAGTTTGGCAGGCATTGGAAGTCAGAAAAGTGTACTTGTAGTTCAAACCCTGGGGAATTGTAATTGGGAAAAATTGTTTTAAATATTAATAATGTTGGGAAAATTATGAGACTCTTGAATTGATCTTAAATAAGTGACATGGACCCTCAGTAAAAATATTGGGTCATAGAGTTGATTATTTAAGGTACCTCCCTTCATGAGCATCAAAACGTTAAGGGTGGTCTGCGTTTAGCAATTTGGCAATTTTGGAATTATGGGTCAAATTGGGGTATATTGATTGGAGATGTGAGAGTTTAATGGTGATCATATAACTATGTAAGGATCCATAGAGTTAATTAGGGTTTGAAGAGTCCTAGGGTGGTGGGGTACCACCCTTGGGGTAGGTCGTCCTGGGATTGACGAAAGATCGTCTTTTGCCTTAGATCTTAAAGCACTTAGGTTTAGATCAGGTAAAGTATTAAAGGGGTTTCCTTATGAGTAGTAACTAATAACATTAAGTGTCTTGGGAATGGGAACTTTGGGGTGTCATCTCATAGTGGTTCCTAGTACCGTAGCGAGCCCCTCACAGGGTAACTCTCGGGAAGTCCAAGACTAACCCTAACTCATAGGAGTAAGACATTGTACAAGATTAACTAATAACACACTCATCCACACCCTGTGGTTTCGGAAGTTTAGTTGGTTTGGTTGTCCGAGCGGTGGGCTCGGTGGTTGTAGCAGCAGACTAGTTAGTCTGGTGAGCTTGTGGCTCAGTAGTGTTTGATGGCGGGCAGGTTAGCCCGGGGAGCTTATGGCTCGGAAGTAGGGAGTGGAACATGTTGCATGTGCAATGAAGGTGGTGGGTCTTCGGTATTGAACGGTCGTTCACACCGACGTCAATACGTTGACTCGACAAGTGTGGTTTTACACTTAGCCTTGATAGTCTGGCGGTCCAGTCAGCAAGAGTACGCAGACGCTCCGCGGGTTTTGTGGAGGCGTACGATAGGTCTAGGTTGGGTAGTGTGAATACCAACCTAGAGGTGGGCGAGGCCCAACCCACCGCTTCCGTTTGCCACTACGGGAGTATCCTGGGAGTCTAGCTTGCTCCAAAAAGGGGGAACTAAAGGTCTATGCGCATAGAGTCGTAGTGAGTGAGTTGCACTTGTATGAACATAGCATAACAACATACTTTGCATGTCATAGCATAATCATTGCATTCAACCTACCCCTAACGTATAAGTCGGTTATGGGACTTCTTATACGGTAGGCCCTGTTAAACGACCCCTTGGTCTATAGGTTTGTATGGGCATTCCTATAAATCAATGGTTACTTTTATATTACTTCGCTTGCCAATATATATACTGCTTACTATTCTTTACATGCTCTTTACTATGCTTACTTACTGCTTCATATATATAAACACCTGTTTAGTTGTAGATCCGCCGTCATCTGCTCTTGTATTTACCCCTTGTTTGTCCTCCGCTTCCTCCTCCCCATCCGGTGCCTAGGAGCCATTGGGGGAGGGGTGGGGAATTGGCTGGGTCATGTTTGACTGACGGTTGGTGGACCATATCATTTTAGGGTTTCAAGGAGACGCGGCAACATCAGGGAAACAAGTGCAGCAGGATCCGACATTGTGGACCCCGCGGCCATGCTACCATTGTCACCAGCCGGGACATACTCGAGTCAGATGCCCCATGATGGGTGGAACCCCTCCAGCACAGCGATCAGGAGGCCGATGGCGAAGACGTAGACATGGACTGCGAGGCAGCAACCGCAGACCAAAAGAGAAGAAGCATCCAGTGTTGCAGCACCAGTGGAGCACGGAGTCTGCAGGGATGGGTAAGACTAGTCTGGGTACTCAGATTTCAATATCGGTGACGATTAGCTTTAGTTTTACCTAGGAGACAGCTTCCGCGAGTGATTTTGTAGTGAGGAAATGATGTATAGGGCAAGAGCCCCTTTTATTATTGTAACCCTTGTACCTCTTATTCAGTTATATCTGTGAACGATTACCTTTATGGTTTTTAATTCATGTGATTCTGTGGACTTGTCTTCTCTTTTATGTACTTTTCTTTGTGGTCGATTTGGCCGGCAGAATCGGCGTTTTGTGGTGGCGACCTTCCCGAGTGAAGGTGTCACCGCAAAACGGCGGTTCTGGGCCTAAGACCCGGTGGTTTTTGCAAAAAAAAAATGGGGTCTTACATAGGGTGGGATGCTAAGAATTACTCTAGAGGGGGTGAATAGAGTATTTTAAAATTCTTTTTAATTTTAATAATTTACAACAATGCCCACAGATTATTTTGTTTGATGATTTATATGTTGCAGAAGTGTAAACAAAATAAACAAACAAAACAACAACAAAATATGCAATATAAACGACACAGATTTTATAAGGTTCCCCAAATTTGGGTTTGTCCCCTCTTCTATCCCTTGGTAAGCTATCCATTATAGACAGTGCTGAGTCTTTTGATAAAGAGACTCTTAGAACCAATTACAACTAAATCGTTTGATAAAGAGATTCAAAGAACCATAAGAGATTTGATAAGGTCTCTCAAACCAATAGCTTATTGATAAGGTGACTAAGAACCATCAATCATTTTATAAGGTTGATAAAACCAAACAATGATCCTTTTAAAAAGGAGGATCAAAAACCACTCTTAGATCATTTTGATAAGGTGAATCAAAAACCACTCAGAGAGCCTTTTGATAAGGTTGACTCAAAACTACAAACATATCCTTTTAATAAGGAGGATCATACCAACTTTGAACCTTTTATAAGATAGATTTTATGAACTCTTTCAGAAGGTTGCAGAAGGGGATATGATCAGTTGAGTTGTTCTTCAATAGGTTCCTGAGGACTTGACTATTTTGTCAACACCAAGTAGATAGAAAGTAGTAGTTATCGATTTCTCTTGAAAGATCAGATTCAAAGGCAGAAGGTTGAAGGTTGAATCTATTGTGGAATTGTATTCGATGAATCCTCTTGTGATTTCTTCTTGATGAGCAGTCTTTTGATCGAGAGATGATGAACCTTGATGACTGCAATTTTTATCAGATCTTGTAGAAAAGAAGAGAAGAGGAAAGATCAGACAGAAGAGAGAGAGAGAGAGAGAGAGTGAGAGAGAGAGAGAGAAATAGAAAGGGAGAAAGAAAAATATGTCTTGTGACTGCTTCCTATCGGCCTTATGTATCATAATTATATATATATATCTCAAAAATATAAAATAATTACTTGCAAAATCGGCTTCACCCAGGAATAAAAGCCTTCCATATTCAACGGCTATAATCGAACATATGATCTTGCCTTGATTTGTTCAAGATGTATTAGAATTTTTTCTGCAAAAAAGTCGTCACATGACTTCTTGAACTCAGACATCCTGTAAACGTGAGTTGAGATATATACATATAGTAGGTATATTTATGTGTATGCCTTTTATACTTATGCTTTGATATCTCTTTAGAACAATCTTGGTACAAGGAGTATACCTATGAATCTTCATGTGTTGTTTGCTAGTCAGAGGATAAACAAAATTTCTTGGACATAAGTAGACGTTCATTTAGATTGTGTTGAGAAGAGAATGTCTCAATGTATATATGTATATATATACATATTGAAACTCTGACTTATGTTTTACCGACCTTGATGCATTTCCACAGATGTTAGTTTATAATCAAAGCATAAATAAGACTACTTAAAGTACATCGACATGTCCCCTGCATAATACTTGTCATACATTGACTTCTTCCTTAAGTATAACTCTACATACGTTGACATCTCCTCTTAACAGACTATCTATAAAGTTGTCAACATTTGCATTTTTGAGTTGTTCAACAATTCTTTGACTAATTACACAGCAATCAGTCATGTATTCATAGATACAAAATTTGACTTTATGCAAATGATAACACAAGACTTAAGTTATATATAATAACTTGATATATCAAATCAAAAGATTTTTCCCAACAATTTCTAATTTCAATTGTAAGCTTTCTTTCTAGTCTTTTTATAATTATGTCTCTGTCTATCTATTGCTGTATTTCCCCCATCATGATGAGTAGCTAAACTTCATTTAGCGCTTGTTCATGATGAACTTTTGTAAGATAATCATGTTTTGATCTCTTGGATTTACAAGCTTTCATTAATAAAACTTTGATTTACCTTTCAATTCAATTGTGTTGATTACATATTTACGACGTGTATCTTTCAATCTATGATCCGTATTCTAGTTGACTGAGAGGTCCGTGAATACTAGAAGATCACTCAAAGGTTAAAGAAGTTGTTTGCACTCCTCGAGAGAGGATGATATAAATCTTCCATATTATAGTCAAATTTAAAAGAGGGGTTTACTTCCTAAAGCAAACCTTAGGGGTGTCGATTGTAGAAAGGAATTTTGGTTGATCAACCTAAGTTTAGGTGTTAGTACTCCTCTAGCGAGGTGCTTGGGGACATAGTGAGTCTCTGCAGGATAACAATAGCCGAAACAACATAAGTGCAATAGTTAAGTTGTGTGTGTGTGTGTGTGTATATATATAGCTATCAGGGAACATATACAAAGCTATATGTTAGAAAGCTAGAAACAAATGCTGAAATAAATGTCGCCGACTAAATAGCCGAAAAGCAAGAAAATAAGCATTTATATAACGAAAGCACTTCTAGCTAGCGCACAAACCAACAAGTGTTCACAACCTGCATCACCACCATATGTTGACAAAATTTGACATTTTTTCTTCCAGCGGGGTAGCTAACCCCGCGGATCTCACCGTTGTAGCAAAATGGTGATAGTGGCCAGTCCTGCCACTTCTAGGCGTGTTCGTACCTCACCACCTAGGCCCTGGTATAAATCTTGATGTACTCGTGGATGTGAGCGACATCCCGTGATAACGGAAATCCGGCTAACTAGTGGAGGGACCCCGCGAGGCATTTATGAAATAAAGACAAGCTACCGAGGTTTGTGCACTCCCCAGTGTCTAGAGTCGTCAACACTCTCATGCCGGTACGAATGGATAATGGGTATGACCGACCCGCCACTAAGCGCAAATCAATTTATAAGCATTATATAAAGGAAACATGCATGCACCTTCCGGGTCTGCGGTCACTTGCCCTACTTGACATAAAATAATTCAGGCACACGACTTTTTCATTAGGCTTGATCGTACCACTTAGAATTTAATTAAAAAGATTGGCGATCAAGAGCGCTAATTATTTAGGGTTACCCTTAGAGGAATGTTCCGTATCCAAGTTAACCCTAACTAATATTCATATTAAGCTAAACCTCTTAATAGTGTTAGACCCTTAAAAAGAAGGTGCGGAAATAAATGCACTAATAAATTCCAGTAAATAAAATGGTGTAAATGAAGTGCGATAAGTAAAATATTGAAATAAAGTAAAGTAAATAAAATACTAAAATAAAGAGCAGTAAGCAAAGTGCAAAAATAAAGAGTAGTAAACAAAATACAAAATTAACAAGAACGGTAAATAAGAAACAACTAAAGTTCTTGTATTTGCATGTCCATCTCTATTACAAGGAGACATCTCTGTTCCAAGGAGGCGTCTCCGTTACCAGAAGGCATCACCGTTCCAGGGGGCATCTGTTCCAATGAGGCATGTTCCACAATTCTGTGGCGGATTTTAAGTGTTATTAATCGACTTAGGGTTAGCCAGGTTCCAAGTTATTTGAACCTGATAATTACTTCAGTTGCATCATATAAAGTAATTATCAAATTGTGATTCTTTTCACGGTTAGAAGATTTGTCCGATCCTTATTTAATTCTGAGGTTTTTCATTTATAAATCATCAAAAATACCCAACTTAATCGAAAAAATCTCAAATCTACGACGAATTTTAAGTGTTATTAATCGACTTAGGGTTCGCCAGGTTCCAAGTTTTTTGAACCTGATAATTACTTCAGTAGCATCATATAAAGTAATTATCAAATTGTGATTCTTTTCAGGGTTAGAAAATTTGTCTGAGCCTTATTTAATTCTGAGGTTTTTCATTTATAAATCATCAAAAATACCCAACTTAATCGAAAAAACCTCATATCTCAGGCGATTTTTTAATATGAGATTGTTAATCTCCATTCTCTTTATCAGGGCATTCTGAGTTCCTGGTTATTATAAGAAAATTCAATGATTGGTAACAGTTTCTCCCATGGTTCATTATAATCGATGATGCATAGTTGAAGTAAGTCTTCCTTTGACATGTTCGTCCACTTTGTTTGGCCATCAGTTTGGGGATGAAATGCGGTACTAAATGCTAATTTTGAACCTAAATAAGCTTGTATCATCTCCCATTCCTTGGAGGTGAAGCGACCATTCCTATCAGATATGATAGTTTTTATCACCTCGTGGTATTGTACAAATTGCTCCACAAAAAGGCAGACTGAAACATCCACATGAGCTCCTTGGAGAATTGGGATGAATCGAGGCACTTTAGCCAGTCTATCTACTATACCCATATTGAGTCATTCCCTGAGTGGGAGCGGGGTAAACTGTGGACGAAGTCCATGGAGATATCTTCGAATTTTCACTCAGGTATAGGCAATGACTGTAGTAAACCTCTAGGGCTTCTACACTCAGCTTTCACCATTTGGCAAGCCCTACAATGCGTCACAAATTGAGTAATATCTTTCTTCATTCTTGGCCAAAATATGGTCCTTCATAGGTCAACATACATTTTAGTGATGCATGGGTGCACTGAGTACTTGGTGTAGTGGGCTTCACGCAAGATTTCTTCCTTAATTCCTCCTATTGCAGGGGTATACAAGCGATTGCAGAAGTGGAGTAAATCATCCTTTATTGAATAGTCCTCCAGCAGCCCCTCCAAGAGAGCTTGAATAATATAATGCAAGATCGGATCCTCCTTCTGGCCATCCTTGAGTCGATCCCGTATGCTACATTCGACCTTTAACCAGGTCAAATATTCGGTAAATGTCTCAGGATTAGATCGAGGTACTCTTTAACTCGAGGCATCAACTGTTGAGTTGTCCATACCCAGATGATAGTGCAAAGTAAAATCATAATCACACCAAAACTCTGACCAATGCCTCTGCCGCAAATTCAGATCCTTCTGAGTATGTATATACTTCAAATTCTTATGATCTTAGAAGATTTCATAGTGCACTCCATAAAGGTAGTGTCTCCAAATCTTTAAAGCAAAGATAACGACACTGAGTTCTAAATCGTGCGTCAGATAATTCTAATCGTGCTTCTTAAGTTGTCTAGAAACATAAGCAATCACATGTTCGTGTTGCATTAAGATTGCACTCATTCCCTGAAGTGAGGCATCCATATATATCTGAAATCCTTCCTTTTCATATGGGAGAGTAAGGATGGGGCTGAGGTAAGTCTATCCTTAAGTTGTTGGAAAGCAGCTTCGCACTGCGATGTCCATACGAATGGGGTATCCTTTTTAGTTAAGGAAGTAAAAGGGAGAGCAATTTTCGAGAATCCTTCTACCAACTTGCGATAATATCTTGCTAGTCCTAGGAAACTTTGAATATCTGGAGTTGTTTTTAAAGGAGGACAACCCCTTATAGCTAGCACCTTCGCGGAGTCTACTGTTATTTCAGCTAGACTATTAACATGACCCAAGAAGCTGACTTCTTTGATCCAGAACTCACATTTGCTAAACTTCTCATACAAGTGATGCTCCCTTAGCTTCTCCAGGACCAAACTTAATTGTTTAGTATGATCATCTTCCATTTTGGAGTATACCAAAATATCATCTATAAAGATGATTACAAAGATATCTAGGTATGGTTCGAAGATCCGGTTCATCAATGTCATGAATGTCGAGGGGGCATTCGTAAGGACAAATGGAATCATCGTGAACTCACACAACCCTTATCTAGAACTAAGAGCACTTTTTAGAATATCTTCTTCCTCAATTTGCAATTGATAATACCCAGATCTTAAGTATAGCATAGAAATGATATGTGCCCCTTTGAGTTGATCAAAAAGCTCATCTATTTTGGGAATGTGATATGTACTTCGTACAGTTAATCTGTTGAGTTCCCGATAATCGATACAAAGTCGTAATGTCCCGTTTTTTTTCTTAACGAAAAGAACATGAGTTCCCCACGACGATGAACTGGGACGAACAAAGCCGGCTTCAACCAACTCTTGTAGTTGCTTCCTCAATTCGGCCAACTCCTTTGGGCCCATTCGATAAGGAGTTTGGGATACAGGTCGAGCTCCAAACACTAATTGAATTTTAAAATCAATTTCCCGGTGTGGTGATAGTCCATGTAATTTCTCAAGAAATATGTTGATTAAATTCCTAACTACTGGTACATCGAGAATTTCCACTTTACTTCCTATCATCTCAAAACATACTTCATAAACTTATTCCTCCTGGATATAAGCTTTAGCATCTTGAACAGAAGATAATAATACTCGGGAAGCGGATTGAATACCTCGAAAGATAATTTCTTTATTTGTTGCAGGTCGTAGGGTGACTTCTTTGGTTATATAGTTAATCTGAGTGTCATGTCTTTCTAACCAATCCATTCCAAGGATGAGTTTGAAGTCAGAAATTTCTAGCACAGTGGTAGTGGATTCGAAAAGTTCTTCCTTCAAACACACTAAAAAAGTGCATTTTGCGGATAAGAGCATCTCCGACCCATCGGGAAGTCGAACCCTCAAATATAAACTAAAGAAGTGTTCTGCACTAGGAATGTCTGGGATAAAATCTTCTGATGCAAAGGAATGTGTGGCTCCTATATCAAACAGTGGGGGGGGGGGGGGGGGGGGGGGGGTCCACTTACAGTACATAAACCTGAAGTAGTTTTAGGTTTAACAGTGTATTAAAATAGAAGGGAAAACTATGTTGACAAGAATTGATAGAAATAGGAAAACCTTCAATCTTAATTAAAGTTTACCTGTTATGATATCCTCGGCTGATGTCTTTGAGCAAGATCCAGTGCATAAACCTGTTGGGTGGAAGGTTGGTGGTTTCTCTGACCACCCCCATTTCTACCCTGAAAGACGTCTCCACGGCCTCTTCCACTACCTCACTGCGGTGCAGGTGCCTCTGCTCTAGGTTGAATGTCCCTCTGCAGGAAATTGGACCTCAAGTTGCCCAGTTGGTGAAAAAAATAGCAATTCCCTTTAAAGGGTTCTGCAAATCTTTGTGGTCGATGTGGGGCTTGTAGTGGGGCTGCAGGTTGTGGTCGTTGCTCTGGCCTTGGATCGAGATGAAGTGGTCTCGTGTCTCTTCGCATGTCCATAAATCTGCCTCTGAAGGTAGGCATATTTCTTCTACCAGCTATGTGCTCCATAATTGTCTCTGGTGACATTTTCCTATGATTCTGGACCATAAGGTGGTCAGCTTCTAAGGTCTTTGCCAACTCTAGAATATGTGCAAAGGTAGAGTGGGCTGCGAAGATAAGTGGTTGTCGAATGGAATCTTTAAGGCCATAATAGAAGTGTTTCGAAAAAACATGATCACTAAGAGCATAATTGCCCGCAAAGCGAGCTAGATGAGAGTACTCCCTCTCATAATCTAAAATAGAGCGGTTATCTTTCTTGAGTTGCAAGAATCTCTCCTACAACTCCTCTCGATCCGTAGCTGGAATGAAATGATCAATGAAAGTGTCAAAAAACTCACTCCACTCTATCTCCCCATAAGACTGTCCTATGAAAGTGCTATCCATGTCAGACCTCCAACGTATTCAAGCATAACCCTCCAAGAAAGACACAGTCAGAGTGATTGACATGTTCCTGTGGCATCTAATCCCGATCAGCAACTATTGGATAGAATCTAACCATTCCTTTGTATGTACTGCTGATTCCGTGCCATGGAAGGTAGACGAGGATAAACTACGAAAGACACTTAACCAGTTTGTCTGTAGCTCGGTTTGACGATTCCTTCCTTGTTGATTTACAATAGCTCGAAAAGTATCTAAATGGTCTGTCAGGGTTTGTACGAGCTCTTATTGATGGAAGGTGTTAAATGGGGGATGGGGAGATAATCTGCTGCTTGATCCAGCATCCATCAGGGGAAGGGGTGACAATCTGGTCCTTGGTCTAGCATCCATCGGGATCTATAGGTGAAAGTGATATATGTCATAGGTTTGCAAATTGAAGGAAAAGTTTATGTATTATGTATGTGATTCCTAACACGAGCTCACCAGCTTCCGTTGTGCTAGTTCGTCCATGAACTACAGAGGAAGCCAAGCTTGGTAGTGTGGAAAGGAGAACTTCATTATAGACGAATCGTGTGTTGAGTTATGTATCATGGTTGTCCTACCAGAGGGGATATTGCTACAAATGTTGATGATGTTGTGGGTTCTTTTAAAGGGAGGTTGCAACAAACCGTTAGTCATTTTGACTAAAGGTTTCCCTTATGCTCCCCCGATGCACCCTAAAGTACTGGGTGGAAGGAAGGATAACGGGGAACAGTTAGCAGTATAATTGAAGCAGGTGACAAGAATGAGGGCATATGTTATAATATGTGCATGTAACATTATCAAGATAATGCATAAGTAACTTGACTTATAAGAGTGCTCATACAAAATTATAAGTTAAGTGTATTTTATTAACATAATAGTAACTCATCATACAAGAATGCCCATACATATTTGTATGATAAGGGTATTTTAAAATGCAAGGTATACAATGTAATGTAATGTTATCAAGCATGACGTGAGAGTAACCTCATATACCATATTTATGTCGACATAAAGTCAGTCCATTTATTAAGTTGGTAGCGAACCTCACGGGCCTTATCGTCGTGGCAAGATGATAACGACAGATCAAATTAACTATGCATCCAGGTAGGTGACACACACCCCTCTAGACCCATAATATACAGCACTGGACCATGCATGTACTACTATCAAAACTCATGATACAAACCAGCAGAGACTAGATAAAAGCTAAGGAGATTGCCAACTTGGATCATGCCCACAAGACAACTTATCCTCTAGCTTATGGTCTAGCTCTCAACTCCCTGTTGGTGTGCTCTATTCGGTGGAGTGGGTAGACAAGCCACAAATTTCATAACCAATCATTTAAACTAATGATGATCTCTTAAACATGTTATATATCAGCCTTAAAGTTAACCTGCCTAAACCAGGCAATAACTAGGGCTTTAAGCATAACCCTTAAACACATAATATCATCAATCTGACAACTTATTTACTACTTACTATTATAGGTGAATAGTGAGAACGTTATTGAGAACATGAATTGTAATTACTGATTATCAAGCTTAAAGACAAGCTTAAAACATCACTTAACTAAACACTAATCACCTTACTAGCATCTTTTGCGGTATCTAATTTTAAGTAGCTCATTGGTCAGGTAAGCGTAAGGTTGGTGGTCGCACTGTGTACTGTTATACATCATCTTCCTTTCGGGGGACACTGACTCAACCCTAACCACTTTCCTATATACCAATTAGACGACTTATACTTGGAATTCACAAGTACATGTTGTATCTAGCACCTATTGGACTACAAGTCTAGTCTTGAGCATTATTCTGTGTCATCTAATTTAAGTAGCTCATTTTCCAGGTAAGCATAAGGTTGGTGGTCACACTATGTACTATTATACACCACCTTCCTTTCGGGAGATACTGACTCACCTCTAACCCCTTTCCTAGACACCAATTAGACGACTTAAAGTTATAGTTTCGCAAGCACATGCTGAAGTTAATACCCTTTTGGACTACAATACTAGGACTAATTTAAATTTATTCCAAGCCTACCATTAAGCATTAACACTTCTCTAAACTATTCATAAAACTTATGTATACACATTTCGATTTTTGCTAAACCAACAATAATACTTGTTCGAATAACTTGAAATTTTTACCATAGATCAACAATGACTTAAAATAGGTGTCCACAAAATTTTGGAGTTTAATTCAATTAATAAGTCCAAAGGTGCTCCAAAAATTTTACACATTTTTGAAGACATACCTACTGGCATAATATACATTGGGTATGATTATTAGATTTATATGATTAATATTAACTGAAAAATACATGAACTGCATTTTTACTATAGTTTATGTGACAGTCCATTAAAATTGATGCACTTGAAGTTCTAAGTCTCTGCTAAAAATGTGCAACAATTTGGAAGGCTCAGATCTAGACCTACAACTTCCATGTTGACCATTTTAAACAAATCTCATTCTAAGGTGCTCAATTATTCAAGATAAGCTAGTTGTCAAAGTGTGACATTTAAATGAACTTAATTTAAATTATAACTTTCAAGTATAATTCATAACATGGGTTACCCATGTTCAAATGACCTGATATTTTGACCATAAAAATATGTGAATTTAATTCAATTAATAAGTTCATATTATTTCAATAATAAACTTCCTCAAAATAAATCAAATTATGAATAAATCTATAGAAAAAATGTGTTCTGAAATATCTAAATCTATAAATAGACATTCCTAATATCATAACATGCTTATGTTTCACATTTCAGAGTTATCATATTTAAATTGACTGAAAAATACACAGTATAATAATCTCTATAGTTTATGAAACAACCACTTTAAAATTAAATTCAGGGAGCTATAGTCCTCAGAAAATGTGTCACGCCAATTTGGAAAGCTCGGACCAAGGGCTACAAATTTCATGTTGGCCACTTGGTCTAACTCTGCATCTAAGGCACGTAGATTTTGATTTAAATAACAGTGTATAGGTGTGCCAATAATAGAAAATGAATTTAATCAATATATAGCTCTGATTTGATCAAAATCGGTTACAGCGCCAATCTTAACGTAGATCTAATGGCTTTGGAAGACGACAAATAGAATTTGTTTTTCCCCATAGCGGATCCGCGGTCGATCTGCTGTGGGGAACTGCCAGAGATTAGTTTGGCGATGTTAAGGTAATCAGACAACTATTAGCTCGTCTCCAACCTTGAGCCAACGATTTGGATTAATCCCGACAATCTCGTGCTTCCAGTCGCTCTCCACCATTGTCCGGCCATCACCACTGTTGCGGGTCGCTCGGGTGCTCTGGTAGACCGGTCGAATTGAACCACCTTAGCTCGGAAACGAACCGAGCGCGCAAACAGACAATTAGAGATTTGTTGAGCACACGGGGACTTTTTAATGTGGAAAACCCGGAAAGGGTAAAAAACCACGTGGTCGGAGCTGTGCCGACCAAACTTCACTATCTTCTCAGAGCTTACAATTAGGTGCTTAGGAGTCGAGCGCGACAGGCCGCCGCTCGTTACAATAATAGAGAGAGAGAGAGGGTGTTCCGAGGGTGACAGACCACCTCTCGGAAAACTAAGTCTTTTTCCTTCTGAGAACTGTGGGGAACAAAAGTGAGAATGCTCCGGGGAACAAAAGTGAGAATGTTGAGTCGTCTTTCGGGATGAGGGAAATCTTCAAGTCCACGAAGGAGATCTTCGAGCGCCGAAGGAGAATTTCGTGGAAATCTTCAAGGAGCTCTCACGGGTGCAGAAGGCAAGGTCCTTTGAAATGAGGCTCTGGGGCTCCTTTTATAGCTTTGGCCGGGGGTAGCCCTGTAATTTTGCCGTTGTAACCACCGTAACCACCTGGCGGACGAATCATATTTTCCGGTTCGGAGCACACGGATCGCCATTTTTCGTAAATGACCATCTTGCCCCTCGGGCAGTTCGGGCAGTTTTGTTGGAGGCGGAAAAGACGACGGATTGTTCCTGAAATCTGAGAAACTAGAAAGACAAAATGTGAGCATGCTAGAAAGACAAAATGTGAGCGTATCATAAAGACAAAATGTGAGCATGTCAGAAATGCGAAAGTGTTCCGGGCGCGCAAGCGCGCTTAGAAGCATTCTGAGCGTGCAACGAACACGGAAGTGCTCTGAACGCGCTTAGAGGCGTTCTGAGCATGTTACGAGCGCGGGAGCGCTCCGAGTGAATTCCAGGGCCCAAAGGGCGCACAACGAGTCTGGAGAGGGCGGACACCCCGAACCCCTCCGTGTGGAGGGGGCTTGCCCGCACCCCAAGGGGTGCGGTTAGGACGTACCCCACTAGGGGTGCGGCCGCACCTTGGCCGCACCCCACCAAGGGTGCAGCCTGGCCGCACCCCACTAGGGGTGCGGCTTGGCCGCACCCCCTTAGCTTGGCCGCACCCCAAGGGGGTGCGGCCCGGCCGCACCCCAAGGGGGTGCGGCTCGGCCGCACCCCTAAGGGGGTGCGGCTTGGCCGCACCCCACTAAGGGTGCGGCTTGCCGCACCCTAAGGGGGTGCGGCTTGGCCGCACCCCACTAAGGGTGCGGATTGGCCGCACCACTAAGGGTGCGGTTTGGCCGCACCCCAAGGGGGTGCGGTTAGGCTGCGCCCCCGTGGAGGGGCGGCCTGCGCGCTACTGCGCGCGCTGCCGTGCGGTAGCGTCGCGCGGTAGTGTTGTCGCGCGGTTGCGGGTGGTCCGACAAGGGCGGTTGGTCATGGAGGGAGTGGGCTTGCCCACTTCCCCACTCTCCCCTCATCATGATAGTGGCCTTGGGGAGTAACCACCTCTTCTTATGCATATAAATGAATAAGAGTCTTGTATGAGTACGCATCAACCACGACTCGCCACCACCCCCAAAAGTTTTGTCCGAGTGAGGGCTATCCATGGGTGGTGGTCCGACAGCCTATTATCGTCGGCGGCGGCCAGAATGACGAGAGCATTCTGACGACAAAACTCCATCAAATTGCATGAAATCAAAGCCCAATTGTGCTCGATTTTAAGTCCAAATCCATCCACATAACTAGCACAAGGGGAGATCTAGGGAATCTCACCTCCAGAAGGAGAGTTCTTTTGGATCGGGTTTGGGTTGGCATGGTGTGATTGGCTTTGGTCTCTTAGGGATTCCTAAGGTCTTTAGCTTGATGTTTCTACTTGAATCACTTGCTTGGGAGGTGGATGAGTTAATTGAGATGCCAATGGGGTGCTTTTATAGGCCGAGGAGGGAGATGTCATTTTCAATTTTCATTCTCTACTTGGCCGGCCATGCCTCCACCTTGCTCCTAATGGCTTCAGAGGACATTTATTGCTCTCCTAATATAGGATAAAGCAAGTTCTATCCTCAATTTGCCTAGATTTGACTTTAATTAGCTTAATCACTACAATTTGAGTCAATCTCAGACTTGACTAGGTGGTTAGAGTCACGAGGGTGTCAAGGCTTGATCCATGATCTATTAGGCTAAGGGTAGAGTTAAGTTAGATTTTAATGGAGGTTTAGGCTTAATTTAACCATGGTTTGACCATGGTTAATCTTGGTTGACCAAAGTCAATTTTTTGGTGGGGTGGCAAGCCTTGGTCGTGAGGTAGGTTTTAGCTGGGTCACTTGATACTGTATGAGGTTAATTGTGCTTTGTTTAAGTCACTTAGGTCTAGGTGCACATTTCACCACTTAAGGGCTCCACCTTATCCGTGTTCACCCCTCCTGTCTGTGCGGTCTCCTTGCGTGAACCGCATTTCTCGCCGCTTCCTCTTGCAGCTTGGGCGACCTTCTGCGACAAACCGTTGCTTCTCGGTGGTTACCTCGTCTACGTCCCCCCACCCTGTCACGTCGGTGCAGACACCCTCAAGTTTGTGCGGTCACCAGCTTCTGCGTCCTCCCCCAAGCCTGCGAGGTTTCGACGATTTTCCCATTATCCCCTGCTTGTTTTGCGGTCACTGAGGTGCCTTCAAAGCTTCGGTTGTGCGGCCTCCTTCATGGTGAACTCCTCAGGCTCAACTGTTCATACTCGTTCTCCAACTATCCCTCCTTCGGGAAGTGATTTCTCACGGTCTCATGGTTCCTCTGGTTCCTTCCGGATTACCACTATTCTCTTGGATGGAACCAATTATCTTGAGTGGTCTCGCGCGACACAACATGCTATCTGCATCCACCAACTCTATGTGTGCATCGATGGGACGATTGCCCAGCCTCCCAGTACTAATCCGGGTTGGCGAAAGTGGGATTCCGACAATTCCCTTGTCGTCTCGTGGTTGCTTCACTCCATGCCCCCTTGGTCTATCGTAGCAATATGCTAATGGACTCGGCCTTTGAGATCTAGACTCGGGCTCATGACACTTATTCCCAACTTGGTAGTTCTACTCAGGTTTACGAGCTCGCTCGGCGTCTCCTTGAACTCAAGCAAGAAAAATTTTCATAGCAGCTTACTTCTCTGAGTTCGAATGCCTCTACCAGGAGTTGGACTACTTTGAGGACTTCACTCCCGTTTGCACTACTGATGCCCGGGCTTTAAAAAATAAGGAAGATTGTTATCGGCTCCATGTCTTCCTCATGAGTCTTAATATGGAGTTCTACACGGTGCGAACTCATGTCATGAACTGGCATCCCCTTCCCTCTCCCCGAGAAGCCTTCAGTGTGGTCTTAAGGGACGAAGATCGCATCCATTCTCTCAACTTTGATCGTGGCTCTGATCGCTCCGCCCTTGCTGTCATTCTTCAAGCTCCTCCTATCTCTTCGTCTATCAAGATGTGTGATTACTGTGGTAAACAAGGTCATGCGGTATCCTGTTTCCGTCTCCATCCTCATCTTGCTCGTGATTACAAACTCTCACATAAAGGCTCTCGTGTCCGTGGTTGTGTCCGTGGTAGCTCTCGGCACCCCCAATCCTTCATTTGTTGCTCGCACTGCTGAAACTGCTTGTGGTCGGCCTCCATCTGACAATCTTTCCTTGGAGGAACTGGATGTTCTGCGTCGTCTCATGCACACTCAGGATTCTTCCCCTACTGCTGCATTCGGAACCGCTGGTCCGCCCAACGCCCAATCTTCCTCCACTACTCCCTTTGAGTGGATTATTGACTCTGGGGCGACAACTCACATGACAGGAACACCGTCAGGTTTTATCTCTTACAGCCCCTCTCAGGCCGTGATAAGGTTGTCGCTGTCAATGACTCACTCTCACCGATTACTGGCAAGGGAACCATCACGTGTTCCTCTGTCATGCCCCTCACATCAGTATTGCATGTTCCTGTTTTTCCTCGCAATTTGTTTTCTATTAGTCGTCTGGCAACATCCTTAAACTATGTTATCACCTTTTCTCCTGATGATTGTGTTTTTCAAGATCTATGAATGAAGCAGCGTAATGGCAGTGGTAAGAACTACAGGGTGTTGTACATCTTGGACCAGCCACCAACTCATGCTCTCTCCAGTACCACGCCATCCCTCTCCAGTTCTCCCCATCCTTCTCCTGCGGATGTGCTTCGATGACATCAACGTCTTGGACACACCTCCGTCAGCTATCTTCTCAAATTATTTCCCGTGTTCTCGCGCTCTCTAAGTTGTTTTCTAAGCTGAATTAATGTGAACTTTCTAAACATGTACGTCATAGTCTGAATCATTTTTCTTCTCCTGGTATGATTCCTTTTGAGGTTATCATAATGTTGTTTGGGGGCAATTCCCTGTTGTTTCTCTATAGTTACCGATGGTTTGTGAGTTTTAATTATTGCTTCTCTCACTCTACTTGGGTGTATATATTAAAACAAAAAAGTGAGGTCTTCGATTGCTTTCGTAATTTTCACAAAATAGTGGTCACTCAATTTGGCAGCACTATTCGCGTGCTCCGTAGTGACAACGATGGTGAGTACAATGATTGTGGTGCTTTCAACACTCACAAATCATATGATTCTTCATTAAACAACATGTGTCAACACCACTGAAAATGATGTGGTTGAACATAAGAACAAGCATCTCCTTGAGGTTACCAGATGTCTTCTTCTTACCATGAATCTTCCCAAGTCCCATTGGGGTGACAGTTCTCACCGCCGCTTATCTCATCAATCGTCTACCCTCCAGTACCTTACAATATGCCTCTCCTTTTTCCTGTGTGTCCACTAAATGCATTGTTCACACCTCTCAACTACCTCCATGTGTGTTTGGGTGTTCACTTCATTCATGTTCATCATAACCATCATGATAAATTGGATGTGTGTTCCCTCCAATGTGACTTTGTTGGCTACTTTGCTACTACAAAAGATTATCGTTGATATCAACCTCTTCCTATTGTGTCTTCACATCCGCCTCTCATGATTGCCTCTAACATACCTCCTCTCGTGACTCCACCTACCGCGTCCGCTCCTCCAACACTAGTGCTGCAATTTTACAACCCCGATCATTCCACCCTCGCATGTGTGCTCTTTTTACACGGATTATACTGCGACAACAAAAATACTATCAATATTGCACAAACATGTTCAACATGATCGAACAAAACATGTCAAAATCGATAGACACTTAATCAAGGATCACCTAAAAAAAGCAATGTTTCCACTCTGTTTGGTCAATCTCAAGATCAGCTAAAAATAATCTTCACCAAGTGCCTGGGCTATGATATTTTCAAGAAAAATATTACCAAATTGAAAATGTTCAAACATATACTCTCATCTTGAGGAGAGTTGAATTAAATCTTTATTTTGTAACGTATTCTAAAGGACTCATTTATTTGAGTCCACTTCCTTTGTGTAATAGATAATTCCATTTTTCTCTGACTGAAAACACTACTAATAATAATGGTTAATATAAGACTATGATCTCCTTATAAGAAATAGCCATGAAAGAAAATTTGCTTCCTACCAAAAAACAAAAGAAAATTTACCATAATGATGAAGAAAATCAAAAGCAGACCAGACACAGGCTCAATCAAAGACATTATTGCATACCACAACCTACATTAAATATACACTTCATCTACATATTCTGCATAAAAAACCCATTACAATCTCGGCGCACAGAATCCTCACAGCAATGAATTAAGCATAAATAAATAAAAAATACTAATCCAAAATACTGTAGTCAGCTCTATCAAAAAACCTTTCAGAGCATGCAAAAATAGCAAGCTCACTTACTTTCTGGGTACACTTGCTTCAGAAGCTCAAGGAGAAGAACTCCAGCAGAGTCCTTGGCCTTCTTAACACTGGGCATTGGCTCCCCTATGCATTCCTCCGTCCACCCGCGATCCGTCGTGTTGACACGAACAGCATACACAAATTTCTTTGCGTGCGCCGGGCCGCCTTCATTGACACAGCGATATTGTGGCATCGGCCACTGCCTCCTCAGACATATATCGTTGAGAGCTTGTCGGGTAAATACCTGACTGCAGCTCTTCTTCCCTCCATTGCTCCCATCCTTCTTTGATTCATTCTCCTTTTCCTTCTCCTTCTCTTCGATCTCCTTGAGGAAGACCAGCGCATTTCTCGCCGCCAACTTCTGCGCCATCTTTTTCTGTGAGTTCTGAGCGGTTCCAATCTGTACTCCGTCTATGAAGACTTCTACGGTGGCCACATTAGCGATTCGAGAAGCTTTGTACTCCAATCCTTCCGCCTGCTGCTGGCAGCGTTCTTGGAGCTCTCTAACTGGGTGAATAGGAAGTGTTTCGGGGGTCACCACAGGTTGCAGCAAAGGTTGGAAAACCTTGAGAGAGGGGGAAGACAACATAGGATCAGCTGATGATCATATAACAACAAAAGAAAAGGAGGTGTTGAGAGGTAAGAGCATGGGAGATCTTGCCTTCCAGACCACCGAAGTATCAAGATCGTTGTCTAAAAACAATGCACCAGCTATGGATTCGACGATGTCACCAAGAACTTTGGGAGCCTTGCAATCTCCAAGGCCAAAAGAGTTGAATCCAGGTTTTAATAGTTCTTCTTGAGCCTCCTTCACAAATTCTCGAATCTGAATGGAGAGAAATCATTTCCGCTGATTAGACAAGTGAATTATCATTTGAAATGGGGCTGGGCTCATAAAAAAAGTAAAATGGGGTGATTCTCGTCATTTTTATGGCAATATCGAGGTGGCATGATAAGTTTGTGAGAGAAAGATGATTAGACAGACCTGAGTTTCTAGGGCACTTGAACCATGACGAAGGTGGAGATGGAGTTTGTGCTTAACAGCGACCCGAGCGAAGTTCTCGTTATTAACAGCAGCGGCGCGCAGATCAGTGAGCCTCCCAGGAGGCAGATCAGTGTAAGTGAAGAAAAGATGTCTTGTTATCAGGTGATCCAAGACGGCATCGCCAACGAATTCTAGTCGTTGGTAACACGAAACGCCAGCTGATGGCCTCGAGGCATGCGTGATGGCTTCAACCAAGAGACCCTTGTTTCTAAACTTCACATTCAGTGCACCTTCTAGAGCATCAAAGTCAACAGACCTACTTATACTTTCTGAGATTGCCTTTGGCTTTACAAACTCTAGTTCCTGAAGGTTAAATTCCACCTGAATCCCAATCCAGAGCATCAGATGGTTAACAGCATTCTTTCCGCCTTCAACATAGTAAACCCCTATTAAGGCTTCCACGACGTCAGCGAGAGTTTTACTCGACAGAACTCTGTAGCAGCTTGAATCGCACTCGATCTCACCATCTTCCCTACCATCTTCTGCAGAATCATCGTCATATAAATCCTTTTGCAACTCGGAGTCACAAGCAGGGATTTCTTCTCCAAAAAACGATTCGTCCGACTCTTTCATTTCTTCATCAAACACAGGAAGGACCCCGGGAGCGGCCCATCGAGATGGAGAGAAACGATCAGCCTGTATATATGACTGGATTCCTTTATTTAAAGCATATTGATACAGCACCATATTGCTCACCATCTGCTGCCTCATCCTTGTAAGCTGACCCTCGTGCTTCTGTGGATGCTTGAGAAAAAGAAATCTACTGACAACCCATTTCAAATAAGCATCACCTAACAGCTCTGCCCTTTCGTAGCACACTGTCTCCTGGCATGAAGCCGCCGTCAAAGCCTCCAAGATCTGCAAGAGTTGATAATTAAAGCTGATTGACACAAATAAAATTTTATATAGGGATATAAGGCACGAGAAATGGATCAAGTACCTTGGAAGATGGAATAGGATAATTGATCTTCTTCTTAAGCTGAATAGCAAGAAGCATGCTTTCCACCCTTTTCATTATTGAGGGCAGCCTTTGGGCACCTCGCACAAGGTTTCCAGGAAGTGGGTGTATAAGACATAGTTCCGGAGGTAAGAAGACATAGTATGTTTTGTCTAGACTCTCTATGGATTCGACCTCCAGTGCTGCAACATGAAAATAAAATTCAGAGGACATTTCAGATCAGCAGAAGCTGCGGGAAAGAGATTTATTATTTTTTCTTCTTTCTTTCTCTATTTGTGCTAGGGTGGGGCTGTAGCTATGTGTCTCAAATATTTCAACCCAAATGTCCTACCATCGGTGTGTTCAAATCTCGGGGAAAGGAGATTCTTGCAATATGATACACCACGTGCACGTATCAGAGGTTGTTTTTTGTGCTTCAAATCCACCCCATACCTGAAAAGATATGCAAAAAATTACATGAAAGAGCAGAAGAGGTAAACTCTGATAAATCGTATAAAATAATTATCACTGAACCAGGTAAAACGACAGGATTTATCAAATAAAACTTCATTCTCAATGAAATTACCTCAACCAACTAGGACCGGTCAATCATTATATATGTTTGACGTCCATGGAGAGACTAATTACAATTTTCTGCTTTGATGGTTGCTTAATATATTAGAACACGTTTTACATTTTAATGTAATTTGGTTTGTCATTTAGATACTTCTTTTGAGGCCTACTAAGGGGTTTTATCCTATAAATACAAGAACAAAGTTTATCAAGAAGGATGTACTGGATTGCTCTCCATTTGAAATTATCTTAGACTGAAGAAATTAACAATCCAATGGCATTTTCATTATTATCTCTCCAAGGATCTACTCGTTGTCGTGCTTAGTGTGGGTATCTATCCTTCAAGACAGCAGCTGAACTTCGGAGACATCTTTCCTCACTTATTCTCACTCTAGTAAAGATGCTCAAGAATACAAGACTGTTTGTCATATTAGAAACATCAGGTAAGAGGAACTTACACTGATAACATATTACACTAAATTTCGCCCACTCTATCAAGAGTGGAAGACTCTAGGTGATTCAACTCACAAGAAGATTCACTTCATTATCGGAAGAAAAAGGAAATTTGAAAAGTGTATCAAGTTCTGGTAGGGCTGATAATTGAACGCTATCAAGAACTGAAATTAGATGATTGAACACAAATGAGGGATACAATTATCGAGACAAGCTCGGCCCGAACACTTGAGGGTTGGTTCCCCCTAAGAGCCTCTCTCACCTAGGAGAGCTCACACTCACAAGTTCTCAAGATACCAAATAGGAGATACTACCACTCCCCTATATACGTGAGTGGAATATACAAATTACGATAATGTCCCTTATGGATACATAAGCAGAGGGAGACACGACGCATGCCCAGGAGGTCGTATCCGTATCAAGGTCTTATTGAGTATGAGCCTATTAAATTTTAAATTTTGGGGCGATCATCCAATTCCATCACTTGTAGGACAAAAACTCTTATATAGAAAGAGATGGTTTGTAGAAGAGGTATGATTAAGGCTTCGTTTGGCGCGGTCAAAAACGTCATTATCATAGAATGTATGTTTGGCAAGACAAAGGTTATGACCGCTATAAAGAAAATAAACTAGTTTTGAGCATAAAATGCATGAATTTTTTTAGCTGAGGTCGGGCGTTCACGAACGACGGTTCATGACCACGGCGTTCACGACCGCCACCACCGCGCCAAACGAAGCCCAAGTCTAGGCATATAGAGAGGTTTGTTACAGCTGTTGCTACTCCGTGAGTTGTCTCTCTCAAGGGGTGAAGCATTCAAACAGACTAACGTCATTGTAAACTTATAGTGAGAAGCCAAATCATATCAAAGAAAAATGTTATTGTTTAGTAGATGTTCCACCTAATTGACAAGATAGAAAAAGGAGGAAGGTACATTCGGTGGAAGGAGCTTCAACTTCACAAATATCTCAAAATTAAATGAAAGGCACAATGCAACATTTGGATCATCATCTCAAACTCCATCAATTTATCCATCTCTGAAGTAGTACCTTCCAAACCATTAGATATGCATGATAATATTGTTTCACTCTAGCCAATACAGCCTATTGATACAAGTGCCACACATCATATGTCTAGCTGACTAATACCATCAAATCGTGATGGGGATCAGCCACGGATCGATGTTGGGATTTGGGCCACCACTCGGCGGGCCCACATTTGTGTACTCGCACAGGAGGTGTAGATCGGATCGGCGATCCAAGACCACGGGTGCGTTCGGAGCGCCGTTTTACATTTTTTATGTATTTTGGACCTATTTAATATTATTCGGGCAATTGGCGTAACGGCCAATTATAGTCGTTCACACCGGGAGCTCTAGCCCCCTTTCGTTATAAATAAGGGTGATGCCTGACAGTTTGAGGCATTTTTAGCCTTGTGAGAGATTTCAGGTCCTGCAATCACATCGTGGTTCGACGCCGCGATGACCCAGTTATTTTTCCAGTTTTCACCATTTCATTCTACTTTCCCGTGAGACCCTTCCCATGATCCCCACCCCCTCGTTATTTCCATAATCGCCCAATATTTACTTCACTGCCACGATCTCTTGCAACACATTTGATCGACCTTACTACAAGTCGAAGCCCTCAGCCTGCTTCACGCACACCGGCCCTCCTTCCCACATCATCAACCCCCTACTGCAGGCTGTTCATTGATTCCCGCCCTAATTTTGTTCGACGATTGTCCTGCTTACGTTCAGCCACAGTCGTCACTCCCAGCCCAGCAATAAAACTGCAGCCCAGAGGCCTCTTTCCCTCGCGTGCATGGCGGCCTGTCATCACACCAGTAAGCCGACATCCCTATGATTTATCTCGCTTCCAGCCCTACTGCTTCCAGCAGCCCCCTTTTCACGTTGTGAGCCCTCTACTCCCCCTTCCAACCGCAAGCCCCCTTCTACCCCACCTTCAATTACAATCCCTTCCTACAACTCAACCTCCAGCCACACTCATTCTCTACCTCAGCCGCAAGCTTGCTCCAATACTACTTTCGCTTCCACCACCACGTTGATCCACGCCTACTGCCACTACCGGACCATTTTGCTAGTGAGTATCTTGTATTGTTTCTGATTATCTTTGTTGAATATAGGAAGATTTCATATATTTGTGCGATCTTTTGTATTGTTGTGTTGTAATTTCGTTTTCCTATTTTCTATAACTCTCGTTTGTTTAAGTGTGGCTTTGAACCCTTCATGCGAAGGAAGTCAAGTTTGCTTGTTTACTTGAAAGTATTGTGAACGATGTGTTGTGGTGTTAAGTCTACTAAATCTTACTGCTAAATTTAATTCTGGATTGGTAAAAATCATACTTGCATCATATAGATTAGGTTTATTTGACTCCATTCCGCTCCACTCACATAGGCTTGTATTAGTGTCAACACGCAATCTCACAGCCTACCCTGCATCGGATTTGGTATCAAAGCCCATGTTAGGGTCACTTGCATATTACATAGCGGTAGACCTTATCGTCAACACATTTCTAACTTGAACCTTAGAGACGAGAGAACCAACAACTCCAACTACGAAATGATACTTGCGGAATTTCAACGACTAATGTTAGATCGGTTCAATCAAACGAATGCCCAAGTTGACGATCTACACACCCGCATAGATATCCATGAGGATCATAGAACGAGATGTCCTCCCACCTCAAGATTGGGGTGCTAAGAATCAACAATCGCGAGAGCCCACCCCACATTTGAGGCGACCCTTTGATAACATTCACGACCGTCGACCTGGACCTGCCCTGGATAGGCATCTTTGCCCTCAGGAGGACTATCCAACTCCACACATAGCCCCTCATGATCGAGTCCAGGGTCGTTTTGACTATGAGAGGGATGATTACTTTGATGATTATCCTGAGCTACGTAGAGCACCAAATGTGGAGGACGACATCACTCGCCGCATACGCGTTGACGCTCCTACCTTCGACCGTAACCTAGACTTGAATGCCTTTAATGACTAGCTTCAGGAGATGGACCACTATTTCGAGTTGTATGATATGACTGATGAGCGACGCGTTAGATTTGCAAGAATGAAGCTTGTTGGTCCAACAAAGATTTTCTAGATCAGCCTAGAGAGGTCACTCAATCGATATTGATAACGCCCTATTATCCGTTGGGAAGACATGAAGCGTCGATTAAAGGACAAATATTTTCCCGCCTCTTATCAAGACCAGTTGCTGAATCAACTTTATGCATTGTGTCAGGGAATGTTATCTGTGGTGGAGTACATGTCTCGATTTGACAAGCTGTCTTTGAGGAGTGATTTGCGAGAGGAGACTAGTGTCATCGCTTCTTGATTTCGTTCTGGATTGAGATCTGAGTTAGGTAGAGAGCTTATTCCCCATCGCATGGAGACAATAGAACAAATTTATCAGATGACCCCGAGTATGAGCAGTATCTACGACTAGTAGGTGCCCATCAGGCTCCCTCCAGACCAGACGGGACCGCATTTAGGAGGCCACCACCGGCCACTACCACTCCCGCAGGACCCTTTCATGTTCCCATGGACACGAAGGGCAAGGCTATCGCCACCGGACCTCCCGCAGACACCCGGCCGAGGAACGTTCAGTGTTATCGCTGGTCTGGCAGGAGCTATATTGCAACCCATGCCCCACAGGAAATTTGTTAGTTGAAGAAGGCGAGCCCAGTGTTGATGTTGAGGAGGGCGCGGATAAGGAGATTGTTGCCACCGTCAAGGACGGTTAGGAGCGCGATGTTGAGCGCTCCCTAGAGGTAGGTATTATACGATGTCTCATTTACACCCCACATATTGATGAGGAATTGCGTCGTACGACGATCCTCTATACTTTCTTTCCCATCGCAGGTGGTCCCTACGAGCTGGCCATTGATAGTGGGAGTTATGTCAACATTGTGGCCCATAGGGCCTTAGAGCGGATGCAAGACCCTTGAGTCTCATCCTCATCCATATCGAGTTATTTGGGTCGATAAATAGGCCATACAAGTTACCCATAGGTGTTTAATTTCGATCTCTCTCGCTTCATTCGAAGACCGTGTTTGGTGTGACGACATCCCTATGGATGTCGCCTATGTTATGTTAGGGAGACATTGGCTCTTCGGCCGTGATGTCACGTGTTTCGGTCGTTCGAACATGTGCGTATTCTACGACAAGGGTTGTAGGTTTACATTAACAATGACCCAACCCAAGGAGAAACCCAAGGGGAAGGTCGCACCCTCCACTAGCACGAGTTCATCCAGGCCACTGAACATTCTGCGTTGCAGTGAGTTTATGAGAGAGTGTAGACGCCGACATATTTTATGTAATGGCCGCCTCTATGGCTTATGATGGATCTACAGAGATCCCTGATTCACCCCCTGAGGTCCGGTGTATTCTCGATGACTATGCTGATATTTTGCTGGATGATTTACCTGACGAGTTACCCTCATTGCGTGACATCCAGCACGACATAGATCATACATCGGGGGCCTCGCTCCCAAACCTACCACATTACCGAATGAACCCGGACAAGCATGCTAAGCTCAAGAGACGGGTGGATGAGCTTCTCCTGAAGCACTTCATATGCGAGAGTGAGAACCCATGTGCGGTCCCTTCCCTTCTCACCCTGAAGTAAGACGGGAGTTGGCGTATGTGTATCGATAGTGGGGTTATCAATAAAATTACTATTAAGTATCGTTTCCCCATTCCCTGGTTGGATGATTTGCTTGACAAGATGGTTGATGCCCAAATATTCTCGAAAATCGATCTGCGTAGCAGTTACCGCCAGATTAGGATTCGTAACGGAGGTGAATGGAAGACGATCTTTAGGACCAAAGATGGTCTATATGAGTGGTTGGTCATGCCTTTTGGGTTGTCCAATGCCCCCAGCACTTACATGCGGGTCATGACCCACATCCTGCGGCCCTACATGGAAGGCGGCCTTTAAGACCAAAGATGCTTTTTATGAGTGGTTGGTCATGCCTTTAGGTCTCTCGCTTCATTCGAAGACCGTGTTTGGTGCGACGTCATCCTCATGGATGTCACCCACGTTCTGTTACTGAGACCTTGGCTCTTTGACCGTGATGTCACGTGTTTCGGTCGCTCGAACACGTGTATTCTACGACAAGGGTCGTAAGATTACATTGACACCGACTCAACCCAAGGAGAAATCCAAGCAAAGGCAAGGTCACACCCTCCACAAGTACGAGTTCATCTAGGTCGTTGCACATTCTGCGTTGCAGTGAGCATATGAGAGAGCGTAAACGCCAACATGCTTTATGTAGTGGCCTCCTCCATGGCTTCTGATGGCCCTACGGGGATCCCTGATCCAACTCCTAACTCCGGTGTATTCTCAATGAGTATGTTGATATTGTGTCAAATTATTTTCCCGACGAATTACCCTCATTGTGTGACATCTAGCACGCCATAGATCAGACACCAGGGGCGTTGCTCCCGAACCTACCACATTACCGGATGAACACAGACGAGTAAGTTAACCTCAAGAGACTGGTGGATGAGTGAAACAGGCGTACTTCTTTTCCACGGTCCAAATGAAAACCCTACATCCAGCGGTCTACATTCCGCCAGCAAATGTACTTGAGGAAAGCATTCCCAATGCCAGAACACGGAGAAGTGATTATGATTAAATAGTTTATTAGCCTTTTTTTAAAATGACACAATATCATTTTGTAATTGCCACGCGGTTATGCAGCCAACGGAATTTTTCTTTTGATATATAAACCAGTGTAATTGAAAACAAAGCTATGAATGAAAATATTATGTTTTGCTTTTTATCTTCACTTCATCTTCTCCCTCCCTTCTTCTCTCGCATCTTTGACAATCCCTTTCGTCATTCCTCCTCCAGTAAAACATAACATTTTGGTGTCCTCGTCAATTTGATCTCTGAGCGTCCCAATGGCTGGCTCCACTAGGGGCAAAGAGACGCAGAATCGACTGCCCTCAAGAATGAACAATTCGACAGGAATATCCAATTGGAGGCCTTACAACAACGATTTTCTTAAGCCCTTCAAGTCAAAGAAAATGTCCTCACGACACAAATCATGGACGCTCGGGAGGCAGCCTCCGACCAACAGGCCGCTTTCCGTCAAGAGATATTACATAAATTGGTCAAATTCAAACGACTCCAATGACGTTCCGATTTCTCGACCAGCTTTCACCATCGACCCAATCTCCACCTCCACCGATGATGGTGTTCTTGGCATGTACGTGATACGACCCGGGGCCGTTTCGGCATGGTTTATCATCGGCACGGGGCAAAGAACCGCGGGACTGAACCATCCGGTTCAGTCCCACCGCTCTCCTAATCCGAACCGACGGGCCCAGTCGGTCCACTTGACCGGCTGGGTATATGTGGGGAGTTAGGCGGACTCCCTAGGTCATCGAAGATCATTATTCAGGTACGCTTCTTTCGTTCGTAGGAGTAGTCGTTCTTATCAATTGGTTCAGAGGATTCGCATCCTCCGCTTCTCCGCAGCAGCGTTCTCCCGATCGAGATGGCAGGCCACGGGAATCGCATCGCCGCACTCGAAGAAGGGCAACAGAGCCTCCGCGACATCTTGGAGACGTTAAAGGGGGAGTTATCACAGCAAATCAGCGCCGGTGAGGAGAGATTTCGCACGATTCTTTTGGAGGCGACGACGGCGCTCGCGGAACAACTGAGCCGCATCGAGCGGGCTCCGGATCGGGGGAAGGCAACCGCAGTCGATGGCGTCGTCGACATCGGAGCCGCAAAGAGCGTTGCCGCCGCCGGTGGAAAAGTGGCGAAGCTTTATCCGCCGGCTCTAGATGGGGGGTGCGGCGGACCCAGCGGCGCACAGGGGTCTCACGGCTCCAACCAGCGGGGTCCGACGCCACTGCAGCACAGCAACGGAGGCTTCGGCGGGTTCGTTCGTGAAACCGGGGGCTTCCACCAGCATCGACAAGGACCAACGACATGGAGGGAAGACTACAGGGGTGCTGACATCGTAAGGGGAGGCGGTCAACACTTCCGACAGCCGCCTACGGTTTGGGGGGAAGGCGAAAGAGGCAATTGGTTCGGCCCGGGAAGGCAGGGAGGCGTTCGATTTCCACACCGGGAAGAAGGAGCTCCGGTAGAGGAACATTGGGGTAGTGGGCCCGTTGCGCAAGGCGGAGGAAGAGCGATGGAAAACGGAGGGATGTGGAATCCAGGTTGGGGATAGCCTCCCGACTTCCAGGAAGGGCGGCCGCCCCCGCAGCACCGTCCGCCCGTGCAGCCCCGGCTGACGAGGATGGAGTTTCCGAAATACAAAAGCGGGGACCCCTTGGAGTGGATCGAGCGGGCCGATATGTTCTTCGAGTACCAGGAGCTGCCCAGGCACCAGTGGGTGAACATCGCCTCTTTTCACCTGGAAGGGGGATACTCATCAGTGGTTGAGCTGGTGGAGGAAACAGCGGCCCTACCCCACGTGGGAGGATTTCTGCGATGGGCTCATCGCCAGGTTCGGACTGACCGAGTACGAAGACTTCTACATGATGCTACACAAATTGAAGCAGACGGGGACTGCCAATGAATATCGGAAGGACTTTGAAAGATTGACGAATCGTGTTCAGTGGACTGAGAAGGCACTACTGGGGTGCTTCATGGTCGGACTTAAGGAGAAGATTAGCGATGTGGTGCAAGCTTTTCAATCCCAGAGCTTAGCACAGGCCATCGGGATGGCCCGGTTACAGGAGGAGAAACTGGGGAGGCGTCAGGCGACCAAGACCTACCGGTGGAGCAACAAAGAAGGAGAACAGGAAACGATCAAAGGGATGACCAAGGGCACCGGCAGCCCTCACCCTCGGAAGGAGGCCACGGTGAAGCGGTTGTCGTGGGCGGCAATGCAAGAACGGAGGGCCAAGGGCCTGTGCTACACCTGTGACGAGAAGTTCGTCCCGGGTCGCAAGTATAAAGAAATTCAGGTCTTCATGCTACAGGAGGAGGCAGGGTGGGAGGCAGAGGGGGACCACGATTCTGAGGAGCGAGAGGTCCTCGAATTGGAGAACATCGAAGTCTCAGTGCACGCTTTGGGGGGGGGGGGGGGGGGGGACAGCCCTCTACGATGCGGCTGACCGGGAAGGTGACCGATCAGAAGGTTTCCATACTGGTGGACAGTGGGAGTACCCACAATGTCATCAATACCGAAGTGGCGAAGAAGCTTGCTATCACACCAACGACGGATAAGGTGTTTAAGGTGTTGGTAGCGGATGGAAATTTCCTGCAGTGCACGGGGGTCGTGAAGAGGGTGTCGCTTACGATCCAGGATTTAGAAGCGTGGTAGACTTATACATTCTTCCGGTTCGGGGATCCGATGTAGTTTTTGGGGTGCAGTGGCTGAGGCAGCTGGGGCTAGTTACAACTGATTGGGAGAACATGTCTATGGAGTTCTCACAGGGAGGAAAGACGCACCGGCTACAGAGCAACACGGGCCCGATAGTGAAGGAAGCCACCGTTCTATCTTTGCAGCACTGGGTCGAGCAGGACTATCCCATGGCTTGGGTCCTGTCCAGCAGAGAATCGGCGGATCAAAAGGGGGGCATTCCAGAGGGCTTGCAGGTAATCATAAAGGAGTTTGAGGAGGTCCTCGAGACACCGAAAGGGTTGCCCCCACCGAGGGCATGTGATCATCGGATTCCGATCAAGGAGGGTGCCGAGCCCACCAGCGTGCGGCCTTACCGTTACCCTCACGCCCAAAAGGGGGAGATCGAGAGATGTGTCCGGGAAATGCTAAGGGACGGGACCATCCGCCACAGCACGAGTCCCTTCTCTTCTCCCGTACTATTGGTCAAAAAGAAGGACGGCACCTGGAGGTTTTGCATCGACTATAGATCCCTCAATAGCGCGACCATCAAAGACAAATTCCCGATTCCGATCATTGACGAACTTTTGGATGAGTTGCACGGAGCTCAATACTTCACGAAGTTGGACTTGCGGTCGGGATACCATCAGATTCGCATGCAGGAGGGAGACGTGGAGAAGACGGCGTTCCGCACACACGAAGGGCACTATGAATTCTTGGTGATGCCCTTCGGGTTGACAAATGCACCGTCGACCTTTCAAGCGGTTATGAACGAAACTTACAGAAAGTGGTTGCGGCAGTTCGTGTTGATCTTCTTTGACGACATCCTCATCTATAGCCCAAGCCTGGAGGAGCACGAGAAACACTTGCGGGTTATGCTGCAGGTCCTCAAGGAGCAGAGGGGGTATGTGAAGAGATCGAAGTGCCCTTTTGGGCAACAAGAGGTGGAATATTTAGGCCACCTGGTGAATAGGGAAGGGGTGTTCCCGGACCCACAGAAGATACGGAGTATGACGGAGTGGCCCTCACCCACTAATATCAAAATGTTGAGGGGATTTCTCGGGCTGACTGGGTACTATAGAAAGTTCGTGAAGGACTACGGGAAGATCGCCAAACCGCTCACCACGCTTCTTCAGGAGGGCAAGTTCGTTTGGGGGGAGGATGCCATCGTGGCATTCCAGGCACTGAAAGAGGCCATGGTAACGACCCCGGTGTTGGCGCTACCCGATTTTTCCAAGTTGTTCATAGTGGAAACAGACGCTTCTGGAGCTGGTTTGGGGGCAGTATTGATGCAGGAGGGAAGGCCGTTGGCGTACTACAGTAAGACGATACAAGGGAAGGCTTTGGGGTTGTCCGTTTATGAGAAGGAGATGTTGGCAATCTTGCACGCAGTGGGGAAGTGGCGGTCGTATCTTATCAGAAGGCACTTCATATTAAGGACCGACCATCAAAGTCTGAAATACTTCTTGGAGCAACGTGTTTCATCACTAGAGCAACAAAAATGGGTAACCAAGATGTTGAGGTATGACTACGAGATCGAGTACAAAAAGGGGAAGGAGAACATGGTCGTTGATGCACTCTCGCGCTTGCCCACTACGAGCTCCATCCTTGCCATTTCAGCACCGATCTTGAGCATAGTAGAGGACATTCATCAGAAGGTGTTGGCCAACACAGAGCTGCGACAGCTACTGTCGGATATTATTGCGGGCAAGGAGAGGGAAGCGGGATACCACGTCATCAACGGCCATCTGTATTACAAGGGACGCTTGGTGGTGGCACCAGAATCCCCATTGCGGCGGCGACTCCACGAGTTTCATGACACTCCCAACGGCGGGCACCCAGGCATCCTGAGGACATATCATCAAACAGAATGTCTACTGGAAGGGTTTGAAGACAAATGTGGAACAACATGTGAAGAACTGCTCGGAATGCCAACAACAGAAATATGCCACCACCGCCCCAGCCAGGTTATTGGTGCCACTTGACATTCCGGAGCTGACTTGGGAGAGTGTTGCCATGGATTTCATTGAGGGGCTGCCCAAGTCTCAAGTCAAGTCGGTCATTCTGGTAGTGGTGGACCGTCTTACCAAGTATGGGCATTTCATCGCGCTCGCTCCCCCTTGCACCGCCGAGGCCGTGGCAGAGGCGTTCGCCAGGGAGGTGGTTAGACTGCACGGGATACCGACCTCCATCATCTCCGATCGCGGCACCGCGTTCACTAGCAAGTTTTGGAGGGAGCTCTTCCGCCATATGAGTACGGCCTTCCATCCCCAAACAGACAGGCAGACAGAATCCCTAATTCGGAGTGTGGAGACTTATTTGCAGTGTTTCATTACGGACAAACCCCGCCAATGGAGTAAGTGGCTCCATTGGGCGTAGTACTGGTATAACACGGCCTACCAAACGGCCGCCAAGATGACGCCCTTCGAGAGCCTGTACGGCAGGGCACCGCCTACACGACGACGTTACGAGAAGGGGTCATCCGTGGTACCGGAAGTGGATACAGTGTTGCGGCAACGGGACGACATCCTAAGCCAGCTTAAGGAGAATCTCCAGAGGGCACAGCACCGCATGAAAACCCAAGCAGACAAGCACCGGCGGGAGCAACATTTCGAAGAAGGCGAATGGGTATACCTCAAGCTACAACCCTACCGGCAACTGTCAGTAGCAGGCGCGAAGAACCAGAAGCTAGCACCCCGCTACCACGGGCCCTTTCGGATACTGCATAGAGTCGGGGCAGTGGCTTACACTTTGGAGCTTCCGACAGACTCGCGGATTCATCCTACTTTTTATGTGTCGTTGCTCCGGAAGGCGTCCTCGGGAGATGCTCCATCGGTTAGCCCCTTACCGGAAGTGACAGAGCTCGGCGAAGTCCAACCACAGCCGGAGCGAGTGGTGGAAGCAAGGGTTAAGACGGTGCACGGGAAACCCATCGTGCGACTGTTAATCCATTGGAAGGGCATGGACGAATCCGATCGAACCTGGGTGTAGTACGAGGAGCTCAAAGGGACTTATCCAGAATTCCAGCTTGAGGACAAGAAGTTTTTTGAAGATGGCAGGAATGATACAACCCGGGGCCGTTTCGACATGGTTTATCATCGGCACGGAGCAAAGAACCGCGGGACTGAACCATCCGGTTCAGTCCCACCGCTCTCCTAATCCGAACCGGCGGGCCCAGCCGGTCCACTTGACCGGCTGGTATATGTGGGGAGTTAGGCGGACTCCCTAGGGCATCGAAGATCATTATTCAGGTACGCTTCTTTCGTTCGTAGGAGTAGTCGTTCTTATCAGGACGGCTCATCTTCATGAACTCTGGTTGTTTCTATTCCTCCTCAAAATTTTAACCAAATTCATTTAAATTGTCCAAGATTTTCTGATGGTGACCCAAAAGACTTGCTACATGAATTACATCTCTTCTTTCAATTTAATAATGTCCGCCCAGCGGATTACTTGATTCTTGCAGCCATTCATTTGGATAAACCAATGTCACGCTGGTATCAAGCCATGTTAAGCGACCACCCGGCCCTCACCTTTGCACTTTTTAAAGACGCAAATCTAAAATGTTTTGGACCCTCCACGTATGAGGATCCGGCGGGACAACTATCTAAACTGCAACAAACCACTACAGTCCACGAATTTAAAAACTGTTTTGAAGATTTATGCCCAAGAGTGCCTAGTGTTCCACCCTCACTTTTAAATAGCATATTAGTATCCGGCTTAAAGCCTCACATCCGACATTCGATCCTGGCCAAACGACCACTTGAATTACACGATGCCTATTCTCTTCCCTGAGTGTTTGAAGACGAGGCAGGGGATGACACGCGCTCTCGTTCTTTTACGAAATACCCATCACAAACATTAAGTGCTCCAACTCATTCCAGTTCCTCCCACACACCACTGTCTCTACCGATGAAGTGCTTATCACCGGCAAAAATTCAATCTCGCAGAGAACGCGGACTGTTACAATTGTGACGAAAAATATTTCGCTTCTCATAAATGCAAGAGTCGAGGCACACTGTGTTACTTCGCAGGGTGTGATGACGATGACTTTGAATCACTACTTGTCCCGACCCAGGTAACCCTAGAAGACCCGCAAGAGGTCTACCTCTTGGCACTAACAGGTCAGAGACCTCTAGACTCTTTGTTTTACCGCGTACATTGGCACACAACCACTTAAGACACTTATCAACTGCGGTAGTGCACATAATTTCATATCCACTCGCATGGCGTCATTTTTATCACTACCCATTTATTCTCTACCCATTTCCAGTCCGCATGGATAACAAGATGTCTATGACATGCAGCGGGCGGTGCAATGACGTCGAACTTCTCATCCAAACCCAATGCTTCACCCTTCATTTATGTCTTAGACATTCAGGGTGCGAACATTATATTGGGAGTATGATGGTTGCGGTCCTTATGACATGTGAAACTTGGTTGTTTTTGCTTAATTTTGTCTACTTTTAGTGTGATTTCCTAAGGAAATTTGAGCAGTGTCTTGGTGCTGATTCACAGGTATTCTGTTGGGCAGTTCCTGATTTCCAACGTACATTTGGGGAGTATTCGCCATTCAGAATTTTTACCATCATAGATCTTTCTTTATTTAATTGATACCTCCAATTAATCTTAGATGGGAATTGTGATCCAGGCACTAATGAATTGATTTTCTTTTTTGTTTCTGCACATCTAGTTGAATTATAGCTAGCTTAAATTACTATTTTAGATTAATATTGTTTTAGTTGATGTGTTGACTAAATTGATGTAGTATCTTTAGTTTATGTCTTAATAACTGTCCAGACTAAGATTGCATCACTTGTATCAGAGCATACAAGAGGGCATCTTAGGCAACTGGGATCATCAATATGTTAATAAAACAGAACTTAAAAATACAAACAGCAATAGATGTCAACTTAATTGCTAGGGAAGGGTATGTTTCAGGATTCCAATGAAAAACTATTAAAGTACAATGAATTGTAAATGTAAAATGAAGATAGCACCACTTCAAAGAAGTCCCACAATAAAATAGAGATGGGAAAAGAGTTCCGGTAGAAGTATTACTTTTGCCTGTAATAATCAGCATATGAACCATACTCCAAAGGCCCTAAATAGCCTTCCTTCCGGGGAAATGAATTCTCAGCATTCATATCAGAATGTACAGAATCCACAAAGAACCTTTTCCCGGAGTGTGCAGCAGTAACAATCTTCCCCACAAGATCATTCACATCAATACTACGATCAGCCATATATAACTTGTCATTGAACCGGTATCCGTCATCAAGGCACTCTACAGATGGCTGAAAAGGAACCAACCCAGCTGCCTTTACAATATCAAACTGTGCTACAGCACCTCTGATACCATATGTAGGGTGTACTTTCTGTCCAAAGGCCATACGATGGCGTAATTTCCCATATCCATACTCCCTACGGTCCCCCCCAAGGGTTCTCTCATTAGTACCAAGGTAAACATCTGGACGTGCCCTCTGGAGTGGATTATGCCAAGCATTAGAAGTGACTATACCTTCAATCTGGTTCCAATCAATAACTTCAATTGCATCAAAATGTTTCTCGGCAATGACTGGGACAAAAAGATAAGCTTTAGAGATATCCCAAGGAGTGGTTGAAGGATCAACATCCACATCAAGCACAATGCTCATAAGTCTAACATGGAAACTCTTCAGTAAAAGCAGCTGCAAAATCACAATAGGTTAATATAAGCATTATTATATATACCTTACGCCAAGTCCTAAAATGGTTTATGATTCATATTAGAACAAAGACATCAACCTGAGATCCTGTAATCTTAACAGGTCCTTTATATATCAGAGATGCTTTTGTTATCATAGTTCGGGCAACAAATAGATCCATTGACATCGATAAGACCTGCAAATTGATTTTTTAGAAATCTTGGAAGACTATTTTGTAGAATAAGATTGAACTACATCCAACTAAGTCTAACCTCTGCATCCAGCTCATTGCCAAAAAGTATGGCAAAATCAGAAACCTGTGAGAGGAATGGGTCCTTGGAATTTCCAACACTAGAAGATTTCACAGCATACATGTATAGCTGAAATTCAGCTAAATTCTGACAACCTTCTCTACCATATAAAATCCATTCCCCCTGTTAAGAAAAAAAAGCATCATAAGCATCAATGGAAGGAATATAAAAAAAGAAAGAAACTGAAAGTGCACAGTTAACCTCACTAGAATTCTCTAGAGGGGGGTGAATAGAGATTTAAAAATATTTTGTGCAAAGTTAACATATATATATATGTGTAATATTCACAGATTAAAGTTTCTCACACACCAACAAGAATTAAGCAAATAAAGAAAGAAATAGTAAGAAGAAAACCACAGCACAACACAAAGAAATATAGTGGTTCCCCAAACTTTGGGTAGTCCACTCTTCTACCCCCTTGGTAGGAATTCACTATCTTGCACTGAATCTTTTGTTAAGGAGACTCTTAGAACCAGCCTGAGTCTTTTGATAAGGAGACTCTTAGAACCACTACAACTGAATTTTTTTTTTTTGAAGAGAGATTCTAAAATTTCTTTTACACAATTTGAAAATGGAATAAGACCAAAAAGAAGAAGTAGAAGAAAAACAATTGAAGCAAGAAAGAATCTTCTTCCTAGCAAGAAGATTAGAAGCACAAGTATAGTGAATGTAATCTCTCTTCTATAGTGAGAAGGAGATTGTAGGCCTTTCTCTCTTTCAGTGAGAGCTTTCAGAAATTTGCGGCAGTATCACTTCAGAAGGTAGTAGAAGAAGAAGAAGGCTTTTTCTTTGCTGCAGCACTCTTTCACTTTTCTCAATTTTCTCTTTCTTCTCTCTTGGGAGCTTTTCCTCTTTTTCAGAAATGGAGTGGATCACTTGTTGTTTTTCTTTGCCGACCTCCTTCTGCATTTATAGCTCTGTTTATTCAAAAATATTGCTATAGGAGAATAATCAATTAGCAGTCAGAGAAATAGTAAGAAAGAAAAATTTCCATAATCACTATATCTGTAGAAGGAAAGAGATCATTCTATTTTCAAATAATGTCCATAATAATATTAATCAAATTAGCCAAGAATCATTTAGAAGGAAAGACTGATTCAGAACGGCTAGAAGAGAATAATATAATTCCATAAAATTCAGATCTACAGAAAGAAGGAAAGAGATCTGGCGTATTTTTGAATCTGTCACAGAAATCGACGTGCGTCGATTACTATTCGACGTAAGCGTCGATTTCAGCCTGGCTAGACGTCGAGAAGAAAATATGGAAGGAGCGTCGACTGAGGTGCGTCGACTTTACTGGGTGCGTCGACTTTACTAGGTGCGTCGACTAGAAATCAGAGTTACGTCGACTTTGGTTACGTCGAATTCTGTTTAGAGTTACTTCGACTCAGTATGAGAGATGCGTCGACTACACTTCGACGTTGCGTCGATTACTATTCGACGCATATTTTACTTAAACTAATTTTTCACTCTGAGAACTCATTTTCTACTCATTTCTAGGGGTTAAGATAAATCATTTTCCCAACAATCTCCCCATATTTGTCTTAACCCTATTTAGAGAGAAATTTAATCAGCTTTTAATCAACACATCAAAGCATATTTATAGAAAAGAGATATATTAGATAATCAGAAGATAATGGAAAAAGAAATCATATAACAGACATTTTGTACAGATCAATCAGTACTTAAGCATTAAAAGTAGAGTATATCAAAATTGTTCAACATATCATTCAGGAAGAGTAGGAGGAGTTTTTCTCTTCCTAGAGAATACTAAAGGGAGATCAGGTCTTTTTATAGAGGTGAGTTGCTCCTTCTCAGTAGCAAGATGTTCATTCAGCTCCCCCTGAGTTAAAGCAGTCTGCTCCCCCTGAGATAGAACTTCCTTTACACTTTCTTTTTCTTCTTCTTCAGCTTCTTTCCCAGCTCCAGCTTCAGCTATGAAAACATCTGGCTCCCCGTGAGCTTCAGCTTCTTTTTCTTTCTCACTTTCAGCCACACCTTCAGCCTCAACTTCCTTTTCAACTTCTTTCTCTACTCTACTTGCCTCCCCTTGAAAGAAAACTACTTGTTGTGCAGCTTCTCTTGCTATAGTGAGCACATCTGTTATATGTTCTGTAGTATGTAGCTCAGGTACTATTTCATTCCCAATAGTTTTAAGCAGAGCAAGACTATCAGATTTTGAAGTTGGAGAGGATTTGTGTGAGTGAGATTTGAGACTGGAGAGCTGCTCTTCATCTAACTTCTCCCCCTTCTTGACCTTCTTAGCTAAGGAGGTTAAGAAAGACTTAGTGACCTTAGAGGAAGAGATAGAGGACTTCAAGCTTTGCACAGAGGCATTGACCCCATCTATTTGGGTTTGCATGTGCATGATGGAGGAGTGAAGTTGGGAGCAGTGCCCATCAAGCATGTCCTGAAATTTATGGGTTGCTTGTTGAATGCATTGGAGAAGGAGTGCTTGTGTGGATGAAGATGGTTCAGGTTGTGTTGGTGGAGGAGATAATGGTGGAGGAGATGATGGTGGAGGAGATGAAGGTGGAGAGATGACTGTATTACTGAGATCAATGGTTGTGGTAAGAAGATGAGGTGTGTTTGAGGTAGGTAGAGAGGATGTGATAGTAGGAGGAGGAAGAGGTGGTGATTGAATTGGTGTATGTGAAGATGTAGTTAAGATAGGAGATGTGAGGGTAGTGGAAACTATTGGTGTGGATGATGTTGGTAGGGAAGAGATGTTTGTATGTGGAGGAGGAGGTGAAGATGGATGCACAGGAGAATTAGGAGGAGAGGGAGTCCTTTCAGGAATGGAACCAGGCTTGGGGATTTGCCTGGTCCATTTTGAAAAGAGGGCTATGGACATCCTTTTTCCAGGAGGAATGGGAATTCCTTTTGACCTACATAGGTCAGGGAAGGAGTGAAGGAGTACCTGACTCATGATCCTCATGTAGGCATTCTCTTTATGAGAATATTTGTAGCCTATCATCTTCAGTAAGCAGCTGGCCCGGTCTATCTTCTTTTTCAGTACAAGGGCCCCCATAATGTTCAGTTGCTGCTTGGGCACTGCATCATGGGCAGAGATTTTGCATAGTAGTATTTTTCCTACTATGTCTGCCAAGAGCCTATATTCATCAGAGAAGTCTATTTTCTTCAAGTTGATTGGTCTATCTCTGGAGAAATTCATGGTGATTAATAAGTTTTTGATTTCCTCAGGGGTGAGTTCCACAGGTTCATTACCTGATGGAAGATCAAAGGTGTCCCTAAGATGTTCTGCAGAGATTGAGACAGGTGTTTCATGGATTGTTCCTGTAATCTCTCCTTGTTCAGATATCTGAACATTATTCATCAACTCAGTGAGTTCTATTTCCAAGAGTTTGCATCTTGTTGAAATGAGTTTGTTTAGACCGGCTTCAGTGAAAAGAGCTATAATGCTCTTGTAGTTTTCGGCGGCGGCTTGGAAAGAGTCAAGATCAATATCGAAACCAGAGTTGATCTTGGGAGCCATTTTGGTCAGTGAGAGAGAGAGAGAGGAAGAGATGGCTGGACTGAGAAGTGAGAAGGATGAGAGGTACAGAGAGCGTGCAGATTTCTAAATGAAGAGTTTATTTAAGTCAGGTGAAACGTCGAGACGAGACACAACTCGAGGTTTATTCGGTACTACAGTAGATGTGACAGAAAATATTTTAGTATTGCCGCTCTTTTTCATGAAGTTGACGTTGCGTCGAGTGGAAGTCGATGTATGCGTCGGTACAGTCTGAATTGAGATGTTAGGGTTTCCTATCGACGATGCGTCGATTAAGAAATCGACGTGACTTTTATTTTGAAAATTCTAAGTTTTTCTTGAGAGATTATTTCTTCCTAATCCTAAGGTTTTCTAAGTCAGCCTTGGACTAATTTTATAGACAATTGGATTGATTGTGCCAACATTGTTTGGCAATGTGACCAGTTTTATTACAGATATAACACCTGATTGTCTTTAGATTATGGGAATTTGAGTTTAGAGAGGGATAGAGGTGTTGATTAGGATAGAGTTGTTGATTAAGATAAAAATTTTGATTCGGATAGAAATTTTGATCAGGATGAATGGGTCCTGAATGGGGGTTAAGATAGAAAATTTTTGAAGGATAGATATGTCCTGTATTTAAGTTGCTCTGAGGTTTTATGCGTCGATATCTATTCGACGTATATTGAGAGTTGCGGCGATATATATTCGGCGCTTTCTCTAGATTGCGTTGATCTGAAATCGATGCATGGAAGTAGTTGCGTCGATTGTAAGTCGACGTAATTTTATTCATGCGTCGATTTGAGGTCAAAGCATCTGAGAGATTGCGTCGAGTAGAATTCGACATACTATCATTCATACGTCGATATGAAGTCGACGCAATTGTGTCTTCACAGATTTTATTTTTCCTTTTTTCTGGTTGGAGATTATTTCTTTATGAATTGTTTCTTTTGGCCTAGTTGTCTTCTCAGAAGGAGTTTGAGAGTCTTCATCTGAATAATATGATGTTTCATCAAAAAGGTTTATCTTCTTGAAGGTGAAGTCCTCTTCTTTATTTTGTGAGTCTTCTTCTAAGTTTGTTGATTTGATGGGTTTAGTAAATTTAACAAGGCTCATCCAAGCAGGTTTGGTAGATGGTATTGAACTGGTTGAAGGATCAGCCCCTAGCCCCAGATTCTTATGTCTGATTGTTTGTTTTTCAGTGATTTCTTTAAGTGTTTGGCTTCTGACTTTTATAGATTCTTCAAAAGCTTTTGCCTGGGATATCTTATTCTTAAGGAGTTGATTTTCTATTTTAGCACTTTTTATTTCCTTTTCTGTTTTATAGATTTCACACCTTAGTTCATAATTTTTTAAACATGTATCCTCTATTTTTCTCATATTAATTTGTTCTTTTAGATCATTAATTTCTTGTTTAGCTTTTAGTTGATCTAAACAGAATCCTTTAAAATCATTTTTGAAATCATCACATAGAAAATCTATTTCGTCAAAAATGCTTACCTCATCCTTATCCTCAGATTCCTCTATGAGAATAAGGCTATTTGCTTTTGTTGTTGAATTTTCTTTTTCATCTTCAGAAAAGATGCTTCCTTCTGATCATGTTTCACTCCATGATTTAGCAACATATTCTTCCTTTGAGCTTTCAAGAGCCATTAAGCATAGGTCTTCTTGCTTAGACTCTTCATTGTCACTCTTAGATGAGGTGCTGTTCTCAGAATCTGTTTCACTCGAAGCTTCTGCAATGAAGCCTCTTTCTTTCTTCTTCCCCTTTTTCTTGAGATCTTTCTTTTTCAGATCTTTCTTTTTCTCAGCATTTTCTGGACATTCTGGGGCAATATGTCCAGTTTTCCTGCAGGAATAACAAACAATTTCTTTAGTGGGAGTCTTATCATATTTTGGTTTTGGCTCTCTTCTTCTAGACCCATCTGTCCTGACCCATTTCTTGAATCTTCTGGCCAGGAGACTGAATAATTCTTCTTCAGTAACAGGGGTTTCTTCTTCTGTTGCTTTTAATGCAATGTTTCAATCTTTTGAAGAGGTTGAAGTGTTTTCCCTTCTTTCCTTCTCTTCTTTGGTTTTCAGTAGTTGCTCATAGGATTTGAGTTTTCCTAAGAGGGCATCTGTTGAGATTTCCTTTTGTCCTCTTGTATCTCTTATTGCCCATATTCTTGAGTCTCATGAACTTGGGAGACTCATTAATAATTTATCATTGATCTCTGTGAGAGAGATCTCTCACAGATATGCTTTCTTCATGCTTCTTTTGAAAGTTCTCATATTGGGAGATCAATAGAGCTTTTATATCTTTCCTTTCATCAGCACTTCCTTCTACTATCTTTGTAAGAGTCTCCCAGATTTCTTTGGCTGATTCACAGTCAACAACCTTTTGAAAGATTTCATCTGAGAGGGTTGAGACAAGAATGTTCACAACTTTTGCATCACATGCTCCTGTCTTCTTCTCATCATCTGTCCACTCAGCCCTTGGGACCAGTGTTTGAGTCACTTTACCACTTGAGTCCTTTCTATAAGACTTGGGGGGACCTGTCAAAATAACATTAAACAATTCTTCATCAATAGAATTCATATAGATCATAATTCTTGTTTTCCAAAGTGCAAACTTTTCAAGATTGCACATTGGTGGTCTGGTGGAAGCATAATCTTTGATTTGTGCCATAAAAAGTTTTTAGAAATATATATATATATATGAGGTAGGATCTTTTTGATCAAGGAGTTACCCTTTTTTGATCAACCTCCCTCTGATACCAATTGAAAGTGCACAGTTAACCTCACTAGAATTCTCTAGAGGGGAGGTAAATAGAGATTTAAAAATATTTTGTGCAAAGTTAACAAATATATATATATATGTAATATTCACAGATTAAATCTTCCCACACACCAACAAGAATTAAGCAAATAAAGAAAGAAAAAGTAAGAAGAAAATCACAACACAACACAAAGAAATATAGTGGTTCCCCAAACTTTGGGTAGTCCACTCTTCTACCCCCTTGGTAGGAATTCACTATCTTGCACTGAGTCTTTTGTTAAGGAAACTCTTAGAACCAGTCTGAGTCTTTTAATAAGGAGACTCTTAGAACCACTACAACTGAATTTTTTTTTTTGAAGAGAGATTCTAAAAACTCTTTTACACAATTTGAAAATTGAATAAGACCAAAAAGAAGAAGTAGAAGAAAAACAATTGAAGCAAGAAAAAATCTTCTTCCTAGCAAGAATATTAGAAGCACAAGTATAGTGAATGTAATCTCTCTTCTATAGTGAGAAGGAGATTGTAGGCCTTTCTCTCTTTCAGTGAGAGCTTTGAGAAATTTGCAGCAGTATAACTTCAGAAGGTAGTAGAAGAAGAAGAAGAAGGTTTTTTTTTTCTGCAGCACCCTTTCATTTTTCTCAATTTTCTCTTTCTTCTCTCTTGGGAGCTTTTCCTCTTTTTCAGAAATGGAGTGGATCACTTGTTGTTTTTCTTTCCCGACCTCCTTCTATATTTATAGCTATGTTTATTCAAAAATATTGCTATAGGAGAATAATTAATTAGCAGTCAGAGAAATAGTAAGAAAGAAAAATTTTCATAATCATTATATCTGTAGAAGGAAAGAGATCATTCTATTTTCAAATAATGTCCATAATAATATTAATCAAATTAGCCAAGAATCATTTAGAAGGAAAGACTGATTCAGAAGGAAAGAGATCTGGCGTGTTTTTGAATCTGTCACAGAAATCGACGTGCGTCGATTACTATTCGACGTAAGCGTCGATTTCAGCCTGGCTAGACGTCGAGAAGAAAATATGGAAGGAGCGTCGACTGAGGTGCGTCGACTTTACTGGGTGCGTCGACTAGAAATCAGAGTTACGTCGACTTTGGTTACGTCGAATTCTGTTTAAAGTTACTTCGACTCAGTATGAGAGATGCGTCGACTACACTTCGACGTTGCGTCGATTACTATTCGACACATATTTTACTTAAACTAATTTTTCACTCTGAGAATTCATTTTCTACTCATTTCTAGGGGTTAAGATAAATCATTTTCCCAACAGAAACAATTAAGCATGCTATTAATTTTGAATACACGGCCGATATAACGGTCAATTTTCGATATATCAGGCGTGAAATGGGCGTTTATATCTCCCGTTTTAATTTTTTTTAAGCAGCAGTCGTCTAGACTTCTCTCTCGCGCTTAACTCTCTAGCGACTCTCTGGCGCTCTTTGGTGCTCTCTGGTTATTCCTCTCTCTTGGGAACATTGTTGGAACATGCGTTTCGCATCTCTTGGTTTGAGAATAAAAAATCATATGTTGTATTTGATTCACCTTGCTCTTGTTTATATTGTGCAGGTTATACAGGAAGAATAGAGACAAGTAAAAAGAAACTTGCTCGGGACGATCAAAATAGATGAAAGATTAAAATGATCATTGTCGCACCGCGATAGCTGCTACCGCTGGCGTTAGCAGTCGTTCTAGATGTACAGTTGTCCAGGGACGCTTTAAAGGAGATATGGCGGGAGGTGAAAGCTCTTAAAGGAAATCACTACCGCGCGGCGAAAGGACTTATCGCGCGGCGGTAACCATCATCGTCAATCATCCGCTGATTGAATGTCAAATAAAGAAGGAGATCAATTTCTAACGGGAGCACAAAGCCTATTTGATAAATCCTTACCGCGCCACGATAGGCCTAACGCGGGCGGTAACTATTTGACAACCTCAATCAATCACAACATGATTGAAGAGCCAAAAGGAGCATGCAATATCATTTTGAGGGCAAGAATTTATCATATTTTCGTGGGGCAATATTTGTATCCAAAGATGACAACTATTGTTATGGAATTAAAGAAAGAGCAAATAAAGCAAGAAGTTGAAGATAGCGCGCTACCACTGGTTGATAACTGTTAATTCCGGTTGATAACTTCTGCACAGCAACATCTATTTAACACAGACCGAAAAAGGTTTCTCCCAACGGTTTTTCGCAAAATTTTCAAGGGATGCAAGTCATAGGCGTTTAGAGGGGTGTGAGGGGTTATTCATACTCATTCAAAGAGAGAGTTCTTCATAGAATATCAAAAGGTTATCATGTAAGAGGATTAAAGGTGATCATGAAGCCTTCTCCCAATATTCACCTGGGAAAGTTCTCGCTGCAACAAACGCTCATCAAGCGGAGACATCCAAGGATCTGAAGGACAGCAAAGAGGAAGACTTCCAAGCCACAAAGCTCGAACCTTTGCAAGAAAAACAACATCAACATCAAAGGTTCCTTTAGAGGGGAGTTTTTCTCTTTATTGTATTTTTCATCTATCTTGTATTTTCTCTTTTACTTTGGTTACTCTTTTTGAGCGTAGAGAAATTCGCCCGTGTGTTGGCGACTAAGTCGTGTGAGGCATAGGGTGATAATTCGTCTGTTTGTTGGCGACTAGGTCCGTGTGTGGCTTTGGGAGGAATTCTCCTTGTGAGTTAGGTGACTAGATCTAGGGAGTAGGTCTAGGGCGGCCCAAGGCCTATCTAGGTTAGAGATAGGATACGACCAACCGGTCCTTAGGGAGAAGGGTTGGTATAGAAAACAAAAAGAGATTTTTATTTATCGCTTTGATCTTTAGCGTTATGAAGATCAACTTTTGTAATCATCTTTAAATGAAATAAAAATCATGTCTCTCTTTTTATTTTTATAAATATCTCTTTGTTTAATTTCAAGTTGTAATCTTCAAAGGTTTTTATATTGATAAAAAAAATTTAAATACCCTTATTCACCCCCCCCCCCCCCTCTAAGGGCGTCTCACGATCCAACAAGCATGAGCTCTGATTCCTCTCTATCTCTGTTCCTCTCACCAGAAAGTTTGAGCTCTACTTATTCCTATCTCTGGCTTCAATTATGTGTTTGTGACTGGATTCTGCGGCCTCGATTTTCCTTGTTAAGGTTTCTTCTAGTTCTTCTCCCTGCCTCTCCCACTTTAGCACCTGCACTGTAAGTCTGGTTCTTCTCCCTAGTTTCTGCAACAACACTCAAACAATTCTTCAATCTGGTTCCTCTCTTCTCTGTAAGCTCTCCTCTTTTATATTTATTCTCTTTGATGCTTAGTGGTTATCCGATTTTAGTAACTGCACTGCAAATATTTTTAACGACTGACTGGTTGCATATATTGGTTTGGTCCCTGTGAATGGTTTCTTTCTTGTCTCTGAGCACTGGTTCCTCTCAATCTCTCTTTATTTTCTTCTCTTTGGGATCTCATTTTTCAGATGCTTGGGCCTTGATGGTTCTCCTTTTTTAGCAACCCCACTGCAAATTTTTTAGGGTGGTTCTCTCATCTCTCTAAGCTCCCATCTCTTTGAGCCCCGGTTCCTCTCTATCTCTCTCTGCTCTCTTCTCTCCGAGCTCTCATTTTTCTAATGTCCGGGCCTTGATGGTTCTCCAATTTTATCAATTGCACTGCAAATTTTTTTGTGGTTCTATGATGTTTGGGCCTTGGTGGCTCTCTAATGTTGTTTTCTCTCTGTTGTTATTCTTATCTAATTGTGACTGCAATGTTGTGCTTTTATCATTTATTATTTGTTTCTGAGATGGCTGCAATGTTGTTGTGGTTCCTATCTGATTGTAGTTGCAGTGCTCTTCTCTCTGTTGTGGTTCCTGATTTTGTTGATCAACAATATATTATGCACTTCTTGTTTTAAAAATTAAAATTGTGGTGCCGCAGAAAATGACATGAAATTACTTTTTATCAGTAAATTATTTTATTATTCGATTCGGCAGCATATGATGATTTAAGATACCCCACAGTTAATCTAGTTATCGAACTTCATTTTACAATGAATGATGTGTAGTCATGGTGAATGATGATATTGAGTTATCATGTTCGACAACATATGATCCTCGGTACCTTTTTCTCTCTAAGAAAAAAAATGTTGGTTTGATAAATCGAAAGTTGGTCACTTGGTTTGATTAATAGAATGTTTGTTCCATTTCATATGAGCCTTAGATTCTTTACTTTGAATGATAAATTAATTGATATATTGGTATAATACTGATGGTACAAAATGTTTTGGGATAAATAGACTGTTGGTTCAAAATTTTGAATAAATGATGGATGAAAATCTAACGAACTAATGAAGTTTAGCTGCTCTTTTCTAATGTTTTCTTATTTTTTCTAACAATCTAAAAGAACATTGGTTTGTTAATTGTTGTCATGGTATTTACTTTTTTTGGTATGTGCTCTTTCGTAGAATGGCTTCTTCCGCTGGATTAAGTGGGGTGCATATTTCTGTTGAACCCACAGACAGAGATCAATTATGGGCATTTAGTGAGAATTTGGTTGCAAATGAGACCAACCGTATCAAATGCAACTACTGCAAGCAAACGATGAATAGGGATATTACCCATTTCAAAAATCACCTTGCTGGGTGGAAGGGTAATGTCAAGGCATGCCCTCAAGTGCCCACGGAAGCGAAGGCAAAGGCTGAGTTGGCCCTCAACTCAATTTTGAAGAGTAAGAGATTGAAGAATGCCAGGTTGCAAGACAGCTTGAATGAGGTGGCAGTTGGAGCAAGCGATGATGATATAGATGAGTCTGCTACAGTAGACCAAAATGTCGTCAAAGAAAACAAGTACGCAACGACGTAACAAGTCGTGAAATACCTCGTTCATGAGGGTCTGGAAGGTGGAGGGACGTTGGTGAGCCCGAAGGGCATCACGAGGAACTCGAAGTGGCCATGATGGGTGCGAAAAGTTGTCTTCTCCACATCCTCGGGATCCATGCGCACCTGATGGTTCCCGGAGCAAAGATCTAGCTTGCAGAAGAAGCGGGCATCATGCAACTCATCCAGTAGCTCCTCAACGACCGGAATGGGGAACTTGTCCTTTATCGTCCGCGCATTCATCTCGCTGTAATTGACGCAAAAATGCCAAGTGTCGTCCTTCTTGTTGACCAACAAGACTGGAGAAGAGAAGGGGGAAACGATGTGGCGGATGATGCACTGCTGCAGCATAGCGGCGCACTGTCACTCAATCTCGTCCTTCTGCCGGAACGGATAGCAGTAGGGGTGAACAACTGCGGGAGCCGTCTCTGGCAAGAGGAAAATGTGGTGATCCTGGCGCCGCAAGGGAGGAAGTCCCGTCGGGGCGGTGGTAGTGTCGTTGTACTCCTGTAAGAGAGCCTCGAGGTCAGAGGGCTCCGTCGGGTCGGGACGGGCTAGAAAAACCTGTCGTTCGATGGTCGTCGAGTGGCCCTGCCACACCTTTTGGTGGGGGTGACGGCCTCATGTCATCTTCAGTGTGTCAAAATCCCACAAAAGTGGCCCCAAGGTGCGGAGCCATCGGACTCCCAACATGGCCTCAAAACCCCGAAGGATCACATAAAAGTCGATAGGCACCGCGCGGCAAACACATGTGCACGCATGGCCATGCCATTGGAAACTGAATCCCAGAGGCTCAGACGGGATGTAACCGGTAGGTGAAGATGCTGAGCGGTGAGGTCACTAAGAAAATTGTGTACTGCCAGAGTCCATGAGAGCGACTAGCGGCTGACCCGCCACTGAAATCTGTATCTGAATCGTATCCCACGACTAGGATCCCGTCATAGCATGAATAGAAAGCTCAGGATCTCTCGGGTCCTCTTCCCTTATGTCCTCATCAGAGGGGTCATCCACCTCAGGCCAGAAAAGACGCTTTCATTGATGTCCGCGAGTGAAAGACACGTCACAATTGAAACAGAGGCCCTTGGTTCGGCAGTCCGCCATATCCTGAGTAGAAAGACGCCGAATGGTGGAAGGTCGGTCCCCCACTTTGCCCTTGCCGACTCCAGTGCTAACCAGGGAAGTAGAAGAGTCAAAACCCTTGGAGGGCCCGTCACCAAATCGACGACCTAAATACGGACGGTCCATCAATAAGTGTTTCTCACGCGGGATAAGCTCATGATTGTCGAGAGGTCTTGAGGAGACTGCAACTCGACGTCGAGACGAAGATGCTCGTGGAGGACTGCAGTGAAGAAAGGCAGGTGTGTGCCGCTGGGACGGATGGTGTGCAGGAAAGGAGCATCTGAAACTTCTCAATATAGTCATCAATGTAGCCAGTCTGTCGGTGAGAAATGAGATCACCAATAGGATTCCCGCGAAGGGGAAATCTGAAGCGGATGGTGCACTGCGTCTTAAAGTCCTCTCACACCAGGTGCTGACGCTCACGATGGAGTTGCGAGAACCATAGCTGCGTGAAACCCATGAGATGAAACGAAGCAACACCAATCCAATCCTCTTCCGTGGTACGTTAGGTTTCAAAGAACTATTCGCATCGTGTGAGTCACGTGAGAGGGTCCTCCCAACCATCAAAAAGTGGAAAATCCATCTTCACAAAACGGGGAAAGCCGTCCCCTTCAGCTCTCGGTGCAGGAGATTCATTAACCGTTTGCGATGAACCCGAAGCGGCGCGCTGGGCCGGCGGTGAACCTTCCGGTCGAAGGGCCTCGATGAGGGCCTTATTGTTGGTTGTCATCATGTGCTGAAAAGACTCCAAAATCCGGGCCAAAGTGAGGCCACCTAGGTTGTTGTCGTCCATGGGTGTGATCCGAACGGAGTGAGAAGAGGTAGGGGGAGTAGGCAAAATGCTTGTATTGTCCGATAACAGTGGAAGACAGGCGGTAGAAGCCCCCAAGAGGACAGGCGAGCTCACACGGAGCAGCGGATGGGCGGATCTGGGTGCGAAAGATGCAGGTTGGGGCTGAGAAGGCCTGTCGGCGGCGAAAACAGCGACCGTGGTTGGCGTAGAGGGCAGCGGAGGAGGAGGAGACCTCTGGTACCAAGATGTTAAGGGCCTTTTGAGACCTCATTCACGAGGGAAGGAGGGGGAGTCCCGTAGAGGATCGGCGTTGGCCTTACGAGATCCCCTCGAACCTATCTCGTCAGGGGAGGAGCGGCGAAGGAGACAGATAGAGAGGAGGAGTCGGTCGGCGGTGTCGAGCGACGGATTCGGGCGGAAGGAACAATGTAGGTCGCATCTGCGTGCGGGAGTCGTGAAGCGGCTAGGCGTCAGGTAGTTTCCGTGAGGTAGAGAGAGAAAAGAATTAGAGAGAGAGAGATTTGATCAATGATTTGATACCTCCAAACCAAGCATACCTCAACCACATAACCGGTTGGAGACCAACCCAAACCCAAAATTCCCAATGAAAATACAAATGCAGAAATTAAAGATACAATGTGGTAAATCATAAAGATAAGTCTAAGCAGTGTGCGCCGAGATGCAACACTTGTACGTGATCCCCCAACATGGGTTCGTAACATCCGTGACAAAATGATGTAATAAATTTAGGCTAACACAAATAGAGAGGATAACGCAATCCAAGTTTTAGTTCTAGGCATGCTGGAAAGGCAATCTTCATTTTCAAGAGCAAGGGTTGTTGCAGATGCCCGAATAGTATCGGGCACGTCGGATAGACGATCTTCTTTTTGAAAAGTAGGAGTTGTTGTGGATGCCCGATTTTCTTATTGAATTGTGTATTGTGTTTGTCTGTGTTTATTTTGCGAGACAGTTTTTCCCACAGAAACAATTGTCATTTACGTCGATTACTATTACGATGGCATTCACGCATTTGTTCTTGCTGGCCCTGTCATGCGTAATCTTCATTCCCTTAGATGACTTCTATTAACCACTCATTGTGCCTCACATTCTTCTTCTGCCATGTGTAACCTTCTTTCTCTTATGCAGCTTCAATTAACCACTCGTTGCGCCTCGCGCTCTCCTTCAGTCAAGCATTCACATCGGTTTTTTCGACGAATTTGAATTATTCACCTTCGATCCATATCATTTAAATGTTAATCCGAAATTCCTATGAAGAAGAGTGATAAGAGATAATATAAATAAATGAAAAAAAAACAAAGAATAAAAACGTACCAGAACAGCACAAAATGTAATCTGAAGATCAAAACTTGACTGACTATTAAAGCCTCAAGGCATTCAATCAAACTATTTTAAGTTAATTAAACGATTCTTGAGTTCATAATATAGTATTAATAATCCTTATAGGTTAAGTTGCTTTTAAATTACCCTGTCGATTTATTCTCCTAACATAACTCCAACAAAGTGTTTATGAGCAAAAATCTTAGCAATATAGAGTTGTTAAACTTACGCATTCAATCAAACTATTTGGTTGCAAACCAATTGGTTCCACCAAGTGTATAAAGTTGTTGAAATCATGCATCCCATCAAACTAATTGGTTGTATGTATTCAATAAAACCAATTGGTTTCATTAATTGCCTAAAGCTCTCATTATACTCTAACAGCTTTGACAGCAAGTTACGTGACATTCCATTAATTGCTTGGAACGAACATCAAACATCTGGAGTTGAGTTATTGCGTGACATGAAAAAAGCAATAGACATAATGACTTTAATCTATAAGAATAAAAAACACCAAATGAGACATTGCATCAAACTGTTAAAGTGTTGGGTTCTGCAATGTTACGTCATATGCCAGAAGAGTGATTACAATCAGCATTCAGTGCGCGATCCCAAATCAAAATTCCGATGACATGAAGCAAGAAAGCAAATGTTATCACGCATAGCAATGGAGGAATGAGGATGGTATGTTGCATCTGTGCAAACCATTGGAGAATTCCCTGCAATGAGAAACACCCCAATTAATATTGCCACAGGTAAAGTGCCAGCTCTGCAAACCGTTAGAGAATGCCCTGCAATGAGAACCATGTCATGCAATGAAAGAAGGGGACGGGTTTCACAATGATGGACGAGAGGATATCGCGCCAGAGAGGGGAGCATAAGGGGAGGAAGAGGAGGATTCCGCTACCAAAGATTTCCACCGGAGAGGAGGGAGGCAACAACCGCAGATGAGTACCCAAATACAAAACTAATTTATTACAGGAAAATCAGCAGCATTATGACAGACCTTACACGAAACTATCCGACGGATCTCAAGATGAAGGAGAAGATCAGGTCAAACCGTAATTTATCAAAGAAAAAGAAAGCCATTGTCAACGCATGCCTAGACAATCCAAACACAAAAATCAAAAGCCAACTTCTCAAAAATCAAACAGCATGGTGATAATCAGCAATCTCAAAGTGGTGGTCGTTGAATACCTCCGCGGTGGAGGAGAAGGATCACTGGTCGCATGAGTGTGACTTGAACTGGGCGCCATCAAAGGGGATGCAACTGTTGGAGCCCTTCTCCGGGTAGAGAACAACCCCCTTTAGCATTCCGCCATACTTAGGGATTCCAAAGTTGGCAATGGTGCTTTCGTACATCCCTTTGATATGCTCGGGCCGCAGAATCTGGATGTTGCTCCGCTCCACTATGAATGTCGTTGTCATTGATCTCAAAACTTGAGAGGATGGCGACAAGAAGCTAGGAAGGACAATGCACATGGGAAGAGTTTTTCGGCAATGCCTAGGTTAGACGCGTGCTGCAGTTGAAAATACAGAAGAATGGTCGGAGCAAGCGCAATGTGTTGGGGATTTACATACGGGAAAAGAGGTCGCAGAAGGTAACGCGAGTTGGATGAAGCGATTTCAAACCTGAAGTGAGAACTCCCCCATGAACATCGCAGAGATGATCGGAGAACGGGAAATGTGAAATGGTGATGAATACAACCAAATTGCGAACCTGAGGGCAAATTAGGAAACAAAAAGATTGTTGTGTCTCCACGCGAGAAAAGGTCATATTAATTGTGTGTGTGCGCAATATATCTATCTCGTTGCTAACGCCGCACTTTCAAAATCAACCACATGATTACATCATAGTGACTCTTAACCATTCACTCAGTACAACACGCGTAGAAAAGCATAATATCTCATCTCATTTAGGATCGCATGAATACGCCGCCCTCCCCGTCACACGAAACCCTCGCCCGAATATGTTCCTCTCCCCCTCACACAAATCCCCTCGCCCGAAGCCGTCTAACTCCCACTCACACGAATCTCTCGCCCAAAGTCGTCCTCCAAGCTCTCTTCCTCTCCCGAATTCGTTGTTTCCCGCTGGAATCCCTCTCCTTAACGTCGTCGCCTATCATCCTCGCCTGAAACTAGGGCAACTCAGTAGCCCTAGCCCGAAACCAGGGAACGCCGACAACACTCCATTTCCTTCTAGACATCATCAATTTGCTTGAAGACATCAACTCCAGGGCAAAACCAGTGAGCCATCATCTCCGATCCTTTCCAATATGACTTAGATTTTTGTATTTGGATTAAGAGAAAGATACACTTTTCTCTAATCTTTAGAATGATTTTTTTATTTTGGATATAATTACCTCTTAGTTTTTCTTTCATCCTGTTCAAATGTTTAATTTTTGTTAGTGTTTGATCTTTCTTTAACATAGGTATTCTTGAAGAAGGTTGGACGCTCTGAGACTTGGGTTCTTTATTTCAATAGTTAATTACAAGTTTGGTACTACCGAGTTATCCCCAAATGAAACATAATAAGTCCTTCACTAAACACATCTTCAGTTAGATTATTAATCATTTTCATCCACATCAACAAAGTGAAGGCTCTTCCCAATTAAGCGTATACTAAATGACTTGAAACCATTATTGCCATCTAGTTAGTATGATACATTTTTACTGATAGTATGAACACATGAGTCATGCTTATGGTGAAATCTACATACTATAAGATACACCATATATATTCCTACATCGTTCTATGATGAGATCTGCACTTATAAAATATTTGATAATAATATGTTGATAACTACCAGTGTTTCATCTGCACTTAAAACAATTCTCTTCCTTAAATCTCCATGAGTGCATATTTGCTAAAATTTCCACCCAAAATCCAACAACTTTCCTTATTGGATTTCATTGCAGATGGCTCAATCTTTCACCCAAAACCGTAAACTAGCTTTACAACATACAATCGGGTGATCCCATCTCACATTCCTACTTCTGTGTATCCGGTACCAAGTACTTCATTATCTATGAAGCACGAGTACTGGGTACGATACGTACCTGGTACGGTGATACGACGGTAAAAAATAAGAATATTTGTACGTTTGGGGCACGACGCAATTAATATATATATACACACACACACATAGATACATGTATATGCATGAATATATATGGCACCATTAAAAAAGGAAGAACATAAAATGTAGAAAAATTTATATTGAAGTAGTAACACTACTAATTTAAAACACTTAATCCTCAAATATATGATTAATAAACAAAATAATTAACTTTAAATCAGATTCTTTGTAGTTTTAATGATAAAAAACTTAAATCTGGAGCACATTTTGTTATTATAATAAACAAGTACTGCTAGTTGCATTTATGAGTCACATTTTTTTATTTTTTTAAAGACATGGAAAAAATTTATTTTACTTTAGAAAAACAGGCTCCAATCACAATATTATAAATGATCTGTCAGATTCAAGTGTATCTGCAGACTATATTAGCAGGCATATTGTTACGCCAGGCGTCATTACCAGATTCTCTGAAGATTACTGTGCACGTCGACCAAAGGAGAAGGCGGAGGAAGACCAGGCTGAACCATCCGGTTCAGCCCGCCAATATTAAATAAGGAGCAATGGGGCTGAACCGCGCCGGTTCAGCCCCTATGGGGGCCGACCGGCCCTAGGGGTTGGGTGGGAGCATAAATACCCAACCCCTCCTCCTTGGTTCATTATGAAATCTATTATCAAGGTATTCCCTCTCTTCCCCCTCAAACCCAAACCCTAATCTCTAGTTCCTCTCTAGTTTCCTCTAGTTCTTCCCTTTCTCTAGCTAGTTCATAACATTTGGTATCAGAGGCGTCATCCTCCGACGATGGTCACCACTCGCACGCAAGATGAGATCACCCGTTTGGAAACCTTGGAGGAAAACTATGTGTGCTTGACGGACACCGTAGCGGCTATCGAAGAACAAGTGAAAACGTCCCAAAAAATTCTGGAGGAACGCTTGGATGCTCGTATGGAGGAGATCAAAGTCATCCTCGTGCAAAATCTGAAAGGAAAAGCCACTGTCGCGGAAGGATCGGAGGCCGAAGCATCCTATCAACCGCCCGCACTACACATCGGGGGCGGAGTGGCTGATCTTCTGCGACAGACGCAAGGCTGGACTCCGCATGCGCAGGGAAACATCGGATCGGGGCCGTCGACGGGCGCGAGAGTCGATTTCGACCCGTCCAGAGTCGTCGACCTTCAGGGCCGTTCGATGGAGGGGCTTCCAGCATATCACGCCGAGCCTGGGGTTCTTCCAGGAGGCCGCATGGAGGGCGGTAGCAGCCGACCGGGAGTCTGGAGATCGGCAGACACGACGACCGGGCTAGCGGGTCTCGCACCCTACCAATCGGTCGGGAATGGAGTCGGACAGCAGCCGGGGCACGGTTGGAGGCCGACGGGTCTAGGCACGGGGCTTCTTCGACCTACGGGAGCGCAGGGCGCGCGCCGATTGGAGACATGGCTGGAATTTTCCCGCCCCCACCAGCTTTGGCTCCGCCTACAGGGTGCGGGAAAGGCAACCCGTGGCAAGAAAGGCCTCCCATGGCCAACCCATGGGGCGGCGGACAGCAATTGGGCAACGGACCGGAACGAGGACGACTTCATCCAATGGGGCAAGCGGCGGGGTACGTAGCAGCCCCACCAGGGCCACTCAACCATATGGGAGAGCAGCGTTGGCCAGCCGGCCATGATCCAGGAGGGTACGGAGTGGCCAACCAGCGGCCATACATGCAGCCCAAGCAAACCCGCATGAACTTTCCGAAGTTCAAGGGCGGTGATGCTCTGGAATGGGTACAAAAGGTGGAGTTGTTTTTCAACTATCAGGAGATCCCCGAGAATCAGTGGGTGCAATTGGCGGCCTTCCATCTGGAAGACGACGCCTACCAGTGGACCAAGTGGTTCCTAAGGGGTCGTACCTACGCCCCTTGGGCGGAGTTCGTCGAGGCATTTTCCGCACGTTTCGGGCCCTTGGACTATGAGGACGTGGAAGCAACGTTACAGAAGCTCTGTCAGAAAGGCACAGTGATGGAATATCGCACTGAGTTCGAGAAGCTGGCCAACCGGGTCAATTGGGAGGAGAAGAATCTCCTCAGTTGCTTCATATCAGGGTTGCGAGATGATTTGCGGGATGAGGTCCACGCCTATATGCCGCGCAGTCTGAGCCATGCAATCAGTTTGGCAAGGATACAGGAGGAGAGATTCAACCGGCAGAGGACCCGTACAGCGGTGAGAGCTCCTACGGTTGTACACCCTCCTCGGGGGGCTCCCTCGGCCGAGGGCCGGCCGACAGTGACAAAACTGACGTGGCAGGAACTTCAGACTAGGAAGGAGAAGGGGTTATGCTTCAACTGTGATGAGAAGTACACCCGAGGGCACGCATGCCAGAAGGTCCAGGTATTCATGTTGCAGGAGGAAGCGGAAGATGTTCCTCGCACTGAAGAGGAGGGAGAGTTGGCTATTGAAGACTTTGGAGTATCCATCCAGGCCCTGGAGGGGGGTACCCCATCTCCGACCTTACACCTAGTCGGGAGGGTCGGCAGGGAGACGGTGATGATCTTGATGGACAGCGGGAGCACTCACAACTTCATCCAACCCGGTGTGGCCCAGAAGACGGGGTGTGACATAGATCGCAGCGCAGCTTTCCACCTCAGGGTAGCAGATGGACGTACACTGCAGTGCGAGGGAGTGATGAAGGGGGTGGAGCTCCGGATACAGGGTTACACTGGACATATTGATGTTTACTTACTGCCAATCCGGGGTTCTGACATGGTGTTGGGCGTACCGTGGCTGCGGCAACTTCGGCGGGTGACTTTTGATTGGGACCAGATGGCTATGGAGTTCATCCAGCACAGGAAGGGGTATTGTTTGGAAGGCCTCAAGTCGTCCCAGGTAAAGGAGATCTCACTCCGCAGCGTGGAACGACTAGGGGCACCGGATAGTACGATGACCATCGTTACGGCGAGTAGAGCAGAGCCCACGGCTCCAACAGAGGTCTCGTCTCAGATGCAAGCCAGAGCCGACTTGCTCCAGGAGCCGCACGCTCTCCTCCTCCAGCTTGAGGACAAGCTGGTCCTTGATGGGGGAGAGAATGTTACGCCAGGCGTCATTACCAGATTCTCCGAAGATTACTGTGCACGTCGACCAAAGGAGAAGGCGGAGGAAGACCGGGTTGAACCATCCGGTTCAGCCCGAAAATATTAAATAAGGAGCAATAGGGCTGAACCGTGCCGGTTCAGCCCCTATGGGGGTCGGCCAGCCCTAGGGGTTGGGTGGGAGCATAAATACCCAACCCCTCCTCCTTGGTTCATTATGAAATCTATTATCAAGGTATTCCCTCCCCCTCAAACCCTAACCCTAATCTCTAGTTTCCTCTAGTTCTTCCCATTCTCTAGCTAGTTCATAACATATATCCGTGAAGTATTGTGTGCGTACCGGTATCGAAAACATACCCGGTATGGGTACGCGGCTCTCAGGGAAGTATCAGTGCTTCATAGTTCATTATTCATGGAACCATACCCTCTGTTTCTAAGCAATTTCCTTGAACTTGATTTTTAAATTATTTTTTATTGAGTTTCTTATTTTTCATAAGATCCATACTGAAACTTTTTAAGTGAGGATTTTATATCACTCAGCTTCCATACAACATTGATTCCGCTCTCTCCCTTTGTTCTCTTCTTCGGTAAATTTGTATCCATAAGTCAAAGAATCAATCAATCATACATCCTCGCACTCCCATATCTGCACGGTCGTTGAGTAATTTCGCCTTCATATAGATATTCTAAAACATCTTTTTAGACATTTTCACTTCTATACATTTAACATTCTGTACTTTTAACATTCTATACTTTTAAAATTCTATACTTTTAAAATTCTATAACGACAAGTATTATGGCAAACATTTAAACTTATGTATCGTATTCTACTTGGATTATGTTCAATCGGAAATATGGAATGAAAAAAATTATGAAGAATATTTAAACTTTGTTTCTTATCTACTATATACTTCTCCATCAATCTAAAACCACCGACTCATCAACCCTCGCTCGCTATGGGAAATATCATATTTTCTCAATCTGGCATGGAAAAAGCCTCGTGCATTTTCTTTTGAATCTTTAATTTAGTGAGTGTCTTTTTTGGTTAAATCATGTTTGATTTAAAAAAAAAATTGTTGTGTTTGTAGACCACTAAAAAACTTTATCAATTTGGCGTTAATTGGTGTTATTATAATTGCATTAAACTAACCAATATAATTCTGAAACATGATTCACCCGTTCATATATGTGATGGGGATCAACAGCAGGATTGACATTGGACTTCGGGATACCACTCAACAGGGTCAGCATTTGTGTACCAGTGCAGGAAGTGTTGATCGGATCGGCGATACGAGACCACGAGCACGTCCAGAGCGTCGTTTTACTATTTCTTATGTATTTTTTGGGGGAACTTTGTTGGTCGTTTCACGTCGGGTGCTCAAAACCCCTTTCGCTATAAATAGAAATGATGGCTATCGGTTTGAAACATTGTTAGCCTTGTGAGAGAATCCAGAGCAAACAATCATATTGTGTTGCGACGTCGCGAGATCCTGGGGTGCGATGTCTCTAGTCCTTTTTTTAGTTTCCATCTATTTCCCTCCCGTAGCCCCTCCATCGTGAAAACCACAAACCTCACATCCAAATTTTCCTTCTCGTAACATGTCGACTGCAAACCGTTCATCCCTAACCTAACACAACCGCAGAAGAGTTGTCGATAGTCGCTCACGGCTCACCCTCCTCCATGTCGCATTCCCACTACAAATCGGGGCTTCAGTCCTAGAGTCGTGCACGTCTGCACACTACCAAGCCCAGTTGCAAGCCGACGCGACCGTCTCTCTCGATCCCGTTGTCAACCGCACGAACTTCCTTCGCCCCGCTCAAACTGCAACTTCCTCTCCTACTCCTTCCGCAAAACCATCTGCTTCTGTCGCCTGCACCTACTGCAAGCCATTTCTCTGCCCAGTCTAGTCGCCCAACACAGCCCCTTCTCCATCCCCCTACAGCAAACCGCCATCTTTCTCATGCTTACGGAGCAAACCATCCAAGCCACTCAAAGACGCAATCGTCGTTAATCCCTCTTCCTTCATCAACCCAGTCGACAGGCCCTCCTTCCACCTCTAGAAGCACAAGGAATCCTTTGCTTGTGAGTATTTTCGCATTTTGGCCCTGTTTGGGAGAGCTCTGGTGGCTGAGAAGCTCTATTCCAGCCGCCAGAGCTGAATAAGTGCTGTTTTAATTGTAGCGTTTCTCTTGGAGCACTTTTCTAATAGCCACGTTTTTGGTTCTTTTGGGAAAGCACGCGGAGGCCTGCGGCTGCGCTCCTAAAATCGCTCTCATTATTCGTGTTTTCTCTTTTCGGAAAGCATGCACGCTCCTCTTCCTGATCCCGCGTCCGCCGCTCCCAGCGCCTCGCCCTCTCTCGCGCCCGATCGTCGGCGTCTCCACAACCGCTTCTCTCCGGCTTCTCCTCCGAGCCAGCTTTTCTCGGCGTCCTCTCATTCCAGATTTGATTCTCGCTGGAGCAGGGATCTCTCCCCGAAGCCCTAGCATCCATAGATCATCTCGCCGGAGCCGTATCTCCTCACCGGCGTCCCGTAGTCCCAGATCTGCTTCTCGTCGTAGCCCCATCATCCACGATCGAGACCCAGCATCCACGGACAAGCCCTATCCTTTTCTTCGGAGCCCTAGCATCCACAGTCGATCGCTATCTTGCTTGGATTCACAGGTATACACCATATGCTTGATTCTAGAGTTGATTCCCATAATAGTTTGGTTCCCAATTTACCTAATTTGCTTGTCTATGTGTTGATTCATAGGTATACACAAATTTGTTTTTTTGATTCCCAATTGTGCTTGTATGAGTATATATGTATGTGTGTGTTGATGTATATGTATTTGTATGTGTTTGAAGATGTATATGTATGTGTGTAGGTGTATGTGTTGTGTATGTGTGTGTGTATATGGATGTGTTGTGTGTATGTTTGTATAAATATATGTATGTGTGTATATATATATTTATATGGATGTGTGTATATGTATGTGTGTAGGTGTATGTTTTTGGATTTTCGAATTTCTTTTAGTGTTTGTTTAGGGGGATGTTTTGGATTTTAGGTTACTTTTGTTTGGATTTTTGGGTGTTTGTATGTGTTTTTTCAGATTTTTATGTGTGTGTATGTGGATTTGTGTGTGTGGTTGTGGATGTGTGTGTTTGTTTTGGATTTGTGGATGTGTATGTGTGTGTGTATGAGTATGTGTTTATTGAGGGGGATGTTTGTATGTGGATTTGTGTGTGTGTGTGTGGATGTGTGTGTTGATGTGTGTTGATGTGTGTGTTGATGTGTGTGGATGTGTGTGGATGTGTGTGTGGATGTGTTGTTGTGTGTGTGTATGTGATTTGTGTTTTGTGTGTTTGTGTGATTTATGTGTTTGTGTGTGTATATGTGTATATATGTGTATGTGTATATATGTATATGTGTTAGTATGTTAATTGTTATGTTTGGGTTTATATTAAAAATTGTTATGTTGGAAAAACTTGTTTGTTTGTTAGTATGTTAATTGTTATGTTTAGGTTTATAGTAAAATGGGGAAACCAAGGGACGGAGGAATTGCAGCGAGTTGGGAGTCAAATGAAGTCGTGATTTTCTGTGATCTTTGCATTAAAGAAATCGGGCTCGGTAATCGACCTACCACCCACTTCAGCAAGGACGGTTGGAAAATTTTGATCTTGGCTTTTAAACAAGTCACCGGAAAAGGATATGATCGAATGCAAATGAAAAATAAATGGGATCATCTCAAGAAAGACTGAAAGTTGTGGAAAGAACTAAAACATGGAGAGACGGGTTTGGGCTGGGATCGGGAAAAGAGAACTATTGCTGCATCTGATGAGTGGTGGGAGGAAAAGTTAAAGTCCATCTCAAAAACCTAGTTACAATTTTCTATATATTTGAATTGTGTTTCGTTTAGTTACACTTTTATATATTTTTTGTATAGGTTGTCCCTGCTGCAAAAAAATTTAGATATGGTGATATTGAGACAGATATCCTTGATGTTGGGGGATCTGATCATGTCTGCAATACGAGATAATATTGTTGCAGAATTGTACAACGCCCGCAGGTAAAATTTCCCGGAAACTTTTAAACATAATATAGAAATCAACATATTCAAAAGTATAATTAAATATCAAATTTTTTTATCATGCAGGTGAACAAAAAAGATTGGAAGATGTGGAATGGCCGCACCGAAAAAACTTACTTTTTAGGCCTAGTTATGTTTGTGAACAATTAATATTTTTATTCGTATGTCACATGTTTTGTAATATTTTTATTTTATTTACATTTCAATATTTTCGTTTCGAAAAAAACAACTCTCAAAAGTTGTTCTACCAAACAGTTTATTTAAAAGAGCTCTGTTCCATCAGCGTTTTCAAACAGACTCTCCAAACAGCCTGCAGCTTTTCAAAACAGCTCCTAAAAGAGCTCTGTTCAATCAGCAGCTTTTCAATCCGCAGCAGCTCTCCCAAACAGACCCTTTGTTTCTTCTCCTTTATTAATTATTGGAAGAATATTGCATGGATGTTTGGGAACATTGACTCAGGTATGTAATTGTTTGCATTATCTTATTTTCCTATAAAAAACGGTTTGTGTAAGTTTAGCTTTAAAGCTTTCGTGCGAAGGAGAACGTGGCTTCACTTGTGTACTTGAAAATATGGAGAACGTTGTGTTTGATTGCTAAACCTTATAATCTTATTGCTAATAACTTAATTCCAGATCAATTTGAAAAACACAAGCATCATATAGATTAGTTTTGTTCGAGTCCACCCCGCACCACTCACATAGACTTACATTAGCATCGGGACTCAATCTCACAACCTACCTTGCGTCAATATGTATATGCACTGTGGAATAGATTTTAAATTTCATCTCATGCATTTACATTTATTATTGTTATTACGCTCAAACATTGTCATGTTTATAACTTATAAAGCATTTGTTTTGGCTTCTCTTTATTGATTTTGTCTACAATTCATCCAACAACCAAATTACTTATTCTCACAACTATAATTACAAACGCAAGCATCTGAAAAATGAAGATTCACCTGCTCGAGGTATTCCACTTCCCAATCGACCTTGATTAACATAGTGATATCAGAAGTAATAATATGTGTTAGAAAAGCCCATATCAAAGGCCCATAGTTAGGCCCATTATTGTATTGATTAGTGTATTTATTTCTATCTCACTCCTTTAGTCCCACATTGTGAATAGGATTTTCTCTCCTCTTTTCTCTCCTATAAATATGTATTCTCTCCTTGTATTTCGATACACAAGATATACATACAAGCTTCCGCTTTTCCTACATGGTATCAAAGCGAGGGATCCATTTTTTTCCGGTCACCAGAATTCTGACCGCACCCCACCATCTCTGACCGAAATTCTGTGCGTGACCGGAAATCTGTGCGCGGTCACTGGTTTGCCTGACCGCAGCCCCCCACCCCCGCACCTCCTCCTCCTCCTCTCCTCTCCTCGTTCTTTTATAGCCTGCTCCCTCTGCTGTGTGGGACCCACTCCCGCCTACTCGCCGATCGCAGCTCGCACGGTCTCCTCCTCCTCTGTCGTGCTTCCTTTTCTCGAGCTGTCTATCCGCAGCCCTTGCTCTTCCTGCCCGCTACTCTACTCACCTCTCACAAACCGCCGCATCCTCTGCTCATCAGCCGACGTTCTTCCCGCAGCGGTCTCTCAGAAGCGGTCTCACTCCTCGCTGCGGCTTATCCCTGCCGGTCTCCTCTTCCTCGCAGCAGCGGTCTGCCCGTTTTGCGATCTGCCGACCGCGTCAAGCGATCTTGCGCTCTACCCGCTCTCCTGCGAGCTCTCCGTGTCGTGCGGTCTTTTTCTCCAGCGACCTCCCGGTCTTCTTGCACGGTCTGCTCGCAGCGACCTACTGATCTCCGACGGTCTCTCTACCGCGATATCCTCTGCGGTCTCCAGCAGCGAGCCCTCCAGCGGCCTCTATCAGCGATCTCCCTCAAGCGGTCTCCAGCAGCGAGCTCTCTCCTGCGGTCTAGCTCTCCTTCCTGTCGGCTTGCTCCCTACTCTTCAGTCCGCCGCGTTCTCTGATATAATGGGCTTGTCTGAGAACTCCTCGCCTTTGCCTACTGAGACCGTCCAACAGCACCCTCCTAGTGAGCTCCGTGATGAGCTGCGAATTACTACTCTCTCCCTCTCCGAGAAGAAAAACTTCATTCCTTGGGGTCACTCAATCCGCCGGGTCCTCCAGGCCTAGGGTCTTCTGGCTCATCTTACCGATGATCCCCCGGCTCCTACTACTCCTGAGTGGCTCAAGAATGATGGTCGGGTCCAGACCTGGATCCTTAACTCTTTGGAAGGCGAACCATATGAAATGGCCATGTACCTGCCCACGGCCATAGGGATGTGGGACGAGCTCCACTCCTTATACTCCGGCAAGGACAGCCTTCAAAGTCTCTTCGACATTATCTCTGACCTTCAGGCTTTGGACACCAGTGAACCAAACATTACCTCTGTTGTCGCTCGAGTCAAGTCACTCTCCGAAGCATGGCTTCAACACCAGCCGCCCACCTCTGATCTTGCCACTCAGCGCGCGCAAAGGGAGGCCGTCTGCATTGCTCTGCTAATGGCCCGTGTTCCTCCACATCTTCTGAGTATTCGGGCACAAGTCTTGGCCTCGACTCCCACTCCCTCCTTATTGGCTGTCTGCTCCATGCTACTCAAAGTATCACAACCTCCGGAGGCTCCTGCTCCTCCCTCACCGGCTCTTCTCCAAAATATCCCTGCTCCTTCATTTCCTCCTTCTAGCCGAGGAGGTCGGTCGGCCTACCGTGGAAGGGGCCGTGGTGGACGAGGACGGCCGAAGTGCTCGTTCTATGGTCGTGATGGCCATTATGAGTCCACCTGCTTTCGGAAGACTGGCAACCCTCCTCCTCCACGACCGACTGCTGCAGTCGTTGACGATAGCTCCTCGGCCTCTCGTGCCGACCTTGAGGCTCTCCGCCTACAGTTCCAGCAACTCCAAGGGATGATGACTCCACCTGCCTCGGTCGCCTCCGTCTCCAGCCCAGGTATCGTTTGTCTCTCCACTAGTCCTCGCTGGATAGTGGATTCGGGTGCCACTCATCATATCACCTCTCTTCAGCCGCCAACGTATTCGGGTGCTCCTCATCCGAAGTGTATCACTGTGGCCAATGGAGCGACTGTCTCTGTGTCCGGCTCAGCTGACCTATCTCTCAGCCCATCCATTTCTCTCCGCTCGGCACTCCATGTTCCGGGCTCCCCATTTAACTTACTCTCTGTTAGCCGCCTCACTACTGATTTGGATTGCTCCGTCACTTTTTCACGTTCTTCTTTTCTGATACAGGATCGACGGACGGGGACTACCATTGGTAAAGGACAGCTGCGCAACGGGCTCTACCTTCTCGACGACTCTCCCACCATCCTCGCCTCTGTCTCTTCTGCTGACTGGCATCAGCGTCTTGGCCATGCTCCCCTCCCTATCCTCAAGAAGGCACTCCCCGATGTATTTTTTTCTGCATTTCAATGTGAATCATGTATTTTCGGCAAACAGCCGCGTTCGTCCTTTCCTGCAACTTGTACTCGGAGCTCCGCTCCTTTTGATATTATTCATTCTGATATCTGGGGTCCCTATAAAATTTGTAGTATCTCTGGATTTCGTTACTTATTACTTTTATTGATGATTACTCCCGCACAACATGGCTATACTTACTTCGTGAACGCTCTGAGTTACCTCGTGTGTTTAAGGTGTTTCTCCTTGAAACCCACACTCACTTCTCCACCACCGTCAAAACGCTGCGCACCGATAATGCTCGCGAATACAGTGGCAATGAGTTTTCAAATTTATGTTCTGAATTCGGGATTATTCATCAAACCTCATGTGCATACACCCCTCAACAAAACGGTGTGGCCGAACGGAAGAACCGACACCTCCTTGATATGGCCCGCTCGATCATGATTCACATGAACATTCCTAAAGTCTATTGGAACTTTGCGATCTCTACCGCATGCTTCATTATAAACCGCCTTCCCTCCTCCGTACTCAACAATGCCAGTCCGTTCAGTCTTCTATTTCCCTCTACTCCGGCCTTCCCTCTCACACCTCGCATCTTCGGTTGTACGTGTTACGTCCACTCCATGGGACCGTCTACGGACAAACTAGATCCCAGAGCGACTAAGCAAATGTTTGTTGGCTACTCCCATACACAGAAAGGCTACGTCTGTTATTCTCCTCTCACTCGGAAAATTTCGGTGTCCGCTGACGTAACCTTTCGGGAAGACCTGCCATTCTTTCCAGCTCCAGCAACACATTCTCCTTCACCTTCTCTCCCACAACCCGTCATGCGACCCATCCTCCCGGTTAACATGCCTCCACCACCTCTGCCACAACCTCTTCCTACTCCGCCTCCCTACCGGCCACCTATTATCCAGGTATATTCCCGTCGCACTTCCTGCCCCGTTGCCCCTGCGCAGTCGTCCTCGTCCTCTGGTGCTCCAAGTCCTGCTGATCCGGTAACAGAGTCCACCGCTCATCCAATGGCGAGCTACGTATCCCTGCATCGTCTCTCCCCTCCACTTCAAACTCTTGCTACTTCTGTCTACTGTGGCTATTCCTAACTCAGTGCAGGAGGCTCTCCAACACCCTGGCTGGCGCGCTGCCATGGAAGAGGAAATTACAGCTCTCTGGGCAAACAAAACCTGGACTCTGGTACCCCGTCCTCCGGGTCAGAAACCAGTTGGCTGTAAATGGGTCTTCGTTATCAAACATGCTCCCAATGGCACTATTGATCGGCTGAAAGCTCGCTTGGTCGCTCAAGGATATACTCAACAACATGACATTGACTATGAGGAAACCTTTTCTCCAGTGGCGAAACTGAATACCGTTCGTGTGCTCATCTCTGTTGTTGTACATCGACGGTGGCCCCTCTATCAATTGGACATCAAAAACGCGTTCCTCAATGGCGATCTACAGGAGACGGTGTACATGGAACAACCTCCCGGGTTTGAGACCACGGGGGAGTCACTGGTCTGCCTACTGTTGCAATCTCTGTATGGTCTCAAACAATCCCCGCGGAACTGGTTCAACAAGTTCGGTAAGGAACTTCGGGTACTTGGTTTCAAACAGAGCGCGGCAGATTCCTCTCTGTTCATTCGCCATCAGCCAACCGGAATAGTCATTCTGCTAGTTTATGTGGATGACATCGTCATTTCTGGAGATGACGTCAAAGGGATACAGAAGGTCAAACAACATCTCAGCACAGCCTTTCAGACAAAAGATCTAGGAAATCTCAACTACTTCCTGGGTTTAGAAGTCGCCAGACGATCTGATGGTCTCGTCTTCTCTCAGCGGAAATACTGCCTCGACCTTCTCCACGATGCAGGTTACTCTGGATGCAAGCCAGTCAACACTCCAATGGATGTAAATCATAGGATTTCTGCTCAGGCATCTGTACTGATCTTCTGCTGCAAAATCCGGAGTATTATCGCCGTCTGGTCGGAAAATTAATCTACCTCACAGTGACAAGACCAGATATATCATTTGCTGTAGGTATTGTCAGCCGATACATGCATGCCCCTCGGAGTTCTCACTTGCAGGCTGTTGAACGAATCCTCCGATATCTTAAGACAGCTCCTGGTCAAGGCCTTGTGTACAAAACCTCATCTTCAACTCCAAATCTAGTCGCATATTCAGATGTTGACTATGCTGGGTCCATAGATGATCGGCGATCAACAAGTGGTTTTTGCACTTACTTTGGAGGACACTTGATCACCTGGCGGAGCAAGAAACAAGCAGTGGTTGCACGATCTTCAGCTGAAGCAGAATATCGGGCAATGACATCGATAGTATCAGAACTAACGTGGCTTGAAAGCCTTCTCACGGATCTTGGTATGAAGCTTCCCTCACCTGCTCTCCTTCTCTGTGACAGCCAAGCTGCAATACACATAGCCAAGAATCCCGTCTTTCACGAGAGAACAAAACATATTGAGGTAGACTGTCACTTCATTCGAGAGAAAGTCCAGATGAAGAAGATTGAATTGAAGCATGTTCCGGGTACTGAACAGGTTGCGAATGTCCTCACAAAGGCACTGTCCAGTACTCTCTATCATCAGTGCTTATCCAAGCTTGGCGCCTACGATTTGTACGCTCCAGCTTGCGGGGGAGTGTTAGAAAAGCCCATATCAAAGGCCCATAGTTAGGCCCATTATTGTATTGATTAGTGTATTTATTTCTCTCTCTCTCCTTTAGTCCCACATTGTGTATAGGATTTTCTCTCCTCTTTTCTCTCCTATAAATATGTATTTTCTCCTTGTATTTCGATACACAAGATATACATACAAGCTTCCGCTTTTCCTACAATATGAATATTTATTCACAACAGTAAGAGAACAAGTTTACTGTGTAAGAAGCAAGGTTTAAAGAGTTCAGCTTGATGAAGTACAATGGGAATAGGTGAAGCCTGTTGGCATTGCACAGACTGGCGAAACCTATTCACAAGAGCAGTCTAATGTGTATCGCGGGCAAGTGCACCACGGTCGTACAAGTAATAAATGAAACATGAATAAATTTCCGAGTTTCGAATCTCTCGCGGAACACGGAGAGGTGGATTTAACGATTGAGACAAGACTTGAGATCGAAGTCTTTTATGTCGGGTTTTATCGGGGGATTTGATTGTTCGCTAACAATTACTGCATGAAAAGGAATATTAATTAAAGTGCGAGTCGCAAGCACCGCGCGTCGCAAACAACGCTTTGCACCACCGTGGGTCGCAAACACCATTTCGCACCACCACTAGTCGCAAGCACCGCTTCGCATCACCGCGGGTCACAAGCACCGCTTCACACCACCGTGGGTCGCCTACCTCCGCTTCACTCGTTGCGCCTTGCAAAAGCAAGGCCAACCACACACTCACCGGCTCGTGTGTAACACAACGACAACGCAGCCCAGTGCTCAATCACAAGATCACAACTCTTAGAAAATGACTTGAATGGAAAATAAAACAACAAAAGGTTAGGCTTCCTAAACTACTCCAAAGGAGATGAACACAAGTAAGCTCAATATCACAAATAGCATTCGCATAACAAAATCACGTGTTCATTCCTACCATCATCAAAATAAAAGATACAACTACCAATCTTTACCAAATGTGCGGAAAAAGATGATAGAAATACAAACAGTGCTCGAGACACTTCTGTGGATGTGAAGGTACTCTGGAGTATGAATCTGTGTTGGCCTTGATCGTCGGCTGTCGCCCGGGGTAGAGGAATCGTTGTCACTCACTCCCAATGAGCCCGTCTCCTCGAGGGTTTTGCACCGTTCATGTTGAATCTTCGAGATCCTAGCTTGCGGAGAGAAAGGAGTGCTTGAATCTTCCCTTTGAAGTCCTTGGATGTTGGGGAGAGCCCATGGGATGATCCCTAACCCTTGGGGGAGAAAAACGGCGGAATAGGTCGTTGGTTGCGAAAGAACGGAAGATCCCAAAAATTCCATCAAAACCTATATTTATAGGCAAGCAGAAAAAATGACTGTGCACGGTTAGGCGCACGATCAGTGGTCGTGTGCGAAGGATTTGCCACTAACTGTGCGCGAAGGAACCTCGACTGGCGGGAAAAAGTGTGGCGCTTGGAGGGAAAAATAATGAACTGCGCACGACCAGTGGTCGTGGGAGAAGGAGGTCCAGTACTCGTATGGTTGCTAGTGCGATCCTCGAGATAAATCCGGCCAAAGAACGAACACGACCAGTGGTCATGCGCAGAGGAGTCCACTGCATGTGTGCGAACAAATACGCACGACCAGTGGCATTCCAATTGAAATATAGCCAAATCACCCGGGGGACACCACACAAGGCCTGTACCTGCAAGAAGAACCTCCAGAACATCCAGAAATACAACATCCACACAGGCAATCATCAATACACACAAGAAAATGAAAAGGGAGGGAGAGGAAGTCTCCCTCATGCATGGAATGAATGAAAACAAGCTCCAAAAAGCGATAAGATGCTCATATGACACAAGAAAGGATTATAAATGATTTTATGCTAGAATCAAATGAAAGATGAGCAAAATCACAGGAAAACCAAGCTATACTAGAGCCAAAAATACTATATGAAATACGCTCATTGAGATCAAGCTTCCTTCCAATCGATGTAGAAGTTCTTTTCAGATATAATGAAATGATCCGGTTCCGGAACCAAAAATTTTAGTTCTCGAACAAGCAATCGAAAAGATCTGGAGCACTCTATGGGTTAGGTACTATTGATCCAATAATCGTAGTACCAAGTACTTCTTGACAAGTTGTAATATAATCAGATTTATAAGTAAGCATCTCTTGTAAAAAATATGAGCAACACCGTGAAGGTTCGAGTCTTCTTGAAAGCATAATATTGAGAATGCTCATTGAATGGGCAATCTCACAATAGATTTCAGATCTAATCAATATTGATATATCAAGTATCTTATCTATTGATACGAAGTATTCTGATGATCCTCATGAGTCGAGTCTGAATTGTTGTAATTGCATCGGATCACGAAATCTTGGTGATCTTCTCTATAGGAGTCTGTTTGGAAATCGTTTGCACTAAGCGCACCCCCAGAGTAGATACATGTATGTGCCTACATACATATGTACGTATGGACATATCTATATTTGTATGTATATATACATATATCTAGATATATGTATGTACGTGCATAGATAGATATATATGTATGTATGTCTGTATATATATACACCAATATATATATACACCAATATATATATATATATATGTATCTATATATATGTATATGTATATATACTAATTTAAAAAGAAATAGTGTGGCTTGGTACATGGCATGCAGAAAGAGGTATTGGGATAATTTTAGTCGTTGATTCATTCCTTTTGATTCATGTTTTCACTTTAATTTGAACAACGGCTTTACAACTTCCCCAATCTCGCGCTTCCCAACCTCAGTTTCCCGCTCCTCTTCTTTCCCAAGCAGCTTGCACGACGACTGTCACAAAGCCTCTCCCGACGCATCGCATCCGGTAACACCTCCCCATTCTTCGGCCTCCTCCATTTCTGCAGATCGGCAAGCTCTACCTTCTCTTTCTTTGGAACATCACCTCTGGTATGACCTACTCCCTTCTTCAACCTTCTATTTCTTCAACCAGCTCGCGCTCAACAATGAAGAAGGCTCTCCCAACGCACTCTCCTCTGCCCGTCACGAAGCCTCTCCCGACGCATCGCCTCCGGCAACACCGCCCCCCTTCTTTGGCCTCCTCCATTTATGCAGATCAGCAAGCTCTACCTTCCCTTTCTTCAGTGCATCGCCTTCAGTATGAACTCCCTTCTTCTACCTTTTATTTCTTCCATTTACATCATCAGCATCCTCCATTCCTCAGTTCTCACCCCCTCATCCTGCAGATCGACGAGCTTAACCCATCTCCATCAAAGCACACTTACTCTGCCAGACTATTAAATCAACCATCTCCATCAAAGCTTCCTCTTGATCTTGCCACCGTCCTCTACTTTCTAACACAGAAGATGCAGATCTCTACCACGCATATCATTCTTGATCTCTTACCAGAGGTAAACTCCAACTTCTCAGCCGGATTTTTCTGCTTTCTAAGCATATGGTTCATGGAGTTCCTGATATTGCCAGTAGCTCACTCCTTCCCGGCGTTGCATTAGAAAGTAGCAGCAACACCTGCTTTCTTCTCGCATAGGCTTCTCGGCGGTTCTTTTTTATTTTCCTACTTTAGGTAGTATTTATGCAATTATCTGAGCTACACGATAATTGTTTTTTTATTCAATGGTTTAGATATGTTCATAGAACTCATTTGTTTCTCACTTGGTTTTGCTTGATACTATGTAACTTGGATGCTCAATGTAGTGAATTCATAATACATCAGATCATAGTCTTTCCATTTTTTCTAACAGTAAGGGTTTATTTGGTTCGGCGGTGGCGGGTTGATCCGGCGGATGGAAACGGAGTGTTCGAACTGGAGGGGGGAGGTGGCTGCTCCAAACGGAGCTTTTTGGGGCGTTTCTCAAGGCGGGCGGGTGGAAACTGAGCAAACGCCGCCGGAGGTTCATTTGTTTACCCGCCTTCCGTCGGCGTTTGCCCCAAACGGAGCGGCGAAACGCTCAACCAAATAAACCCTAAATAGGTCTGCTGGCAAAATGTGCACAGTTGTTGCTTATGGTTCCATACTAGAATTTTGTATGTTAATGTTGACTTTGTCTATGTAGTGATAGTTTTTTCCTTTTTTTCATCATACAACAACACTCAAGCCTTTATCCCACCATAGTGGGGTCGGCTATATGGATCCTTTGTCGCCATTGCACACTATCTTTAATCATAGCCTCACTAATGCCTAAGTACATCATATCATTCCTTATAGTTTCATTCCAAGTCTTTTTTGGTCTACCACTCCCCTGTTTAACATGTCTAGTGACTAAACTCTCACAACGCCTAACAGGTGCCTCTAATGGTCTCCTATGTACATGTTTGAACCATCTTAAACGAGCTTCTCGCAACTTCTCTACAATTGGCACCACTTCTGTCTTATCCCTGATAAATTCATTCCTAATTTTATCCAGCCTCGTCTGACACACATCAACCTAAGCATTCTCATCTCCGCAACTCTCATTTTTTGCTCATGTAGACATGTACACCATTCACTGCCCAACACTCAGAGCCAAAGAGCATTGTTGGCCGAATTGCAGTATGGTAAAACTTGCCTTTTAAGTTTTAATGGTACTTTACGATCACATATGATCCCAGACGCGTCTCTCCACTTCAACCAACCTGCTTGGATTCTATGTATCGCATCTTTCTCTACACCTCCGTCTTATTGAATTATTGATCCCAGATATTTAAAGCACTCACTGCGGGAAATATCTTGGTCACCCAATTTAATGATGGAGTCATCCGACCTTCTTGCACTACTAAATTTAAGCTCTATATTCTCTGTCTTTGTCCTGCTCAACCTAAAACCCTTCTTTTCTAAAGTGACTCGCCAAGATTCAAGTTTTGCGTTTACACCCTCGCGCGTCTCATCGACCAAAACAATATCATCTACAAATAATAAACACCAAGGTATTGCTTGTTGGATATATCCGGTGAGCTCATCTAAGATAAGGGCTTAAAGCTGACCCTTGATGCAAGCCAACAACGATAGGGAATTCCATATCGCTAAATTAGAAAAAAACTTAAGATTAGCAGGTAATGATTCATCAACATGATTTTTAACGGCTTCTGCCTACAAGTTTGATTTGGTTTTGCTCCGCATCAAGAATTTTGTATCAATTTGTGTGTCTAAGGTTTACAACAAAAAGTAATGCAGGGCCAACCACCAGAGTCGTCAGATTTCCTTCATGTGCATCATTGACACGAGTTTGCATATTTTAATTACGGTTCATGCACAGTTTTTATTATGTTGCAATTATCTTATAAATTTGCATAGACAATTATATCTATCCTTAGTACTTTGCATTTTAAGCATGTATAGGAGCTATTAATCTATAAAAGGTTCCAGTCTTCCATTTCTTTAATATTTGCTATTATGAATATGCAAATCAATGCCCCCCCCCCCCCCCCCCCCCCCCCTCTCTCTTTCTCTCCCTAGACTTAGGAATCAAAATTGAATTCTAATGCATTCTTCATACTTTCCTCTCTTCTCTATAAAATTCAGACTTTATTAAGGTTTCCAGAAGGACCTTCGCAGACTATACAATTTTATACCCAATCCAGCAAGATTTATTTGAATAGTCGTTCAATAGTTTAAATGTATTTATTCCTCTTTAATTTGTGAGTTTTCTTTGTTGATTGAATGCGCTTTAATCCTAGAGAACTTTTTGTTCAAACCTATTAATATCTCAGTTTCAAATATTTGTTTTCAGCATAGAAAATTCGTGAAGAATTTCATAGATGAATATCCTAACCTCGCATGTAGCATTATGTTTGTGGTACACATTCTTATCATGGCGTCACCTAGGCGTCGCCTAGGTGACGCCTAGGCGTCCAGTCGGCCGATTGAAAACAAGGCGAAGGACGCCTTATTTTTTTTTTTTAAAGTAGGGGTATAGACAGCGGTTTATATATAAACCGCTGTCTATACGCTCATAGACAACGGTTTAGATATATAGACTGTTGTCTATTGTAACATTACGTGTACAATAGACAGCGGTTTATATATAAATCGTGGTCTATTGTACACGTAATGTTACAATAGACAGCGGTTTATATATAAACCGCTGTCTATTGTAACATTACGTGTACAATAGACAGCGGTTTATATATAAACCGCTGTCTATTGTACAAATAGACAGTGGTTTATATATAAACCGATGTCTATTGTACACGTAATGTTACAATAGACAGCGGTTTATATATAAACCGTTGTCGAATAGGGATATAAGCAATAGAATTTACCCCGACTTTTTACTTTTTACCGTCGCTGGATCGTTTGCTGCTCTGTGCGAAAACCCTAAAGGCGATTTCTCCTCGACGAGTCGAAATCTTCCTCAGGTTCGTTTTTACATTTTTTTTCTTGCTCTTCTAATTTCTAAGGTGATTGATATAATTTCTAAGTTGAATGGTATAATTTCTAAGTTGAATGATCATTTCATATTTTCCTACTTCCTAGTTCCTACTTCCTACTGCTTCTATAGTTCTGTATTTATATGTGTGATTGACTTAATGTGTGGTAGACTAGTATTACCTCAATATCATTGCGGTTTTGTATGAATTTTGTTTAGGTTTTTTGGATGGTTTAGGTTTTTTTTAGGGTTTTCTTATTACAGGAAAATGACTGATAACGGATCCTCATCAAAGTCAACAAGAGGCTTCACTAAAATGATGAGATTGAATAAGCTTAGAGTTGAGGGGAAGAAGATTTTTATTTCTGTTAATGATGATGGCCACATTATTCTCGGGCCTGAGTGTAATAAATTGATGAGTCTAATTGGTTCTCTTGTGAGGATGTATGTTCCAATCACATGTGCTAGATAGAAGGAAGTTGATAAAGAAATTAAAGATCGAATATGGGAAGAAGTAAATGTACGTAATTTTGTTATTAGTGATTAGATATCAGTGTTTTTTTTAGTTATTTATTAATAATATTGTCTATTATTTTCAGAATTATTTTGATAGTGTTGATGGTGTTCGTCATTAATTAATGAAAAGTATGGGTGAAAGTTGGCGGTCGTGGAAATCCAAACTTTATGTCCATTACATAAAGGATGTTGATTTGGAGCATCGTTACAATGTTCCAGTCAAGTATAATTTTATACCTCCTGAAGATTGAAAAAAATTTGTTGACAATCGCACCACTCCGGAATCTATGGTTATGTGTTCTTAAAAAACTCAATGTTTTATTGCATCTACTAACTTTGTAAGCATTATACTCTAAGTATTAACAAATATTTATTTGTGCAGGAGAAAAGTAAACTTAACACAGAGAGAGCAAAAACACAGAAGTCGTTTCATACTACTTCTAGAATTGGTTATTCTGGATTAGAAAAAAGGATGGTATTAGTATTTACTATTTAGTTCTCTACTTCTTTCTTGTATATTTTGTTTTAAAAATGTGTTTTTTCAATAATTTAAATGATAATTTATTTGCATTTTATTGTCAAGATTGAACAAGGTGCAAATGCACCAATTTCACGTGCGGAGCTATGGAAAGCCGGTCACAAAAGAAAGACTAGTGAATACATTAGTCAGGATGCAGCTGATTTGGCAGCTAAAATTGTATGTTTAAATTATCATTTCATTATTTGTAAATTTTCATTTCATCGTTTGCATTAATATTTATTGACTTCACTTAGGATGAGGTCTCGAGCCAAGAGTCCCAGTATGCTGCAAGTGCAACAGAGTCACAGGTAAGAGATGACATCCTTGCATCTGTTTTAGGCAAGGAACATCCGGGCAGAGTAAGAGCTGGTGGCAAGTTTTCCACCATTACTAGTTTTTTCAAGAATGATAAGCGGAAGGAGAGAACAATAGCTCATATTGAAGATGTGGAATCTATTGTTCAAGAAAGATTGAGTCAACAACAAGAGTTATGAAGGCAAGAACAACAACAACAACATGAGCAGGCCTTTCAGAGCCAACTCTACCAACAACAACAAGCGCATCAAGCAGAGATGGCTAGCATGAAAAATCAAATCGATGAACTTATGCGCATGTTTGGTGCTAGAACCGAAACATCTCAAAACATGTCTCAGGTATTATTATGTATTTATGTTTAATTATTTATACTTTTATGAAATATCATGTTATCTTTATACTTTTATTTATAGTTAACTTGTTATTTTTGGTTTGTCAGCAAGCACTTGTATTAGCCTCACAAGGGCCTGAAACATCACATCAACCCGAAACGTCACATGGGTGTTTACCGTCTTCGGTATTATAAATTTATAATTAATATTTTTGATTTTTATGTAATTAATTATTTTGTCCGAAATACTAATTATTTTTAATTTCACAGAATGTCAATGATGTCATTGTCATGTTGCTCAAATTCATTTCTACTATGGAGACACAGGACAAAATAATAACTCTGGAATTAGATCCAAATGTATTTGGAACTAAAGAATCAACATGTACATACTTTGAAGTTTCCGAGTTGTTTGATTTTCATAATATGGAAAAAATTAGAGTTAACATCATATTATCATGTATTGGGTGAGTAATGATTATCAAATATTACAAACCTAAGATTTTTAGTTAATATATATTGATTATGAAATTACATGTTTTTTTACAGGTACATAGATTCACAACTAAAGAAGTTTAGATACACAAGAAATATATATTTTCGTAATCCGACATCTATTTTTACTTTTAATGATAAGTTTGTCAAGGAGCGTATTAAATCACGAGTACAAGAGCTAAAAAATATGCTTGCTCGACTTCAACCGGATTCTTTATTATTTTTGTCAAATCATAGAGAGTAAGTATCAATAATTATTGCTATTTTTTATTGCTATTCAAGTTATTACTTATTAATGATTTTATTTGTTAATTGTTACATAGAGTACATTGGATGTTGGCCATTATTGAATACGATAACAATACAATTTATTGGCTTGATCCTTTAAATAAGGACATTCGTAACGATCTAAAAAATGTCATTGCACTGTAAGTTTATTAATTAGTATTTTCCCTATTTGAAATTTAGATTCTGCTGTAAACTAATTTTTTTAAATATTTTATGAAGTGCATTGAAGGATTTGGCAAATGACCGGAAAGTCAAATTTCAAAAACGAAAGGTTTTACGGTGGAAGTCGGTAAGCTATAACCTATATGACTATATGAGTATATGTTATATAATTATTTTCATATTTACAATTCTAAATTCTAATGTTTACTATTTGTTTATTTATTTAGTGCCCTAAACAACCGGATAGTATTCAATGTGGTCATTATATCATGTGCTACATGATTGACATAGTTGATGCTCTTAGGAGTACGACAATGTCATCAGGGGTAAGTTAACTGCATATAGTTTTATACATGATAATAATTGTGTTGAATTTATTTTAATAAATATATTTGTTTTTTTTGCGGATCTATGATGGAGTGGATGAATTTTTGCATGAGAAAATAGATAATATGTGAAATAAGATTTGTGATTATATAATCACTACATGTGCGACATGAAAAACGATTGAAAGTTAGAAAGTAGAAACATATATTGTTTTATTGCTAAACAAATGTAATTGTGTATGTGTTAATGTGTTGCTTTATACTTATGTAGAAAATTAGAAATAGAACTGTATGAAAATTGATGTATGAACTATTTGTGTAACTGTGTGTAAATTGTAATTGTAATTGTTTATGGACATTGACCATTTGACCCTACTTAACTCTGAATTTTATAGCTCTTATTTCAGTTATTTGTGAAAGATGGAAGACCAAAACATCAACAGTCTTGCTCCATCCGTTGATAGCAATGAGCTTGACCCAAAAACTGATCCTAAAAGAAAAGCAAATTCAAAAGATCCTGGATGGAAGTATGGACATTGGCCTGACATAAAGGATAAAAATACCGTTAAATGTAATTTGTGTGATAAAGTATATAAAGGTGGAATCAAAAGATTGAAACAACACTTATGTGGCGGATATGGAGATGTGGCAAAGTATTTTAAGACTACTTCAGAAATAGCAACTGAGATGTATACAGCTTTAAATGATAAAAAAAGGACAAGGTGGATTTGACAGCTGATGATGATAATGTAAGTGAACAAGAAATAGAGCGAACAGGTTCACAAAATGTATCTCCGACATTATCTACAGCTAAAAGTTCATTTGTCCCAAGTTCTGGGACAAGTGCCAAAAAGAGAAAAGTACTTCACCTTCCACAAAAATGGGGCCCTATGGATGCTCATGTAAGACGTGCTTCCGAAGATGTAGTTGATGAAAGACGTGTTAAAGGTCCTGCACAAACTACTATTGAGAGATGTTTTAGATCTCCTGAAGAGAAAAAAAGAGTTGATGGTTATGTTGCAGATTGGTTCTATGAATGTGGAATTCCTTTCAATGCTGCAAAGGCACGAAGTTTTGAAGTAATGCTTGAAGCAGTTGGACAGTATGGGCCTGGTTATAAAGGACCTAGTTATCATGATTTACGAGTCCCTTTGTTAATAAATACAAAAGAGAAAGTTAAGGAGATGAAAACAAAGTATCAAGCGTATTGGAGGAGATATGGTTGCACTCTTATGTCAGATGGTTGGACGGACGGGAGAGGGAGACATTTGATCAATTTCCTAGTTAACTGTCCAGAAGGAACTTATTTTATGGGTTCCGTAGATGCATCCGGTCATATTCAAGATGCCACAATGCTATTAGAGTTGCTTGATAGTAAAATAACAGAGATAGGAGCAGATTGCGTTGTTCAGGTAACTTTTTTTGATTATTTTAATTTTCATATTTCATGTTTAATAATCTACAACTATAGAAGTATAGAACTTTACATATATAAAAAGTTATGTTGTATGCAGGTAGTGACTGACAATGCCTCCAATTATAAGGCAGCTAGTAAAATTTTAATGGAGAGAAGGCTCATATTGTTTTGGACTCCTTGTGCAGCTCATTGCATTGATCTCATGCTAGAAGATATAGGCAAGCTGCAACAAAACAAAATGGTGATAAGAAAGGCAAGGATGATTACAAATTTCATCTACAGGCACACTCGTTTACTTGATGCAGTAAGGACTACTATTGGTGGTGATCTAATCCGGCATTCAGTGACTGGATTTGCAACATCATTCCTTACTCTACAAAGTGTGCTTAAGCATGAGGAGAAGTTGAAATTATTCTTTGTATCGCCTTCATGGAATGCTGCTAATCTGGCAAAAACCGAAGCCGGAAAACAAGTTGTTAAAGCAATACTTTCAACTGTTTTTTGGAATGGAGTAAGAGCTTGTCTAAAAGGAGGAAAGCCACTAATAGCCGTGTTGCGATTAGTAGATGGTGATGAAAGGTCAGTTATGTCTGAAGTATATGTGGCAGAAGAAGCCAAACAAAAGATCAAAGATCATTTTGATAATAAAGAAAGATTATATAAAAAAATTATTGACATTGTTCAAAATAGGTGGACAAATCAAATGAAGCAACAGTTGTATAGGGCAGCTTTGTTTCTAAATCCAAACAAATATTTTGAATATGAGGAAAAACATCCCGATGATACTTGGAAATTTCAAGATGCTTTCAATGATGTTATTGCAAGACTAGTGTCCGATCAACAATTGCAAGACAAGATTGCAGAACAAGGCACTAACTATAAAGCATCTCGAAATAGTTTTGAAAAGCCTATGGCTATTAGGCAACGAACCACCTTAAGTCCAAGTGAGTATTGATTACGTTTTTATTTTTTCTTAAACTACTTATATGTTATACTAATTTATTTTTGTCTTAAATAAATAGTGGATTGGTGGGGTGCACATGGAGGACCGAATGTTGACCTTACAAAGGTAGCATTGCGCATACTTGGCTTATGTTGTTCTTCTTCTAGTTGTGAGCGCAACTAGAGTGCTTTTGAGTTTGTAAGTATACAAAAATTTAATTTAAAATTGAACTTGTTTTATCCACTAACAAATAACAAGTTTGCAACTATCTTGATTCAGATTCACACAAAGAAAAGAAATAGATTGGAGCATCAAAGGCTTAATGATCTTGTATGTATCCAATACAATCGTCGTCTACAAGCACGATTTCAAGAAAGACGTGAAAAAGGAAGAAATTACAACCCTTTAGTGTTTGATGAGCTAGATTGGAGTAGTGAGTGGATGATGAACAAACCGGAGGAAGCTTTAGTTTATGATGATGATGATCTCACATGGGAAGCTGTAGAGAGAGCTATTGGGACTGAGGCTCGAATTTTACGAAGTGGTGTTCAAGCTAATCTTGAACTAGTAGCTGAAGGGGATGAAGATCTAGATCATTTTAGCGTTGCAAATGATGATGAAGATCTTGTTGATAATTATGGGCAAATGACGAGTACCTCAAACCAACTAAGCTTATGCAATGCCAATGACGCTTTACTAGATGATGATTCTATTTAATCTAAAAAATTATTAATACTACATTGCTACTGTGTATCAGTGTATGATGATAACATTTTGGTATTGAGTGAAATGGTTGTGAATCTTGTGATTGTCAATTTGCCATTATATATATTGATTCTGAATGTTATTTCTATTTGATTCTGAATGTGTGATTGACTGATTGTTCATGTCACTATTCCTCAATGTGTGGAATGATACTGTGTACCTGAATGCTGAATGAAAAAAATTGTGTATCTGAATGCTGAATGACTTCTGGGAGTGTTGAAAATTCTCTTTCAGACTTTAAAAAAAAACTGGGACTATAGACAGCGGTTATTTCAATAACCGCGGTCTATAGTCCCGTGGCAGTGACTATAGACAGCGGTTATTAAAATAACCGCTGTCTATAGTCACTTGACAGTGAATATAGACAGAGGTTATTTTAATAACCGCTGTCTATAGTCAGCGCCAGGGGACTATAGACAGCAGTTATTGAAATAACCGATGTCTATAGTACTATAGACTGCGGTTATTTTAATAACCGCTGTCTATAGTCCCCCGGCAGTGACTATAGACAGCGGTTATTAAAATAACCGCTGTCTATATTCTTCATTTGTTTTAAAAATAAAAGTCGCCTAACATTTGCTCGCCTTATTGTCGCCTAGGCGTCCGCCTTGTCGCCAAAGCGTCAAGGCGGTCGGGGCTCGTCTTGGCTCGCCTTGACGCCATGATAAGAATGGTGGTACATGAAAATTGTTTATTTTTATTCAATGATGATTGCATGGCGTCGGGGTGGACGAGGACCGGCGGCAGCGGCTCGTGGATGGTTAGTGGCGGCGGTGCGTGGCGGATTAGTGGCGGCGCCTAACTGCTGCTTGCTTGATCATGTGCGGGGGCGGTAGAGAGATTATCAATGCGTTTGAATAGCGCAGTAATGGCCTCTTGATGACGCTCCGCGAGGGTATTTTGTTGCACCATGAAAGCTTCTACCATGGTCATAAGTTGGTTGAGTTGTGTTGACAACTCGTCCATGTTGTGCTGGGCGGATGATAACGAGCGAGTGACGGGTCGGTCTAATTGCGCCGAGGTGGTTGATTGGGAATGACCACGAGAGCCACGTCGTCTCCCAATGGTGGCACAATAGCACAAGTTGATGGCGTGGGGAAGCCCCAAGGAGAGATAAATTAATTCGCTCGGATTGCAATGGGATCGTTGTTTTGCTACCATTGCTTGACCTGAGAGCCGAGGGAATAAATAGGCGTTGTTTATAAGAAGGATAAAAATAAAAAAAAATGTGAAGTGGCGTGAGAAAGTGGTGTGGGGGCTTGAGGTGAAGAGGTAGCTTGGGGTGGGGTTGAAATGTGAAACGGCGGGGGCAAAAAAATATGAAAAAGAAACGTGGGAGCGTGCGCAGAAAAAGAAACGAGGGGCTCGAGGACAGCGACTCAAGGTAGGGGCTTTTGGCGTGCGTCGATAGGAACAGCGAGCGCAGTAATGAGATCTTTGCAGCGGAGGAGATGAGCAGGTTCGACGATGGAGGAGGTGGATGTCGAGCGGCGCTGGAAGCTTGCGGGTTTAGGGGCAATGGAAGACGAAGTCACCGGGGCTGCTAGAGTCGACGATGGACAATGGCGTCGATGAGGATGTACGGGGGCTTGTAGATGCTCTGAGAGACAGTGGACTGGAAGCTCTGAGAGGCGACAAGTTGTTGCTGGCGCGAGAGGTTGCGGCCTTTGAAGGGAATCCGGCGCGGGAATTAAAGAGAGGCCTCGGGTTGCTGGTGGCGTCTAGGGGCTGCATCGTTGGCTGGGAGCTGCGTCGATGGCTGCAGTGCAGAAGACGGCACAGTGGTTGCGGGTTGATGAAGCGGGATTTGCGGCTGGACAGAGGGTTGCATTGATCGCTGAAGAACTTCCCGAGGGACTGGCACCGGCGGAAAAAAAAATATCGAAAAGCTCTGATACCAAGTTGTTATGGGTCTACTCGGAGATCACCGAGGGAGTTGTCGGAAAGGCGAGGGAAGGATATCGTGGAACCCTAACCGGGGTTGCCTATGCGGAGTTGCTCGCTAGAGGAGAGAGCCACCAAAGATCTCACACAATAGAAAGGAAATAGATTTCTTCTTACTTACCTCATACACCCATACATATGCCTTTATATAGGCTTTACAACATATAAAATGATAAACAACATATAAAATGATAAACAATATATAAAAGGATAAACAATAATAATGACACCTAATACTACATAACAATGATGAACTAGGCCCGGGGCTCAAGGCCTATAGCTCCTATTAACTAGATAAATGAGTGTACTGATGAACATCCCATAACAGGGGTGTTGCATGTCTGCTTTTGCATCATCATTTAAAAAAAATCGTATAAATTCATTCCACATCGCACGGGTCCCTCGTGCAGGTGTTCTCAATGTGCAGTTGTTACAACGATGCATCCACCTGAGCAAACCACCTCGCAGGTGCCAAGGGAGCGCTTATGGAAGCCGCTGTGATAATTTCAGTGTACTTAAGTAGTATTAGTTAATTAATTAATATTGATTAATTATTATTAATTAATATTGATTGAATTAATTATATCTGAATTAAATAAATAAATTATTTGATAAAAGTAGTATATTTCACCCTGACTTAAATAATTATATTAATTACATTTGTTTAATAATTAATAAAATTGTAATAAATTATTAAAAAAAATAATTAATAAATATATTTTAGAATACTTTTAAATTAATTAAAGTATTTTGTAATTGTGTTGCCCTCCCTCATCTATATAAGGGGGAGGGGTATGTGTGTTTAGGTATGTTTTTTGTTAGTGAAGTTTAGGCTCTTATTTGAGAAAACTCCTTGGAGGACCCAGTCTCCATGAGTTGGCGGGAGTTTCGTCTCCCAATTGTATCTCGTTCGTATGTAATGTGTAATGAAATTTTCTATTCAGTAGCAATGGACCGACCTGCCACCCGCTGCCTTTTCAGCTGTCAGGTAGCAGTGCCTCCCTCAACGCCCATTTTGATCAGACCATGGCCCAGTTTCACGGCATTATGGCCGTCCTTCATTGCATCTGGGAAAGTCGGGGCTTCCATGCGACTTCCCCACTGGCAGCTCCCTATTCCGCAGCACCCGACGGCCGGTCCAACAGCCAAGCTCCCAGCCACCCGCCTCTTTCAACACCACTTTCGGACTCCTGTGCCAAAGGTCGTTGTCTTCGGCCCTATTCCAGCCAAGCCGGCCAACATCGCAAGAGAAAACGTCTTCGATCCGATGACACCTGGTACCTGCCTCCAGCATCGTCCCTAGATCTCAGCTTTCCGCCACTTTCACCGTCTCACGACGACGTCTTCGCCATTCCTCCAAAGGCCCTGCCTCCAGCATTTTCCCAGCCAAGCCGACCCGCATCGAAGGATGCTGACCCTTCCAGCTATGATTCTGACGTGTGGCCTGATCAGCTCCTCCTCCAACGTGCCTCTGCTGATCCCACCGCAACAATACGCCTCTATCCCGCCTCCCATGCCCGCAACAGCTCGGGACGTCTCTTTCCGATCTCCATCCCCTGCTTCATGCCATCACAGGTCGCAGATGAGGGGCGTCCGGTTCCTCCTGTCTTCGACTGTGACAGCCTCCTTTTCTTTTGATTTTTCTTCTGCTCTTGACCTACCGAACCACAGCTCCACGCCATCCCTGCTAACTCACGCGAAAGGGCATCTATCAGCCTTTTTCTTTTTGATTCACCCCATATCTTCTTTCCCTACTCCCTGTCATCACATGGCTCATATCCTTTTCCCCTTCCTTGAGCACCCCATGGGTCAATCTCTCTTCCATTTCTTTTCCTCGTGGAACCCCCTCCCAGCTAGTATCGATTGCCTACATCTAAAAGACTCGGACAAATATTATAATCTTGACCTTGGGGGCAAGGCCAATTTTCAAGAGCGGCATATTATTACGACGATGAACCCATCTGAGCTCAACACCTCGCAGGTCTCAGTGAAGTGCTTATGGAAGCTGGTGTGATAATTTCATAGTGTACTTAAGTAGTATTAGTTAATTAATTACTATTGATTAATTAATATTAATTAAATTAAGTATTTTGTAATTGTGTTGCCCTCCCTCATCTATATAAGGGGGAGGGGTATGTGCATTTAGGTATGTTTTTTGTTAAGGAAGTTTGGGCTCTCATTTGATAGAAACTCCTTGGAGGAAGCTGCCTCCAAGAGTTGGTGAGAGTTTCGTCTCTCGATTATATCTCGTTCGTATGCAATATGTAATGAGATTTCCTATTCGGTAATAGTAGCCTGCGGTGATGAGAATACTTTCAGCTGACCCACAATTTCCTTAAACGTAAAAAATATTTTCATATGTTAAATGTCTACCGAGTAAAATGTGTATTTGTTTTTGTTGTATCATATAGCCATGATACAATCCATATCATTTTATTAACTTGGCTTTTAATTAACATATGATGTTACATGCTTCCACAATTTGATGAGCTTATTTTGAATTCTGACACGTATTAAAATATCATTTTGGATAGATTTATTATTATTTTTGGGTTCTCATCTCAAATACAAAGAGTGATCTATATTAATAGCTTGCAGATTAGAAATTGCATATGGTTTTGTGATTTTTGCATGCCGTCTTTTTTTTGCATGAAACCTTAGACCCTATGACTTACTGCATCACATGCAACAACCAAAAAATAAATATTAGAATAATAATAAATCTAAAAGTGCCATTCTGTGAAGAACAAAGAGACTCTTGAGTAAAAAATAGGTAGTTGTTTCAAACATGACAAGTCTGGTGATTCTGAATGTCTAACTTAGATAAATAAATAACTCTAACCATTCATAAGCATTTGCCTAATTCACAATTATGATATGAAAAGCTGTCACACATAATGGATAAATCACCTGCAAAATTTCTGCCACGCCTTCAGGATAAAATTCTCGATGGCGTGATGTTCCAGGAAGAGAATCACCTTCATCATTTTGTTCAAATTTCTCGCCTTCCTCTCCAGCTCCCTTGTCCGGTAAAAGCATATCAGTAAATGCTCCCATTTCATGTAGTTTCTTACAAGCAGCCAAACAAACAGCCTGTGCAGAACAGAATCATTTCTTTATAAGACAATGATCTGAAGGGGTGTTCAATTACAAAAAAAAAAGACACTGTAAGGCATCAAAACAATACTTGCTGCGCAAGGCGCATTGAACTGCATAGAGAACCCTCTAGCTTCTCAAATGCGGCATTGCAAGGAAGCTGAAGGTTGCATGAATATTCAACCAAACCACCAGATTTCTTATGCTTTTTCATGATGAACTCAGGACGAAGTAAGGAATACCTACAACACATGAGAATATATATATATATTTATAATGGATACTGTTGATCTAGAGATAACTAAGAACTCATACCTGTCGCTTGGTAACTGGGAGCAGTAGAAGTGGATAAGACCAACAGCAGAATTTAAGCTGACAACAGCACCAGTTGATTCAACCTGGTAAATGGACTCGGGCACTGCTTCTACTGAAGTCAGTCTTGGGTTACCCTTAAGAAGACTGATATCAGTCCTCTCTAAGGCTTCTTTTCTCAAAGTTTCCTCACTGTTACGAGCATTCTTTAAGAAGGTCTCATGCGACAGGTTCCCTCTAAAAAAATTCATTTGAATCTCAGATACTGACTTTAGGCTACACTCAGTTTTTTAAGCACATTACATCGCGGAGCACAGTGATAAAAGCCAGAGTAAAGCACCTTTCAAGCATCAATATGTAGTCGGATCCCGGTTTCCTAGCACGGCCTCTAGATTGGATATATGCCAAAACAGTTTTGGCAAGGTCAAATCTTATGACCACGTTACATTGCCGAATGTCAAGTCCTTCTTCAGCAACACTTGTTGCTACAAGCAAAGTAATCTGAAAATTAAGAACAAAGGATTATAGTCCTTTTTTCTTTGTTTGGATATAATCTTAAAAGAAAAAAAATTTGCATTGCTACTTTAAACATGCAGCATTTTTAAGGGAAAAAAGTATCATCACATTTAACAGATAGAGGATGAATCTCAGATATATAAAATCCTACGACATCATAAAATGGATAAAATATTACATTCCATGGAGAAACAGCACACAGAACCCTAAGTTCTAAATATAAAGCAGCAATATACATACTCGACCATCACGGAACTTCGCAATCGTATCTTGCATTTGACATGTCCGCATTTCCTGGTTATTGTTGTGCCCTATCAAGCTGGCACACCTTATGAAACTTAGAGATGGAAGCTCCAATAAAACCTGCATTGTTCATAACAAGAAGTTAATTTGACATAACAGATCTAGAGAAGTGACTTCAGTAAGTTCCATAGACCACACTACATACTTTTGGAAGAACCAGTGCAGTAACAACTCGCTCCACAAATATAATAGCACGAAAATCTTCGGTATGCTGATACTTGAGGAGTATTTTAATTAATGCCTGAACCTTAGGAGTAACTTTGCCATCTGCAACAGCAGCTCCTATTATTTCATCAACATGCTCACCACCAGAGACAGCTGGCAGTATAAAGTACAGAAAAAAGCAGGGTTAGAAACTTCGTTATTGCAAGTTTAAATATATATTTTTCTTGAAAGATACTGGAGGCCAGCTAAATAAATCATCAAACAATAGCAATAGTTTAAGCCAAATATGGTATGTCAAAGATATTTGTACAAGCTAGAAGACAACCAATAAAGATCAGATCATGCTTCTACTACATGAAATTGCTTTTTTACACTTTCCTGAGAAGGGTGATCTCACGGTTATGCATTCACCTGAGCGCCCCGCTTCGCATGTGACGCAGGAGCGCATATGGGAACCGCCTTGAAGGTTTCATATAAAGAGTTATATTAGTTGTAATTAATTAGTATGAATTAATTAGTATGAATTAATTAGTTAATATTAATTAATGATTATTAATTAATGTTGATTAATTAAGGTAATTTGCATTTTTTATTATGTGTGCCCTCCCTCATCTATATAAAGGGGAAGGGTATGAGTGTTGAGTATCTTTTGGAATCCCTTTGTAGCACCCCGCCCGTATTTGTCATATAATATGGGTCCGGCCGGGCCCCCACAGCATACGACTTCAACAAGAGGAATATTAAAAGATGGAAACTAGAAGTAAAACCTGAAACATTGGAGAATTTAGACAAACGTGAAAGCTAAAAACTCTTACAAGGGCATGTCCATGACAACTATGACCACATTAATATTATCTTCGTTTAACATTACATTGTTCATCACCATTACATTATACAAATATCCATATTATTTATACATACAAGAGTACATTTTACAAAGGCTAGGCACGCAAGCCCAATACAACACGAGTAAAGTACATATACATTAAACATTTACATGATTTAGCTTTTCTTTACATTTGACCGCATAGCAAAAGCACACTCCAATGCAACCCCCGCAACCAAAAACAAGTAAGCGAAAAACATGGGTCAGCCTAAGCTGACAAAAAACTATGTAACGATCCCCCTCTCCCCGGGAATCGTAGTGGATCCCAGCGATTAGCAACTACTGCAAATAAGCACATCGCAATATATAATATAAAGCAATAAAATAAGCAACAAAGGTGAGGTGTCACAACCAACATACATGTCTCTACGTTGAACATTGAACTAAAAGGGAATTTATTATGCAAAATATGTGTAAAATATGTGTAAGATAATGAAAGCACTTTTCATACATGTTGAAACCCGAAAACCGGTTCAACTGAGTTCGGACCGAGGGGGTAGCTTAAGTTATTTCTCTCGCCGTCGAATTCCAAGGAATGAGTATTTCGAGCCTAGAACTAGCCCTCTCTAATTAGTTGGTGGTTGCCTATAATCAGACCCACGGGCTGCAATGAGGAGGTCCCGCCACTAACCCATAAGTTTTTTGTCACTTCCCCTCTGAAACCAGTGTTGGACATGTGTGTCACAACCCTTTGTTTGAGAATAACAAATCCCAAATTGTATTTGGTCTTGCTTGTCGTGTGTTTATAGTGTGCAGGAACTATAGGTGCAATACTCCACAGGTAGAAAGCAGCTGAAATTAGCATTCTGAAAGAAACACTACCGCCAGCGCTAGTGATACCACCTGACGCTAGCGCTACCGCCTAGCGCTAGCTCAAGTTCGTGCGCTCAACGCCACGCCGCGACGGTTGCGTAACAGCTCCACACGAACGCTACCACAGGCGTTAGGAGCTACCGCGGACGCTAGTGACAAAATCAATATATTGATGGTTTCTCTCTCGTTTTGTTAAGAGCTTCCAGAGAGATTACTTATGCCAAATTTCCAGAGTTGTTACTCTGTCGAAAGTTCATCTCCCACTCAAAGCCAAAGAAGATTTCTAGAGAAGGAAGCCCCCGCGCTGCATCCGAAGAACGATCGCTTCAACCTCACTTATCCTACAGCAATCCTTCATCCTCAACATCAGAAATCTCATAGAGGGAGTTCTTGTTATTTACTTTATTTCATTATTGTAATTTTTGTAGTAAATTCGTCTTGTGTTGGCGACTAAGTCCTTACGCGGCTTAGGGGGTAATTCGCCGCGTGAGTTGGCGACTAGGTCTAGGAGATTAGATTTAGGGGGTGCTCGAGGCCATATCCGGGGAAGGATTAGCTAGAGCGGCTTGAGGCCATATCCAGGGAAGGATAGGCTAAAGCCAACCGGTTTGTGGGGATACAAGTCGGTATAGAAAAGGAAAAGTTGTTAACATTTGTACGCCTCCGATTTCTAGCGATATTGAAATCAAATTTATGTAAACACTTATTTATATAATACAATCATGTCTCTATTTGTGTTTACTTGATTTCTCTCATTTGGCGTAATCTTTATTATTGCAAAATACTTTTTGCTAAATTGTTATTTTGCCTTCTCCTATTATAAAACAATATAGTAATTTTCATAAAATTACAAAAAGAATTTTATTCCCTTATTCACCCCCCTCTAAGGGCGCTTATCGATCCAACAACCAGGAGCTAAGCCAGCACCTCTAAAAGCACAGAGGAAAGACAAACGAGAGCTCAGGCTCTTCCGGGGGGTGGATCTGTGTTGATGTGAGAGATTAAGAGTCCTATTTATAGACAACCCGATCTGAGGGCAAGACGGTCTCTTTGGTCTGGGGGTAGCCGACTCCGCCTTAACCTAATATTATCCACAGATCAAAATGGTTTGATGAAAGTTGCCTTCGCCTTTCCAAAATATTATCCACAGACCAAAATGGTCTGCAGACAGCTTTTCTTAGGGCCGGGTCGCCAAATACGAATGAGAGCTCGCGAACTGGGGTGGCTCGAACTCGCGTCGCGCTTTTCTGAGGGGGCGAGTACGGTCTGGCCGCCGGGATTCGCCCTTTACCATCTGAAGGGATGGGCGAGTACGACCAGGGGGTCTAGGCCTACTCTCCGGCTGGGCGGGTACTCGGTCTACTCGCGTAATACGGGTTGTACACAATCTCCGCTCTTTGCGAGCTTGCCAGAGGTTGAAAAAAAATTCAACCTTTATTTGGCAAGCTTAACCCTAGGAGAGAGGGTGTTTTCTGATCCGCCGCTACTTCCCCTCTATAAATAGAGGGTTGGCTCTTCAGTCCTTTCATACTGAGATAAGACTTCGGAGGGTGATTCTTCCGTGGCCGCCAATCAGCCTCCTGCCGACGATGATCTCGAGGAGATCGCCGTCCTTGGATTGATCGGGGAGTTTTCTGCTCCCCGCCTTCTTGATCCCGCGAGAAGGAAGAAGCTCAAAAGAAAGAGGGTCGCCGCGGCCTCCACTGGCGAGAAGTCCTCTACCGAACCTGATTCACAGCGAGGCGAGAATCCCCTTCCACGAGGCCGAGGGCGTCGCCCATTAATGAGGAGCCCGTTGCCGACCCGGCTACTCAGAGGGGTGGGGGCGTGATCGAGTCCACCACCGATAGGACTGGAGATGGGGGACAGGCCCTAGGCGACGGGGATGCATTGCCACTTTCTCCTTCTCGCCTCGCCGCCATACCAAGTAAGGGCCTTCTTGCTTTGACTGTTGGTTTCGAATCTGCGCTAACTCATTTCCTTTTTTGCAGTCCCGTCTTGCAACGAGTTGTCGCTCGACCAACAACCTATCGAGCAGCCGACGAGGGGTGTGACCACGATGCCCTCCTCGGCCCTAGTGCGAGTAGGGGGCACCAACGTCGCCTTGCATCCTCCACATCCTTCGGGAGTCGCTCCACCACCCCGCCACTCCTCGGGCGGGAAGTCACTGACAATGGGCCCCTGCCCGAGGGGACAGGTGTGGTCCTGCAGAGTTCTCGACCAGCCGAGGGTCCTCGGGAGGACTAGCCTCGTCGTCGGGATGCAGGCCTCACTCCTTCGAGTGGTACTCGCACCCTCTTTCCATTTACTTCTTGATTCCCCTCCTTGTTAATCCCATCTGCCCTCCTTCCAGGTCGCCACACGTCGGCCTCTCCCGGCCACTCGGCGCCCTCGGATTCAAACGCGGCAACGCCCCCACCGGTCATAACGACACCCATGAGAGAGCTCATGGCGGGCTCGCAAGGAATTGACTAGGGGTTTTGTACTCGCCTTATCGTCGTCCTCCGGACCCATGATGCTTTTCTGATGGTTGTGTCGCCCGCCAAGCTGAATCATCGGTTGGCCGAGATAAGGACTCGCCTCGATGAGGCGGAAGAATTTCAACAACAGATGGAGAGTGGGGACGGATTATATGTCAGGGTCACCGATCTGTAGGACAGGCTTTACGAGGTGGAGGTGGAAACTCGTCAACATGCCACTGAGGATGATCTTCATAGATTCGTGCAGGTGACGGGCACTGTTGGTGAGGCTTCTTTGCTGGAGGAGCACATTAGGCGTGGCGAGGAGAACCTTAGTTGAGGTGAGGAGAATCTAAGGAAGGTGCAAGAAGACCTGCGAGCTGCCCGAGGAATCACCTGGAGGGCTTGTCATCCTCACCGCACGCGCCGCCGGGGTCGCGGTCTTGTAAACCACTAACTTTCACCTCTACTTTTTGATTTGCCAATTTTGAGTGTTTGTTGTAACGCGTATTCGCAATGCATTGTCCTCGCATCGCATGTGTGGCTCCTTTATTTTTGGATGGGATTTTTTGTGCTCGCAACCTCTTGTATTTGCGTCATATATTAATGAAAATCGATTTTTTCAGGTCGTTTCTCTTCTCGCTAGCTCCTTTTGCTTTTCACTTGCATTACTCTTTTCCCTTGGTACTTGCCTACGCGCGCTCGCCTGCTGGTCGGTTTACTCGCGCACGAGTGGGGACGGGGTCCGGGGCTATAAATAGGGGTCCCTCTACCCTAGATGGGGCACGCCTTCACTGCCTTCGAATATCCTCTCCTACCCTTGCCTTAGTCTTCAAGCCTTTCTCGCTTCAACCATGGGTCGCAAAGAGCCTCCAGAGGACAGGCGCGACCACTGCGTGCGTAACTTCAGGGATTACAATTTTCCAAGCTCGCAAACCACGGGCGAGGAGCTGAGCGAGTTCGCAACCCGCAATGTACCGGAGGGGTACACAGCGAGGAGGGCGACTCCCGACGAGTTCCTCAACTCACTCTTTGGTGAGGAACTAGCCTTCCCCCTGGCGCACTTCCAGGTGGGACTCAGGCTGCCCTTATAGCCTGAAGTGCGCCAGGTCTTCAAATACTTTGGGATGAACCCGGCGCAGGTCAACCCCAACGCGATCAGCGCCATTGTCGCATATGCCTGCTACCTGCGCGAGTAGAAGATGGAGTTCAGCTTGACCACCTTCCGCAAGGTTCTGCATTACGATACCCGGAGAGGAATCTGGCGAGGAGGAGGGCCGGCGGACGAGAGGAGAGAAAGAGGAGGGAAAGGGAATTGAGAGAGAAACTAGGGAGCAACCCTAAAATACATTCATCCAAAAGATCCCCAAAAAGGAGTACAACACCACCCCTTATAGGTGCGGGTGCGGATAGCGAAAGTATGATGCTAATAGAAAAGCGTACACAACATAATATGAAATAACATAAAGCAATTAACAATAATCATCCCGGCGGCGCGTCTTCAGTCTCTCCTACTGACGAACCCGTCGTCGTCTTCCTCCGCGTGTAGACCCGCCACGGCGTCTCGTCGACGTGCGCGTCCGTAACAATACCACCGTCTGGAAAATGTGTCTTGTCCTCAAGGCAGTAGTCAGCGAACTGGCGGCGGAAGCCATCCCAAGGGAGTCATGTAGCATCTGAGTCTGGGTTGTTAGCCCAGGCGACCAGAATTTCCTCCGAGGTGGGAACTCCAGGCAGAAGGCAGTGACGGTCGATTATCTTGGTCGGGTAATACGGTGCCTCGCCGGCGAGATCGACGTCGGCCGAAATGTGATCCGTGGTGGTGTGGTTGCCCACCACACGGCGTAGCTGTCACGACCCGTCTCGACAAGAGTCAGAATGCGCTTCGGGCGGGTCGTGATGCCACAGGCATGGGCGGAAGGAAAACCATGTCTGCTAAGGCGCAAGCAGAGATACTGATAAATAGATTTAAAATAGATACTTTTGAGTAAAACAGATCATTTTTATGCGGAAGCTTTAGAAATATGATAAATTTGAAACAGGTGCACGTGCATTTTGGTAAAAGCTCGTGATACAAGTTTTGAAACAGATTTTTATGCATTGATCATCGCAGATGAATGAGCATGCAACTATGTCAAATATCAGTACATATAATATTTAGCCTAGCAGTTGTCCATGAAACAAGAGAAAATGGCTGATTATAATTATTACATAAAAAGAATATCCGACTGTAAAAGAAATGAAACATAAACACAAAACCTGAAGCTTGACGCAGATCGGCCTCAGAGAGCAGGCGGCGCAGGCACAAACACTAAGGCAAATCCAAAACAAGAAAGAAAAGCCTCAGAACATTAAAATAAACAGGAGCAAGACAAAATAAAAGTACGAGCAGGAGAAAACAGAATATTTGAGTACCGTCTTTCATGAAGCAAAGCTAACAAGACAGGCAAGCAAGTGAGACAAGCAGAAATATCTAGAGTTATTAGACTACTCCGAAATATAGCCTACAACGGTGATCATGTAATAACATAAGTTGTAACAAGTGAAAGTGTAGGTGTTTTTGTTTGACACGCAGGATTCATGATTCAGACAGATTCAAGTACGGATTCAGGAGATTCAGAAATTTATGCTTGCTATGACCGGTCCTTTGTTCCCATTAGGGATTCAAGAGGGAACCCAAGTCAAGGAGTTGCGTCAGTTAAAACCCTACCATTCAATTGCTTACTTGTGTTATTAATGAAATAATTCATGATTGAGGAGATTCAAGTTCAGATTCAAGACTTGCCGGAGATTCAGGAGAAAAGCATATAATTGATCAAGAAATATCATAAGCTGTAATCAATGAAATGTGTAGGTAATTTTTGTGCGCACATGGTTCACAAACAAGTCCAAGTGTAAGGCTTACTAGAAAGGAGTATTTCCTGCTTACCGTGACCATGCAATCAAGACGATGCACCATCTAAACCCTAGCTTCCAAGATTTGCTTATGACATCAAAATTGAGTTAAAAGATTCATAGATTGATGATTCTAATTGAAACAGACTCACGCTGAAGACAAGCATCAAATCAAGAAATAGACTTTATTCCGAGTCTTTCAACCAAACAGGTATAAGAGACAGGATTCGATGACTCAAAGAGCTCGAAAGAGAGTTTTGAAACTTACGGGTTCAAGTATTCACGAGTAACAAGGTAAGTACACATCATTTTCTAGGATACCAAGTATTCATTTAGTTTGATCCATTCCAACACACGATTATCTTCCAAGTAAGCATAGGTGCGAGCCGAATATTTTATATCAAACACAAATCACCTAGTTGTCAGCAAGAATATTAACATTTATCATTATAATAATTAATACTCATAATCAAAAAGAACTACTGGACTTCCATTTATTCATCAACTGAGACGAAACTCATCTAAGTGAATATTCAAGTAAACATCATTCTCATTCACAACTCGCGTTATTTCAAACACGTGAAACCTCAATTTATAAACAAGTCAAATCAGTGATCTAAGATCTAAATTTATTTGATGAAACAAGGATTCCAGGGTGAAACATAAAATCATAAGAACAGGTCATGCTAAATAAAATTCAATGTTTGCAAGAGAGAGGGATCTCTACTTGCCTTAAATGAGGCTGAATCTGACGGCGGCGGCTAAGCGGCGCAAGCAAAAGTAGAAATCATAATTCGAACCTGTTTAAGAACGATGAAATTGACAGCATAATTCATTACGCTAACACGAGCATTTTACGATGCGGAAAATAAACAAAGAGGGTTTAGCGAATTTTACCTCCCTCAAAAGTGAGGGGAGAAGAGATTCCACGCGGAGACGGATGCTACTACGAGCAAATCGGAGATTTGGCGGCGCTTAGGCGACGGAAACCCTAAATCGGAAGGGTCATCAAGAGATTCCGCCAATTGGAGCGACGAACGGCACCGGGGGCACGAATACCAAAGGATTTGGCGATTACGAGCGGGCAAAACCTTGAATCAACAGAAAATCCGTAATTTGGAGTGCACAATTTGCAAAATAATTCGAGAACAATTTGAACAAAGGCGGAAAGGAGGAGTTCCTTACCCGAGGAAACCAAAATCTGAGCCCAAGGAGGAGAGGGGAGGAAACCCTAGACGTTCCTCACGCAAAAGCATGGCCCAAACGGAGAGGAAGGGGTTGCCGGAGGGAGAGGAGGATGGGGGCTTCCGACTGCTGGAGATCGGACAGAGGAAGAGCTCTTGTCAACCATGAGAAAGGGGGAGAAGAGGCGTCGGCCTCAGCAGAAGGAGGACTTGTCGGGCTTTGGAGGAGAAGAACCACGGGGCGTCGGCGCATGGAGCAGGAGGAGCGGCAGGAGGAGCAGAGGCGGCAGGCGGCGACGGCCCTGCGCGCGGGAGACGGGAGCGGGAGACGGGATCGGGGCTGCGGGAGCCCTAGCCGAGCGGGGTGCGATTTGCGGCTTGCGTGCGGGAGATCTGGACCGAGGGGGGGTTTAATCGGGAGTGGGGGTGCGGTTAAGAGGGGGAAATAATATTTCCTTTAATATTATTATTTTACATTTTTATGGGTTGTTACAGTGGCTGAGAAACGTGGAAGACCGGGTGTATGCGGCTCTTGGCGGAGAGGCGGAGGCGGTAGGCGACCGCAGCGATACATGACAGTATCTCAAATGGGCCAAAAAAACAGGGAGCTAGCTTCGGGAAGGGCCTGCGGGCCACGGAAAGCAGGCGGTAAGGGTGCAATTTGATGAACACCTTCTCCCCCCACCTGAAAGAAGAGGTCGCGCTGCTTCCTGTTCGCAAAGGAAGACATCTTCTGTTGGGCCCGTAAGAGGTGATGCTTCAGGTGGTCCAGGATGGTGTCACGGTCCTGCAGGGCGGTTGCCAAACTCTCGAACTGGCACTCTCCCAGCAGATGGCGGAGAACGGTGGGCGGCGGCCGGCCATAGACAGCCTCGAACGGGGTGGTACCTTCTACGTTGTGGTAGGCGGTGTTGTAGGAGTACTAGGCCCAACAGAGCCACTTGGCCTATCCGCGGGACTGCTCCCCCACAAAACAGTGAAGGTACGTCTCCAAGCAACGGTTGAGGACCTCAGACTAGCCATCCGTCTGCGGGTGATAAGCAGTGCTCATGCGGAGGCGAGTGCCCTGTATCCGGAAAAGTGTGGTACAGAAGGTGCTCAAGAAAAGTGGATCACGATCGCTCACAATTAATCGAGGAAACCCATGAAGGCGCACGACGCCGCTAATGAAGCTGTCCGCGACTGTGACGGCGGAGTAGGGGTGACGAAGGGGAATAAAATGGCCGTATTTGGACAATCTGTCCACCACGACCAAGATGCAGTCGAATCCCTGGGAGTGCGGTAGCCGAGTAATGAAGTTTATGGCCACGTCCTCCCAAACGCGATCCGGAATGGAAAGAGGTTGAAGGAGGCCGACTGGAAACGTTGCCTCGTACCTGGCCTTCTGGCAGACCAGACAGGCGGCCATGAATGTCTTGACCTGTCAGAACATGTGGGGCCAGTAGAGGGAGGCCGCTAAACGGCGGTAGGTACGGAAGGCCCCGGTGTGCCCTCCAGAGGGCGATGCGTGAAAGTCGGCGAGGAGGCGGGGAATGCTCGTTGACGATGGCGCTAGAGCAAGGCGGACCTTGAAGAACAGGCGGACCCCTACAAGCGAGTATGGTGGATGGGCGGTGGTGTCCGCGATGAGCATCGTCCGAATCCCGAATAAACCTCAACCTCGTGTTGGATGGTTGCTGCGTCTTCCCACAACGGCCGAGAAATAGTCGTGAGCTCTGGCGACTGGCTCTGACGAGAGAGGGCATCGACCGCTCGATTCGCCCTCCCCGGGCGGAACTCGATGGTGAAATCATAGCCCAGGAGTTTGGCCACCCACACCTGCTCCCTGCTGAGCGGGCGTTGCGATCTTCTGCTGGAGGAGGTAGCGGAGGATGTGGTGGTCGGTGCGGACCACGAAGGGGCGGCCCAACAGATATGGGCGCCAATGCTGAACGGCAAGAATGAGGCCCATGAGCTCGTTCTCATATGTGGACCGGCTGCGGACGGTGCTGGAGAAAGCACTGCTGAAATAAGTTATAGGTCGTCAGGCCTGCATGAGAACGGCTCCCACTTCGGAGCCCGATGTGATAAAGGCGGCAGCGGCCGCAGCCGTCCACTGAAAAGGGCCCTCCTCCGACTTCTTCAGAAGCTGCGTGAGTGGCCGAGCTAGAGCCCCGTACCCTTGGATGAAGCGGTTGTTGGTACAAAAATTGTACCTCCAAGACTCACGCTAGAAAGAGACGGGGGGAACTGTGAAGTGCCGGTTACTTGGGACGAAGGATGTCAGAAGAGAGATCTCCAGAGGAAAAAAATTGTTCGGGATTGATCTCAAAAAGAAAACACAGGGAGTAACTAGATCAGGCCAGATTGAGAGGTAGAAAAGTGACAGAATTCGAGACCTCTTACACAGGTCGTAAGTTGGAGGCTCGAAGCAAAAATCTCTTTTTCTGGTACCCCTACCCATCTATTTATAGACGCAGAGGCTGCCCAAAAGGGCAGATCAAAAAATTACGGGATGCCCGGGATACAGGAGAACCGGGGCAGAGATATGGGGTGCTAATAACAAAAAGGAGAAAAAACACCGGACCGCGCGGTCTGGCGGTCTGGCGGTCTGACTGGAGTCTGGTTGCTTGTTCCTTGGGAGGATTGCTAAAGAGGAGACGGGCGGTCTGGGTGACCTCCAAATACTAAGACCGCTGGAATTGACCCTTCTGACTGGCAGCGAGAGTTCGCAGACTTTCGGGCAAACATGATCCCCGCACATTTTCAAGTTGCGCTGGAACTTCTGAAATGTTCCCGATGAGACTGTGACCGTCATAAATGCGCCAGAATCTATAAATACGGCTTCAAGGCTTCAGAATCCAGAACCTTCTGGAAAGAACTGCAAGCTCGAGCTATCAGCGATCACAGATTCTCAAACCGCGGCGACTTTGGAATGGCGGACATCTTGAAAAGTTTATCTAAGCGCGAACAGGATCGGGGGCTAACCAAGATGGCTTCTATGACGGGAAAAGGCAAAGAGAAGGGGACCGCCAGTTCTAAAAAGATGTTAGCGGTCAAACCTTCTAAAGAGGCTGCAAAGATAGATATGGTGAAGGAGATCATCAGCGCTCCTGAATGACAGCCAACTGAGTTGCCAGGGGATGCGGTCTTGACGGTCTCAAATATTGTGGACTTGTCGGCCACTTCTTCAGGACCTCTTATGCTTGAACTTCTGGGTGTGTCTATTACCTTTGATTGCCACAAATCAGAGGAAGCTCTCAAGCAGGCCGCTGGACAGGCCGGAGAGACCGCGTCTACTGAAGTTATCAAAACTCAACTGCAAGGGAAGGCGGCTTCAACTGAAAAGTTGAGGCAGCAGATCGCGGATAAATATGAAGTTGCGAAGGGAACAAAGAGAAAAGGTACAAGTCCTTCCATCCAAGTTATTAAGAAAAGAAAAAGTGGCGAGAGTAAAGCGGTGACCGCTAAAGAGGCGGTCACACTCCCTGAAGGTGGGGATCTGCAACTTCCTGTGAAGGCTCCTGAGAAGGTAAGAAAGCAAATCGGCCTTTCTTTTTCTTCTGCGGTCTCTCTTTCTTCTGAGGGAGTGAACCCAGAGTTGATTGCTTATCTTGACTGTGATTCTTCTAACGGTATTGTCCGTCCGATCTTGCAGGTGATCGACCCTTTCGAAACTGAAAGCCTTCGAGAGGCCGCCGAGGATCAGAAAAGGAAGATCGCGGAACAGGCGATCAGAAAAAGGCTGAGGCAGAGAAGAAAGAGAAGGAAGAGTAGGAGAGGAAGGAAAGGGAGGAGAAAGCGATGCAGGTCGCTGCTGAACAGAAGAAAGAAGAGGAAGCGAGAGCAGCGCAGATCGCTACCGAGAAGAAGAAGGAAGAGGAGGCGAAGGCAGCGCATATCGCTGCCGAGAGGAAGAAGGAAGAAGAAGAGAGGGCGATGTTGATCGCCGATGAGAAGAAGAAAGAGGAGGAAGAGAAGGTTGCACGGGTTGCTGCAGAAAAAGAAAAGGAGAAAAAGGAAAAAGCAGTGTTGATCGCTGCTAAGGGAGAGAAGAAGGATAAGAAGAAAAAGAAAAAGACAACCGAGGAGGAGGAAGAAGAGGAGAGGATAGAAAAAATCCAACAGGTCAAGAAGGAGAAGATCGCGCTATCCGGCGGTCTGACGAACATCTCCGCTGACCTGGAAGCTCAGCTGGATAAGGCAGCGGCAGGCCGCGCGACAGCGGTCATTGCCCTGCGAACTGGTAAGGCAAAGCCAGTCGTTAGACCGCTTGAATTCTTTCTTTTGCCTGCTCCTCGACCTAGGTCTCCAAAAGAGCGGCGTGAGATCGTCATTATTGAAACGGATGACATCCTCGTCAGTAATGCAGAATTAAAAAGGAGAAGAAAAGAGGGAGAGAGATCGCAAAAAAGGGAGTTGGAAAGAATGAACCTGGAACGCTTAAGAGGTTCGGACCGCCTTTTGCTGACCGCTAAGGACAGCCTTTTGCTGACCGCTAACGATGCGGTCTCAAAAGATGTTGAAAATGCTTTGCGCGACAGCGGTCTTGATTTCTTTCCAAGTATACTCTTTGTGCGAGCTCTTTCACTTTTGGTTTATTTGTGGCTGAGCTAACTGTTCTTTACTTCTGATCGCAGATGCTGATGAGGTCGATATAACTCCTGAAGACGGGAAATCCAGCAGCAACCGCTGATGATTCCTCCCCAGCTCGCTGATGTCCTCAAACCTATATTTGAGGATGTCAAGACAATGCGAGCTCGGGAGCGGGCACACGACGACCAACTCCGGGCTTTGACCGCTAGTTTTGAGAAGCTGCGAGCTATGGAAAAGCAAGTCCGCGAAGAGGGCGACCTGAAAATTGTCGATCTCACCAGAACGCTTCGGAGAGCGGAGAAGGATGCTGAATATTACAAGTGAAAGTCCGTTGCGCTGGCCGCTGAGGTCGCTACACTCAGAGCCGGCTCTGCTCCAATGATGATGAAGTCGGGAACTTCTGACGGTCATCCAAAAGAGAGACCGACTTCAGAGATCGTGGTCATTCCTATGGAATAGGTAGATAAAGAGGTCGTGAAGATCCATCGAGCTGCAATGTCAGCGAACCAGAGCTTAGCGACCGCTTTATTTGCGGTCAAAGAAATGCAGGATGTTGCGGCCTTCATCGGAAGAAAACGCCAATCTAGGAGATAGATATTAATTTATCGATTTCTTGCGATCTGGAGACATTAATTCTGAACAATTCGAATTTGTAATATATTGTGACAATTTGATTTTCATTCTATGCGATCTCTGTGAATGTTGTGATTTCGATCTCTATTCTTTTAGCATATTTCTGTGTTGTTAGATGGTGCGATCTCTCTTTGTTGGGACCAACCAAATTGCTTGATATTTCTCTTCTTATGCAGGTTCAGCGATCTTCACTGATTACTGGGCGGTCTCCCCAGAAAAATAATCATTATGAAATCATTCTCGGACATCTATAAATAGCTAACCTTAGAGCCTTCATTCTATATTTTCTTGAATGCGACCAAAACACCGATCTCAGCGATCTCATAAAATGGTGACCGCTCGTGCTCTAGCTGCTGAAATCTTCCTCGTTGCCGATCACAAGCCCAGACGTCTTTCAAAAGATGAATACTTGTCTTTTCTGGGGAAGCATATGGTTCAGAATCAAATCGTTGTGACACCGCCGACGGAAGAACACGGTTTAAATTTTGGAGAGGATAATAAGTTTATCAACCCAATCGATCACTTCGATTGGGGCCTGATGTTACCTCCCCCCTGGGAGCTCTTGGAAGTGATGAAGTACTATGGTTTGGTGCTCGCTCAGCTGCCGTCGAACTACATCGGTCTCATGACCGTTTTTATCAACTATCTGAGATCGGTGAGAATTATATTCACCATCGATCTGTTCCGCGCGACCTTCTCTGTGAAGTCGCTGAAGGAGGGGAAGAAGGAGGAATTCAAGGGCCTTCTTTATTTTTCTTGCAATGGGATAAAGGTCCTCAATTTGTCGAACAAGATTCCTTTCTGGACGGAATGGTTCTTGGTGTTTGAGGGCGATCTTGGCGGTCTCGAGCCTACGCCATCCCGCCGATCTGAAGGGATCTTCCGCAGTCCAAAGAACCTTCTAGAGGAGGAGGTTGAAATTCTGGCTTTCCTGGCGGACAAACGGTTCGACCTTATCCACTACCTGGCGATCTGTCCAGAGGTCGCGGAGGTTACTCCTGGAGAGAGTAAGTTATTTTTGTCGATCTCGCGCGGTCTCTTCACTTACCTTGTTGTTCTAATACTTTCCTTTTTCAGCGACCTTTGCGGTCCCGGAGATCGATCCAGTGGCACCAGCTGAGGAGGTGCTTACTCAAAGAGAAAGGAGGAAGAAAAGAGCCCGCGAAAGGGAGACCGCGGAGCCCGGGTCGGAGACCGCCAACATTACCTTTCCTTTGGCCGGATTTGGGAAGAAGCCGAAGGACACGAAGGGCAAGCCCCTCCTCAAGTGGAGTGCAAAAGGAAAGAATGTGAAGATGTCTACCGACCTCCCTTTGTGGGGTGGGAAGCTGACACGTCACGCCTTTGCGATCACCTCCGCTCTTTACGGAAAAGTCAATGCCCGGGAAGCATATGATTTGGAGACCGACATGCTCCCTGACATTTGCGCGCAGGTGACCGCCAGGAGCACGGCCTTGAATCATCACATGGGGCGATCTCTTCGAAGAGCCCTGAAAGAAAATGAACAGCTACAAGAGAAATTGCATGTAAGTTCTCCTTACCTGCGATCTTCCTTCTCTTTTGACCGCGCGACCTAATTATCTTTCTTCTCTGCAGCGCTTAAAGAAAGAAGCTTATCATGCGGACAACATAGATTTTCAAAATGCCATGATGCAGCATGTGAAAGAAACATCTAAAATGACGATCACTGAACTTCGTGATCGCGGATGTCTTACTGAAGAATCAAAAGAAATAACATTCGCCGGTCTCTTCCCTGATGCGGCCACGTTGATAGACGAACAGTCAATCACCGAAAATGAGGTCGGGGGCGAAGAAGATGTTAAGATCGACGGGGACACGGATGAAGAGAGTGGGAGCCGCTATGTTGAAGGTGATGATCTCAGCTCTGTCGCGGCCTCAAGCTTAGGATCGAGAATTCCGGAAAGTTCAGAGGAATCTTCTGAAGGGACCAGCTCTTCGTCATCTGAGGAGCGGTCTCCGAAGAAGTCCAAGAATGATTGAAATACGATCTATATTGTAATTTTTTGTTTTTTGAATTGAGACCGCCGGCTGTGAGGCCGTGCGAGCTAATGTAATTGGACAAGTGAATATATAAAAAAATTTGTCATACCTTGGTCTTTTTTGTGGATGAATGCTTCCCTTGTTCTTTTATGTTTATGTCGATCTTACCATTTGCGATCTCATTATAATCTTTAACGAGGAAGAATCGATCTCAGCGGTCTACAACCTGGTTTCTTAGACTTGTGCCAGAGTAATTTTTATTATTTGTGATCTTATTTTTGCAAGATAGGAATGGCATTTGATCTCAATGCCTTAGGTATTACTGAGCTCGAATAGGCAGCTATATAAGAGTAAATGTTGTACAACAGTTAGAGAACGTGATAACCAATAATGACGGTCTTGCCAGACCGCCTATAACATCATGAGAAATGCGCGATGATTTCATTGTAATACAACTGTGTCAATCGCTTGTTATATCGCGATCTCCAGCTTTTAAGAACTGCAGAGATAAAAAAATCATAATTCTTTAAATGATGATTCTCGAACGGCCTTAAGTAAGAGTAGAAGGTGTGATCTTCAATAATTTAGACCGCTCCTTCCTCGGACGATACTTAGATTGGAGAAATATGACCTTTTCAAGGCAGATAACCAACGGTCTTATATTTTTCAGATCGCTATACGAGGGTATTTGTAAGGCTGCCATTCAAGCGTTAATGAGTCTGGAGTGAATGAGACTATAATCAGCGGTCTCGTGCTTTTCAGGAAGAGATGAGATATATCGGATCCGAGGTCTTCATTTTTCCAGACCAATCGTTATGAGAATAGATATTAGAAATGTTGTAAATGATCACAGAGGAACCTGGGCAACGGCCTCAAATCTTCCAGGCCGCTCTTTGATAAAGTAATCATGGCCAGCAATCTTAAATGCTAGAACCATTTTTTAAGGCCGTTGATATTCGCACTACATGTATGGATATGCGCACTCACTTTTGGCTTTTTTTAGGGTTTTAAGAAAGCCTATCCGCACTCGCGGCTTTCTTTTTCGCCGACACTATTCATCTTCCTATTCTGCGATTTTTACTGTTCATCTTCCTATTCTGCGATTTTTGTTGTTCATCACGCCCTCGCCGCTCCTCTGCAAGTATCGACGGCATTGGATTCGCACTCACCGCTCACCTTCTTATTTCGCGATCCCGAACCCCTGCTTATCTTCCTCCTCACGGTCGACCTCAGCATTGGATTCGCCGGCCCCTCCTCTCCTTCAGGTATCGTAATGGAGATTTTCAACAGCATAAATGGCTCATAATAATGGAGATTTTCAGTTTAAACCACTGCTCATCTTCCTCTTTCACCATCCCGAACAGTGCTCGGCTTCCTCTTGTGCGATCCCGAACCAGTGCGCTTCTAACCACCGGACAAACTCTTATTTCTCGCTTTTGCAGGTATAGCTGGCTCACGTTCTTTTTTCATATTTTGTTTTTTTTTCTTATCCTTTGTTTAGGGTATTTAGGGTTGTGCACACTGTCTTCCCAAATATTTTAGGATTGTGCACATTGTTCCCAGATTTTTCCCAGATTTTTTAGGATTGTGCAATTGTTTTTTTCAGATATCTCAAGCTCTTAATTAGGAAGATGTCAACGAACGATTTGAAAATTGCATGTGTAGCTATAACCGGTATGGAGATGCACATTCAATTTTTTTGTTTCGTTTTTCAAAATGCGTAATTTTTTTTATTTCTAAATCCAATGTTGTTGTTGAAGAAAATAAATCAAAGGTTGAAGTTGATGTGAGCAGTCATTTTGAGACAGAAAATGTGTTTCGTTCTAAGGAAGAGTTAGTGGATTGGGCTCGTGGTGTTGGAAAAAGTCTTGGTTATGTTGTAGTGATTAAGGCCTCTGATAAGGTCGTTGGTCGGTCCAACCCCCGTGTGTTGTTAGGTTGTGATAGAAGTGGTTACTATCGAGAGAATCAGAACAGGAAAGGGTGGGTCAGACAAGGACTTCGTCGAACGGCCTCCAAACGTTGTGGTTGTGTATTTGCTCTGAAGAGACAGAAGGTAGCACATTTAGATGAGCGGAGAGTGGAAGTGCTTTACGGAGTGCACAATCATGAGAATGTGCATTTAGAAGCACATGCATATGCGGGAAGGTTAAATATGAAGGAGGGCAAATTAGTTGAGCAGATGTACAGTGCATGTGTTAAACCAAGGAAAATTTTATCAGCTATCAAGGGTAAAAACATTGCAAATACGACTGTGATTCGAACAATTTATAATGCAAAGGCTAAGCTACACAGGAAACAGTTAGAGGGACACTCCTATTCAGTTTTTATACAAGTGTATCACCAGTGCAGACTATGTTAGTTTCAATAACGTCTATGATAGTACTAAGAAACTACAAAGTTTATTTTTTGCACATCCCGTTTCAATCAAATTGACCAATATGTTTCCGACTATGTTTCAACTGGATTGTACTTATAAGACCAACAGATATAGAATGTCACTTTTATGTATTGTTGGAATGACCTCCACCAAGAAATCCTTTTATTCATGTTTCACATTTCTGTCAGATGAAACACAATGTACTTACGAATGGGCTTTGCAATGTTTTAAGTCTATAATTACACCGGATTGTTTGCCAACGGTTATGGTGACCGATAGAGAAATTGCTCTAATGAATGTCATTTCAAATGTTTTCCCGCAAGCGAAAAATATCTTATGTCGTGTCCACATTAATAGAAATATCTTTGCTCATTGTAAGAAATTATTCAGTAATGGGAAAGATTTTGAGAAATTTATGTTTGAATGGCAACGGGTGGTTGAGGCAGTTTCGGAAAATGATTTCAATATTGCTTTCAATCAATTAATTGTTGAGTATTCTACCTTACATTCTGATGTTTTGGAATATGTCACAACAACTTAGATACAACCTTATAAAGATCGTTTTATGTAGGCATGGATTGATAAATACTTATATTTGGGTAACTCATGTACTAATCGTGTGGAGGGAGGGCATAACCAACTTAAAAAAAAAATTGGAGGTGTCTATTAGCAATTTGACAACAATATGGAGGACTTTCGATCAGATGATAACCCTTCAACATACAGATATTAGAAGATCATTCGGCGACAGTTGTATCAAAATTAGTAATGATTTTACAGGTGCATTATATTCAAATTTAATTGGGAAGGTGTCTACACAAGCCTTACAACTCATTAAAGAGGAGGAAGAGTTAGTGAAGAAAGGAGGATTTCCATTACTTCATGAATGTTCACACAAAAAGAGGTACACTTTGGGTTTACCGTGTGCACACGAATTATTTACATATATAACTAACTCTAAAGGCTTTCCTTTGTGGTTGATTAATATAATTGGAAACAATTAGTTTTGAATGAAAAGTTTGATGTGGACATAGAAAACAATATTGACATTGAGCTTGAGGGAATTGCTCAAAAATTTTATGACTCTAGTGAACAACAAAAGAAAGAAATCAAACGGAAATTAAGAGAAATTATTGATCCAATAATGAGCAAAACAGAGGAACCATCCATTCCTTTAAAGTTAAAAGGGAGGCCGAAGGGAACCTACAAAAAATTTAAAGAAGACGTTTTGTCAACTAAACGTTTACCTTCTCATTTTGAGTATGCTTTGTTGGAGGATAAGAAAAGAAAGTTAACATCAAAGTTGCCTATTCGCCGGAATAGAAAATTTGTTGACAAAGTTCGTCATCGTTTCACTCTATTTTGGTCCGAGCACATATTGGAAGCCTTCGATGTGTTGGGTGATGGTCATTGCGGGTACCGAGTTATTAGTGAAGCATTGGATATTATTGGTGATTGGGCACAAGTAAGGAATGATCTTTATTGGGAGCTTGATCGACACACTCTTTTATATGATGTCATTTACGGAAGCAAGAGACGCTTAGAGTTATTAGAATATCTACAATGTACAGAAATTCCGGCTCCGTTAAGTAAGTGGATGACACTACCGGATATGGGGTTTGTTATCTCTTCATGCTACAACATAGCATTGGTTCAATTGTCTAAAGTGCAAAGTTTTACATTCCTTCCACTACATTCGTCCATTCCGGAAGTGACGACATTTATTTGCATTGGATTTCTAAATGATAATCACTTCATTTAGTTGCATTTGAACGCTTCCTCTCCTATTCCAAACATTATTCCATCTTGGATGAGATATCATCAACATATGGCAAAAGAATGGGGAATACACTACAACCAACGCGTACGAGAAGCACAACCGGTTACGAAAATAACTGCGTTGGTACATTTAAATGATCTAAACTGATTACAGGTATGGAGTTCTTTTAAATTTTTAACTTACATTACAATGTTTTCTAAACTAAATAGTAACGTTTATTTTTATTTTTTTGCATCAATATTTCAGATTACAAAGGTGGAGGTGAAGACATGACTATGAAGAAAAAATGATGACTTTTGAAATTTTGATGTTTAACCACTTTCATGTACTCTAAAGACTGCAAATTACTTATTTGGGGTTAATATTTTGGACTGTTTTTTTACTAAAAGATATAATCGATTATGATTTAACTTGCAAAAATTTTCATTTATTTGCAGATAACAATTTTGTTTGCGGATATTTTTTAAAAAAAATTTGTAGTGCGGATAACAAATAGTTGCGGATAGCCAATACTGTAGTGCGTATATCAACGGCCTTTTTTAATATAACGATATAAGCATAACTTACGGTCTTAGATGTTACAGACCGACTTATCAGGAAAATCCAAAACTAGCGATCTCCAATATTTCAGACCGCCAACTCTTGATGATATAGTATAACCTTGAAGAAATCATAAACCCAAAACTGGCGGTCACCGATATTTCAAACCGCTCATTCCTGAAATAGTATAACCTTTAAGAAATCCTGAACCCAAAACTGGCAGTCACCAATATTTTAGACCGCCCAATCCTGAAGTAGTATAACTTTTCCTTTGAAAGCCTCACCGTGAGATCAACTTGCCCCACCGGCTATGAGAGCCCGATAGCGGAATCTCACGGGATAATCCTGCTACAAAAAACTTCCTTGAAAACCTCACCGTGAGATCAACCTGCCCCACCGGCTATGAGAGTCCGGTAGCGGAATCTCACGGGATAATCCGGCTACAGAAAACTTCCTTGAAAACCTCACCGTGAGATCAACCTGCCCCACCGGCTATAAGAGCCCGGTAGCGGAATCTCACGGGATAATCCGGCTACAAAAAACGTCCTTGAAAACCTCACCGTGAGATCAACCTGCCCCACCGGCTATGAGAGTCCGGTAGCGGAATCTCACGGGATAATCCAGCTACAAAAAACTTCCTTGAAAACCTCACCGTGAAATCAACCTGCCCCACCGGCTATGAGAGCCCGGTAGCGGAATTTCACGGGATAATCCAGCTACAGAAAACTTCTTTGAAAATCTCACCGTGAGATCAACCTGCCCCACCGGCCCAGCTACAGAAAATTTAGGAAGACGGAAGAAGAAGAAAGAAGATCATTGAGCTTGTTACACACTTGTCACTTCAAAGCTTAGGCGATGGTTATAGATATTTCTAACCATCCCTTGGCTATCCATGCATCAGTGAGCATTCGAGGATCACAGAACAAGATGATCCATAGGGCAGGTGTGGTCATGTCGCAGGATGTCGCAGGATGTCGCAGGGGCTACATCGACATTGCTTTCCTTGAAAGATCATCAAGACTGTAACGATGTCCTCCTGCAATGCATGACAGAGCTGAACATTCACCTAGACTTCCCTTGATGCAGGTGTGTCAGATGTCAGCAAGGACCCGGCATCCTAGAGTTCCTCCGCATGAGCTTGGCGAGCTACTGCTACACAGATGCGAAATCTCCCCGCTACCTGTGGTCCTGGCAGATTTACATCTCAAGCTTCAAGTCGTGGGGGCAGCAAGTAGGATCTGTCGATATCTCTCTTGGCAGGACCTTAGCCTTTGGTAATAATTCATTTTTGGTGCTTCCTTTTCAATGAAACAGATTGTAAGAGATTCTAACCATATCGTCATAATGCTTGAAAGAAGAAAAAGAAAGAAAATGTAAAATACAATTTTTCAAGAGAAGAAACGTTTGAGATCATCTTCACTCCAAGTATGAGATAGTTCTTCTCCTTCATAGGTCTGGAGTCGATATGCACCATTCTTGAGTACCCCTTTGATTATGAATGGTCCTGCCCAATTTAGGTTAAGTTTTCCAACTGAACTGGATCTTGCTGCTACATCTACCATTTTCAGGACAAGATCACCAACAATGAATTTCTTAACTCTGACATTTTTATCAAAGTATTTGGTCATTCTTCTTTTCACCTCTTCTTGCCTGATTGTAGTTGCATCTCTTAATTCTTCAATGAGATCGAGACTACATTTCAATTCTTCATCATTCCCTTCCATCCAGTCTTCTTGATTCTGCTGAGATAGCAATACTCTTGGGCTCCTTACTTCAAATTCAACTGGAATAAGAGCTTCTGAACCATGAGATAGTTTGAAAGGGGTCTCTCCGGTAGCTGAGGTTGGAGTTGTCCTTAGAGCCCATAACACCGAAGGTAACTGCTCTGCCCAATTACCTCTGAGATTTTCCACTTTCTTCTTCAAAAGGTTGACTATTAGTTTATTAGCAGTCTCTACCTGACCATTACTCTGAGGATGATGTACAAAAGCAAATCGCAACTCAGTACCGATTTGATCACAGAAATTTATAAGACTTGAGTTGTTGAATTGTGGATCATTATCTGTGATAATCGTCATGGGAATTCCATGCCTACATACTATCTCCCCCCTGATAAAATTCCTCACTACTTGAGTAGTAGTTTTAGCCAACGTCTTTGCCTCGATCCATTTGCTGAAGTAATCGATCATTACTAGAATAAACCTGCGCTGACCACTAGCCAAGGGAAAAGGTCCAACTAAATCCATCCCCCCAAACCGCAAACGGTCATGGAGTTGCTATTAACTTAAGTTGTTGAGCTGGTTGATGCTGAAGAGGGGCAAACTTCTGGCATTGAACACACTTCTTTGCAAACTTCTTTGCATCCTTCATCATTTGAGGCCAGAAGTAACCATGCCTTAGAATCCTCTTTTCTAGGGTTTTAGCTCCTGAGTGACTGTCGCATTCTCTCGAATGAACCTCTTGAAGGACGATTGGGATTTCTTCTTCAGGAACGCACCGTGCCAATGGTGAAAGAAAAGTTTTCCTATAGAGTATTCCTGCAACAAGATAACAATAGGCTGCTTTAAATTTAAACCTCTTCCTATCCTTTACCGTTGAGTGGAACCCTCCGGTCGAGAGGTAGAGGATGAAGGGATCCATCCAAGATGGATGTTGATCTATTTGCAATACTTCTCCCTCTTCGATAGTTGGATGAAACAATTCTAAGGTAGTTCCTCCGGAAAGAAGGCCAAACTTAGCCAATTCATCAGCTTTTGTATTCTGTCCCCTTAGGATATGCTGAATAGTGAAGCTCTTGAACTTGCCTATCTCAATTTTTACCAGAGTTTGATATTGTTTCAAAGTGCGATCTCTGGTCTCAAATGTTCCATTTACCTGAGATGTCATTACCAGAGAATCGGTTTTCACTTGAACATCTTCAATTCCCAACTCTCTCGCAAATCTGAGGTCGGCGAGTAAGGCTTCATATTCTGCTTGGTTGTTGGTTGTTGGAAAATAAAACTTCAGTGTTTGATCTAATCTAACCCCATTTGGGTTAATTAGAACAACTCCTGCCCCGGAAGAATGAATTTCTTCCTGAAGCTCCATCAACGAAAATTGTCCAGGCGAGAGGTGTTCCAACCTCCTTTTCTGAGCTAACTTCCCTTGCATCGATCATGAAATCCGCTGGCACCTAAGCTTTGATTGCTACTCTGGGAATATAAGAGAGATCGAATTCGCTGAGCTCTATTGCCCATTTTGCCAATCTTCCGGAGTGTTCTGGCTTCTCTAAAACATTCTTTAGTGGAAGATCGGTGACAACTTGGAATGAATGGGTTTGGAAATAGGGTCTTAGCCTTCGTGTTGAAGTTACGAGCATTAGGGCCAATTTCTTAAGAATCGGATTCCGAGTTTCCGCATCTTTCAAAATCTTGCTCACATAATAGACCGAAAACTGACTATTCTTCTCTTCCTTGACCAGCACTGAACTGATGGCATCGGAGCCAACTCCAAGATATAGGAAAAGGTCTTCTCCCTCTCTCGGGCTCTGAGCAAGGGAATTGATGGCAACTGCTTTTTGAGCTGGTTGAAAGCATCATCACACTCCTTTGTCCACTCAAACTTAGCTCCTCCGCGGAGAGTCTTAAATAAAGGAGCACTTTTATCTCCTGAGGGAGAGATAAAACGGCTCAGGTCTGTCATCCTTCCTCCTAACTGCTAAACTTCTTTGGGAGATTTAGGAGGTGACATCTTTGGGATAGCCTTCACCTTATCGGGATTCGGTTCCAACCCCTCCGGAGTGAGGAGATGGCCGAGAAACTTCCCTTTACTAGCTCCAAAAACACACTTTAACGGATTCAACCTCATGTTAAAGGTCCGGAGGGTTGCAAACGTCTCTGTGAGATCGTTAAGATGAGCTGAATAGGACTTGCTTTTTATGAGGAGGTCATCGACATGGACCTCTAAATTTCTTCCTTTTTGATTTTTAAAGTCGGTGTCCATCATTTTTTGATAAGTTGCACCTGCATTCTTTAGCCCAAAGGGCATTACTAGATAGCAAAAAAAACCGTCATTCGTGATGAATGAGGTGTGAGGAATGTCAGGCTTGTGCATTCGTATTTGGTGATATCCCGAGAATGCATTCGTTTTGATTTGGTCAGAAACTTGAGGTGTTGAAGAAACCTCAGCTACCTGAAGAGGATATGGCTCGATCACGTTGACCGTTCTGACATAGCATTTTCTGGCTTTCCTCGGATCGCTCCTGATCCGGTACTGCTTGTCGTTTAAAGCGAACTTTACGGCCTGATGGTAGGTTAAAACTACCGCTTGATATTCATTCAGCACTGGCCTCCCAAAGATTGCGTTGTAGCTGCTCGGAGCTTCAACGACTATGAACTTTACCAGCTTTACAATACCTCCCAGTGTCACCGAGAGAGTAACGACTCCTTCCACTTCCTCTCCCCTAAGATACCGTAGAACGGCCCTTCGGTAGAGAGAAGAGCCTTTCCAGTCTTCAATGCTTCGAAGGCAGGCTTGAAGAGCACATTCACTGAGCTCCCGGTATCTACTAGGATTTTTTCTACGGTATAGTTCTCGATTGTCGCTTTGATAACGACTGCGTCGTTGAAAGGATTGACGGTCGGATAAAGGTCTTCTTGTCCAAAGGTGATTATTCCTCAAATTGGGAATGAAGAGGAGGTAGTAGCGACTTCGGATTGATAGACTCTTGCGAGGCTAGCTTTCCTGAAAGACTCAAGTCCTGCACCTCCATGGATGTAGAAGAGGTGACCTAAGGTACCTTCATCGTTTGCATCCACACATTCATCTGGATATCCGACGTTGCCAAGATGGCCAACGTCATCCACCTCTTCGCACTCCTCGGGGAGAGGGGAAATTTGTCTATTGATCAAGCCAGTTGACTTCTACTACCTCCTTGTTCTTGGAGGTTGAAGTCATGGAAGGATCTCCCTTTTGGAACAGATCTTGAAATTTTCCCTCCTTTAGGAGCTTCTCCACCAGCAAACGGAAAGCTCTGCAATTTTCAGTCAGTTGACCCCTGTCCCTGTGATGCTCACAGTAGAGGGCTGGATTTCTGGTCTTTGGATCTGAGTTGAGCGGAGCAGGCCTTTTATAAAAGGGCTGCTTCTGGAGGATTTGAACTACTTCGCTCATGGAGATACCGAGATCGGTAAAAGACTCTTGAGAGTCATTGAAGAGCGGTTGAAACAAAGGTAAAAGAGGTGGCTGGATGTACTGGATTTGGTGAACTGGTGTGGATTGCGGAGTTGGGACTGTACAACCCTGTATTCGCCGAGTGGGTCCCCGGGGCCCAGAAGGTCTTTAGGCCCGGCATTTTTTAGCACTGCCCCAGGGGGGGACTGCCCCCTGTCTCGCCCCAGCTCATTTGGGGGGCGAGCAGGGAGGGCGGCCTGCCCCCTGTCTCGCCCCAGCTCCCTTGGGGGCGAGCAGGGAGGACGGTCTGCCCCCTGTCTCGCCCCAGCTCCTTTGGGGGGCGAGCAGGGAGGGCGGCATGTCCCCTGTCTCGCCCCAGCTCCTTTGGGGGGCGAGCAAGGAAGGCGGCCTGCCCCCTGTCTCGCCCCAGCTCCATTGGGGGGCGAGCAGGGAGGGCGGCCTGCCGCCTGTCTCGCCCCAGCTCCTTTGGGGGGCGAGTAGGGAGGGCGGCCTGCCCCCTGTCTCGCCCCAGCTCCTTTGGTGGGCGAGCAGGGAGGGCGGCCTGCCCCCTGTCTCGCCCAAGCTCCCTTGGGGGGCGACAGGGAGAGCGGCATGCCCCCTGTCTCGCCCCAGCTCCTTTGAGGGGCGAGCAGGGAGGGCGGCCTGCCCCCTGTCTCGCCCCAGCTCCTTTGGGGGGCGAGCAGGGAGGGCAGCCTGCCCCCTGTCTCGCCCCAGCTTCCTTGGGGTGCGAGCAGGGAGGGCGGCTTGCCCCATGTCTCGCCCGAGCTCCTTTGGGGGGGTGAGCAGGGAGGGGGGCCTGCCCCCTGTCTCTCCCTAGCTCCTTTGAGGGGCGAGCAGGGAGGGCGGCCTGCCCCCTCTCGCCCAGCCCCAAGAAGAGGAGGCGGTCTGTGTTTAGCGCCTCGGAATGGCGGGATTTGGTTGTTGGCAGGCCAAGCCTGGGGGTATTTTCGTAATCTCGTAGGCCAGAATCTGGCTATTGGCAGACCAAGTTCAAAAATCTATAAATAGGACCAAGGGGGGCACCTTTGAAGGCAGATCTCTTTCTTTAGGCCACTCTCCCCCCTGGGCTTCTTTGGTGGCGGAAGAGTGCCTCCAAAGGTGCCCCAAGCTCAGCATTGGCTTGGGAGGAGAAGCGCTCTAAGATCTTCCGGGTGTGTGGTGAGACCTCCTCGCTGAGCCCTTGGTCTTGTTCCTAGTTTCCTAAGTCTTCGGCCTAGCACTCTCCCTTGAGAGAAGTAGGTGTGAGGTCACCCCCTCTTTTGGGGACCCCGAACTCCACGAGAGATCAAGTCTTGGTTTCAACATTTATGGTGCGGTGAGCGTGGAGAGTGATCAGCACAAGAAAATCTCAAGCTGAGCTCTATGGCTGGAGGTGGAGGAGAAGGGTCCGGCCCGGGCCACTCGGAGTCGCTGGTGGCTGTGGTGACAATGGAAATGTTTGAAGATTTCAAGCGGGAGTTCTTGCAGACCTTGCAGCTAGCTTTTGCCGCGAGAGGTGAAGGCGAGAGAGGAGACGGTCCGAAGGTCCCGACCCAGCGGATGGGTGAGAGCACTCCCGACCAGCAATCCAGGAAGAAGGTGCCGGCGGAGGCGAGTGGGGAGGCATCCGGCCCCCACTCGACCGGTCTCCAAAGGGGGGGAGTGGGGAGGCGGCTTTCCCCCACTCGCCCAGCAAGGGGGCGAGTGGGGAGGTGGTCTGCCCCCACTCGCCCAGCCCCAAGGGGGCGAGTGGGGAGGCGGTCTGCCCCCACTCGCCCAGCCCCAAGGGAGCGAGTGGGGAGGCGGCCTGCCCCCACTCGCCCAGCCCCAAAGGGGGGCGAGCGGGGAGGCATCCAGCCCCCACTGGCCCCGCACCAACGGTCGAGCAGATGTGGGTGGGCGAGACCCCCCCCCCCCCCCCCCCGGGCGGCGGCTATCCAATAGCCCGGCGAGCGTAGAGGCCTGCGAGCTTACTCTGCCAGAGCGAACGCAGGCGAGGGAAGTCCCTTTTGTGAGTTGATCCTCTCTCGAGCAGGTGAGGGGTGACACAGTCCTACACTTAAACTTTTCATATTGATTTATTACATATTTGACTCATCATGTGTTGGTTTCAATGTTTCTTCTAAGCATGGGTCCTCAAGTGTTTCATGCTGGATTGCCCCGGATGATCCCGTTGTTGGGCTCTCACTAGCCGGTGGGTCAGGTTGATCTCGCGCAGAGGCTGGCAAGGTGGCAAGTATTTCATGCTGGATTGCCCCGGATGATTCCGCTGTCAGGCTCTCACTAGTCGGTGGGTCAGGTTGATCTCGCGGAGAGGCTAGCAAGGTGGCAAGTATTTCATGCTGGATTGCCCCGGATGATTCCGTTGTCGGGCTCTCACTAGCCGGTGGGTCAGGTTGATCTCGCGGAGAGGCTGGCAATGTGGATCTAGTGAACTGGTGTGGATTGCGAAGTTGGGATTGTACAACCCTGTATTCGCCGAGTGGGTCCCCGGGGCCAAGAAGGTCTTTAGGCCCGGCATTTTTTAGCACTACCCCAGGGGGGGTCCTGCCCCCTGTCTAGCCCCAGCTCATTTGGGGGGGCGAGCAGGGAGGGCGGCCTGCCCCCTGTCTCGCCCCAGCTCCCTTGGGAGCGAGCAGGGAGGGCGGCCTGCCCCCTGTCTCGCTCCAGCTCCTTTGGGGGCGAGCAGGGAGGGCGGCCTACCCCCTGTCTCGCCCCAGCTCCTTTGGGGGGCGAGCAGGGAGGGCGGCCTGCCCCCTGTCTCGCCCCAGCTCCATTGGGGGCGAGCAGGGTGGGCAGCTTGCCGCCTGTCTCGCCCCAGCTCCTTTGGGGGCGAGTAGGGAGGGCGTCCTGCCCCCTGTCTCGCCCCAGCTCCTTTGGGGAGCGAGCAGGGAGGGCGGTCTGCCACCTGTCTCGCCCCAGCTCCATTGGGGGGCGAGCAGGGAGGGCGGCCTGCCCCCTGTCTCGCCCCAGCTCCTTTGGGGGGCGAGCAGGGAGGGCGGCCTGCCCCCTGTCTCGCCCCAGCTCCTTTGGGGGGCGAGCAGGAAGGGCGGTCTGCCCCCTGTCTCGCCCCAGTTCACTTAGGGTGCGAGCAGTGAGGGCGGCTTGCCCCCTGACTCGCCCGAGCTCCTTTGGGGGGCGAGCAGGGAGGGGGGCATGCCCCCTGTCTCGCCCCAGCTCCTTTGGGGGGCGAGCAGGGAGGGCGGTCTGCCCCCTCTCGCCCAGCCCCAAGAAGAGGAGGCGGTCTGTGTTTAGCGCCTCGGAATGGCGGGATTTGGCTGTAGGCAGGCCAAGCCTGGGGGTATTTTCGTAATCTCGTGGGCCAGAATCTGGCTATTGGCAGACCAAGTTCAAAAATCTATAAATAGGACCAAGGGGGGCACCTGTGAAGGCAGATCTCTCGTTTTAGGCCACTCTCCCCCCTAGGCTTCTTTGGTAGGGGAAGAGTGCCTCCAAAGGTGCCCCAAGCTCAGCATTGGCTTGGGAGGGGAAGCGCTCTAAGATCTTCCGGGTGTGTGGTGAGACCTCCTCGCTGAGCCCTTGGTCTTGTTCCTAGTTTCCTAAGTCTTCGGCCTAGCGCTCTCCCTTGAGAGAAGTAGGTGTGAGGTCACCCCCTCTTTTGGGGACCCCGAACTCCACGAGAGGCCAAGTCTTGGTTTCAACATTTATGGTGCGGTGAGCGTGGAGAGTGACCAGCATAAGAAAATCTCAAGCTGAGCTCTATGGCTGGAGGTGGAGGAGAAGGGTCCGGCCCGGGCCACTCGGAGTCGCCGGTGGCTGTGGTGACAATGGAAATGTTTGAAGATTTCAAGCGGGAGGTCTTGCAGACCTTGCAGCTAGCTTTTGCCGCGAGAGGTGAAGGCGAGAGAGGAGACGGTCCGGAGGTCCCGACCCAGCGGATGGGCGAGAGCACTCCCGGCCAGCAATCCAAGAAGAAGGTGTCGGCAGAGGCGAGTGGGGAGGCATCCGGCCCCCACTCGACCAGTCTCCAAAGGGGGGGGTGGCGAGGCGGCTTTCCCCCACTCGCCCAGCCCCAAGGGGGCGAGTGGGGAGGTGGTCTGCCCCCACTCGCCCAGCCCCAAGGGGGCGAGTGGGGAGGCGGTCTGCCCCCACTCGCCCAGCCCAAGGGGGCGAGTAGGGAGGCGGTCTGCCCCCACTCGCCCAGCCCCAAAGGGGGGCGAGCGGGGAGGCATCCAGCCCTCACTCGCCCCGCACCAAAGGGGGTCGAGCAGATGTGGGTGGGCGAGACCCCCCCGGGCGGCGGCTATCCAATAGCCCGGCGAGCGCAGAGGCCTGCGAGCTTACTCTGCCAGAGCGAACCACTCGCCGAGCAGGCGAGGGAAGTCCCTTTTGTGAGTTTATCCTCTCTCGAGCAGGTGAGGGGTGACCCGGTTCTACACTTAAACTTTTCATATTGATTTATGTTGGAACAACCCTATTTGTGATTTGGGCTAGGATCACTATATGTTAACTAAGGACAAGTTGACCTCAATGTATAGTTTATGGGTCAAGAGCTTAGGAAGAAGTTTGGCTGTTAGAACTAGAAATTTCACTAAGGCTCAGCATTTGTCGAACGGCGCTCAGCATTCGTCGAACGGCGCTCAGCATTCGTCGGACGGCGCTCGACGAAATATCAAGGAAGCGGTCGACGAAATCCAGTAATCTCTGCGCTCGACAAATGGCTGTCAGCGCTCGACAGATTCTAGCCAGCGTTTGACAGATCCCAGCCAGAGCTCGACAAATTGTTTACCGAAGCTCAGATCGACAAATACAGTTTCCAGAATATTTAAAACTTAAAGATCAGTTATATATCAGTTCTCTGAACACAGTTCGACGAAGGCAACGGCTCTTTCCAATCAGATCAAGTAAGGAAACATAATTCTTTTTTATTTAAGTTATAGCCGTTGACACTTCCAGCAGAAAAGGACAAATCGTGGAAAAAGGAAAGAGATTACGGCGTGCAACTGTACTGTTCCCAGATTATCTTTTCAGATATATTATATCTCTTAATATAAGGGATCTGCATTCAATAGTCGTCAGATATTTGAAAAGGGAGAAGATATACAGCAGATTATGCTCAAGTTTATACGGTAAATAAAATAAAATAGAATACTTTACATATTTGCTGGACAGAAAATCGACAGAACAGATATAGAGAGATATACAGGAAGAATAAAAATATAGATCATCATCTTCCTCCTGCTAAGCATTATTCAGAGCAAAGAACTTCATCTTCTTTTCTTTTAGCAGCACATACTTTTCTGAGAACAGCTACACCACCACTCAGTATTTTCCTGCTGCAAGATTCAAGAAAGAAAGAAGAAGAAGAACAAGTATTCAGATATTCAAAAGAGCAACAACAAATTGGAGAACTTGTTCTCTCAATTTAATCAGCTACAGGAAGATTAGTTCTTCAAGAAAAGCTCCAGCAACATCTACTGTCAAACAAATCCATATCAGACAGAGGAGCATTTCAACATCAAATCCACTAAAGTCTTCTCTATACATCTTGACAGAGTTAGAACACTTAAACCCCTCTCCATTCCATTCTGTACAGGGTTAATATTCCCTTCAAAAGTGTAACTCACTGGTGGCAAGACACCTTATCAAAAAATCCTTGTTTGGTTTTTAAGCACCTTATCAAAAGCTTATCGGTGAATTGGGCACCTGATCAAACTCTCATTAGTGTGTGGACACCTTATCAAAAATCCCTTGGTGTGAGGGCACCTTATCAAAAATTCCTAGTGGATCCTACCAAGTGTGGTAGAAGAGTAGACGTACCCAGGTTTTTGGGGAACTACTATAAATTCCTTGTGTCTTTTGTGATTGTCTATTTCTTTGTGCTGTGTGATTTTACTCAACCTGTTTTATTTACTTTGTTTTATATATCACACTGTTTACACATATATATAACACTATTTTAATTCCGCTATAAAAACTAAGAAAAAGTTTTAAACTATATTCACCCCCCCCCCCCCCCTCTAGAGTTAACTTAAGATCTAACCTCCACTTTCAATTGGTATCAGAGGGAGGTTGATCTTATTTACAGGCTAACACCTGGATCACAAAGATCAATTAGATCTTAAATTAATTTAGAGTTTTTCTTTATCTATTTTCTGTTAAAAATTCATGGCACAAAACAAGGAGTCTTCAAGTACAAGACCTCCTATGTGCAATCTTAGCAAGTTTGCATTGTGGAAAGCAAGGATTAGGCTTTATATGAACTCTATTGATGAAGAGATTTTCAATGGTATTCTGACAGTAGGACCTCCAACACCTACAGCAGCAGCAAGTACTGGAACCACAGCAGACAACACTGCTATCCCACCTCCTGAATGGACAGAAACTCAAAAGAAGCAAAGAAGTGCAGATGCTAAAGCCATGAATATTCTGGCTCAAACCATGTCTGATGACATCTTTCAGAAAGTGGTGGATTGCACCTCAGCTAGAGAGATATGGACCTCTCTCAACAATATGGTTGCAGGTTCTGCGGATGAAAGAAATGACAAGAGATCTCACTTGATCTCTGTATGAGAACTTCAAGAAGGGTGAAGAAGAATCAGTTGCAGATATGTACACTAGATTAAGTGTAATCATAAGTGAACTCAGAACACTGGACAAGAAAATCTCATTAACTGAGATCAATGACAAAATCCTAATGTGCTTCCCCAGCACTTGGGACTCTAGAATCTGGCCTATCAAGGAAGCCAGAAGTCTTAATGAGATAACCACTGAGACACTGCTAGGAAAGCTCAAATCCTATGAGCAACTCATCAAGACAAGGGAAGCTGAACAAGTCAGCACCTCCTCTTCTACAAAGAAGGACAGGAATATTGCCTTCAAAGCTACAGAAGAAGAAGGAAAAACTCCTGACAATGAGGAGTTCATGAGTCTGTTTGCCAAAAGATTATACAAGATGGCAAGAAAAGACTTCAGGAAGAAGTCATCCAGAAGCTATGAAAAGCCAAGGTATGACAAAAATAATTCTAAAAAAATTATATGTTTCAGTTGCAGGAAACCTGGACATATTGCACCAGACTGTCCAGAAAATCAGAAGAAAGAAAAGAAAAAGGACAAAGAAGATAAAAGAACCTCCAGCAAATCTTCCTCTCACAAACACAAAAAGAAAGGAAGAGGATTTGTAGCAGAATCCTGGAGTGAAACTGAATCAGAATCATCATCCAACTCTTCAGATAATGAAGAAGAAACAAAAGAGAATGATCAGTGCCTGATGGCAATTTATGACTCAGACAGTGAGTCAGGAAATGCTTCATCATCCAGTGATGATGAAGACTATGAAGAAGAAAAGAACTTTTGCATGATGGCAATCAATGCCTCGGCCAACAATTCTGATGAAGAGGAATCAGAATCAGAAGCAGAAACTGATGCAGATCAGGTAATATCTACATTTGATTTTACTTCTGTTGAATTCAAAGCTGAATTCAAAGTCCTTTGCTCAGACTTAATCAAATCTGAAAAAGAAATAATCTTACTCAGAAATAAGCTAGCTGAAATGAATAATATAAGTGAAGAAAATAAAAATCTTAAGAAAGATGTGGCTGCCTCCAGGGAACAGATTGTTCTCATTGAGAACAAGTTGTCTGAAGCCAAGAAATTTGAAGAATCCCTAAATGGGAGAAGCATCAAACTGATGGATATCACAAGCACAGTAAATGTTAGACTTAATAGCAAACTTGGCATGGGTGTTTCATCAAGTGAGTCGCCTCTGATTAAGAAGAATATATTATCTACACCTATAAAATTCATCTCTGCTAAGAGCAAAGAGGTTGTAGATGAAAATAAAAAATATTTCAAGTAAGACTGTCGAGAATAGCAGAATTCAGCAGAATTCGTCGAACGGAAGAATTCGTCGAACGGAACTCGACGAAATGCATCAAATTTGTCGAACGGAGCTCGACGAACTCTGAAGACAGATTTTCTATATAGTAATTATATGAACGGCGCTTGACGAAATATCAGTCATTTGTGGAACGGAGCTCGACGAACTCAACCCGGTTCATATAACAGAAGCTATACAGCAAATCTGAACAATTCTCATTCTTCACATTCTATCAATCCTTTCACTGAATGGATTATACCTCCAAGGAGATATCATCCACAAGGTTACAAGGACCAACCTGAAATGTCTTTTATTTCAGATTATTGTGGTAAGACAAAAGGACCCAAGGTAGTCAGGGTCAGAAACAACTAGTTTATGTTTATGTCTTTGCAGGTACACAGCTGTCCAAGAACAAGTGAAAAATGGTATTTGGACAGTGGATGTTCAAAACATATGACAGGGAACAAGGCAAATCTGAACAATTACAAGGCAAAGCTTGGACCAAAAATTATATTTGGAGACTCCAACTGTGGACAGACCAAAGGCTATGAAAAAGTCAAGGTTGGAGAAGTCACCTTCAAAGAAGTAGCTTATGTGAAGGGACTGAAGCATAACCTTATCAGCATAAGTCAATTATGTGATGAAGGGTTTCAGGTAACATTTAATAAATTGAATTGCCTTATTAAATCTACTGATGGTATTACTGTTTTATCAGGTATTAGACAGGGTAATATATATTTAGTGAATTTTAATTCATCTACTTCAGAAGTTTATTTATTTAGTGATGTAAGCAAATCTAGTGAACTTTGGCATAAGAGATTAGGACATGTAAACCTTAGGACCATTGCTAAATTATATAAGGACAATTTTGTTAGAGGTTTACCCTTAGGATCATACAAGAAAGAAGGTGTTTGTAGGGCATGTCAACTAGGCAAGCAAACTAAAAATAGCTTTAAATCATTATCTAAAAGCGATTCACCTAGAATCTTATATTTGTTACATATGGACCTTTTTTGACCTATAGCAACAAAGAGTTTAAGGGGGAAGTCTTACACTCTAGTTATTGTAGATGACTTCTCTAGATTCACTTGGGTGTTCTTTTTGAGAGAAAAGTCAGATAACTTTAAAGTTCTTACAGACTCTCTTAAGAGCATACAGATTGAGTACTCTACTGTTGTTGCATTGATCAGAAGTGATCATGGTACTGAGTTTGAGTCTCTTCTTATACAAGAATTCTGTGAGATGGAAGGTATCAGGCATTGTTTCTCAGCTCCTAAAACTCCTCAACAAAATGGGGTAGTTGAAAGGAAAAATAAAACTCTAATTGAATCAGCAAGAACATTGCTTGCAGATGCTAATTTGCCCCTATCTTTTTAGGCAGAGGCTGTTAGTACAGCAAATTATGTTCTGAATAGAAGTTTGATACACAAACTTAAGGGAAAGACTCCTTATGAATTACTTAAAGGGAAGAAACCTAAAGTTAACTATTTTAGAGCATTTGGCTGTATATGTTTCATTCACACTAATGATAAGAAATACCTTAGAAAATTTGAACCAAAATCAGATGAAGGAATTTTCTTAGGTTATTCCCTAATCAGTAAAGCATATAGGATTTACAATAAATCTACTCTTAAAATAGAAGAATCTATGCATGTTACTTTTGATGAAACTAACATGTTTTACAAGGAGAAAATTTCTTCTACCATAGAAAATCTGCAGGTACCTATATTATGTGAGCAGCTAGATCAATTAGCTCTACATAAAGAAGGAATTCTGAATCCTGAACAGCAGAATGATGAAGAGAGTAAAGAAGAAATTCTCCTAGATTTTGCTGAAAATTCAGTACAGATAACAGCAGATAATCCTCCACAGGATATAGCAGCTGAACAAATTCCCCAAGTGGAAATTATTGCTGAACCAGCTCTAACTGTTGATCACATCACAGTTAGAGATCATCCAATATCACAAGTGATTGTGATATTTCAGCAGGTGTGCAAACAAGGAATCAAGTAAATCAGAACATGATGCACATATGTTTTCTCTCTCAGATTGAACCTCAATCTCTACAAGATGCAGAACAGATCCCAACTGGATCATTGATATGCAAGAGGAACTCAATCAGTTTGAGACAAACAAAGTAGGGGATTTGGTTCCTAAACCAAAAGACCATCCAGTTATTGGAACTAAGTGGATCTACAGGAATAAGCTAGATGCAGATGGAAATATTGTGAGAAACAAAGCTAGGCTAGTAGCTCAAGGATACTCACAAGAAGAAGGAATTGATTATGATCAGACTTTTGCACCAGTTGCAAGACTTGAAGCAATCAGAATTTTTCTTGCATTTGCAGCATATAAGAAATTCAAGGTTTATCAAATGGATGTAAAAAGTACATTCCTGAATGGAGAAATCAAAGAAGAAGTCTATGTGGAACAACCACCAGGTTTCATCTCTCCAACTCAACCCTCCTTTGTATTTAAGCTTAAGAAAACTCTTTATGGTCTCAAACAAGCTCCTAGAGCATGGTATGAGACTTTAACTAGTTTTCTTCTAGAGAATAAATTATGTATAGGCATAGTAGACAACTTATTTTTCAGGATACATAAAAATAAGACATTACTAGTTCAAATATATGTAGATGACATTATCTTTGGCTCTACTGATTCAAATTTGTGCAAAAGATTCTCTAATCTAATGTAATCTAAATTTGAAATGAGTAGTATGGGTGAGTTATCATACTTCTTTGGTCTTCAAGTGAAGCAAACTTCAAATGGAATCTTCATATCTCAATCTAAGTATGTTAAGGAATTAGTGAAAAGATTTAGTATGTCTGATTCTTCCACCATGAAAACACTCATGCCCTCAAATGCTGTTATTGATAATGATGAATCAGGGAAACCTGTTGATTCAAAAGTATATAGAGCAATTGTTGGCTCACTACTTTATTTAGCAGCTAGTAGACCTGATATAATGTTTGCTACATGTATTTGTGCTAGGTTCCAAGTTAACCTCAAAGAATCTCACTTAATTTTATTAAAAGGGATTTTGAGATATATAAAGGGTTGCCCTAATCTAGGACTTTGGTATCCAACAGCATCTGAATTTGAATTAACTGGATTCTCAGATTCAGATTATGTTGGATGCAGAATAGACAAGAAAAGCACATCAGGAACTTGTCAGTTTCGTGGTGATAAGCTTATGTCTTGGTTTTGTAAGAAACAAACATCTGTGTCCACATCAACAGCTGAAGCTGAATACATAGCTGCTGGCAGTTGCTGCTCACAGATATTGTGTATACAAAATCAGCTCCTAGACTATGGTGTCAACTTAAATAATTCAACTATATTTTATGACAATACTAGTGCAATATCTATAGCACAAAATCCAGTTCTCCATAGTAGGACTAAACACATAGAGATTAGGCATCACTTCCTTAGGGATAATGTGGATAAAAACAAAATCTGCCTACAGTTCATATCTACTGATTTGCAAAGAGCAGATATTTTCACCAAACCCTTGGATGAAAAGAAACATATTTTCTTTATAAATCAGTTGGGCATGATAGATGGAAACTCAATCTGTTAAAAATTTAAGTTTTCTATTTACCCAGCTCCTCATTAAACTGAGCTCGACGAAATCAAGTTTTTCGTCGAACGGAGATCGACGAAGTCATCAAATTCGTCGAACCGGGATCGACGAAAACTCATTTTTCGTCGAACCCAGTTTTTCTGAAGCTTTTTATTTCAGCCTGTCATCATTAATAAAAAAAAATTATTTTAGCTGATTATCTACAGAATTGCTTCTCTTTCCAGTTCCTTTTGCATTTGATCTTTATCTTATTGTGCAGAAACAACGGCAATATGAATCTTGCATCCTTCCCTACCTCCATCAAATGTCCCTTCTTCAAGGGGCCTAGCTTCAGGCCTTTCCTGAAACTAGGTAGGGGGAGAATTCTTGCATGAACAAGCTCCATTTGATGCATTATTTTGCTCAGGGGGAGTTGTCTTATAATCTAGGCAAGAGAGAAAGTTGAAGAACCTCCAGAACTCAGGGGGAGACACTCTCAGGGGGAGTTGCTGTTTGAAGAAAAGCTTGATAAAACTTACAGCAGTTTGCTGATCACAGTTTGCTGATCACAGTTTGCTGATTACAGTTCATGATCAAGTTCAGATCAGTTATTGCTGCAGATACAGTTTAGAAGAAGAACTTTTATATAGCAAATTCAATATCAGTTATTGTTACAGCATAGCAAATCAAAATTATAAAGTTGGACAAAAGAAGAAAGCAGTTTGCAGATTCAGAATTCAAAATATTTATATACAGACACTCAGAAATCAGATAAATATTCAATTCAGATTTCAGAACAATACAGTTCAGTTCAGATCAGAATTCAGAACAACACAGATCAGACAAATCAGAATTTCAGAATTCAGAAGCAGCAGAATTCAGAAAAATCAAGGTTCAGATTGTATTTTCAGTTTTATTCTTATTGAAATGTATTTTCAAAACTCATAGTACTTTTCATTTCATATCTGATAAAATATTAAAAATATATCAGATATATTCATACTCTGTTGTTTTTGATATTTTAGCATTTATTTATTTTTCAACTTTTGTCAAATAGTGTCCTAACCCAAATAGGGGGAAATTGTTGGAACAACCCTATTTGTGATTTGGGCTAGGGTCACTATATGTTAACTAAGGACAAGTTGACCCCAATGTATAGTTAATGGGTCAAGAGCTTAGGAAGAAGTTTGGCTGTTAGAACTAGAAATTTCACTAAGGCTCAGCATTTATCGAACGGCGCTCAGCATTTATCGAACGGCGCTCAGCATTCGTTGAACGGCGCTCAGCATTCGTCGAACGGCGCTCAGCATTCGTCGGACGGCGTTCGACGAAATATCAAGGAAGCGGTCGACGAAATCCAGCCATCTCTGCACTCGACAAATGGCTGTCAGCGCTCGACAGATTCTAGCCAGCGTTCGACAGATCCCAGCCAAAGCTCGACAAATTGTTTACTGAAGCTCAGATCGACAAATATAGTTTCCAGAATATTTAATACTTAAAGATCAGTTATATATCAGTTCTCTGAACACAGTTCGACGAAGGCAATGGCTCTTTCCAATCAGATCAAGTAAGGAAACATAATTCTTTTTTATTTAAGTTATAGTCGTTGACACTTCCAGCAGAAAAGGACAAATCGTGGAAAAAGGAAAGAGATTACGGCGTGCAGCTGTACTGTTCCCAGATTATCTTTTCAGATATATTATATCCCTTAATATAAGGGATCTGCATTTAATAGTTGTCAAATATTTGAAAATGGAGAAGATATACAGCAGATTATGCTCAAGTTTATACGGTAGATAAAATAAAATAGAATACTTTACATATTTGCTGGACAGGAAATCGACAGAACAGATATAGAGAGATATACAGGAAGAATAAAAATATAGATCATCATCTTCCTCCTGCTAAGCATTATTCAGAGCAAAGAACTTTTCTGAGAACAGCTACACCACCACTCAGTATTTTCCTGCTGCAAGATTCAAGAAAGAAAGAAGAAGAAGAACAAGCATTCAGATCTTCAAAAGAGCAACAACAAATTAGAGAACTTGTTCTCTCAATTTAATTAGCTACAGGAAGATTAGTTCTTCAAGAAAAGTTCCAGCAACATCTACTGTCAAACAAATTCATATCAGACAGAGGAGCATTTCAACATCAAATCCACTAGTCTTCTCTATACATCTTGACAGAGAAGAACACTTAAACCCCTCTCCATTTCATTTAGTGCAGGGTTAATACTCCCTTCAAAAGTGTAACTCACTGGTGGCAAGACACCTTATCAAAAAATCCTTGTTTGGTTTTTAAGCACCTTATCAAAAGCTTATCGGTGAATTGGGCACCTGATTAAACTCCCATTGGTGTGTGGACACCTTATCAAAAATCCCTTGGTGTGAGGGCACCTTATCAAAAATTCCTAGTGGATCCTACCAAGTGTGGTAGAAGAGTAGACGTACCCAGGTTTTGGGGAACTACTATAAATTCCTTATGTCTTCTGTGATTGTCTATTTCTTTGTGCTGTGTTGTGCTGTGTGATTTTACTCAACCTGTTTTATTTACTTTGTTTTATATCTCACACTGTTTACACATATATATATCATTATTTTAATTCCGCTATAAAAACTAAGAAAAAGTTTTAAACTCTATTCACCCCCCCCCCCCCCCTCTAGAGTTAACTTAAGATCTAACATCCACTTTCAATTTATTACATATTTGACTCATCATGTGTTGGTTTCAATGTTTCTTCTAAGCATGGGTCCTCAAGTGTTTCATGCTGGATTGCCCCGGATGATCTCGTTGTCGGGCTCTCACTAGCCGGTGGGTCAGGTTGATCTCGCGGAGAGGCTGGCAAGGTGACAAGTATTTCATGTTGGATTGCCCCGGATGATTCCGCTGTCGGGCTCTCACTAGCCGGTGGGTTAGGTTGATCTCGCGTAGAGGCTAGCAAGGTGGCAAGTATTTCATGGTGGATTGCCCTAGATGATTCCGCTGTCGGGCTCTCACTAGCCGGTGGGTCAGGTTGATCTCGCGGAGAGGCTGGCAATGTGGCAAGTATTTCATGTTGGATTGCCCCGGATGATTCCGCTGCCGGGCTCTTACTAGCCAGTGGGTCAGGTTGATCTCGCGGAGAGGCTAGCAAGGTGACAAGTTTTACATGCTGGATTGCCCCGGATGATTCCACCGTTGGGCTCTCACTAGCCGGTGGGTCAGGTTGATCTCGCGGAGAGGCTGGCAAGGTATCAAGTGTTTTATGCTGGAATGCCCCGATGTTGGCCCGCTGACCAGGCTCCCACCAAGCTGGCAGGGCCGGGAACCGCTCGGTGGCCGGAGACTTTCAAGGTACTTAGCCCTGATGCTGGCCCGCTGACCAGGCTCCCACTAAGCTGGCAGGGCCGAAAACCGCTCGGTGGCCGGAGATTTTTAAGGTACTTAGCCCCGATGCTGGTCCGCTGACCAGGCTCCCACCAAGCCGACAGGGTCGGGAACCGCTCGGTGGCCGGAAATTTTCAAGGTACCTAGCCCCGATGCTGGCCCGCTGACCAGGCTCCTACCAAGCCGGCAGGGCCGGGAACCGCTCGGTGGCAGGAAGGTCTCAGAAGTACTTAGCCCCGGGATGGCTCCGCTAGCCGGGCTCTCACTAGCCGGCAGGGTAGGATGGTCTCTCGGGGAAGCTAAGTAGTTTTTCCCTCGAGATGGCTCCGCTAGCCGGGCTCTCACTAGCCGGCTGAGTAGGATGGCCTCTCGGGGAGGCTAAGTGGTTTTTTCCCCAGAGATGGCTCCGCTAGCCGGGCTCTCACTAGCCGGCAGGGCAGGATTGGCCTCTCTGGGAGGCTAAGTGAATTTTTTCCGGGACAAGGTGGAGTCTTCTTAACTTCGCTCAGCGCCACTCGCCGAATATGCAGGGTTGGACTTTTCTTTCCGAGCGTGTGACCCGCTCGAAAAGAGCGGGGATTGTGTACAACCATGTATTCGCCGAGTGGGTCCCCGGGGCCCAAGAGGTCTTTAGGCCCGGCATTTTTTAGCACTGCCCCAGGTGAGGGGAGGGCGGCCTGCCCCCTGTCTCGCCCCACCTCCTTTGGGTGCCTAGCAGGGTTGGCGGCCTGCCCCCTGTTTCGCCCCAGCTCCTTTGGGGACGAGCAGGAAGGGCGGCCTGCCCCCTGTCTCGCCCCAGCTCCCTTGGGGGGCGAGCAGGGAGGGCGGCATGCCCCCTGTCTCGCCCCAGCTCCCTTGGGTGGAGAGCAGGGAGGGCGGCCTGCCCCCTGTCTCGCCCCAGCTCCTTTGGGGGGCAAGCAGGGAGGGCGGTCTGCCCCCTCTCGCCCAGCCCCAAGAAGAGGAGGCGGTCTGCGTTTAGCGCCTCGGAATGGCGGGATTTGGCTGTTGGCAGGCCAAGCCTGGGGGTATTTTCGTAATCTCGTGGGCCAGAATCTGGTTATTGGCAGACCAAGTTCAGAAATCTATAAATAGGACCAAGGGGGGCACCTTTGAAGGCAGATCTCTCTCTTTAGGCCACTCTCCCCCCTAGGCTTCTTTGGTGGGGGAAGAGTGCCTCCAAAGGTGCCCCAAGCTCAGCATTGGCTTGGGAGGGGAAGCGCTCTAAGATCTTCCGGGTGTGTGATGGGACCTCCTCGCTGAGCCCTTGGTCTTGTTCCTAGTTTCCTAAGTCTTCGGCCTAGCGCTCTCCCTTGAGAGAAGTAGGTGTGAGGTCACCCCCTCTTTTGGGGACCCCGAACTCCACGAGAGACCAAGTCTTGGTTTCAAAAGGGACAGCCGGGGTTGGTAGCAAAGACCCTTTGGGTTGGAATTGCTGATTTCCCGGATAGGAACGGTTATGGCGGAAGTTCCTTCCCCTTTAGGTTGGAGGCTGGAACTCTTGGCGCGACGGCTTTGACGATGGTTGTGCTGAATAAAAACCTGCAGAGCCTTTCTGGTCGGCTTTGCTTGTCAGGTTAGAGACATATGTGGGGTTGTTGATCTCCCCTTCTATGTAACGGTTGACGATGTTAATCAGCTCTTGATATGAGTTGGGCACCTTGGTGGTGACCTCAAACTTGAGACGTCCCTCCTGCAGGCTATTTATCAGGGCCACCATATAGAGAGAGGGATCTACATCCCGAATCTCAAGAATTTCCTTCTGAAAACGATCAATAAAGTGAGCCAGAGTCTCGTTTCCTTCCTGCTTGATTTTGAGGAGGGTTGTAGGACCACTCTTCCTCTTCTTGGAGGTTGCAAACCTCAGAAGAAACTCATGCCTCAGGACGGCAAAGCTTGAGATGGACTGGGAAGGTAACTTGTAAAACCATTCCCTGGCTTGTCCATCGAAAGAAGTGAGTAGCAGCTTACACTTCACAGCATCTGAAAGAGTCCTCAGAGTGACAGCGGACTCAAAGGCTTGGAGATGGGAGATTGGATCACTTTCCCCAGTAAACATAGGTGACGGGGCTCTCTAAAGCCGTTGGGAATTGGCTCCCAACGGACTTTATCAGTAAAGGGAGAAGGCTCCTCCACTTCAACAGCGTCAGAAGGAGCAGAAAAGGCAGCAGCCAGTAGAGGCTGAAGGATAAGCATAATCCTCCTGAAAGTTCAAGGCCTGGGCTGGAGGTCCTTGAGCTGCTGCTCTGAAGAAATCCTGACGAGCTGCGAACTCCCCTACCTGAGGTCGCACAGGAGCTGCGGGCAGAGAGGTGGCGCGGTCAAGGGGTGACCGTCAGCCAAGCGGTCAGGGGTAGCGACCTGACCAGGCTGAGGAAGAATCCTCTGAGAGATCGCAGCCAGAACCTGGTTCATAGCTTCGAACTGCCTGGCGGACTCTTGTTGAGCCTGAGCGGTCTTTCGGCGAGCTCGGGCGGCCTCTCGAAGAGCTTGCTCGATGCGAAGTTCAAAGCGATGCTCCAGGGCTTCTAGGGAGGCCGGATTGCTCGAAGGGCGACCGCTGGGAGACCGACGAGAACGATTATTGCGGTCTGACATCTTGGATGTCCGTTGACTTCACCTAAACACTGCAATCTGAAGGTCGCGTGTTCGTTCTGTTAGTACAAAAAATGTACCTCCAAGACTCACGCTAGAAAGAGACGGGGGGAACTGTGGAGTGTCGGTTACTTGGGAAGAAGTTTGTCAGAAGAGAGATCTCTAGAGGAAAAAACTGCTTGGGATTCATCTCAAAAGGAAAACACAGGGAGTAACTAAATCAGGTCAGAGTGAGAGGTAGAAAAGTGACCAAATTCGAGACCGCTTACACAGGTCGTAAGTTGGAGGCTCGAAGCAAAAATCTCTTTTCTGGTACCCTTACCCCTCTATTTATTGACACGGAGGCTGCCCAAACGAGCAGATCAAAAAATTACGGGTTGCCCGGGATACAGGAGAGCCAGGGCAGAGATATGGGGTGCTAATAACAAAAAGGAGAAAAAACACCAGACCGCGCGGTCTGGCGGTCTGACTGGAATTTGGTTGCCTGTTCCTTGGGAGGATTGTTGAAGAGGAGACAGGCGGTCTGGGCGATCTCCAAATACTGAGACCGCTGGAATTGACCCTTCTGACTGACAGTGAGAGGTCGATAATGTAATAACCTGAAATTAAAAATAAAATAAGAATAAAAATAAAAATAATAATAATCCTAATAATACCTATTCATTATCCCCTTCAGCCGACTCCACCGCCTAACCTGCTCGATAAAACGACTCGATCCCCCTTCCCTCTCTCGTACGCAAGCCCAGCCGAGCCCACCTCTTGTAAGAAACCCCCGATTCCGCCTGTCCGCACCCTCCGCTTCCGATTCCGACGCCTCCTGTATGCGACCCGCTTCCCGTTCGGCAAGGAGAAGTGCCGCACGCCTCCAGTCGACGCTCCCAGCTCCTGTTTCCGCTCCAGGAGAAGCCGCAGCCCCCGATTCCTCTCTCCCAGAGGTTCGGCAACCTTCTACAGCACCGGCAGAGATCTCCCAGCTCCTTCCCAAGGGCCGGCAGCCATTTTCTACGGCTGAAACAAGGTCGGTTGCACCTTACTGCTCCTTCCCTAAGGCCGGACAGCCCTCCTTGTTCCTCCTGAAGGGCTGACAACCCCTTCTGCCGCCTCCTGTGCACTTGACAGCCCCCTCAAGGGCTGATTTCAGCTTCCCCCCCCCCCCCCCCCCCTCCAACAGCCGGAATCAACTCCTCCAACCCTCTTTTCCCCGTTTTGGCGGAGAAATTGCACGAGGAACGTCTAGAATTCCCTCCTCTCGCCTCCGGAAGCGCGAATTCGACGCGCTTTGGTAATAATTCTGCCCCCTCTGTGTTAATTTGTACTTTTTCTGAAGTTTAGGGCATGTGCTGCGTTCCGAAAAATTGTTCGGACGCGATTCGCAGATTTTCGTCGTTTCTATGCTCGGTATCCGTATTCCCCGGTGACGGTCGTCGTCTCCTTTCGCCAGAATATGCGAAGCCCCCTCCGATTTAGGGTTTTCCCCTAATCGCAGCGCCGCCAAACTCCGATTCCTGCGCGGTATCTCGCTTAACCCACTCCTACTTGCAATTCCACATTTATTTAGCCGTGCTATCGTAGCCGTTTAGCTAATTTGTCCATCACCTATACTTTTGCTCGATCAGGTTGTTCGTTCGTTTGCGTAGCGCACCTGCTACCGTCAGTCTCAGCCCGATCTCAGGCAAGTCGAGACCGCATCTCACTTGCAAACCATTTAATTTAAATTCTTGTATATGTTTAGAAATAGTACACCACTTACTGATAGTTGCCAACCACATAAATCGTCTATTCAGGCAAACACATAAGTAAAACATGTAGATATAGTATGTTCAGATGGTGCACCGCCTTGGCTTGAGGATACGGGTTCACAGTGACCTTATCTTCAGAACGCGGTTTTTGACTTTGGACTTGATATGACAATACATACATATTTCACGTGTTTTTACTTATGTCACTGCTCACTTCAGTTTTGTTTAGTTTTGTTGTACCAGTTTAGTTCTATTTTTGTTTAGTTTTGTTGTACCAGTTAGTTCTTTGTATAATGGTTCTGAGGCTTTTTCTTTTCTTGGAAATTGCTTTAGAGTTTGTGACTGCGCCACCTGCCCCCTGAGCCCGAGCTGTACATCTCCTTCCTTGGAGGTTTTGTTTTGCTTACATTCAGGTTCCCTGTACTTCTTTACTTGTACTGTTGGATTTCATTTCTGTAATAGTTCGTCATTTTCATGTACTGGGACAACTGTAATATATATGTCGATATGGAATAAAATTGAATCGCATTGCATGATCATTAGCGTGCCTGCATAAATCTTTTTATTAAAGTTTCCTCATATTTGAATCAACATCAATATATTGTCATAAACAATTCTCCTATTTTCAAGACAAATACAAATGAACTCTGCTTCCGCCTTACAGACATGGGGTTACATTCCCATGTCTGCGGCATCACGACCCGCCCGTAGCGCACGTCTCTTGCTCCGAGACGGGTCGTGACAGTTGGTATCAGAGCGAGGTTTGTTTCTAAAGATAAAAAGATTACCATTTTTAAAACTATGCATGCATCAATGCATACACACACATAGTGTCATCGGTTGATTTTGGCTGAGGCACGAACACGACACTCGTAAAGCATGCCACGAAGTATACGGGACATATTATGTAGTATGGGATGCATAATATGTGTTTGTATATGGACCTCATAGGGCGGCAACATGTTATTGTTAAGTTGTATGGGCGGCTTAACAATGCATGCGTGCTTAGTAGATTTTCTATTTTTACGTCGCATGCGATATTATGTAGTATGGGCTGCATAATATTTCATGTGTACGGCCACTCATAACATGCATTAAGGCGTTTTTAGATTGCATAGCATAACAGGCATAACATATCATAACATGTGCACCCGTGTTCAGCTAAAGATCCTCATGATGATACTTGTACACACATGGATTTAAATTGCATGTGATTCACCTATTGCATTTGCCTGATAATCATAACTGCAGTTGTCCAATGAAAATGCTGTAACTATTATGTGTCCCACAGTATAAGTGTGCAGACTATTTGTTTGACCTCGAATTTAACTCGATTCGCTTATGTCAATTTTAGATGGCTCCTAAACGCCCTCAGCGTAAAAAGCAGGCCGCTTTTCCTGTTGCAGAAACATCTAGTCAGGCTGCTGTTCGGCTTCTGCAGCAGCTTGTAGATCGTTCTACTCGTTTGGATGCGGAGCGTCAGCCTCCAGTTTCAGTCCCCAGTTCCGGTCAGCCAGAGGCACTTGGAGTAGCTACCATTCCTGGAGTTGCTCCTCTCGTACCTGTTCCTAGGCCCGACCTACGTGTCGTGGTCACCCCGCTTGCAGTCCGTCCGATAGCTCCTCCTATGGCGATGACGGACACTCTAGCCTTCATGAGGCTACATCCGCCTACCTTCAGTGGCGAACGTGACTACTTCGTGATCACGGAGTGGATCGCCCAGATGGAGAAGCATTTTGAATATGCCGGAGTTCCCGAGGTCCAGAAGGTCCTTCTTGCAGCCTATCAGTTGACGAATGCTGCATATACTTGGTGGCTTCAGCGCCGCACCCTCCCTGGTTCTTCCACCTTGACTTGGGGACAGTTCAAGGATGCTCTCATGGAAGACTTCCTTTCTCCTGTGGAGCGGGACAAGCTAGCCGAGAAGTTCCTATCCCTTCAGCAGCCTGGCAGGACAGTGACCGAATATGCGCTAGAGTTTGCCCGCCTTTCCCTCCTTGCTCCGGAGTTCGTGCCAACTGAAGCCAAACGGATCAGCCGTTTCGTGAAGGGACTCCGACCCGATATCCGCCAGCTGGTCTTAGCTCATGGCCCCACCACCTACTCGGAGACCGTGGGAGCTGCCTTACAGGTGGAATCCATTGAGCTGGAACGTTCTACGAAGAAGGTTCAGCATGGTTCGAGCTTTGCCGCCGCATCAGATCTCAAGCGGAAGGATGTAACAGTTCAGGAGGTGTGTACCTTCTGTCATAAGGTGGGTCACGATGCCCAAGTCTGTCGCCTCCGCCAGAAGAAACAGAAGATGATTGTTCCTGCTCAACAGCCGCAGACGGTTTCCTCTACATCTGCCGTCTGTTTCCACTGCCAGAAGCCAGGTCATCTGATTGCGGATTGTCGCCGCAAGCAGAATGCCTGCTACCGTTGTGGCCGGGTTGGACATCATATTCGGGACTGCCCAATTCCCGCTCAGCCTCAGCAGTCTGTCCCAGGAGCTCAGGCCAGGGGCAAAGCCGTGCTGAACGTCATCACTCAGGGCGAAGCACGCACTTCGACCGACGTCATCTCAGGTACGTAATGCATTTTATTTTAGGGTAAAAGTCTATTTGCAATCAACTTGATTAACACATGTGCTATTTCAATTTTAGGGAAATTTAGAGTCAATAATAAGTGGGTGCAAATTCTGTTCGATTCTGGTGCATCTCACTCTTTTATCGCACGTCTAATTATGGACCGCTATCAATGGCCTGGGTCGCCACTAGAGATTCCCTATAAGATCACAGTGCCCGGTCATTTGCATTTTTCAACTCAAGGTTTTCCAAAGTGCCCGATCTTGCTTGATGAATTGCGGGTCTCAGCCGACCTTATCGTTCTGGACATGTCAGAGTTCGACGTAATTCTGGGCATGGATTGGCTGGTCACGTACAAAGTAAAACTTGATTGCGTGGCAAAAAGGGTCAATCTCACCATCGATGGCACGGACTATAGTGTACATGTCCAGACCCGCAGTCAGATGAAGGTAATTTCTGCTATGCGCGCCACTCGCCTTCTTGGTCAAGGTTGTTCAGCTCATTTTGTCTATGCTTCCACTTCGGATTCTGTTTCTCCCCAGCTCGAATGTAATCCAATTGCCTCGGAATTTCCCGACGTGTTTCCTGCTCAATTACCTGGGATGCCTCCTGACCGAGATGTGGAGTTCTCCATTGACTTAGAGCCCGGGACGCGCCCTCTATCGAAAGCTCCGTACCGGATGGCCCCGCGCGAATTGGAAGAGCTTCGATCTCAATTAGATGAGTTGCTTGAACATGGGTATATTCGTCCTAGCTCTTCTCCTTGGGGAGCCCCCGTTCTTTTTGTGAAAAAGAAGGATGGATCCATGAGACTCTGTATCGATTACCGAGATTTGAACAAGGTAACGATCAAGAACAAGTATCCACTTCCACGTGTGGATGATCTCTTTGATCAGCTTAAGGGCAGTATCGTCTTTTCCAAGATCGATCTCAGATCAGGGTATCATCAGCTGAAGATTAAGGAATCAGACATTTCCAGGACTGCCTTTCGCACCCGATATGGACATTTTGAGTTCTTAGTAATGTCCTTTGGTTTGACGAATGCGCCTTCTGCTTTCATGGATATGATGAACCGCGTCTTCCGTGAGTATCTGGATAAGTTCATCATCGTGTTTATTGATGATATTCTGGTCTATTCCAAGACTCGTGAAGATCACGCAGTACATCTTAGACTCACTCTTTCCGCACTGCGTCAGAACCAACTTTATGCCAAGCTGGCAAAATGCGAGTTTTGGTTGGATCGGATTGCTTTCTTAGGCCACGTCATTTCTGGAGATGGACTTTCTGTTGATCCTGCTAAGATCTCTGCAGTTATGAACTGGAAGCGACCTGCTACCCCCACTGACATCCGCAGTTTTCTTGGTTTGGCTGGCTACTACCGACGTTTTGTCCAAGGATTTTCTTCTCTTGCCACTCCACTGACAAGGCTAACTCAAAAGCATGCTAGATTCGATTGGTCAGATCAGTGCGAACAGGCATTCGTAGAATTGAAGCAACGTCTCTGTACAGCGCCAGTATTAGCTCTTCCGTCTGAGGGGATAGAATATTCTGTGTACACCGACGCTTCTGGTATTGGTTTGGGCTGTGTCTTGATGCAAGACGATCGTGTTATTGCTTATGGGTCAAGACAGTTGAAGACTCATGAACGCAATTATCCCACGCATGACTTGGAATTTGCTGCGGTCGTGTTTGCATTGAAACTCTGGCGTCATTATCTCTATGGCGTGAAGTGTCATTTCTTTACCGACCATCAGAGTTTGAAATATATTTTTGACCAGAAGGATCTCAATCTTCGTCAGAGACGGTGGATTGAATTCGTAGCAGACTATGATTTGACACTCAGTTACGTTCCCGGCAAGGCCAATACGGTAGTTGATGCGTTGAGTCGTCAGGCCTCCGTCATTTCCTGTGCACCTATGTCAGCCACTCTGGCAGCCTTAATTGAAGACCTTGAACGGATGGATATATCTCTCTTACCTGAAGGTCAAGCTGATGCTCTTGGACACTCATGGGTGGAACAAGCAAAAGACTTGCAGTCATCAGACCCTGAACTCCAGCGTATTCGCCTAGGGGTCGAGCTTGGAACTCTTCCGGATTTCTCTCTCTCCGATGATGTCTTGCGCTTCCGAGGTCGCCTGTGTATTCCCGATGTTCCCGACTTACTTGATCGTATATGTCGAGAAGCGCATGAATCCCGTATTTCTGGCCATCCTGGAAATAATAAGATGTATCACGATTTGAAACAGATCGTGTGGTGGCCTGGTATGAAGAATTCCATAGCCCGTTTCATCTCTCGATGTTTGACTTGTCAGAAGGTGAAGGCTCAGCGTCAGCGTCCTGGTGGTCTTTTGCAGTCTCTGCCTATTCCTGAATGGAAATGGGAAGACGTTTCTATGGATTTCATCACTGGTTTGCCTCGTACTCCGAGAAAACATGATGCGATATGGGTCATAGTTGATCGGTTAACCAAGGTGGCTCACTTCATCCCTTATCGGGAAGGTCACTCTACCGAGAAAATGGCTCGAATATATGTATCGGAGATCGTCAGACTTCATGGGATTCCTTTGCGCATTGTGTCAGATCGCGACTCCAGATTCGTTTCGCATTTTTGGAAAGGTTTCCAACAAGCCTTGGGCACCGAACTCAACCCGAGCACTGCTTATCATCCGACGACCGATGGTCAGACCGAAAGGGTTAATCAGATTCTTGAAGACATGCTTCGGTGCTATATTCTGGATTTCAAAGGAGCTTGGGATGATCACCTACCTTTGGTGGAGTTTGCCTACAACAACAGCTATCAAGAGAGCCTCCGAATGGCCCCCTTCGAAGCCTTATATGGGCGACGTTGCAGGACTCCTCTTTATTGGACTGAAGTTGGTGAAAGGGTGGTGATAGGACCTGAGTTGCTTCAGGAAATGGAAGAAGCTACTAGAAAGACTCGACTTCAGCTCAATCGTGCTATCGAGAGACAAAGCAAATATGCAAATCAGCACCGCCGTCCGCTAGTTTTTGCTGAAGGTGATCAAGTATTCTTGAAGGTTTCGCCTTCTCCAGGGGTGAAACGGTTTGGTCGTCATCACAAGCTTAGTCCGAGGTTCGTGGGACCGTATACTATCTTGGAACGTGTCAGATCATCTGCTTACCGTCTTGACCTTCCTGCTACTTTGGCTGGCATTCACAATGTCTTCCACGTTAGCCAACTTCGGAAGTACATTCCTGATCCGAACCGTGTTCTGGAAGAGATTCTTGTTGTCCCTGAAGCTAATCTCTCGTATCCGGTTGAGCCCGCAAAGATTGTGGAATATCAAGAACGCAAGCTTCGAAGGAGAACCATTCCGATGGTCCGAGTGCTTTGGATGAACGGCAAGTCTGAAGAGTACACTTGGGAGCTAGAGTCTGACATGCGCAACAAGTATCCGCCCTTGTTCTCTTGAGCTTGGTAAGTCTCTGATCTTGTTCTCCTGTCCATTGTTATCTTTATTCTTAGTAAGCTGTACCCAAAACCCCATCTAGGGGATCCTCGAGAGTTTCGGGACGAAACTTTCTAAGTGGGGGAGATTGTAATAACCTGAAATTAAAAATAAAATAAGAATAAAAATAAAAATAATAATAATCCTAATAATACCTATTCATTATCCCCTTCAGCCGACTCCACCGCCTAACCTGCTCGATAAAACGACTCGATCCCCCTTCCCTCTCTCGTACGCAAGCCCAGCCGAGCCCACCTCTTGTAAGAAACCCCCGATTCCGCCTGTCCGCACCCTCCGCTTCCGATTCCGACGCCTCCTGTATGCGACCCGCTTCCCGTTCGGCAAGGAGAAGTGCCGCACGCCTCCAGTCGACGCTCCCAGCTCCTGTTTCCGCTCCAGGAGAAGCCGCAGCCCCCGATTCCTCTCTCCCAGAGGTTCGGCAACCTTCTACAGCACCGGCAGAGATCTCCCAGCTCCTTCCCAAGGGCCGGCAGCCATTTTCTACGGCTGAAACAAGGTCGGCTGCACCTTACTGCTCCTTCCCTAAGGCCGGACAGCCCTCCTTGTTCCTCCTGAAGGGCTGACAACCCCTTCTGCCGCCTCCTGTGCACTTGACAGCCCCCTCAAGGGCTGATTTCAGCTTCCCCCCCCCCCCCCCTCCAACAGCCGGAATCAACTCCTCCAGCCCTCTTTTCCCCGTTTTGGCGGAGAAATTGCACGAGGAACGTCTAGAATTCCCTCCTCTCGCCTCCGGAAGAGCGAATTCAACGCGCTTTGGTAATAATTCTGCCCCCTCTGTGTTAATTTGTACTTTTTCTGAAGTTTAGGGCATGTGCTGCGTTCCGAAAAATTGTTCGGACGCGATTCGCAGATTTTCGTCGTTTCTATGCTCGGTATCCGTATTCCCCGGTGACGGTCGTCGTCTCCTTTCGCCAGAATACGCGAAGCCCCCTCCGATTTAGGGTTTTCCCCTAATCGCAGCGCCGCCAAACTCCGATTCCTGCGCGGTATCTCGCTTAACCCACTCCTACTTGCAATTCCACATTTATTTAGCCGTGCTATCGTAGCCGTTTAGCTAATTTGTCCATCACCTATACTTTTGCTCGATCAGGTTGTTCGTTCGTTTGCGTAGCGCACCTGCTACCGTCAGTCTCAGCCCGATCTCAGGCAAGTCGAGACCGCATCTCACTTGCAAACCATTTAATTTAAATTCTTGTATATGTTTAGAAATAGTACGCCACTTACTGATAGTTGTCAACCACATAAATCGTCTATTCAGGCAAACACATAAGTAAAACATGTAGATATAGTATGTTCAGATGGTGCACCGCCTTGGCTTGAGGATACGGGTTCACAGTGACCTTATCTTCAGAACGCGGTTTTTGACTTTGGACTTGATATGACAATACATACATATTTCACGTGTTTTTACTTATGTCACTGCTCACTTCAGTTTTGTTTAGTTTTGTTGTACCAGTTTAGTTCTATTTTTGTTTAGTTTTGTTGTACCAGTTAGTTCTTTGTATAATGGTTCTGAGGCTTTTTCTTTTCTTGGAAATTGCTTTAGAGTTTGTGACTGCGCCACCTGCCCCCTGAGCCCGAGATGTACATCTCCTTCCTTGGAGGTTTTGTTTTGCTTACATTCAGGTTCCCTGTACTTCTTTACTTGTACTGTTGGATTTCATTTCTGTAATAGTTCGTCATTTTCATGTACTGGGACAACTGTAATATATATGTCGATATGGAATAAAATTGAATCGCATTGCATGATCATTAGCGTGCCTGCATAAATCTTTTTATTAAAGTTTCCTCATATTTGAATCAACATCAATATATTGTCATAAACAATTCTCCTATTTTCAAGACAAATACAAATGAACTCTGCTTCCGCCTTACAGACATGGGGTTACATTCCCATGTCTGCGGCATCACGACCCGCCCGTAGCGCACGTCTCTTGCTCCGAGACGGGTCGTGACAGTTAACTTCCGGGCAAACAGCGGCGATAGTATCCCGTCAAGCCGAGGAATCCCCGGACGTCCGGTAAGGATGTAGGAGTCGGCCAATGAAGGACCGCCGCAATCTTCTCCTCATCCATGGCGACCCCCCTGGCCGAGATGTTGTGGCCGAGGTAGCTCACTTCTGACGCCCCAAAGGAACACTTCTTCGGGTGGAGCGAGAGGTGATGGCGTCGGATGGTAGCCAGAGTGAGGCGGATGTGCTGAAGGTGATCCTGCCAGGAAGAACTGTATACCAAAATGTCATAAAAAAAATTAGAACGTGTCGATGAAGTACCGCTCGGAAAATGTCGTTCATCGTCGCCTGGAAGGTGGTCGGTGCGTTGGTCAGGCCGAAGGGCATGACCAAGAACTCGTAGTGGTCGTCGTGCGTCCGGAAGGCGGTCTTGGCGATGTCCTCGGGTCGTACCTGGATTTGGTGATAGGCTGCTCGGACGTCCAGCTTGGTAAAGAATCTGGCACCGTGGAGCTCATCCAGAAGCTCCTGAATAACTGGGATCGGGCACCTGTCCGGAATGGTGGCCTTGTTGAGCTCCGGGTAGTCCACGCAAAACCGTCAGCTACCGTCCTTCTTCCAGACCAGGAGGACCGGGCTGGAGAAGGGGATCGCACTGGGGAGGATGAGGCCCCCCATCAACATCTCACGGACTAGGCGCTCGATCTCGTCCTTCTGCACATGGCCGTAGCAGTAAGGGCGTACTGACACCGCCACAGCACCGGGTTGGAGGGGAATGGCGTGATCCGTCGGGCGAGCCGGAGGGAGACTAGTCGGGGCCTCAAAGATGTCGTCGAACTCGGCGAGTAATGTCTGAAGGTCAGTCGGGTGTGAAGGAGGCGGCGGTGCCGGAGCAGAGAGCGGCCAAAGCCATGCGGAAAAGTCGACGTCGGCAGTCCACTGAATCGCACGGGCGGAGACCGGGGAGCGAAGCAGAGCGGAGTCGCCCACAAGGCGGCGCGTCTGGCCCTCCTGGAGAAACTGCATAGTCATACTCTCCCAGTTGACTCGCACTTCGCCCAGCGTGCGGAGCCAAGCCACTCCCAGAATGGCGTCAATACCGCCGAGGCCGAAGGCGTAGAAGTCTGCGATCACCGGGCAGAACCCCACCGTTAGGGAGTGAGCGGTGCAACACCCGTGGGTCGGCCGGCGACGCCCATCGCCCAGACAGACTGTAAAATCAGGAGAGGGAACCAAGGGAAGGTGAAGTTGGTGCGCCAATTGGGCCGAGAGGAAGTAGCGGCTCGCACCACTGTACACCATGACCACAATGGAACGATCACGCAACGTGCCTGCCAGCTTCATGGTCTGAGGTCCCGAAACGCCGCCTACCGAAAAACAGGGCATCTCCAAGCGATGAAAAGTGGGCGAGGCGGTGTCCACCACGCCGTCACCGTCAGATAGCTCGAGGGCCTCGAAGTCCTCCAAGGTGACCTCCGAATCGAAGACGTCGATGATGGCGTGGAACTCCTTGATGGAGCACACATGCATAAGAGAGTAGGGCTGGCGGCACCGGAAACATAGGCCCTTGCTACGGCATTCGTTGTAGGTATTGTTGGAGATGCGCTGGGGAACCACCGGTCGGCCAGGTCGGTCTCCCCCAGGGGGTGGTCGTTGCGGGGCTGTCGAAGGAGGTGGCCGCCAGGGCGGCCGAGGCAGGGTGGCAACTGGCTGCAAGCACAAGCGCACTGGGGGCGAGGTCGGCCACCACCAGACGCGTCATGTCAAGGGCGTCTGTGACCATGCGGGGATGGTGCGTGCGGCCGGGAGCGGATATGGGGCAGTAGCCCCTGCTAAGAAGCCCAGGTAATGGTCGGGTGGCAAGCCGGGGATATGGGTGACCAAGGCTACGAACTCATCAATGTAGTCATCCAGGTCAGTTGTCTGGCGGACTTCGCATAGTCGCTCGATAGCGGATGAGCCAGAGTAGCAGATGCCATACCGCCGAATCATCTCATGTTTCAGCTCGGACCAGGATAGGCACGGGTTGGATTGGCGAAGCCACCGAGCCCAGTGGAGGGTCGAGCCATCCAGGCCAACCATAGCCGTAGACACCTTGTCGTGCTCCGGTGTGCAGTTGAGGTCGAATATTGCTCCGCGTTGGCGATCCACCCCATCGGGTCAACGCCGGCAAAAGAGGGAATATCGAGGGAGAGGGTGGGCCGGCCTGGAATGGACAGAGGAGTGGCCCCAGCGGAAATGGGCGACGGCCCGGCGCCGAGGAGAGAATCGTCGTCCGCAGGCGAACCGGAGCCGGACGCCGCGGAAATGGCGGCGGCGGATGCCTGGATGGAGTCAATCTTGGAGTGTAGGGCGAAGAGGGAGGCGTGCATGGAAGCAACGAGTTGCTCCTGAGCATCGACACGACGGCTAAGGGTGTCAGCAGCGGTATCCGGAGCGAAGTCACCAGAGGAGCGAAGGTTGGGGGCCATTTCAGCGACAGCCTAGGGCATGCAGCGAAGCTACGCCAGAAGGGAGGTTGGGAGCGGGGTCAGCAGAGGAGCAGAGGCGCTGCAGTGTTGGGACGAGCAGCAAGGCAGTTCTGGAGCTGGGGCTGGACGGAATCAGCGAAAACCGGCAGAGCTGGGCGGGGGCGCTGGACAAGCGGAGGAAAGTGTAGTCGGCGTATCCGGGCGCTGGACACGCGCACGAAGGCCGATCTGGGCGTTGGACGGCCAAACGACAGCAGAACCGGTGGATCGGGGTTGGAAGGGAAGGAGCAGGCTGGACTTCGGCGGATCGGTACCTGGCGCGGTCGATGCGAGTGCTAGGAGACAGATCTAAGCGAAAGCGGCGGATCGGTGGATGAGCGTTGTTGGGAGACAGATCCGAGCGGATCGGTATTTGTCGGACGAGCGTAGCCGGCGGAGACGGGGCCTGCACGAGCGAATAGTGACAAAACCGAAACTGGCGGAAAATAAGAGGCGCGGACGAGAGCGATAGCGAGCACCGGCGGCTGGATTGCGGGCGGTGAGGCAGGTCGGACAAAATATTACGATACCAGGGGAGGAATCCGGCGAGGAGGGCCGGCGGAGGAGAAGAGAGAAAGAGGGAAAGGGAATTGAGAGAGAAACTAGGGAGCAACCCTAAAATACATTCATCGAAAAGATCCCCAAAAAAGAATACAACACCACCCCTTATAGGCGCGGGATGCGGATAGCGAAAGTACGATGTTAATAGAAAAGCGTACACAACATAATATGAAATAACAAAAAGCAATTAACAATAATCATCCCGGCGGCGCGTCTTCAGTCTCTCCTCCTCCAGACGGACCCGTCGTCGTCTTCCACCGCGTGTAGACCCGCCACGGCGTCTCGTCGACGTGCGCGTCCGTAACATTCTGACACTGAAGGCGACCAGCTACGGGGTCTTATTCTTCACCAGCTCCTGCGTGAAGCTTCTGAGACGCTCAACAAAGTCCACCATTGAACTGACAAATTCGTAATAGTGCGTGGCGGATTTGGTAACCTTCCCTACGCTCCCATCCAGAGGACTGAAAAGGAGTGCAAGCCGCCTCGCCTGGAGGGGGACGAGCTCGAGCTCTACAAATTCTTGAGGGAGAAATCCATGGACGTCGTCTATCTGCGGCGCCAAGTGGACCAGCTCGCCTTCGTGGCCCTGGGGACAGGTTAGCCTACGTGAATGCCCGTCACTCTGTCTTCCATTTTTTGAATTCGCGAGGACCAAGCCTAACCGAGATCTCGTCTTTTTTCCTCCGGTCAAGGTTGCTGATGTCGGATGGTCGGCGACGTGTACGATTGAGTTTTTAGATGTCGGATGTCGAGGACATTTTAAAATGTCTGATTCCTAAAAAATATTTATATTATAAGTTATAACAACTTTGGATGTTTGATTCTATGCATCTGCTCTTTCCACCACCAGTAAGCATTAAGACAAAATGTTAGCTGCAACATTTTATACTTGAACTGAGTGGAATTACCTAGTATTTCTAACTATTATGGTATTTATATCATCACAAGTATATGTAAATAGCAAAGCATACGAAACATTGAATAGATTAATCCAGAAAATAAATTTCTCTTCAATCACAAAAGATTCTAAGGCCGACATAGCGAATTTGATCCAAAATGTCGGGCGACATAGCCGATTTGATTCGAACTGTCGGGCGACATATTGCAAAACGTCATAACCTTTATATTTTCATTATGCAAATCATTTTCTATTCAAACAGGACATGTCGACCGACATTTAAAACAGTCTCATGTAGTTGAGCGTTATCTTCCTGAGCACCCGCCTCATGACAGCTCGCGAGTACGATCGCGCGAGGTCTTAGACAATCCTTCTGTCCAGACCATTGATATAGGTGAAGACGAGTCGCCCTCTGCTTCTGACAGGGACAAGGAGAAGGTACACCTTGAGGCCGCCTCGACGAGTGAGCCGCGAAGGAAGAAGCAGAAGTCTGGGAGAACTCGCTCTCCACGCCGGGCGAGCCTGCCGCCAGAACCTTCCGCCCACGCAAATTTCGGGCTAGGGATGAGGAGCACCGACAAGAATGGGGATCCCCTGCTGATCTGGGACCCCTCGCTAAACAGGGTCTCCCTGTATGGGAGGACTCGACTCGACTTGGCTCATACAACTCCAACTCAAATATACGAAGACTCGTAATAAAATATGTGTAATAGAACCGGCAATGAATAGTGGGGACCCATAACAGAGTGGATATGTGCAAGTGCAACATCTACATAAGTCCAGATCATGAACAAGTATTATGATCTCTTATATACATTCTTATGGGATAGGTTAACCTGTTCCCACCTTCGAGTAATGTTGAAGAATGAAAAAGGAGCAAATTACCGTGCTGATAATCAATCAGATAACACATTTCCCACATACTTAAATTCTTTTATGTAAACAATCAGCTCTGAACCACTGTCTCATGGTATTCTCATAAAACTCTATAACTTGTATTACTATGCTAAAAGAAAGCATAGACTATTCTCGTCAAACTATATAGCTTGTATTACTATGATAAAAGAAAGCATAGACTATTCTCGTCAAACTATATAGCTTGTATTACTATGATAAAAGAAAGCATAGACTATTCTCGTCAAACTATATAGCTTGTATTACTATGATAAAAGAAAACATAAACTGTGAAAAGATGATTTAATTTAATCAATGAGTTTTAAGAACAAAAATGGAAATAGAACTATCATCAAAGACAAATCTTTACATATATTTATATTATGAAATAAGACAATGTAAGTACTATATGGCACGTTTTTAATTCATGAAACATCAAAACAAATCAGATGTCCAAAAGCGGGCAATGAACTAAACTAACCATGACTGTTTAGCAGCTCCCCCTCTTCAATTTCATCCATAGAATCTACATCAGTATTGCTTATAATTTCACTTTTATCACCATCATTAATCACGGCACCCTCAGATAACTGGCAATGCAATAAAATAACAACTTTCTTCAAATATGATTCTTGAAATTTCACATCAAGCTGGTGATTTGCCCTCTCATCATTTTGCATAGCTGTTAAAAAAGAATGAGCAACCTGAAAAAGGAGTTATAAACATAGCAATTTATTTGAAGGAATGGAAGTATAAAAATGTAACGAACTATCAACCATGAAATACCTTGTAAGCGCACCACTGACCAAGTTCAGCCAATGCGTAGTTGATAGCCCTCAACTTTTGGATTAGATTAGCAGCACCATCACTTTCAGTTCTTTCAGAAACACCATAGACAAGACGGAGTTCTTCTTTAGATCCAGCATCTCTGGCTCCCATAAACTGCCATTTGCTTCTCCGAGAACTAGAGCGTGCAGCTTCTTCTACTGTAGCTTCCATATGTTTTATTTGCTCATGAAGAGACCACAAGGTAGCAGCTGTGTCATAAAGCACAACAGTTTCTAGTGGCGTTGGGACATGTTTCTCCAGTTCCCTGCGATCTTTGATTGTGCATACAATAGAGTCAAGTTTGCTTTCAAGATTTCGAATCTTGATAGCACAATCCTCTTGACTAGAGACTCCTGCAAAGGATATGAATCTATAATTACTGATTCCAGGAAAGTGTAAAACAAAGAAACACAAGCACAAATTAAAAACATGCAAAAGGAGATGAGAGTGAAAAATAGTTAATGCCCAAAATGCTATAAAAGGAGCATCCAACCTTTCAAGTTAACAGGAGAAGCTGTCATACCAAAGACAGCTGGTCTTTTCTCCTTTGGAGTAGTATGATAAAACTCCGACATTACCAAAGAATATGGATGCTTTTTAACTGCATGGTGGCATTCATCCAAAATAAGAAGATGAATGGAATCCATTTTTATAATACTGTGCCTGAGAATGTTTAACAAAATTTGAGCAGTCATAACAAGGACCTGCAGCAAAAGCATTCATTAAAGTAATTGAAATAACAGTCACAATGTAAAACAGAAAGGCAATACTGCGGATCCATTGTAATAAATCGTGAAGCCATTAAAATTTTTAACATGAATAATTTTTCAAGCCTCCCCTTTAAATGATATACAAGGCCAATGTTTTACAGTAACATAGTAACATGAAATGAGTTTATACTTCATTTAAACAAAGGAAATTATTGATATAGGAATCACATAAGAATTTGGTGCTTGCAACTAAGATCTATTATGACTATCATGCGGCCATGCAGGTATACCATCTAAACAGCATCATAATTCCGATCATCCCATATTCACATTCATATATGAAAAACTAACAAGTGCTTGAAAAAATGTCACAAAAGGGAAGAATGAGATAGAACACAAATCTAAGTGGCAGTGTACATAGTTTGTCTATAAACTTACCACGGGGAGATAACAGCGTACAAGAGTAATGAAAAAACCATGTGCCAAGAGGCTTCTCACACATCAGGATGAATTAACACCTTGCCATGTTACTATGTGAACCAATTGATGCTTCATTATAAATGTGCTAAAGCCAAACAACTAGATGACCAAGAGGTTAATGGGCTAACATACACCTACACATGTATGGCAGCTAAATCATCAAACAAGTCATGTGATGAGGATCGTGTCACACAAGGGTCTACATGACGATCAAAGTCATTCATTTTGTGTGGACCAACAATCCATAATCCTTAGTTTTTTTTTTTAGTTTTTTTTTTGTGTATTTTGGAGACTGTCGTGACTAGAGAATCATGGCCGTCTATGGTGGATCTAATTAATCTATAAATAGAGGTAAATGGTTCATTTTAAAGGCATCGAAAGTTGAAGGAAAAATTCATCCTCTGGTCACCTGGTGCGGAAGCCGGACTCTAGGTGCCGAAATCTACACTTCCCACTCCTCCTGCCCTCCTCGATCAGACACCCCTCCTCTCCCTCCCTCATTTACGGAAACTACCTATGCCACCAGCCACCAGTTTGTCGGCTACCAAGTGCCAACCACCTCCACCTTCCCACTTCTCCACTACTCGATAGCAAGACCCCAATTATCCAAATAACTACCCACAAATTCATAATTAACCACTAACCCCACTCATAAATACTCGCAAATTCAACCCCCTTACCAATTCTCCTCAAACTAGCTGACCCACCCTTCCCAAACCATAGACCGCACTCTCCACCCTCATAACCAATTCCCACGATTTCCCAAATCCACTGACCGGTCATCTCCTCTTCCCAAACTCGCGCTACAGCCCCTCAAATACCTCAGCCGATCACTCCTCTTCTCCTAGAAAGGCTAGAAAACTGCTGGGCAGACCATAACCACCCCTGTTTCCGCCCAGAAGAGGACTAATTCTGCAATCCAATTATTCAAGTTCTGGAATCAGTCCCTGAACCATTGCAGCCTCTTCCCCTCCTTTAATTCTGTACACCACCGCCTGATATCTGATTCCCGGACCCTGGATTTCCAGCCCAGCAACAAATCAGCACAAGCCTAGTCACCGCGTCCCCTGCCACCGTCAATCAACTCCCTGAAATCCCAATCCAGCATCCAAATAATCCAATTCTTCCTTCTAAATCCCCACTGGAAGGCCAGATTCAGTTCAGCATTGTTTCTCCAGCCACCAACTTCTCATGGGACATCCCCCAAGCCTTCTACCCTATGAGCGATTTGAGTTTATTACTTTGTAATTTTTTTGTTGAATTTTGTGTAAATTCACTATTTTTTTAAATATTGGTTTATAATCATTGTGCCCAAGTATCTTGCGACTTTCCTGGCTTTATTCTCCTGGGCATTTACTCTCACGTACTGTCGCATGTATAATACTTTACTTGTTCTCTTACTAGAGACTCAATTTGAATGTGGCTATTGTCTCATGTTGTTTATAAATTCTTTTATTACAAGTGTAGTTATCGGATGCATATTTACTTCATATAGTCATCTTTAGTAATCTCCTGACAATACATTAGAAATGCCCTGCATCACCATGTCATCCAGAATGGAGACCATTGTAACACCCCATTTTTAGGTCTGACGCTTTGGGTGAGCTTATAGTCATGCCTAGCATCTTGTGGAGGTGTAGGAACTTAATAGAAGGATCTCCTGGCCTACACGGTTTGACACACGGCCGTATACCCATGCCGTGTTCAGCAAACATGTAGCTGCCAAGGGGATTACCCTCTAGAAGAGGATGGTGGATCGGTGATCGTTGACCATTGGGTCCGATCAATGATCGGCGATCCGTGACTGTTGGGTCTGATCGGCCATTGGAGATCGTCGGCCGCTGGGTCCGATCGGCGATTGTCGACCGTTGGGTCCGATTGGAGATCGTCGACTGTTGGGTCCAATCGGCGATCGGCGACCACTGGGTCCGATCGGCGACCGCTGGATCCGATCGGCGATCGTCGACCACTGGGTCTGATCTGAGATCGTTGACCGCTGGCCTCGATCAACGATCGACGACCGCGGAATCCAATCGGCGATCATTGACCGCCTATGGCCGGTCAACGATCTTTGCCCGCTTATGGTCGATCGTTGAGCGCTTGTTAGGTCAGAGGAACTATGTGCGGCTAGCTCAAGAAAGTGAAATTAAGTATTTTGTTCGTTTGGAACCGTGGATCAAGAGGATTCTGATATGATAGTTGGGACTTTCCCTGAATCCCCCTAGGTCAGAAAGAGGAGTGCTAGGACTTGTTTTTCATTCCTTCTAGAGTGTGAGAGCGAGAGAGGAGAAAAGGAGGGTGACGACCAAGGTTATGGACAATCTCGCCGCTGGAGACGACTAGGAGCTCCGAAATGAGTTTATGCTATGACGTTGCATATAAACTTCTCTAGTTGCGTATCGGGAAATGTCTCTGAGGAAAACGGCGTATTAAATGTGGGGTTGCGTATTCCAGGGGATCTTGGGTATTCCTAAGAAAGTCTCGTGTCGATGGCCGTTAGAAAGAGAAATCGTGGTTGCCACAGCGTGTAGATGTTTAGAACGTGATTGTCGTTCGTTGTCCATGAGGGTAGTCCCTTTAATGATTGGATTGAATGCATGAATTGCATCTTCTCTGCAATTGGCTCCACTCATGTCTTATCCCTGATACATCCACCTAATCATTCTCATCTCCGCAACTCCCATTGTTTGCTCATAAACACAATTCACTGCCCAACACTCGGAACCATAGAGCATCGCTGGTCTAATTGCAGTAGGGTAAAACTTGCCTTTAAGTTTTAATGGTACTTTACAATCACATAAGATCTTTGAAGCGCCTCTCCACTTCAACCAAACTACTTGGATTCTATGTATCACATATTTATCAACACCTCGATCTTTTTAAACTATCGATCCAAGATATTTAAAGCACTCACTGCAGGAAATATCTTGATCACCAACTTAATAATCAATGTTGTAGATATCGGCCGACATGTCTGACATGTAGGCCGACATGTCCGACATGTAGGCCGACATAAAGGTTTGGGACCTAAAACGCCACATTTACGTTTTAAATTTGGGGCGCAACGTCCGATATATCGTCTGTAACCGATATATCGCCCAAGAAAACGGCGATATATCGACCCATTTTTATATATAAAAATTTTATTTATTCAATCGTTTACCTTTAACTCTCCCCTGTCGGTTCACTTCATTACGAGCACTCTGAATCGTTCTCCTATCCTAGCTCTCCCTCGATTCCCTCGCGCTCTCCGTTGGTGCTCTCCCTCGACTCTCTCGCGCATCGGAAAACCTTTTGGATGCTTTGTTCCTTTTGAGAAATTAATTGATGAATAGAATGTTGGATACTTGGATGCATTGGGTTCTCTACTTTGAATGATAATGATAACTTTGTATACTACTGATGATGTAAAATGTCGTTGGATAAATAAAATGTTGCATGGATAATTTGAAAGATGACTGAAGATCTAACGATCTAATGAAGTTATAGGGGCTTTTCTGATGTTGATTTTTTTCAACTAATCAAGTAATTTTAGTTATTTTTTTCAGCGATCTAATTTTGATTATTTTTTCAACTAATCAAGTAATTACTAGTTTTACAAATTCCCTATCATTAAAATATTGTATGTTAAATGTTTCATATATCTTTTAATATTTAGAAGTTCAATATGTTGTAAAATAGTTAGTATTGTGATATGTATAAAAAAAATAACATCTAATTATATATATAATTAATTAATTATTAAAACCCGATAAATAAAATATCTCTGATATATTCCCCGATATATAAAAAATCGACATGAAAACTCAAACCGACGTGTCCGCGACATCCGACATCTGAAACCTTGTTAAAAACGAAATTATCCATCTATCTTGCAATGCTAAATTTAAGCTCCGTATACTCCGTCTTTGCCCTGCTCAACCTAAAACCATTCTTTTCTAAAATGTCTCGCCAAGATTCAAGTTTCGCGTTTATACCCTCACGCGTCTCATCGACCAAAAGGATATCATCCGCAAACAATGAGAGATATCTTCTTGATCTAAAGAAAGCAACATCAACCCTTCAGAACGAGATGAAGGAGAGACAATCAAGAAGAATGAGAATAGAATTAGAGATACCAGAAGAGATTCAGAGAGAGAGAGGAAAAAGAAGAGCTTTCTTTCTGTAGATCTTTCTAAATTTGGGGCGCAACGTTTTAGAAAAAACGGCCGATATATCGTCTGTAACCGATGTCGCCCAAAAAAGGCGATATATCGGCCCATTTTTATATATAAAGAAATTTATTTATTCAATTATTTACCTTTAACTCTCCCCCATCGGTTCACTTCATTACGAGCGCTCTGACTCGTTCTCCTGCCCTAGCTCTCCCTCGATTCCCTCGCGCTCTCCATTGGTGCTCTCCCTCGACTCTCTCGCGCGTCGGAATACCTTTTGGATGCTTTGTTCCTTTTGAGAAATTAATTCATGAATAGAATGTTGGATACTTGGATGCATTGGGTTCTCTACTTTGAATGATAATGATAACTTTGTATACTACTGATGATGCAAAATGTTGTTGGATAAATAAAATGTTGCATGGATAATTTGATAGATGACTGAAGATCTAACGATCTAATGAAGTTATGGGGGCTTTTCTGATGTTGATTTTTTTTTCAACTAATCAAGTAATTTTGGTTATTTTTTCAACGATCTAATTTTGGTTATTTTTTCAACTAATCAAGTAATTACTAGTTTTACAAATTCCCTATCATTAAAGTATTGTATGTTAAATGTTTCATATATCTTTTAATATTTAGAAGTTCAATATGTTGTAAAATAGTTAGTATTGTGGCATGTATAACAAAAATAACATCTAATTATATATATAATTAATTAAATATTAAAACCCGATAAATAAAATATCCCCGATATATCCCCCGATATATAAAAAATCGACATGAAAACCCAAACCGACGTGTCCCCGACATCCAACATCTGAAACCTTTTAAAAACGAAGTTATTCGTCCATCTTGCAATGCTAAATTTAAGCTCCATATACTCCGTCTTTGCCCTGCACAACCTAAAACCATTCTTTTCTAAAATGTCTCGCCAAGATTCAAGTTTCGCGTTTATACCCTCACGCGTCTCATCGACCAAAAGGATATCATCCGCAAACAATAAGAGATATCTTCTTGATCTGAAGAAAGCAACATCAACCCTTCAGAACGAGATGAGGGAGAGAATCAAGAAGAATGAGAATAGAATTAGAGATACCGAAGAGATTCAGAGAGAGAGAGGAAAACAAAGAGCTTTCTTTCTGTAGATCTTTCTATATATAGATCCTCTGCCAAGGTCTTTTTTTTTATTATAACATGTCAAAATTGTGATATACCAATTTTGATATTCCTATTTAGTGGAATTTTCCACCTTAAATCATTACTTAATTATATCAACAATGACTTGATTTGAATCCATCATAATCTTAATTACAGTCTGATTTAACTCAAGAATCTATAACTGTCATTCTGTGATTAATCGACATAAGGCTTACTTATATGTCTATTATTATTTGACATGTCGATTATGTACTGAACTGAAAACTTTATGCTCCGATTTCTGTTTGCATACTTATATTTTGGAGGAGTCGACGCTATAGATTATTTCTCGACGTAAGTTGCCTGGTTTCAATGTTATTCCTTAACCCATTCATCTGTGCTTCTGCCTCTTACCTGTGAAGTACAAACAGACATTTGACTTTTCTATACAGACTAAAGACACATCCTAAATCACTTAATTAATCTGAAATATTAAAACAAAAAGTTTTTCCCAACACACGCACTCTCCAATATTGTGGCTGCCTCGTGGTTGTAATTAGAGATCAGTGGAGAGATGAGCATCTCTTCCAACTGAGACGTTATAGTCACCGCCAAGGCTGCTTCAAGAGCCATCAAACTTGACACCGACATGATATGCATAGAGCTTTTTTTCCAACCTCTCTTTTGGTGTCAGTCCCAACAACAACATCCAAAATAGTGCGTGGTCCCAAAGATTTGGCGATCATAGTATATCCTACATAAAAATTAATGGTTGTTGCGGTAAAGAGTAAGACAAAAGCACATGTTTTAGAAGATTTGAAGGTCATCAACTCAGAAGATCAAATGGCTTTTCGTTTACAACATATGATCCTCACTTGATTAGATCCCACGCTTTGCAATAGCTCGGTTGCTCGGGACACAAACCAACGACGAAGATACTACCAATTATCATCACAGATCAAGTCGTCAGATTAACAGGTGACAAATTACCAAACCGAGATAAATGAGTCAGAAGGTTGTCAATGAAGGGCCTGTTTGGGAGGTCTTTTTAGCACCATTTCATTTTCTGAAAAACGCCACCGCACTTTACAAATTATTTGGAAAGTTTATCGGTTGTTACAGCTATCGTCCCAAACTTATTTTCTCCTCTTATTGAAAAGTCATGGGTCTCCTGCTTTTCAACCTTTTCAGAAAGCATTTTCTCATCCTGATACACAGTTGACGCTGCGGAAAAATTTTCCTCCTCCCAATCCATTTCAACAACACTGCGGAAGCCCTAGCCTTTCTCCTGACGATCCAGTTCCCCGACGATCCATTTTTGGCTCGGGCGCGCATTTTCGGCCTGGGCGCACATTTTCCGCGCGGGCGCGCATTTTTAGCGCGGACACACATTTTTTCACCTAACACGCATTTTCCGTCCGAGAGTGCATTTTCCGCCCGGGCGCGCATTTTTCGCCCGGGAGCGCATTTTTCGCCCAGGCGTGCATTTCAACGCCCGGGCTTGCTTTTCCTGCCTTGGCGTGCATTTTCCGCTCTGGTGCGCATTTACCACCCTGGCGCGCATTACATAGATTCAAAAATCACATCCAAATGAAGGTTAGAAATCAAATATTGATGTTGTGGCCTGGATAGCAACTTAAAAGGATGATCACTTTGAAGAAATCATTCTACAGAAAAAGATCCAATTCCACTCCGCTTCCGGCATATAAACTAACATTTTTTTCATATTTAATGCCAAACAGAAACATAAGCATGGTAGAGAGGGATCTATACAATAAAAAATCATAGTACATAGATGCAATTTTTGACCAGACTAGGAGGTAAGAACACTAGCACGGCAATTAAAAGCAAAGCTATATAGAAACGAAAGAGGGGAGATGGAGGCCAGTTAAGAGCAAAAATTCACAGAATAAACAAATAAGAGATGCACCTGCTTGGATTCAAACTCACGATGCCATCTCCGAGAATCCCAGAAATCTTGTCCCATCTCGCCGCAGTAATGCCCGACCCTAAAGCCAGTCCGCTCTCGAATCACCTCCGCTTGCTGCAACAATTCTCTCGCATAATGCAAGAAATGTTAAAATCTATACAGACATGATTTTCATCAGAAGAAATCATCACTTACCTGGTAAACAAGAGGAACTTTGGGAACCAGGAAGATGGACAGCATTTTCCTGTTCTCCTCCAGCATATCAGCGCACAGGCTCTTCATAAGTAGCACGGCGATAAGTGTCTTCCCTGCTCCAGTCTCGAGGAAAGCAATCGTATTTTTCTTCTTTGCCTGCTCAAGTACTTCGAGCTGATACTTCCTCGCGTGTTCCTCGGGTGGTTTTTCCTTCTCCTCGCCTCTCTTCTCAGGGCTCCTACTCTCCTTCTCCGCGCTGTACTTCGTCTTCTTCGTCTCCCGGTTGGCTTCGGCATCCCAAGTGCCAGCCCTAAAGACTAGTTTTCCTGACCGGTGGTCCCTCTCCCAGAAACCTTTGTTTTCCCTTTCCCTAAACTCTACATCATCGCGCTCCCTTTTCCAGCCGCGCTCACCCACCCGCCGCCTCCTCTCATCCCAGTCTCTGACCCACCGCCGGCCGAGTGGCGCCTCCCTGTACCGCACGTGTCGAGATGCTTGGTAGCTCCTCTCCTCCGTCCGACAACTGCCTACTCGAGCTCTCTTCCCACACCTACCATCACCATTACCTGCATTCCCATCGTTGAGTTCCATCCGTGGCACCGACTCCCTCCTCACTACGGCCAAGCCGTTATCTACAATACCTACCCGATCCTCCGACTTCCTGTTTTCTACTGGGCTAATCACTGGCACAGCAGAAGGATCTATAGGCTGCACTGCAGCGTCTGTAGGGGGCACGGTGATGGACTGATCTCCATTGATACTCTCAAGAATCCGGTCTATTTCAAAAATGAATCCATCGTCCACTGTATGTTGGTCGAGGGACATAGGCAGCACGGAAGGGTCGAAGTCAGCAAACTCGATTCCGGAGAGTGCGTCCCCGTCCTCCACGGCGTCGAACCAATACGAAGCCGGGAATCCGGCCACCCCCGGTAATGCCGATTCGCCTCCCATCACTCCTTGACCGATCACGGAGAATCAAACACGAGAGCGAAAACTTGGACTACTTACCTCGCGGCCTGCAGACCAGACGAGCAAGTGATCATGCCCGGAGATCCAGATAGTGAGGCCACGTTATACCGTACAAATCACGCAAAGGAGGAGGGAGGGCGGTCCGGAGGTTTCCGGCCTCTTCAGTTTCCGGCCTCTACAGTTTCCACTCCTCTCCTCTCTCTCTCTCTCTCTCTCTCTTATCTTTTCGGTATCCCCTTTCCGAGGCTTGCCTTCAAACTCCAGGATTGGCAGGAGAGAGCTAGAGAGGGGGAGAGAGAAGAGTCCGAGGGTAGAGGAGAGAGGAAAAAGGAGACGGTGATTCTCTTTCTTTGAAGAGTCGGCACTGGTATCTGGACTGAAATCAGTACGAAACTACGACCGAGAGCCGGTTCGTAGCGACCGGCTCGTGACGGTGACGGCCCGATTAGCCCAAATTCTTGACCCAGGTCGGCCACTTCTGCTGCACGCCGGGAAAGAGAGAGAAGCCCGCCGTCGACAACGCTGGACTGGTGCCCGCGGGGCCAGCGGCAAAACTTTCGGTTTGCTCCTTTACACACCTCGCCTTTGGATCGGCCCCGCCGGAACGGCGTCCCGCCGGGCTGAGAGGAGGAGGGCTTCGTTTGGCGCGGCTTAATTGCTCTGATGAGTTTGGACAAAAACGCAATTACGAGGGAATGTATGTTGGCATGACAAAGGTTATGACCGCTATCAAGAAAATAAACTAGTTATGAGCATAAAATGCACGGAATTTTGTAGGTGAGGTCGGGCGTTCACGAACGGCGGTTCATGACCACCGCGTTCACGACCGCCACCACCGCGCTAAACGAAGCCTAAATCAAAGATTGATTGGCTCAACAAGGTTTAGAACTAACGAAGCCGGTGACGGCCCGATTAGCCCAAATTCTTGACCCTGGTCGGCCACTTCGGCTGCACGCCAGGAAAGAGAGAGAAAACGGCCGTCGACAACGGTGGACTGGTGCCCGTGGGGCCAGCGGCAAAACTTCCGGTTTGCTCCTTTTCACACCTCGCCTCCGGATCGGCCACGCCGCAACGGCGTCACGCTGGTTTGTCAAACGCAGCCTTCATTTCTCCCGGATGAGAGGAGGAGGGCTTCGTTTGGCGCGGCTTATTTGCTCCGGTGAATTTGGACAAAAACGCAATTATCTTATAATGTATGTTTGGCATGACAAAGGTTATGACCGCTATCAAGAAAATAAACTAGTTCTGAGCATAAAATGCACGAAATTTTGCAGGTGAGGTCGGGCGCTCACGAACGACAGTTCATGACCACCGCACCAAACTCTTGGCCCACCGGTCCAAATTCTTGGCCCTGCACAGCTCAGCGGCCGGCATTGGGTGAGGGATTTGTTATTAGCAGCTCAATTAAAAACAACGCAATGACAAATAGGGACTGACATTTGGACGAAAATGGCGCCTAAAATTAGAATTGGAGATGGCTTTTATTGTAATTTGACCAAGTCAAGTTCTAATGCCTCATTTCCATCTGCATGAAGAAGGGATCCTTAAATTTCTTTGGAATTAGGATTGGAGATCACTTTTATTGGAATTAGAGAAGTTTGAGAAAAAGAATGATGATTAGAGAAATAAGAGGACTTCTCCTGTGATGATGTCTTTATACTTTGGGCTTGTTTGGGAGAGCGGTGGCGGTAGGAAAATGAGTGGTAGGAAAAGGAGATATTGGAAAAGGTCCATTACAAATGAAGATTTGTTTGGGCAAACTTCGTTTACAGAGCTTTTCAGAAAAAAGAAACACATTATAAACTGTTTGACAACACTGGAGATATAAGCAAATAAAATAAATTCATAAATGCATCGTCGGGCAGAAAAATGCGCTTCAAGGCCAAAAAAGCGTGCCCGGACCGAAAATGCACGCCCTGGCCAAAAAAAGCGCGTCCGGGCAGAAAATGTGCGCCCTGACGGAAAATACGCTCCCGGCGGGAAAATGCGCATTCGGGAGGAAAATGATCGTCTGGGCCAACAATGCGTGCATGAACCCAAAAATGCGCTCTCGGGCGGAAAATGTGCGCTCGGGCCGAAAATGCGCGACAGTACCGAAAATGCGCGTCCGGGGAGATATTGCGCGCCAAACGAAAATTGCTCGTCCGAGAGAAAAATGTGTGTCTGTGCGGAAAAATGTGTGCACGTGCCAAAAATGCACGCCCGAGCCGAAAAATGTGTGCATGGGCCGAATATGCGTGCCCCGGCCGAATATGCGTGCCCGGGCCGAATATGTGCGCCTGAGCCGAATATGCGTGCCCGGGCCGAATATGTGCGCCTGAGCCGAATATGCGCGTCCGGGATGAAAATGCGTGCACGAACAGAAATGTGTGTCAGAGCAGAAAATGCACACTCGGGCGTTAAAATGCGCGTCAAAGCAAAAAATGTGCGCCCGGTAGAAAAATGTGCGCCCGGGCGGAATATGCGCTCTCGGGCAGAATATGTGTGTTAGGTGGAAAAATGCGCGTCAGAGCAAAAAATGCGTGCCCGGGTAAAAATGTGCACCCGGGGCAGAAAATGCATTCCCGGGCCGAAAATGCGCGCCCGGGCCAAAAAATGGATCGTCAGGAGAAAGGCTAGGGCTTCTGCATTGTTGTCGAACTTGATCAGGAGGAGAAAAACATTTCCGCAGCGTCAACTGTGTATCGGGATGGGAAAATGATTTCTGAAATGCTGAAAAGTAGGAGACCCGTGACTTTTTAAGAATAGAAGAAAATGAGTTTTGAGCGATAGCTTTTCCAACCGATACATTTTTCAAACAGTTTGCAATGTGCAGTAGCATTTCTTAGAAAATGAAATGTAGCTAAAAAACCCTCCCAAATAGGCCCTTCTAACTCGTTTATCTCGGTTCGGTAATTTGTCACCCATTAATGTGACGGCTTGATCTGTGATGATAATTGGTAGAATCTTCGCTATAGGTTTGTGTCCCGAGCAACCAAGCTATTGCAAAGCGTTGGATCTAATCAAGTGAGGATCATATGTTGTAAACGAAAAGTCATTAGATCTTCTGAGTTGATGACCATCAAATCTTCTAAAACATGTGTTTTTTGTCTTACTCTTTGCCACAATAGCCATTAATTTTTATGTAGGATATACTATGATCGCCAAATCTTTGGGACCACGCACTATTTTGGATTTTGTTGTTGGGACTCACTCAAAGAGAAAAGGTTGGAAAAAAAGCTCTATGCATATCATGTCAGTGTCAAGTTTGGTGGCTCTTGAAGCAGCCTTTGCGGTGAAGCAACCACAATATTGGAGAGTGCGTATGTTAGGAAAAACTTCTTGATTTAATATATCAGATTAAGTGATTTAGGATGTGTCTTTAGTCTGTATAGAAAGGTCAAGTGTATGTTTGTACTTCACATGTAAGAGGCAAAAGCACAGATGAAGGGGTTAAGGAAAAACATTGAAACCAGACAACTTACGTCGAGAAGTAATCTATATGCGTAGACTCCTCCAAAATATAAGTATGCAAACAGAAATCGGAGCACAGAGTATTCAGTTCAGTACATAATCGACATATGTCAAATAATAATAGACATATAAGTAAGCCTTACATCGATTAATCACAGAATGACTGCTATAGATACTTGAGTTAAATCAGACTGTAATTAAGATTATGATGGATTCAAATCAAGTCATTGTTGATATAATTAAGCAATGATTTAAGATGGAAAATTCCACTAAATAGGAATGTCAAAATTGGTATATCACAATTTTGACATGTTCAAATAAAAAAGAAAGACCTTGACAGAGGATCTATATATAGAAAGTTCTACAGAAAGAAAACTCTTCGTTTTCCTCTCTCTCTCTCTCTCTCTCTCTCTCTCTCTCTCTGAATCTCTTCTGGTATCTCTAATTCTATTCTCATTCTTCTTGACCGTCTCTCTCTCTCTCATTTTGATCTGAAAGGTTGTTGTTGCTTTCTTTAGATCAAGAAGATATCTCTCATTATTTATTAGGAAAAAGTTATTGATTTGATATAGCAAATTAATTAAGTAATTTAGGATATGTCTTTAATCTGTATAGAAAGCCAAAGTATCTATTTTTACTCCACAGGTAAACTGTAGAAGATCAACAGAATGGATATAACAAGAGTTGAAAGATCTCTATTTAAGTCAAGAATTAATCAACCCATGTCGAGAAATAATCGACGTAGATGATAAGGATCTTAGCTTACATCAATTTCTCCAAAGTCTAAAGCAAAAATTGGAGCATAAAGTATGAAGTATTGATATATGTCGAGAAGTAATCGATGTACAAGTAAACTTATTTTGATTAGTTAATATAATGACATTTTTGAATTCTGAGTTAAATTAGGTTGTGATTAAGATAATGATAGATTCAAATCAAGTCGTTGCAAATCTAATTATGAAAGGAATTAAGATAGTATATTCTATCAGAAAGGAACATTGGAATATTACAGTATTGTCATATTTAATTAAAAAGAAGAGTTGTCGACTAAGAATCCATATAAAAGGCTCTACAAAAAGAAAAGAATTAGTCTTCTTATTTTCTTCTTCTTCCTCTCTCAAGAATTCTTTTGTCTCTTCTCTTCTTGATTGTTGTCACAACCCGTATTTTCTCTGTATTAAATAATACGTCAGAGTAAGAGAAAATATGCGTCGTGATGCCACGCCGTGCAGGGGACAACTGCAGACGCTCAGGCAATTCTTACTCCTATTACTTATCATGAAAAATCTATGAATTATAATTTTGAAACATGATTTCAGTTAAGTTTATTAAATGTGTCTCTCGGTTCAGTGGATCAACTAATCTACGAATAACGGTGTAAGTAGAAATACGCAGCGGAAAATACTTGGTTTTATTCACTAATTACCCTATATGAACCTAACAATCCAATAATATAACATGATATGCAGACCTCTAGGTTTAGCATAAGTATGAAAAGACTTTTTTATAACCTTTAAAACAGAGTGAGTTACGTTTTGAAAAGAAGTTATGAAATATTGATATAAACCCATTTTTATACTTAAATACATAACATGCAATCCTAGCATAAAACCTCTCAGAGAGCAAGTAAACTACTCCAAAAGAGCAAGAAAATAACTAACAACTAGCAAAGTGTCCAAAATCAATAAACTCTATGGGTGTCAACAACCTGACACCAACCCACAAATCTAAATAGTATGTCTGAACTAAAACAAAAAAAACAATGAACATCTACCTCACAATGGTGAGAAGAAATAGGCAAAGCTGCTGCTACAACACTGAAACACCAGCTCTAGCTCCACAGACCGCTACTGCTCTGAACCTGAGACATTCATAAGAGAGAACGCCTCAGCAACAAGGTACAAGGGGCGGCGGGAAACAAAGCAAAGTAAACCACGGTCAACAGGGGTACCAACCCAAGACCAACTATACTAAAAGTAAAGTACGAAATGCATAATAAATAACAGTGGAAACATTTACGTGAAAATTCACATATACCTGATAACACCAAGAATGGTGGAAAGTCAAAAGCATATCTGCACATCTACAATATGAAAGTATGAAGAATACTATACTAGTTCTTATAATTAAGAATTCAGCAAACACCAACACTGGTAAGAATCTGGTGACTGTGGGGGGAATACCTCCACCAGCACACCCACAGAACAAACTCTACAAGGGCCCAAGGGTAAGGTGGTCTCATTGCCCGAAACACCCATACTGGAAAATATCCAGCAACTACGCTGGGAGATACCTCCGTCAGCACACCAGCAGTAAAATAAACAAACAACAAACAACCAACTCGGGTAAACTCCCGTAATATATCTAATTTAAGTGCAGGGCACTGTGGTGGTGGTTATAATCCACCAACACCAACATCCTTAAATCGACTACCGATAACTCGAGAATGGCACGACTGACTAGGCTAGATTTCAGGAAAAGGGGGCAACAAGGAGAAAACTGCTACTTGCAGCCCATAACCACTAAGAAAACCTTACATCCAGCCCGATTGCTAAAAACAGTGAGGAAGAAGCAATACTCCTCACTGAGAATCACTACCTGAACAAAGATCTCACTCTAGAAAAACAAGGGGAAAGGCAACCGTTATTCCTACTCCTATTACTTATCATGAAAAATCTATGAATTATAATTTTGAAACATGATTTCAGTTAAGTTTATTAACTGTGTCCCTCAGTTCAGTGGATTAACTAATCCACGAATAACGGTGTAAGTAGAAATACGCAGCAAAAAATACTTGGTTTTATTCACTAATTACCATATATGAACCTAACAATCCAATGATATAATATGATATGCAGACCTCTAGGTTTAGCATAAGTATTGTTGAAACCAGTAACCCGGTTTCAGCGTTCGAAAGGGGGATGCGGCTAACTCTTACTTGACCTAAGCTAAGACCCTTGACCGGTCACTAAGAACTGAGAGACCCTTGCCCTTGATGAACACTTGAGTCCACAAATGGACTACTTAAGCTGCAGCGCGGAGGTCCCACCACACACCCGGAAGCTCACTCGGAACTTCCCCTCCCAAGGCAATGCTGAGCCTGGGCACCTTGGAGGGCACTAAGGATCACCTCACCGTCCACCTTCAATGACAGGGGAAGGGGAGGGGTAGTGCTTGCTCACACGCGAGGGAGGGGGTAGGAACCAACCCAACCCAAGGTGCCCATGGGGGTCTATTTATAGACTTCCCAAAACTGGGCTGCGGATAGCCAAAATTCCCCTATCCGCAGCTCAACCATGACCCTGAACGGACAACGCAGGAAGGGGGGCGAATGGGTCTCGAGGTGCCCACTTCCCCATTCGCGATAGATCCTACCTGCCCCCCCCCCCAAGGGGGCCGGGCGAGTGGGAGGGTCCCTCCCACTCGCCCAAAGGGGGCCGGGCGAGTGGGAGGAGTCCTCCCACTCGCCCGAAGGGGGTCGGCGAGTGGGAGGGCCTCTCCCACTCGCCCTAAAGGGGGGCGACGAGTGGGATGCCCCTCCCACTCGCCCGGCGAGTGGGTGGACTCCTCCCACTCGCCTAAAGAGGGCCCGGCGAGTGGGATACCCCTCCCACTCGCACAAAGGAAGTTGGGGGAGCGGATGCTCCCTCCGCTTCCCCCGCCACCTCTTCTTGCCTTGACTGGTTTTGATCGTCTTTGAGCGGTCGCTCTACTTGCCTCGGCCACCTTTACTATCTCGACCTCATCCGCGTCGGGTCACACCGACTCGGAAAATATGAGGGTTGTACACAATCCCCGCTCTTTTCGAGCTTGTCTCAAGCTCGGAAAGAAAGTCCAACCCACCTATTTGACGAGTAGGTGGGACCTGGGGGGGATCCGCGAAGGGACCTGCCAACGGGATACCCCTGCCGAGTCCTTCGGCTGAACCTGACTTGAGGCGAAAGGCGAACCTTTCTCCATTAGACACCCCTCCTGTGAGCCGAGCTCAACAGGAGGTGGAGAAAGCTCAACACCTTTAGGTCGAGCTAAACTCGACCGAAGGTGGAGGGAGACTCAACACCTCTAGTCGAGCTGAACTTGACATGAGGTGAGGAACGGACCTTTCTCCACTAGACACCCCTCCTGTGAGCTGAGCTCAACAGGAGGTGGAGAAAGCTTAACACCTTTAGGTCGAATTGATCTTAACCTTGGGTGGAGAAAAACTCAACACCACTAGTCGAGCTGAACTTGACATGAGGTGAGGAACGAACCTTTCTCCACTAGACACCCCTCCTGTGAGCCGAGCTCAACAGGAGGTGGAGAAAGCTCAACACCTTTAGGTCGAATTGATCTTAACCTTGGGTGGAGAAAAACTCAACACCTCTAGTCGAGCTGAACTTGACATGAGGTGAGGAACAAACCTTTCTCCACTAGACACCCCTCATGTGAGTCGAGCTCAACAGGAGGTGGAGAAATCTCAACACCTTTAGGTCGAATTGATTTTAACCTTGGGTGGAGAAAAACTCAACACCTCTAGTCGAGCTGAACTCGACCTGAGGTGGAAGGCGGGAACTCCATACCTACCAGGGAGCCGAGCTCACCTGGTGGGGGAGGAACTCAATACCTAACAGGGAGCCAAGATCACCTGGAGGTGGAGGAACTCAACACCTAACAGGGAGCCGAGCTCATCTGGAGGTGGAGGAACTCAACACCTAACAGGGAGCCAAGCTCACCTAGAGGTGGAGGAACTCAACGCCTAACATGGAGCCGAGCTCACCTGGAGGTGGAGGAACTCAACACCTAACAGGGAGCCGAGCTCACCTGGAGGTGGAGGGACTCAACACCTAACAGGGAGCCGAGCTCACCTGGAGGTGGAGGGACTCAACACCTAACAGGGAGCCGAGCTCACCTGGAGGTGGAGGGACTCAACACTTAACAGGGAGCCGAGCTCACCTGGAGGTGGAGGGACTCAACACCTAACAGGGAGCCGAGCTCACCTGGAGGTGGAGGAACTCAACGCCTAACAGGGATCCGAGCTCACCTGGAGGTGGAGGAACTCAACCCCTAACAGGGAGCCGAGCTCACTTGGAGGTGGAGGGACTCAACACCTAACAGGGAGCCGATCTCACCTGGAGGGGGAGTAACTCAACACCTAACAGGGAGCCGAGCTCACCTGGAGGTGGAGGAACTCAACACCTAACAGGGAGCCGAGCTCACCTGGAGGTGGAGGGACTCAACACCTAACAGGGAGCCGAGCTCACCTGGAGGTGGAGGAACTCAACGCCTAACAGGGAGCCGAGCTCACCTGGAGGTGGAGGAACTCAACCCCTAACAGGGAGCCGAGCTCACCTGGAGGTGGAGATACCCAACACCTAACAGGGAGCCGAGCTCACCTGGAGGTGGAGGAACCCAACACCTAACAGGGAGCCGAGCTCACCTGGAGGTGGAGGAACTCAACGCCTAACAGGGAGCCGAGCTCACCTGGAGGTGGAGGAACTCAACTCCTAACAGGGAGCCGAGCTCACCTGGAGGTGGAGGTACCCAACACCTAACAGGGAGCCGAGCTCACCTGGAGGTGGAGGAACCCAACACCTAACAGGGAGCCGAGCTCACCTGGAGGTGGAGGAACTCAACACCTAACAGGGAGCCGAGCTCACCTGGAGGTGGAGGAACTCAACACCTAACATGGAGCCGAGCTCACCTAGAGGTGGAGGAAACTCAACACCTAACAGGGAGCCGAGCTCACCTGGAGGTGGAGGAACTCAACACCTAACAGGGAGCCAAGCTCACCTGGAGGTGGAGGAAACTCCATACCTATCAGGGAGCCGAGCTCACCTGGAGGTGGAGGAACTTAACGCCTAACAGGGAGCCGAGCTCACCTGGAGGTGGAGGAAACTCCACACCTAACAGGGAGCCGAGCTCACCTGGAGGTGGAGGAACTCAACACCTAACAGGGAGCCGAGCTCACCTGGGGGTGGAGGAACTCAACACCTAACAGGGAGCCGAGCTCACCTGGAGGTGGAGGAAACTCCATACCTAACAGGGAGCCGAGCTCACCTGGAGGTGGAGGAACTCAACACCTAACAGGGAGCCGAGCTCACCTGGAGGTGGAGGAACTCGACACATCCTCAGACCGTCTTCTCTTCTTGGAGCCTTACCAACCCAAACGAATCTACCCGACGAGTCACCCAGCGACCGACATCAACAAGCCCGGGCGAGTGGTCTCCAGTCGAGGACTCGACTTAAAATGAATCTACCCGACGAGCCACCCAGCGACCGGCATCAACAAGCCCGGGCGAGTGGTCTCCAGCCGAGGACTCGACTTAAAATGAATCTACCCGACGAGCCACCCAGCAACCGGCATCAACAAGCCCGGGCGAGTGGTCTCCAGTCGAGGACTCGACTTAAAATGAATCTACCCGACGAGCCACCCAGCGACAGGCATCAACAAGCCTGGGGGAGTGGTCTCCAGTCGAGGACTCGACTTAAAATGAATCTACCCGAGGAGCCACCCAGCGACCGGCATCAACAAGCCTGGGCGAGTGGTCTCCAGTCGAGGACTCGACTTAAAACGAATCTACCCAACGAGCCACCCAGCGACCGACATCAACAAGCCCGGATGAGTGGTCTCCAATCGAGGACTCGACTTAAAATGAATCTACCCGACGAGCCACCCAGTGACCGACATCAACAAGCCGGGGCGAGTGGTCTCCAGTCGAGGACTCGACTTAAAACGAATCTACCCGACGAGCCACCCAGCGACCGGCACCAACAAGCCCGGGCAAGTGGTCTCCAGTCGAGGACTCGACTTAAAATGAATCTACCCGACGAGCCACCCAGCGACCGGCATCAACAAGCCCGGGCGAGTGGTCTCCAGTCGAGGACTCGACTTAAAACGAATCTACCCGACGAGCCACCCAGCGACCGGCATCAACAAGCCCGGGCGAGTGGTCTCCAGTCGAGGATTCGACTTAAAATGAATCTACCCGACGAGCTACCCAGCGACCGGCATCAACAAGCCCGGGCGAGTGGTCTCCAGTCGAGGACTCGACTTAAAACGAATCTACCCGACGAGCCACCCAGCGACCGGCATCAACAAGCCCGGGCGAGTGGTCTCTAGTCGAGGACTCGACTTAAAACGAATCTACCCGACGAGCCACCCAGCGACCGGCATCAACAAGCCCGGGCGAGTGGTCTCCAGTCGAGGACTCGACTTAAAACGAATCTACCCGACGAGCCACCCAGCGACCGGCATCAACAAGTCCGGGCGAGTGGTCTCCAGTCGAGGACTCGACTTAAAATGAATCTACCCGATGAGCCACCCAGCGACCGGCATCAACAAGCCCGGGCGAGTGGTCTCCAGTCGAGGACTCGACTTAAAACGAATCTACCCGATGAGCCACCAGCGGCCGGCATCAACAAGCCCGGGCGAGTGGTCTCCAGTCGAGGACTCGACCTAGATGCTATCTTTAACTACTTTTGATATATTATAAATAAATTACATACCATTACAATGCGCTTCCTTGCGCTTACTCGGCCACATGCACGTTGGCCTTCTCATTCATCACTTCCTCCATCTCCTCAGCTTCCTCCCGGTCCTTCCGGGTATAGCTGTCTCCTCTCTGTCGAGGTTCTTCTTCCTTTCCTTACCTCCAGAAACTCTAGGCATGTGGCTGTCGCGTGGCCCTCCTGCTGATGGAAGTCACAGTACGACAATGCCATCATCCTTGCTTCCTTCCCTGCGCGACCCCTCTTCTTATTTCCTCTTTTTCGGCCAATAATCATGGTTTGCAGGGGGTAGGGTTGCAATGGCCTTGTGTCCGGCTGCCTCCCTGTTGGGTTGAACTGTCCCTCCTCCCCCTGAATGTTTTCTCTCCCTTGGAAATGGCCTCTTCCTTGGCCTCGAGGGGGTCCTCCTGGCGGCCTCCAGGTCGGTAGGGCGACTGGTGGTTGAAACTCCCAGCCTTGCTCCTGCCCAACGGGGGGTCCTTGGTGTCCCTGACTCCTCACCTCCTCCTTTCTTCTTCCTCCATGCTCTTTCCTTTCTTCCTCTGCTACCTAGGCTAACCTCGCCATGAACTCCTGGTTGGTGGCCTTGCACTCAATTTCCCTATCAGCGTGCTCCATCATCTCCTCGAAAGACAGGAGGGATCCCGAGTTAGACTCATCCTGAACAACCCCTGCTGCAGCCCAAGGGTGAAGGCTAGTTGCAGGGTGTGCCCGGGCACCTCGACGACGAGGAGGACCACCGCCTGGAACCTATCCATATAGCTAGCCAGCGTCTCCCCTGACTTTTGTCGGACCAAGAACAAGGCCTCCACCCCTTTCCTCCTCTTCTTCGAGGTAGAGAACCTCAACAAGAAATTTCGGCGTAAGTCCTCGAAGCTGTAAATGGTACCCACCGGGAGCTGGTGGAACCAATCTCTTGCCTTTCCCTGGAACATGACGGCGAAGAGCTTACATTTAAAGGCATCTGATATCTGCTTGATCGAGGTCATGTCCTCAAACCATTGAAGATGCTGGAGAGGATCATTGCTTCCTTCATAGTAGGACATGGCGGGGTCGCGGAACCCATCTGGAATGGGGGCTGACACGATCAGCTCGCAGAAAGGACTTCTCCACCCTCCCTGGTTGGACGGAGGCGTTCCTATCATCTCCCTGTCGGGGCAGCTGTTCCCGGACGAGCTGTTGAAGAGCACTCGTGCTTGGAGGCTCAAACCCTCCTCCGAGGCCGGCTCTCTTCCTTGCTGATGGGTTCTCCCCACTTCCATCGAGGGTGGTGTGGCGATCCTAGGTGCAGGTGGTGTCGAGCACTCGCCACGAGTGGGGGGTGCGGCCTGCAAGAGCTCCAGGATCCTTTTACTGAACTCGTCGAAGTCACTCTTCTTCACATACTCACAGGTAGGAGGTGGATCTCCCAACTCATCGCTTCCGGCCATGAGACTTGGCTCAGAGCTTTCCGAACTAACCGTTTCCACGCTCACCGCACCAGAATGTTGAAACCAGTAACCCGGTTTCAGCGTTCGAAAGGGGGATGCGGCTAACTCTGACTTGACCTAAGCTAAGACCCTTGACCGATCACTAAGAACTGAGAGACCCTTGCCCTTGATGAACACTTGAGTCCACAAATGGACCCCTTAAGCTGCAGCGCGGAGGTCCCACCACACACCCGGAAGCTCACTCGGAACTTCCCCTCCCAAGCCAATGCTGAGCCTGGGCACCTTGGAGGGCACTAAGGATCACCTCACCGTCCACCTTCAATGACAGGGGGAGGGGAGGGGTAGTGCTTGCTCACACGCGAGGGAGGGGGTAGGAACCAACCCAACCCAAGGTGCCCATGGGGGTCTATTTATAGACTTCCCAAAACTGGGTTGCGGATAGCCAAAATTCCCTTATCCGCAGCTCAACCATGACCCTGAACGGACAACGCAGGAAGGGGGGCGAATGGGGCTCGAGGTGCCCACTTCCCCCTTCGCAATAGATCCTACCTGCCCCCCCCCCCCCCCCCAAGGGGGTCGGGCGAGTGGGAGGGTCCCTCCCACTCGCCCAAAGGGGGCCGGGCGAGTGGGAGGAGTCCTCCCACTCGCCCGAAGGGGGTCGGCGAGTGGGAGGGCCTCTCCCACTCGCCCTAAAGGGGGCGGCGAGTGGGATGCCCCTCCCACTCGCCCGGCGAGTGGGTGGACTCCTCCAACTCGCCTAAAGAGGGCCCGGCGAGTGGGATACCCCTCCCACTCGCACAAAGGGAGTTGGGGGAGCGGATGCTCCCTCCGCTTCCCCCGCCACCTCTTCTTGCCTTAAATGGTTTTGATCGCCTTTGAGCGGTCGCTCTACTTGCCTCGGCCACCTTTACTATCTCGACCTCATCCGCGTCGGGTCACACCGACTCGGAAAATATGAGGGTTGTACAAGTATGAAAAGACCTTTTTATAACCTTTAAAACAGAGTGAGATTCGTTTTGAAAAGAAATTATGAAATACTGATATAAACCCATTTTTATACTTAAAATACCTAACATGGAATCCTAGCATAAAACCTCTCAGAGAGCAAGAAAACTACTCCAAAAGAGCAAGAAAACAACTAGCAGCTAGCAAAGTGTCCAAAATCAACAAACTCCGTGGGTGTCAACAACCTGACACCAACCCACAGATCTCAATAGTATGTATGAACTAAAATAAAACAAAACAATGAACATCTACCTCACAATGGTGGGGAGAAACAGGCAAAGCTGCTACTGCAACACTGAAACACCAGCTCTAGCTCCACAAACCTCTACTGCTCTGAACCTGAGGCATTCATAAGAGAGAACGCCTCAGCAACAAGGTACAAGGGGCGGCAGGAAACAAAGCAAAGTAAACTGTACAACCCGGGGTATTCGCCAGGTTGATAGGAGGGCGATATAGGAGGGCGAGATGAGTACTCGCCGAGTACCCACGAGACGACCTATTCTCGGCAACATGGAGGTTTGCGAGGTCGGATCCCGACATGCGGCCTCCAAGAGAGGGACTCGCGGACCAGCGAGCGAGGCACGCGAGAGGACAGCGAGAGCTCTCGCGAGTACTGTCCTCGCAGGCCCTTTGTCCCTAGGCCCATGAAGGAAATTATCCTTTTACCCTCGTGGCCTGCCAATAGCCCCTCCGAACAGCGTAGATTGGCTATCAGCAGACCAAATTTGGGGTGTGTATAGTAAAATCGAGAGGCGGATTCCTGCTATTTGCAGGCCAGATCAGAAAGTCTATAAATAGGATCCAAAGGGCACCTTTGGAGAGGACTTCTTGTTTTTGGAGCTTCTCTCTCCTCAGGCCTTCCTTGAGCTCTCCAAGGTGCCCGGGCTTCAGCTTTTGGCTTGGGAGGGGAAGCGCTCCAAAGATCTTCCGGGTGTGTGGTGGGTCCTCCTAGCTAAGCCTAAGGATCAGTGTCCAACTCCGAGACTCCGGTCTGTTCTCTCGCGAGATTAGTACGTGCCAGTCGCCCCCCAACCCGTTGGGGGCCCCGAACTCCATCGAGACCATTTATTGGTTTCAACATTTTTGGTGCGGTGAGCATGGAGTGCGGCTAGCTCAAGAAAATCTCAGGGAAAGCATGACCGGCGAGGACGAGCGGGACGCGAACCCCGGAGGCTCGCCACCCCCAGGAGCACCAGCCACAGTGGAGATGTTGGCGGATCTTAGCCGAGATCTTCTTGGAGCTTTTCAGAGCGCTCTCGCCACTGCGCTCGGCGGTTTCGCGACCCCGGCGCCCCAGGTGGCTCATCAACCTGGAGTCGGCGAGAGCGAGCCGGCTCATCGAGCGGGAAAAGAGGTGGCGGCCCAGGGAGGAGGTCGAGATCTGTCTGGGCGAGAGATATTCCCCAGCCCTGCTGGGGGAAGCGAGAATCCGGCAAGGGAGACTCTCGCGGGGGGAAGCTCGGCCAGGGAGGTCCCGGCGAGCTGTCCTATGACGAGATCGGCAGGAGTAGGGTCGCCCGAGGAGCTCGCGAGAAGGGTAGAGCAAGTTCAGAGGGTGAGTGGGGGAAGTCCTTTCTGCGAGATGGTGCTCTCGGCACCACTCCCCGAGGGATTCAGGGAGCCGACCATGATGCTGTATTCCGGCAATGACGACCCCATTTAACACTTGCAGTGGTTCGAGGATATGGTCTCGATCAGACCCATGTCGGAAGCCTTCAAGTGTCGACTCTTTGCTACTACCCTGATGGAGAAGGCGAGGGACTGGTTCCACCAGATTCCCTCAGGATCGATCTATACCTTCGAGAACTTGCGTAAAGGTTTTCTCTTACGTTTCTCCGCCATGAAGAAAAGAAAGAAGGATCCAGAGTCGCTCTTCGACATCAAGCAGAGGTCAGGAGAGTCGTTGGCTCATTATCTGGAGCGGTTCCGAGAGGAGGTTCTCCTTGTCCAAGAAGTCCCGGGGTATACCCTCTAGCTCGCCTTCACGTTGGGGCTGAGGGAAGGCTTCTTCAAGATGGACCTCAAGAAGAGGGCTCCTCAATCTTATGAAGAACTGATGGAGAGAGCGGCAGAGGAGGTAGAAGGGGAGGCAGCAAACCCCGAGTTCGCGAAGAGATTGGCACGGCTGAGCGAGCCGAAAGGGAGGCATCAAGAGCCAAGGAGGAGAGAGGAAGCGAGGGCCCCAGAGTTGGGATGGAGGCAGCAGGGTGGAGGAATGCAAGGCCCAGGGAGGGGTTTCCCCCACGGGGGAGGTAACTTCCAAGGAGGGCAGGGAAGACCTCACCAGCTGGGGTGGAGACAGGGCCCGAGGCCATTTCACCCCCCCCCCCCCCCTCATCAGGCAATGGAGATCGGTAGAGGAAGAGCAGGAAGAGGAAGAGTAGGGGGAGCCGGAGGAGCTGGCCCCAGAAGAAGGAACCGAGGAGTCGGGGATGAGGCAAGGGGGGTGGCGCTGCCGTACTATGACTTCCATCAGGAGGAAGGCCACGCAACGGCCACCTGCCCTGAATTCTTGGAAGTCAGAGGGGCGAGAGCCCCAGCACCACAGGCACAGCAAGGAGGATCAAGGATAGAGGAGATTCTGCCTCAGGGGGATGAGGATGAAAGGTGCGAGGATCGGGTGGACGTAGGGAACCGAGGAGGGATCGAAGTGATCCATGGGGGGGTGGGGGTCGAGGCAACCCGGAAGGCGAGCCTCCATGCCATGTATCATCGGAGTGTAGCTTCGACCTCCCAAGCCCCACCCCCTGCCGAGAAAATCACCTTCTCCCAGAAGGACCTGCCCGGTCATGAAGACCCGTTCTGCGATGCGCTGGTCATCCAGACAGCAATCGAGAACTTCACCGTCTCTCGAATCTTGGTGGACAACGGGAGCTCGGTCAATGTTATTTTCAAGAAAGCGTTCGACGAAATGAAGGTGGAGCCTAGGAGGGTGTTGGCTTCAGACGGCCCGCTGTTTGGATTCTCAGGAGAAAGGAAGGAAGTAGAGGGGGGAGTGGGACTCCATGTGACCTTGGGAGGGCAGTCCCGGAACTGCCATTTTGTGATAGTGGACGCCCCCAGTAGCTATAGTGCCATCTTCGGACGGCCTCTTATCAGCGCGTTCCGGTGTGTCCCGTCCACTTTCCATCAATGCCTCAAGTTCAGCGCGGGAGGAATCCAGATCCGGGTCCGGGGAGACCCCAAGGTGGCGAGGCAGTGCTATGTGACTGCCGTCAACACCATCTCGTGGATGGGAGAAGCGGAGGAGTTGGATAAGGTGTTGGAAGAAGTGGCCGAGGCCGAAGAGGAGGAGAGGTTGGAAGGAAGGAGGGGTGAAGGAGTAGTTCATGCCCATGAAGGGGTCGTTGAGGGACCCAGGGCGGGGGAGGAAGAAGGAGAGCAAGGAGAAGAGGAGGCCCCAGGGGGAGGGGCGGAGGAGCTAATGGAGGTAGGAGAGGAAGGGAGGAGAGAAGTGGTTCATGCCCAGGAAGGGGTCGGTGAAAGGCCCGGGGCGGGAAGGAAAGAGGGAGAGAAAAAAGAGGAGCAGCGCCCCTGGGGGGAGCAGTCCAGGCTAGAGGCTATAGATGAAGTGGTGGAGGTGGAGATCACCACTAAGGCCGGGACGATCGAGAAGATCAAGATCAATGGGGAGCTCAGCCCGGAGGATCGGGCAAAGATCTTGGCCTGCGTCCAGGACAATGTGGACGTCTTCGCCTGGAGCGCTGCAGAGATGCCGGGGATCGATGCAGACATGGCGTGTCATCGCCTCAACCTCGACCCCGGCGCTCGCCCCATCCGCCAGAAGAGGAGGCCCACGACGGACAAGCTGGAGGTGCCAATCCGGGAGGAGGTGAACAAGCTCCTCAAAGCTGGCTTTGTATCGGAGATTCAGTACCCAGGCTGGGTCTCCAATGTCGTAATGGTAACAAAGGGGGAGGGTAAGTGGAGAATGTGTGTGGATTTTTCTTTGCTTAATAAATCGTGCCCCAAGGACTGTTATCCCTTGCCTAGAATCGACGCGCCGGTTGACTCAGCCGTCGGTTTTTCTGTGATGTCTTTTTTAGATGCTTTTTCAGGTTATCACCAGATCCGCATGCACCCTCCCGACATTAAAGATGTGTCCTTCATCACCGGGGATGGGTGCTATTGTTACAAAATGATGCCGTTCGGTTTGAAGAACGCAGGGGCCACATATCAGCGTATGATGGATATGGTGTTTCGCGAGCAAAAGGGAAGGAACTTGGAGGTCTATGTGGATGACCTAATGATCAAGAGTCAGAACCTCGAGTCCCATCTCAGTGACCTCGAAGAGACTTTTGAAACTTTGAGAAAGTTTAAGATGAGGCTTAACCCCTTTAAGTGTGTCTTCCGGGCCAGTCGAGGGAAGTTCTTGGGTCATTTGCTCACCCCTCTTGGGGTGGAGCCTAACCCAGACAAGGTAAGGGCGATCCTCGAGTTGAGATCTCCATGAAGCGCGAAAGAGGTCCAGCGTCTGGCAGGGAAGTTAGCTGGGCTGAGCAGGTTCCTTTCCAAGGCAAGAGAAAAAAGTTCTTCCTTCTTCAAGGTGTTAAGGGGTAACCAAAAATTCGAATGGACCCCCGAGTGTGAAAGGGCTTTCCAAGCGCTAAAGGAACAACTGACCCAGGCCCCACTATTACAAGGGCTGAGACAAGGAGAAGATCTATACCTGTACTTGGGGGTAGGGCCAGAAGCGGTTAGCTCAGTGTTGGTTCAAGAGGAGGGGAAGAAACAACTCCCCATCTACTACGTCAGCAGGGTACTCAGGAAGGCCGAACTCAGATATCCTATCCTCGAAAAGTTAGCGTTTGCCTTGGTGGCATCAGCTAGGCGGCTCAGACCCTACTTTCAGGCACACTCAATCAAAGTGGTGACTGACCACCCCCTTCGTGGCATCATGGAAGGGGTGGAGCACTCCGGGAGGTTGGCAAAGTGGGCGGTAGAATTGAGTGAGTTCAATGTCTCCTACGTGCCCAGGGTATCAATAAAGGCACATGCGGTGGCGGATTTCATGGCCGACTACGTGACCGAGTTAGAGGAATCTGAAGTACCCCACCCGATGGCTTGGAAGATGCTGGTCGATGGTGCGTCAGGAAAGCATTCCTTCGGAGGAGGGGTGGTGTTGGTAAGTCCCCAGGGAACCAAGATAGAGCAAGCGATAAACATCCATTTCCCCCTTACTAATAACCAAGACGAGTACGAGGCCGTGGTAGCAGGCCTCCGCTTGGCACAAGAATTGGGGGTGCAGGACGTGGAGGTCTCGACGGACTCCATGGTGGTGGCGTGCCAGATCAGGGGGGAATTCAAAGTCAAAGAACCAACTCTCCAACGGTACCTGGAGAAGGTTAAAGGGATAGTGGGACAGTTTCGCACCTTCTCCATCAAACACATCCCAAGAGGAGAAAGCACCCAGGCGGACCTCCTAGCCAAGTTCGGTCCCCGGGCCGGGGAAACGGTTTCGGAGCTTTTCCGACCCTCTATCGAGGAGGGGGAGGTGATGGAGGTGGACCAGCGGGTGTCGTGGATGGATCCCTTCATCACCTACTTAACAACGGGGAAGTTCCCCGAGGAAGAGGCAGACAAGCGTCGGCTCAGGTATAAATCAGCTTACTACTCCTTGCATGCAGGGGTACTGTATAGAAAGACCCTCTCAGGGCTCCTGGCCCGTTGTGTCTCGGAGGAGGAAGCCCTGAGGGTCCTAGAGGAGATTCACTCAGGAGAGTGTGGCAGCCACTCAGGAAGCAGGACCCTGGAAGGAAGAGTTCTGAGGCAAGGCTACTTTTGGCCCACCCTCAGCAAGGATGCGGCTGAGTTCTCCAGGAGGTGCCCCAAGTGCCAACTCTACGCTCCTCTCCAACTCCTCCCAGCTCAGAGGCGGAGAACGATCACGGCTCCTTGGCCATTTGCAATCTGGGGACTAGACTTGGTGGGACCTTTTCCCCAGGCAAGCGGTCAAAGGAGGTTCTTGCTGGTGATGGTAGATTACTTCTCCAAGTGGATCGAGGCGAAGGCACTGGCCAAGGTAACCTCCCAAGTGGTAAAGAACTTCATTTGGGGTGAGATTATTTGCAGGCACGGGCTTCCTCTAGCCGTTGTCACGGATAACAGGTCGCAGTTCGCCAGTGATGAGTTCGTTAGTTTCTGTACTCAGCTCGTCATAGATCTCAGGTTCGCGTCGGTCCACCACCCAAGGAGCAATGGGCAAGTGGAGGCAGCGAACAAAATTATAGTGAACCTCCTCAAGAAGAAGATCGAGAACCTTAGAGGGAGTTGGGTGGAGCAACTTCCCTCGGTCCTCTGGGCACTGAGGACCACCCCAAACACAGCCACCGGGGAGACCCCCTTCAAGCTGTCCCACGGATCCGAGGCTGTCCTCCCGGTTGAGTTTGAAGTCAAGACACCTAGAGTGGTCGCCGCAGGGGAAGGAGGTGAAGAATGGAGAGCGAACAACGAAGAAGGCCAAAGGTTGTCGTTGGACCTAGTGGAGGAACTCCGAGACCTGGCCACCGTTAGGCAGGAGGAAGTGAAAAGGCGGATGGCCAAGTACTTTGACAAATATATCCGAGTAAAACATTTCCAGAAGGGGGACTTGGTACTAAAGAAGGTTGATGCGGCCGGAAGGGCGGCCACGATAGGTAAGCTCAATCCCAACTGGGAGGGCCCATATATTGTAAGTGAAGTGCTAAAGTCAGGAGGGTACCACCTCCGGGATGTGGAAGGGGTACCCCTCGGTCGGGCCAGAAGTGGGGATGACTTAAAGCGTTTTTATCCATAAAGTTCCTTTTCTATACCCATTCTAATATATTATTTCTCATGTGCTGTTTCTTTGACTATGGGTCCCAGGTGACAAATTCTTTTATGCTGGATTGCCCCGGACGATCCCGCTGCCGGGCTCTCACTAGCCGGTGGGTCAGGTTGATCTCGCGGAGAGGCTGGCGAGGTTGACAGGTTCTTTTATGCTGGATTGCCCCGGACGATCCCGCTGCCGGGCCCTCGCTAGTCGGTGGGTCAGGTTGATCTCGCGGAGAGGATGGCGAGGTTGACAGGTTCTTTTATGCTGGATTGCCCCGGACGATCCCGCTGCCGGGCTCTCACTAGCCGGTGGGCCAGGTTGATCTCGCAGAGAGGCTGGCGAGGTTAACAGGTTCTTTTATGCTGGATTGCCCCCGACGATCCCGCTGCCGGGCTCTCACTAGCCGGTGGGTCAGGTTGATCTCGCGGAGAGGCTGGCGAGGTTGACAGGTTCTTTTATGCTGGATTGCCCCGGACGATCCCGCTGCCGGGCTCTCACTAGCCGGTGGGTCATGTTGATCTCGCGGAGAGGCTGGCGAGGTTGACAGGTTCTTTTATGCTGGATTGCCCCGGACGATCCCGCTGTCGGGCTCTCACTAGCCGGTGGGTCAGGTTGATCTCGCGGAGAGGCTGGCAAGGGAGGGGAGTTTGGTCCCTAAGAGAGTTCGAAAGGGAGGATAACTTCTCGTTCTGGCGAGAAGGGGGGTCCTCGGCACAAGATAATAATGAGAAAAGGGGGTTTGGTCCCTGAGAAATATGGTCGGAAATTTAGGGCAACTTCTCGCTGGGCGAGAAGCGGAATTCTCGGCATATATAAAATAAGCGAGACGGCAAGGAGCGAGTACTATACACAAACTAGCGAATAAAAATGAAATCAAAGAAAATACCAAGCAAGAAAGAACAGTGCACAAAATTTCCATTCCAATGTAAGAGTTTAGTTACATTAGGCGGCGATCTCGCCAGCCCCAAAAATATACATTAAAAACAAAGTGAAAATTGTCTCCTAAGCCTCGCTCAGAAACTCCTCGTCGTCGCTGTCCTTCACCGGCGGGAGCGGCTTGAAGAGCTCCGGGACGATGTCCTCGACCGTCACGCTCTCGGCCTCGGCAACCAACAGTTCAGCTCCTTTCATGGCCTGGAAGACAAAACGAGCCGCATTCGTCGACTCTACGTGAAGCGCCTTGTCGCGGTCTCGCCTCTCTTCCTTTAAACAGTGGGGAGAAGGGGGGACGGCGGCGCGAGCAAGGTCGCGGTTGAGTGCCTTCAGCCCGGCGACCTCGCCCTCCAGGCTCAGGACCCGAGCATCCGAAAGCCTGGCCATCTCGGCATCCTGCGAACAAGAAACGCGTAAGACAAAACAAGTTGGGGAGAAAGGAGATGCTGTAGATAAATGACTCACCACCCCGGTCTCGGCGGCAGCTAGCTCTTCCTTCAACTCGTCGACTTTCGCCTGGGAGGCCTTGTAGGCCTCGGCAAGCTCTGCATACTCGCGCTCCAGCTGCAGGCATCTTCTCCCCGTCATGTGGGCGAGCTCCATAGCCCGCAACTGGGACCTCGCGCTTTCATAGGCGAGGCCTCTCGCGGTTTCTTCCTTATAAGCCGTGGCGTCCTCACGACCGTACATGATGAAGGAGAAGTTGAAGGCGTGGGAGGTTGCGACGTCCTTCTCCACCCAAGTGGGAAGTATGGAGGAGACGTCGATCCGGTTGACCTCTTCTCTCCAGCGCACTAGGCGCTTGCCGGTTTCATCCCGGGCTCGTTCGCCGAGGCCGAAGTGCAGGTGGTTCGACGGAAGTGGCGGTGCCGAGGTCCTAACGGTGACCTCGGTTGGCTCCTCGGCTTCCAGATCCTCGGGGAGCGCGGAAGTGCCGGCCTCACGACCCGAGAGCTCGACAGGGCGCTTCCCCTTCACGGAAGCGCGCGAGCTCTCGCCCATCTTGGGTTTCTTTGGAGTTGGCTGGCGGGAGGGTTTGCTACTCGAGGCCTCCGCCCTCTTCTTGGAAGTGGTAGCAGTCGCGGGGGTAACCTCTCGGCATGCCGCCGCCCCCATGGTAGCGAGAGTGAGGTCGGCGGAGGGTTTTATGTTGCTCGCATAAGGAGGGTGGAGGGGGATGTCTCGCTCACCTGACAAGAGTCGTGTTAGAAAGAATGCCGAGAACTAAAGAGAAACCGAGTGGTGGGGCGATATCCTTACCTTCCCCGGGGAGCACCGGTAGTAGCTTGTCAACGTTGCGACGGAGATGGCCCACCTCGAAGTTCTTCTTCTGAAAGAACTGACAGAGGTCGGCATCGTGGCCGCCGAGAACGGGAGGGCGGTAGACGCTGTCGTTGTACTGGATAGGTGAGGTGGGGATATTGCCGAAGTTCCCCTTTACAAGGAGGAACTTCTGGGCCCAGAAGTGGGCCCTGTTGACGGTCTCGACAACCTTACACCCCGAGCCTACAAAGTAGACGGTGCCCTCTGTATAGGCGCGGAATGAGAACAGTTTTCGGAAGACCGGAAGGCTAAATTTGATGCGCTCCTCGCGCAGGAAGTAGGCGAAACCCACGATCACCGCCATCGCGTTAGGGGTGAGTTGGGCGAGAACTACACCATAGTGCCTGAGCACCTGGAACACCACAAACGATGAAAACTGTTGCGAGCGAGACTAATCCCGCGAGAAGAACGAAGAGGAAAAGAGAACGTACCTGGCGAATCTCGGGCCAGAGGGGAAGTCGCAGGCCCACCGCGAAATGTGCGATGGGGATGGAGATCTCGTCGGGCCGGAGGGTGTTAATCACCTCGTCTTCCCCCGGCCGGCGAGCTGTGAACTCGGGGGGGGGGGGGGACGAAGTCGGCCAGGGAAGTGAGGTATTCGTCCTCGCTCATGTTGCAGCAAAAGAAGTCGTGTTCGCAGAAAGCCCAGGCGCATTTTAGCCGACCTTCGGCCTCACGGTCGTCCTTCCCGATTTTCACCATCTGGAATACCTGCGGGAACTAGAATGGAGGAATGCGAGAACAGACTGGCGAGAGCTCTGCAACTGAGAGGAAGGAATGGTCTGAGGGAGACGGTAGATAAACGGCATTAATGAGAAGCTATTTATAGAAAAATGAAAATGACGGGAAGAAGCCCAAGCGCCGGGGGTACGGTTAGTCAAAATGTCACATCACGGGGACACGCGAAAACGAAAATCATTTCGCCAATGACCGGCGAGCGAGATCAATCTGCAGGGTTAGTCCAAATAAACGATTCGCGAGCAGAAACAGTACTAGCGGGCGAAAACAAGATAATGGATAGGCAGGAGTATAGAAGCCGCAAGCAATAGCACATTTAATAATTGTCCACAGTTCTTAGTGAGCGAAAGCTAATAGAGGCCACAACCATGCGAGATTGTTCGGAATAATAATACAAAAATAACAGAAATGTTCCACGAAGAAAAAACTAAAGTCGCGAGATCAGTAAGGCAGCCACTGCCATCTGCCGCCGCCTCGCGGTCCCATCCTCGACGGCCTCCTGGGGTTATGGAATTCAGCGGCAGCGCGGGCATCGCGATCAATCAAGTGGGCGAAATCTTTAATCCTCGCTATGAGCATCTCCTCGGAGGTCGCGGACTCATCGGGATCGCGAGGCATCGCAGCACGAAGTTTATCGCACTCATCCATCAGAGAAGCATATCTCTCCTCGGCGGCCCGCCTGTCCACTCTCGTCTGGATGTTGAGGTCCTGCAACATCTGGTTTTGCTTTTGGAATAACTCCGCGGTTCGCTGTTTTATCACCTCGGGTTCTCGCGAATCGCCTAGGAAGTCCTCCACCTGCTCAGGAAAGGGGGACATTTCCTCATCCCCGAATTCGTAGTCGGTGTGTTGGGTCTCGCAGTCCGCTGAAGAGGGTTGCACGCGAGGTTAGGAGGGACAAATATCAGGGTAAATATCGGAGATGCGAGAAGGCTTACCCGGGGGAGGGCGAAAAGAACCCGGCGGAGGATCGAAGGCGGTGCCATAGTAAGGGATGTGAGTCTTCCCCTTTCCAGGGGGTATTTCACTGTACCTACGAGGGGACCTTTCGGCCGGTGCGAGCCGCCTGAGTCCTCATTGGCGAGAAGGCTAAAGTTCTGTACCAGGATGGTCGCGTCCAGGCATTTAGGGGAAGGAGTTCGCTGACCCTGTTGCCACGGGCTCGCAGGGGGCGGAGCTGAAGAAGAAAAATAAAGAGGTAAGAAACATCATCGGGTAACACGATTTAAGTAAAATTGGCGAGATCAAGTAATGTACCGTCAGGATTCTCGCCAACGGTATTCACATTTTCCCGAGGAGTAGTGGGGGGTTCGTTTGAGGGCCCGCCAGCATCCTTGTTGGTCTTAATGACCTACAGAGGCGAAGCTTAGAAACAGTAATCGAGTATTCTCGCGTGACGGGTAATCCTTACCTTGTCGACGGATTTGTCGCTAGGGGAAGGCTCCAGGTCGACAGTATCGTCTCCCAGTCGGCGAGCGGCCTTCGCCTTCTTCGTTTTCGGCACAGGAGAGGGGGACGGGCGACTCATCCACGCCAGGGGCTTCATCATCATCGACACCTCGCGAGCCTTCAGGCGAGCCTCCATTTCTTTGGAGAGAGGCATTGGAGGACAGCTACAGTGAGGAGAAGAATAAGGGGGAGAAGAAAGTGAAGACACCCTTCAGCTCGAGTGGTATTTATATCCTAACGGTGGGGCCCACAGAAAGATTCCCGACAAGACAGTTGTCGCCAAGCGAACACCCAGGGTTGGATGATTCTTTGCGAGCTTAGGACAACCTCGCAAAGAGCGGTGATTGTGTACAACCCGGGGTATTCGCCAGGCTGATAGGAGGGCGAGATAGGAGGGCGAGATGAGTACTCGCCGAGTACCCGCGAGATGATCTATTCTCGGCAACATGGAGGTTTGCGAGGTCGGATCCCGGCATGCGGCCTCCAAGAGAGGGACTCGCGGACCAGCGAGCGAGGCACGCGAGAGGACAGCGAGAGCTCTCGCGAGTACTGTCCTCGCAGGCCCTTTGTCCCTAAGCCCATGAAGGAAATTATCCTTTTACCCTCGTGGCCTGCCAATAGCCCCTCCGAACAGCGGAGATTGGCTATCAGCAGACCAAATTTGGGGTGCGTATAGTAAAATCGAGGGCGGATTCCTGCTATTTGCAGGCCAGATCAGAAAGTCTAAAAATAGGATCCAAAGGGCACCTTTGGATAGGACTTCTTCTTTTTGGAGCTTCTCTCTCCTCAGGCCTTCCTTGAGCTCTCCAAGGTGCCCAGGCTTCAGCTTTTGGCTTGGGAGGGGAAGCGCTCCAAAGATCTTCCGGGTGTGTGGTGGGTCCTCCTAGCTAAGCCTAAGGATCAGTGTCCAACTCCGAGACTCCGGTCTGTTCTCTCGCGAGATTAGTACGTGCCAGTCGCCCCCCAACCCGTTGGGGGCCTCAAACTCCACCGAGACCATTTATTGGTTTCAACATAAACCACGATCAACAGGGGTACCAACCCAAGACCAACTATACTAAAAGTAAAGTACGATATGCATGATAAATAACAGTGGAAACACTTACGTGAAAATTCACATATACCTGACAACACCAAGAACGGTTGAAAGCCAAGAGCATATCTACACATCTATAATATGAAAGTATAAACAATATTATACTAGTTCTTATAATTAAGAATTCAGCAAACACCAACACCGGTAAGAATACGGTGACTGTGGGGGGAATACCTCCACCAGCACACCCACAGAACAAACTCCACAAGGGGCCAAGGGTAAGGTGGTCTCATAGCCCGACACACCCATACTGGAAAATATCCAGCAACTACGGTGGGAGATACCTCCGCCAGCACACCAGCAGTAAAACAAACAAACAACAAACAAACAACTCGAGTAAACTCTCGTAATATATCCAATTTAAGTGCAGGGCACTGTGTATAATCCACCAACACCAACATCCCCAAATCGACTACCTATAACTCAAGAATGGCAGGACTAACTAGGCTAGATTTCAGGAAAAGGGGTCAACAAGGAGAAAATTGCTACTTGCAGCCCATAACCACTAAGAAAACCTTACATCCACCCCGGTTGCTAACAACAGTGAGGAAGAAGCAATACTCATCACTGAGAATCACTACCTAAACAAAGATCTCACTCTAGAGAAACAAGGGGAAAGGCAACCAAATGCTCATACCTTTAACAACCCCCCCCCCCCCCCCCCCCCCCCCCCCCCCAGACGAACAAGAATAAAAAATCAAGCTACCTGCATTAAGGACAAAAGAAACAAGACAAGAAAAAGGCTGCAACAAAGGAAAAAAGGAAAATTGACGGGACGCTCCATCGATCGATGGGAAGCCCCGTCAATTTCCACTTAAAGACATGGTAAAACAACTTACCCCAGCTGATGCCAAGGATCGACGGGAGGTCCCATCGATTTTGACTTCAGCACAGAAATCTCCTATAATTTTCCTAACCTAACCTACTTCAAACAGAGCCCATAACTGGACTACCAGAACAACCTCAACTAATAACAATTAAGGTAAAGTGAACCATTCAGAACTAAACTTCCCCAAATAAAAAATTTATAAGAAAGGGAAGGAATCAGGGAAACAAACCAAGGGGAAAGGGAAAAACAAACCACCACTTGCCTCGGTTTACCCGGATCTGACCTCCGAAACGCTTCACGTTGTAGATCGGTCCAAAAGAAGGCACGACAAGACGAAATCTACAGAAAAGGCGACCAAATGAGGGTTAGGGCCAAAAGCTATAGCGTGAAAAAGTCCAAGAAATTAGAAATACTTGCCACGAATGCGTAGCTCTCGTTGAGAGCTTTCCGAATTATGCTCGGTTGAAAATTTTGAGCACCGCAGCTCCGTCGGCGGCGATCAGAAGAACCACGAAACGATGTCTCTTTCGCTTTCTCACGCTCGACTGGTTCGGTTAGAATGAAGAAGAAGAGGGGAGGGGATATTTATATATAATAATATTAATAATAGTAAATATAATAATAGTATTTTATTACCAAAAACTAAACGAACGCCGAAATCGACGAAAATCGCACCAAAGGCGAATGTCGTCGCTACGAATCCAAATGTGAAGTCAAAACCAAAATCCGACGGGTCATTCCTGAGATATAAGCCTTTAAAGTTTACGGCGAACATAAATTGTACAAAACTTCGAAAATGCGTCGAGGCTCCAAAATGGCTCGGGTCGCAACGAAACTTGACGGACAAGTCTAAAATTACACCACTTAATTTTCCAACGTAAAATTTTTCACTTTCAATACAAATTCCAAAATCTGGTCGGCTAGACCAAACAAATGCGAAAACGCACTAACGGCGACGCGCTGTCAACTTGGCGTTAAAAGTAACGTCCTGGCGTCATAAACACGTCATCACTGAATTAAATAATTGCCAAAAAATCTGGGGCGTTACAATTGCTCTTTTTCATTTTAGTCTGAAGGGTTTTTGTTGCTTTCCTCATATCAAGAATATATCCCGCATTATTCTTCGTCTCTCAAAGAACATTCAGATATCAAATCAAGGTCATATTCACACAGAGCTTAATTCAAGATCCAATCAGAACTTGTTGAATACTGGATCACATTATGGAAAATCTAGTCATCTCTTTTTCATCAACATCAAGGAATTCTTTGATTTATTCTCTAAATAATTCAGTGATTTTGGTTCTAAGAGTCTCCTTACCAAAAGACTCGGTGGCTCCAAGAGTCTCCTTGTCAAAAGACTCGGTGGTTCTAAGAATCTCTTTAGTAAAAGATGCAGTGGACCGATTCGTCAAGTTTCCTTACCAAAAGACTTTAGTCATTTTATGGATAGTGGATTTTTACCTTTTGTAGAAGAGTGGAAGTACCCAATTTTAAGGGAAACCTTAATAAAACTTCTCGTGTAGTCTTGATGTTTTACTTTATAGCTTATATTTGATTTTCTCTTTTTATTTACTTCTTCTTTTCTTCTTCTTCCTCTCTCTGAAATTCTTTTGTCTCTTCTCTTCTTGATTGGTCTCTTTCATCTTAGTCTGAAGGGTTATTGTTGCTTTCCTTTTATCAATAAGATATCCCACATTATTCTTTCTTCTCTCAAAGAACAATCATATATCATATCAAGTTCATATCCACAAAGAGCTTAATTCAAGATCCTCACAGAACTTGTTGAATACTGTTTAAATTGTTGAAGTGGAGTGGAAAGGTGGCCGGCGGTTTGTATTGTAGTAACCGCAGAGACCGCGCGGTCTCTGCCGGTCTAGCTCTGCCGATCTGGGTCTGGCGGTCTGGTGTGACCGGCCGGTTTGTTCTAGCCTGTTGCGGTCTCTCTCCGGTTTGCTCTGCTTGGTTGGCCTATCTTCTTTGTTAGAAGACCGGGCGGTCTGTTCTTGTGTAACCGCTGTGACCGGACGACTTATGCAGGTTGATCTGGCGACTTGTCTGAAGTCGGACAGATGTTCTTGGTTTGCTCTTGGCGATCTAAGGAAGGAGTGGTCTTGTGTCCGCGCGGCTTGTGCGCGGTCTGCTGCTGACTTGCGGTCTTGGACAGGATGTTGTCCAAGTGGTGTGATCGCGCAGTCTGCTCTGTGAGACCGCTGGCAATCTGTCGGGTGGTGTTTGTACCTCTCTTGTGCGGTGACGACATCCATCTACCCGCCTATAAATAGGGGTGCATAGCTAGTCATTCATAACGAGAACTGTAAGAACTAGAGCCTGGGTTGTTTCGTGCGGTCTCACTTTGAGGTCGGGCGGTTTCGGAAGCGAGTTGACTGTTTGTTGTGTTCGCAGGTTTTCGGTCAGCAGGTTGCGGTCTCCTTCCTTGGTGATTTTCCAGTGGCTCAAATAAATAGTTCGGCAGCGGTCTGTCTGCGAACTGGTTTATGTTGTTCTTGTGCTGTTCGCAGCGAGCTCGGCGATCAGGCGACCTTCAGCGGTTAGGCGATCTGAGTTGCGGTCTGGCGACAGCCTCTGTTCTTTGTTCAGTTCAATAAGCTCCAGTTCGTGCGGTCTGAGGTGGCGATCTTGCAGTGCAGGTCATCTTGCCTGTTTTCTGTTCGTGCGGTCTCAGGTCAAGCTGGACGGTCTCTGGAGTTGAGCGGTCTGTGCGGTCTCTGCTTGTCAAGCAGCCAGATTTGTTTTTGGTGTGTTTTGTTCTTCTCTCCTTCGTGATTCTTATGAATCATGTCTCGTCATGTATACCTCGCACTGTAATCAAATTTTGTGATTCAATAAAGATTTGTGTTGTTATTTGGCATTGTGGTTGTTTGACTATAACTCAGTTGATGCAACTCCTGCTTACTCCTAAACGATTCAATCTAAATTTTTTAACATGGTATCAGAGGGAGGTTGTTGGAGTGGATAAGCAGTGATCAACTTGAGTTGCCATCGTCTTTGTGAAGAAGGGACCACATAGTTTGCCATGGAAGCTGGATACGCAAGAGGGCTTGGTATTGAACTCCTCACATCGACTAACTACAAGAAATGGAGGTCGTGTATGGAGAGTTACTTACTTGGCGAGGATCTATGGGAGATTGTTGGAGGAGAAGACACACAAGAAGTGTTTCTAGCAGGAGATAATATGGCAGAGGTGAGACTTTGGAGGAGGACTAATGCAAAGGCAGAGCTCACACTCAAGAGGGCTATTTCACCAGAGCTATTCGATCACATCATTGGATGTAAATTTGCTGCTGAGATTTGGACGTCTTTGGACGGGCTGTTTAATAAGAAGAATGTAGCTCGGCTACAGTTTCTTGAAAATGAGTTGGCGAAAGCCTCTCAAGGTGATCTTTCCATCTCTACCTTCTTTCTCAAGATGAAGAACCTCACAGCAGAGATTTCTGCATTGGACCCTGATGAGCCCATCTCAGAGGCAAAACTGAAGAGGCATATCATCTGCGGGTTGCAGAAGGAGTATCTTGCCTTTGTGACGTCAGTTTAGGGTTGGTCAAATCAGCCATCTCTGTTGGAGCTGGAGAACTTACTTGCTTCGCAAGAAAGTTTGGCAAGACGGATGGCGGGGACTTCTATCTCTGGGGGTGATAGTGATGTGTTGTTCTCTGGGAAGAAGAAGAAGTGGGAGAAGAAGAAGTCAGGTCATGATGGACCCTCTACTTCAGGTCAGCACGATAGGGGTTATGCTTCTAAGTCTGATGGGAAGAAGAAGGGAGAGGGACCAAGGTGCTTCAGGTGAAATAAGACCGGGCACTTCAAGAAAGATTGTCGGGTTAATCTTCAGATGGGACATGCAGCGGAGAAGGAGAAGCCAAAGTCTGATGAAGCTGGATGGGGAGGAGCCTTTGCGGCTAATATGACGTCTATGCCCGTTAAGGCCTTGGCTGCCATTAACTTCGAAGAGGATTGGATCGTGGATTCAGGGTGTGGGCATTACCTCACCGGGGATGAATCAAAGTTTTCTTCTTTGGCGCCTTACTCAGGTAACGATGCAATCATTACGGCTGATAATTCTGTTCATGCAGTAGAACAAGAAGGTGTTGTCTCTCTGAGCAGTGATAAGGGTCCACTCACATTGAGGAGTGTTTATCACGTGCCGGGTATGAAGAAGAATCTCTTCTCTGTGACCAATGCGGTAGATGTCGATTATCACGTTCTGTTTGGCCCAACAGAAGTGAAGTTTCTTAAAACTCAACCGGAGATAAAGGGAGATGTTATTCATGTTGGAAAGCGGGTAAAGGACTTGTTTGTTTTATCGTCAAGTACCTATGTTGACAAAATGAAGATCAATGATAGCGCGACTATCTGGCATGAAAGGTTGGGGCATGTAGGCATGCACAAATTGAAGGCTATGGCGGTAAGGGGCCTTGTCAAGGGCTTGCCTAGCTTGTCCTCCTATGGAGACGGTCATGTTTGTGCGGGATGTAAGTTTGGTAAGTCTCATCGACTTCCATTTGATAAATCACAAACAAGGTGCAAAACGCCGTTGGAGTGCATTCACGGTGATTTGATGGGACCGACTGCCACCCCAAGCCTTGGAGGTAATAGATATATGTTGGTGTTGATTGATGATTACACCAGATATGTCTGGGTGTATTTTCTAAAAGAGAAGTCATAAGCTTTTGCGAAGTTTGTGGAGTTCAAGGAGCTGGTGGAAGGTCGGTTAGGCCTGCGGGTGAAAAAATTGAGAACTGACAATGGTGGGGAGTTCACCTCTGGTGAGTTCTCAAGTTTTTACAGGAAGCACGGCGTCCGGAGAGAGCTCACTTGTGCCCATACTCCACAGCAAAACGACATTGCAGAGAGGAAGATCCGTCATCTGACGGAAACCTGCAAATGCTGGCTTCATGCCAAGAGTATCCCAAAGTCCTTTTGGGCAGAGGGAATGTATTATGTGGCATACGTAATCAACATGATGCCTCTAAGTCCTATCAACATGAAGACCCCTCACGAACTGATGTTCAAGGAGAAGCCAAGTGTTGCACACCTTCGGGTGTTCGGGTCAACCTGTTATGTGCATATTCCTGATGCTCTTCGGACAAAGCTAGATGCGAAAGCAAGGAAGCTAGTCTTTGTTGGATATGATGAGCGGAAGAAGGGATGGAGATGCATGGATCCTGAGACACGGAGATCAGTGGTATCTCGGGATGTGGTGTTCGATGAGGTGACTTCCTACAAGGGGAGTTCAGGAGTTGAACTGCCGGAGAGCAGGGTTGATGAAGAAGGAAAGGCTGCGGGAAATCTTCAAGTGGAGTTGCCTGTTTCACCAGGAGCTCCAGCTGTGTCAAGCTCTGAGATGGAGGCTTCAGGTTCTGGAAGCAGGGGGAGCGATGCTCCAAGTTCGTCTGGAAGAGGAGCTAGCATAGAAGAAGCAGCTGAGGAGGTGGTTAGTCAGGAGCAACCTCTTAGGAGGTCGAAGAGGACTATCAAGCCACCGGATCGATACACAGGAGGAAACATGGTGTGCTTCGTCTCATGTTTCTGTGATGGTCCCTTGGATGAGAGGGAGCCGTCGAGCTTTGAGAAGGCCAAAGGCGTGAAGCAGTGGTACATTGCTATGCAGGAGGAGATGGATGCTCTCAAGAAGAATGAGACCTGGTATCTAGTGCCCAGGCCCAAGGGCATTACCCCTGTGACATGTAAGTGGGTCTATAAGCTCAAGAAGAAAGATGACGACACGATCGAGCGGTACAAGGCTCGTCTTGTGGCTCGCGGGTTCTCACAACAGTATGGAGAAGATTATGATGAGACGTTCAGTCCAGTGGCAAAGACGACTTCGGTTCGATTTGTTATTGCTTTGGCAGCATCCAGTTGATGGTAGATTTGGCAGCTCGACGTGAAGAATGCCTTCTTATACGAAGAGATTGACAAGGATATCTTCATGATCCAACCGTCGGGCTTCATCTCGGAGGATTGTCCGGACTACGTCTGCAAACTGAAGAAAGCCCTGTATGGGTTGAAGCAAGCGCCTCGGGCATGGTATGGGAAGATCGCGGAGTATCTTCTATTCTGCGGGTTCTTTGCTTCAGACTCTGATTCTAGCTTGTTCGTTAAGAAGGAGGGGGCGCTTCGGGGTATTGTTCTTCTATATGTGGATGACATGATTGTCATCGGGAACTCAAAGGAGGCGGTAGCAAGGCTGAGAGCCGAGCTTGCTTTTAGATTTGAGATGAAGGATCTGGGTGAGCTTCACCATTTCCTTGGACTCGAGGTGCAGAGGCGGGAGAGCGGAGTGCTCATTTCTCAGGCTGGATATGCAGAGCGGATCGTTCAACAATTCGGCATGGAGGAAGGGAAGAGCAGCTATATACCTCTGGAGCAGCATCATAAACTTCGGAAGGATGAGGGGAGAGTTCTATCTGAACCGTTGTTGTTCCGAGCTCTGGTTGGAAGCTTGATCTACTTGACCATCACGAGGCCAGATATTGCTTATGCAGTTGGCAAAGTGAGTCGGTACATGGCGGAACCACGGAAGCCTCATCTTCTGGCGGCAAAAGGAATTTTGAAGTATGTGAAGTCGACCTCTAATCTGGGTCTCCTATATAGGAGAGGGTCAAGCTTGGAGTTGCATGGATTCATGGATGCTGATTACGGGGCAGACGTGGATGATCGGAGATCAACGTCTGGTTTTGTCTTTATGACAGGCCCCACAACTATTTCTTGGTGCAGCAAAAAGCAGGACTCGGTGTCCGTATCTACCACAGAAACGGAATACAAGGCTTCGGCCTTGGCAGCTCAGGAAGCCATTTGGCTCAGGAGGTTGGTGGAGGACGTTCATGAGGAGGTTCGAGGTCCCACTATGCTACGCGGGGACAATTAGAGTGCTCTCAAGCTGGTTAATAATCCAGTCTGTCACGCGAGGACCAAGCACATTGAGATTGAGCACCATTTCATTCGTGAAAAGGTGTTGGGAGGATCTCTTATAGTCGAGCATGTTCAGAGTGTGGACAATGTTGCAGACATCTTCACAAAGCCGCTGGCAAAGGTACCGTTTACTCGCTTGCGGAGTTTACTTGGGCTAGTTTCCACTTCCCACTTCAAGGGGGAGTGTTGAAATTGTTGAAGTGGAGTGGAAGGTGGCCGGCGGTTTGTATTGTAGTAACCGCAGAGACCGCGCGGTCTCTGTCGGTCTAGCTCTGTCGGTCTGTGTCTGGCGGTCTGGTGTGACCGGCCGGTTTGTTCTAGCCTGTTGCGGTCTCTCTCCGGTTTGCTCTGCTTGGTTGGCCTATCTTCTTTGTTAGAAGACCGGGCGGTCTGTTCTTATGTAACCGCTGTGACCGGGCGGCTTATGCAGGTTGATCTGGCGACTTGTCTGAAGTCGGCCAGATGTTCTTGGTTTGCTCTTGGCGATCTAAGGAAGGAGTGGTCTTGTGTCCGCGCGGCTTGTGCGCGGTCTGCTGCTGACTTGCGGTCTTGGACAGGATGTTGTCCAAGTGGTGTGATCGCGCGGTCTGCTCTGTGAGACCTCTGGCGATCTGTCGGGTGGTGTTTGTACCTCTCTTGTGCGGTGATGACATCCGTCTACCCGCCTATAAATAGGGGTGCATAGCCAATCATTCATAACGAGAACTGTAAGAACTAGAGCCTGGGTTGTTTCGTGCGGTCTCATTTAGAGGTCGGGCGGTTTCGGAAGCGAGTTGACTGTTTGTTGTGTTCGCAGGTTTGTGGTCAGCAGGTTGCGGTCTCCTTCCTTGGTGATTTTCCAGTGGCTCGAATAAACAGTTCGACAGCGGTCTGTCTGCGAACTGGTTTATATTGTTCTTGTGTTGTTCGCAGCGAACTCGGCGATCAGGCGACCTTCAACGGTTAGGCGATCTGAGTTGCGGTCTGGCGACAGCCTCTGTTCTCTGTTCAGTTCAATAAGCTCCAGTTCGTGCAGTCTGAGGTGGCGATCTTGCAGTGCAGGTCATCTTGCCTGTTTTCTGTTCGTGCGGTGTCAGGTCAAGTCGGGCGGTCTATGGAGTTGAGCGGTCTGTGCGATCTCTGCTTGTCAAGCCGCCAGATTTGTTTTTGGTGTATTTTGTTCTTCTCTCCTTCGTGATTCTTATGAATCATGTCACGCCATGTATACCTCGCACTGTAATCAAGTTTTGTGATTCAATAAAGATTTGTGTTGCTGTTTGGCATTGTGGTTGTTTGGCTATAACTCAGTTGATGCAACTCCTGCTTACTCATAAACGATTCAATCTAAATTTTTTAACAAATACATGATCACATTATGGAAAATCCAATCTTCTATTTTTCATCAACGTCAAGGAGTTCTTAGAGTCCCTCTCTAAATAATTCAATGGTTTTATTTCAAGAGACTCCTTACCAAAAGACTCGGTGACTCTAAGAGTCTCCTCGTCAAAAGACTCGGTGATTTTAAGAATCTCCTTATCAAAAGATGTAGTGGACTAATTCTTCAAGTTTCTTAACCAAAAGACTTTAGCAAATTGTGGTTAGTGGTTTTTTACCTTTGGTAGAAGTGTGGATGTACCTAATTTTAAGGTAAACATCTATAAAATTCATGGCGTTGTCTTGATGTTTTACTCTATAGCTTATAATTGATTTTCTTTTTTTTATTTACTGCTTCATATACATAAACTTTGAATTTGTTAATGATTTATGATTAATGGCATAAAGAAATTTTAAATACTCTATTCATCCCTCCCCTTTAAAATAATTATCAGTTATTTTTCCTCACTTTCATTTTGTATTGGAGATAAGTTAATCATAAAAGGCTAACACCTCGATTAATCAAGATTTTAACACTGAGTTGATTCTTGACAACTAATACAATCATGAGTTCAACAAAGTTTAGAGATTATGCCGCATATAGACCACCTATGTGTAATCTAATAATGTTCTATTTTTGAAAATTAAGAATTCAATGATATATGACTTATATTGATGAGAATATTTTTGATTTCATATAACCAGGTCCTTACATCCTTACAAAGACAGATTCCAATGGAAATGAAATCTTAAGGCTCAAAGCAGAATAGAGTGAATGAGATAAAACGGTCAGATCTTGTGATGTCAAGGCCATAAACATACTTGTCTCCATAATGAGTGATGGGATCTATTAGAAAGTGACAAATTGTCAATCAACAAAAGAGACATGAGAATCTTTAATTAGGAGTATAGAAGGCAGTTCCGATGAGAGAAAACACAAAAAAATTCTTGCTTATCTCTTCATATGAAAATTTCAAGAAAAGTCAAAAAGAAATTGTTGATGATATGTATCAACGGTTCAGTCATATAGTAAGTAAACTAAGAGGCTTGGACAACAAAATTTCAGTCATAGAAATAAAAGATAAGTTACTTATGTCCTTCCCAAGCTCATGGGACTCAAGGATCTTGGTCATAATAGAGTCCAAATTTTATAAGGAGATCACCACATATGCACTCCTTGGAAAGCACAAATCATATGAGATGCTCCTCAAGACTAGATGAGAAGATGAGTTAAATTAAAGGCTACATCAGCATTAAGAGAAACATTAGTAACAATTAAAGCTTATGAAGATGAGGGATTAGCTATGGATGATGATAAGATATGGTTGTTGGCTAAAAGATTCAAGAAATGGATTAGAGCAAAAGACTTCAAAAGAAAATACAACAGATTAAGATGCAATCCAAGGTATGATAAACTCTTTCTAATGAAATTATCTATTTGCCCAGAATGAAAAGTAGAATCACATTAAGAAGAATGATAGAAAGAAGTACAAGAGCAAATCAGAGAAAAAAGAAGAAGGAGAAATGTTTCATTGATAAAAGTTGGAGTGAAACCAACCATAAAGTTCTTCCAGTTCTGATAGTGAATAATTGATTAACAAAACCAAATGCTTGATGATTTTGGATCTCCCCATTGAGTAAGATGTGGTAATTAATCTAGATAGCTCTTATTTTTATTTTGAAGACTTTAAAACAACATTAAGGTTTCTGACAAGATTAGCTTGCTGTAGAAAACAAAATTTAAATTATTGTACAATAAAATTCCTCCCTTGCAACTGAAAATAATGATCTAAAAAGTAAATTGGTAACACCAAATCATTCAGAAGAAGAACTCTTTCAGTTGAAGGTTGAGGTTGTTTTTTTAAAGAATGCATTGTTGCTCACTTAAAAATCAGAAATTAATTGATGATTTCAGAAAAGCTAATGAATCTGAGGATAACCTATGGTATAAGTCAAAAATTAAAATGTATTCTGAAAATTTGTCCATTAGGTTTAAAAATCTATGATTAGGTTTAGATTCCACCTTAGAAAAGGAATATACTAAATCATCTGCTTGGAGGAGACCTGTAGCTTTTGTTATAGAAAAAAGAAAAGAAAATCTCTGAAGGAATTCAAGAAAACATCCCATCAACCTTAGCAATTCAATAGCCTAACATTCTTCATGATCAAAATAAGCAGACAAAGAAAAATAAAAAAAATCCACCCTTTCTCATTTTCAAAGAGGAATTCTAGGAAAACCTCCAATTTTAAAGGGAATTAATCAATTTCATTATCTTCTGAACCCCGAAGTCCAATTGAATATATGTTGATAAAATCGACGTATGTCAATTTCAACATGACGCATGTACGATAGTGTATGTTTTGAGAACTCTCAAAAATCACATGTTTTTCTTCCACACTTCATCCATATTAAAATAAGAAATTATTATAATTCGTTTGAATGCTTTTGTTATCATAAAGTAGGACACTTTATGAAGGATTGATGGTATAATCAACCAGTTCATTCACAAAATATTTCTCATTCTAGACAATCAAATTATAATGTCAGTAGACTATTTCAAATGAACTATGGGCCCAAGTAAATTTGGTCTATCTTAATGCTTAATTGCCTTGCATGAATAATCCAAAAATGCAACAACCCAATAACTATATCTGGATAGTGGATTCTCTATGCATATGATTGGAGATAAAGATTTGCTAGAAGAGATTGTACATAGAGATATATTCTAAGTAATATTTAGTGATTCCTGATGTGATCAAAGTAAATGATATGGCGTCGTTAATATTGGTGCAATAGCCTTCTCCAAAGTTGCTTATGTGGAAAGTCTAAAGGACAATTTAATCAGCATTAGTCAATTTTGTGATATATGCTATAAAGTAATCTTCACACAAAGATAAATGTTTGATAATCAATAATGACTCATGTGTAATTATTCTCGTAGGTATAAGAAATGATAATGCTTATTTGGTAGATTTTTTTCTCTAATAAATCTGAGGTATGATTGTTTAACTCCTCAATTTCTAACTTTGAACTATGGCATAGAAGCCTTGTGCATTTAAATCTTAAAATTATTTCAAAATTGTCAAAACACGACTTACTTATGGAACTACCTTTTTCAAAGTATGTTAAAGTGAAACCCTGTAAAGCATATCAATTGGTAGAACAAAACCAAGGTTTCCTTTAAGAATAAAATTCATAACATGACACTAAGAAATTTGTATTTGATGACTATTCAAGATTTCCACATGGTTATGGTTGGACCAATCTCTATCAATAGCTTATGAGGAAAGTCACATTCTCTAATTATTGTAGATGACAATTCAAGAGACACTTGGGTGTTCTTTATAGATTCAATGAAAGAAAATTTAGGTAAGACAAGATTTATTAGTGGTTAAAATAAATTATATAAAGCTTTTGAAAGTGTCAAAAACAATTTTTATAAGCAATTAACAATATAAAGGAAATGAAATATTTGGGTTCAAAAAAATTTAATCGTGTAAAGACAAATAAGATTAAATAAGTTTCAATTAGTAATGGCTTCTAGACGGTTTACAAGGTTTGACAATCTATTTCCCCAATAACAGTGCCAAGAACTTGATACACCCAAATCACACCTAATTAAAGTGATAGAATTTGCGTACTCTTAAAAGATAAAGCACGCACACCTATCATTGTGGTATTTGAGTTGAATATATCAAGGTCGTAGTTTCCTGAGGTTGACATTGCATAACCTACTTTACTCTCTCTTATTATCTTATAAATATTTAGATTTAAAAGATAATGAATAATTATATGAAATGATAAACTAAATAATAAAGGGATAACGTGTAATATAAATCATTTGATGAAAATACATCCATAAGATCTTCATGTAATTATTGAAAACATTACAACTTTATTATCATGAAAAATACTTTAGAATGTAAATACATTAGGCTGAGGATGATAACCACCAGGAGAGTAGTCGTCCATACTTTTGGATGTCTGAAGCTTGCCTTGGCTCTGGACTGGTCTGTATCTGACTGTGGTCGCATGATTTTCGGGTTAACATAATCTCCGCACTTTTTAAAGTCTGCGCGAGCTTCAAAAAAGTAGATTGGTAACCGCGAAGACTGCGACCCAATTCTTGTGCTGTTGAAATCTATAAATAGTTCAGAGCTAGTCATATCATGTCTATTCTAAATTGCTCTCCTTTGATGTTGTAAATTCATTCTTGAAGTGATGGTTGGCCGCAACAAGGCGCTTTTGGAGGAGCTGATGGTGAAGGACGAATCTCAGAAGGCAGTGAGCTCTTGAGTAGTAGATGTCGTGCACTTCTTAGGATGTTGTTGTTAGGCGGGCACCCATGGGGTAGTTAGGGTGTGAGACTTTCAGAACATTTATACTTGGCTTGTAATAATTTGATGACATTGTGCTTCACGCTTGAGCTTCCTTATTTAACCACGCTTCTGGTTTATAATTCTGTGTTTGCTTGATGCTGGTTATTTGTTGTGGTGAATACTTCCACTTTGTGTGAATACCCATACTGCTTTGTCTTCTTTTGCAGGGAAAAGTTCGCTTAGAGGAAGGGTGGTCTCCGAAAAGTGCCCGCACGAACGTTTTGACTATCGACGTTTTGATTCTCGAGGTAATACACTGCGCCCCTTTAAAAAATAAGAACGACCCCCAACCCCCTCCTGTTTGACTTGGAGTGAGAGAGATTACACAAGATGGTGAGACCACTCCCTTCCTCTAAGTGAGTTGACTACGCGATCACCTTCTTGAGCTACGAATCAGCCCTTCCCTCGGTGTCGAGGATGAATCTCGTGAAGATCTTGTCGGGGCACCCGCTGGACGATCGCTATGCGGTGCAGTTACCACAAGGCGAGGAGCGGTTCTCCACCATCTTCAATGACGAGCTCATAATCCCCTTCGATCACTTTGAGGCGGGTTAGACGTTCCCTGTCTTCCCAGAGATGGTGGAAATTCTGAATTTTTATGAAGTGGTGCCCACACAGTTCCCTCCCAACGCCATCGTTGAGATCGCGTCATTTATTGTCTATATGCGGACACAAAGTATCCACTTTAGCATGGAGGTCTTCCGCTTCACGTTCCGAATAAGCGCGTAGAAACACGGGCATTTGTACTTTGGGTCAAAGATGTTCCACATCTTGAACCTCGCGAACACAGTGCACGATTGGCAGGTGTGGTTCGCCATATTCAGAGGAGATTTTGGTGGACTTCACCTAGTTCCCGACCCACGAGATGAAGATACCTTCAGACTGCCTAAGTTGTCTGCCATCAGGGTATAGATAACAAACTTCCTAAAAAAGCTCAGTGGACATCGCTCATTACGCTCTCCGCGTGAAGGAAGTCCATGGTCTGCCTACAGATGGGTGTACGTTTGTACGGTTAGAGATATGTATGTCTGTGCATACCTTTGGAGGTTACTGATCCTTCTATTTTTTGTTGGCAGTTGTCCCGATAGTGTTGGCATCCAAGTCGTACGAGCAGCCTGGGACCGTCCTGACTGCCACTGAGAGGCGGGGATCTCATGAGGCAAAGAGGCATGCTGGGCTCACCCAGACCCAGGAGGGTACCTCTTCGAGGAGGAGACGGAGGTCTTTGTTGCTTGATGCGGGCATCGGCGGGGCACCAACTTTCTCAAATTTAGGGGAGGACCTGCTTGACCTTGGAGGGGGTCCGCTACTGCTGCGGGATGGTAGGGTAATTATGCTTAGAACCAAACTCCCCTCCTGGAAGGAGTATGAGCCGACCCAACCGCATACGCTTGCGGTCTCCATGGTGTTGTTCGGCCAAGAGGACTTTGCGGAGATGAGGAGGATCCCAAGGGGGAACATCTCCAAGAAAATCGTCATCGCGAACCCGAGGGAGGTCACAATCAATTGTGTTACCCTAAGCACTCGTGATGATGACCTGGCGGTGAATTCACGTCTGCAAGAGAAGCTGAAGGTAATATTAGATTCATTAGCTAGCAATAATTTTTAATACTAGTATGCGGTTACTAATCTGAGACTTTCTTACCACACCAACCATTGCTAACTTAGGAGGGAAGTGCATTCGTGCAGTTACAACAGGTTGTAACTGCACGTACCACTGCTAGACAAGGAGGGCTCAGACAGGCTCTCTAGGGTGCGCGCTCAGGGCTCCTCTAGATTGGATGTTGATGGCTGACTAGAGGGATGTGTGGCTGTTGAACACGTAATCGCCAACTCCCTCGAGGTTGAGGATGACGACCACCAGTAGGGTAACCACCTATAATACCGGATGTCTGAAGCTTGTTATGGCTCTGAACCGGCCTGGCACTGACCATGGTAGCATTATTTGGGGTTAACACCATCTGTACGATCTCAAAATCCCACATCAAGCGACTCAAATTTCACATTTAAAATGAGTTACGACGTCGTACGCAGGATAATGCATTTCAATCTCGTGCGACCAAGCGCGATCGAGCACATTCCATTCTAATTACGTGAAGATGTTCATACGTTCCGGCCTAGTAAGGCCATGCACACTCAATTCGCACAGACAATCACTTCGCTCGATCGTGTGGCATCATACACGCACGAGCGTGCGCTTGAAACAACCCCAAACCATGCTCCTGAAATTGCTTGTGCAGTTTTGCCACACATGACCATATGTGACTAAAACGCACGACTAGTTGGCACATTGCCACTGAAACCCCACCGAACAGTCTGAAAGTTTAATCATTGATCTAATCACCTAGAGTGGGGTGAATATGTGTTTTAAAGATTTTAGTCCCTTTTAAAATGTGGACTATTCTGGCTCAGAAAAAAAATCAAGTAACACAGAAAAACACACAGTTATTTATAGTGATTCCCTAGATGATGGGTATTCTACTGTCCCTCTTTACATATCTAGCAGTGCGCTAGGCTAAGCCAACTCCTCCAACAACTCACATCAAAGATCTTACTCCTCAGAGTCCTTGACACCTACAACTCAGGAACCCAACAAGTTCCATACCTCATATCCACTCTTTGGATCCTACCTCAGGTGCAAACAACAACCCTACCTCTGAGTAATAACACTCATATAACTCAGATTCACCTATGAATCCTACCTCAGGTCTTCACAAGACCCTACCTCGGGCTTACAACAAAGCCTTATACTCAGGCCTTCTCTCCAACCCTACACTCAGACTGACAACACAATTGATAGTTTATATAGGTGTAGTCAATATTACCTTGAGGGGGGGGGGGTGAATAGGTTTTACTTATTTTCTTTATATAATCCCAATGTATCTAGCTGCAGAAAACTCAATCACAGAAAGCACACAATGATGTATAGAGGTTCCTCAAGACAGGGTGTCTTGAGTAGTCCTCTTTCCCCCTTCACCTTTCTAACAGTGAGTTAGACAAGGCCACAAACTCCAATCTCAGCTCCTTGAGCTTACACCACAAGTTCCTCAGAACTTCTCAGATCTAGAGTGATCCTACCTCAGGCACATCAGCCCTACACTCAGGCACAGCAGCCCTACACCTCAGGCACAGCAGCCCTACACCTCAGAGTTATGTAACTCCTACCACTCAGAAATCACACAGATTTCCTACCTCAGACCTATCAAGAAGTCCTACCTCTCAAGCTGTCAACACAGCTTTACACACAGGCTCAACAGCCTTTCACTCAGGCAACAATGCCTTACAAAGATATAAAAGAGTTTGTACTAAATATAGAAGACAAAAGGTTTACTCTTATGTCTTCTGATTTCTTTCTTCAAATTTGTATCACCTTGATCTTCTTCTTCAGCAAAGCAGAAGATCAACTTGCCCTTCTTGAGTTGGTACATGAAGAGCTAACTAATCTCCTTCAGAAGATTAACTCCAGCTTCAGAGAACAACTTCAACTGGCTGGAACGTGAAAGCTCGAGTGCGGCTTGCAGCAAAAGTTTTCAATGGAACAGCAGTTGTTGTTGTGCCCTAGATTTTGCTTTTATACCTCTAGAAGTCTTCAACGGCTATTTCAATCCTCCTGACACAGTATGGGGCAGATTGGAGTTGCTTTTCCCTTTTTTATTTTTGCTTGCGCCAAAAGCAGATCCCGTCAGCACATTTGAATCTGTCTCAGCGGTTGGGCTGAGGCAGCTTCCAGTCTCAGCGGCAGCTCCAGTCTCCTTCTCAGCGGTTCCATTAGGACAGACACAAGTCTCAGCGGTTTTCCTCTATCTGCAGCTCTGCAAGCCCAGACTCCATCTCAGCGGTTGGACTGAGACAGAGATGTCATCTCAGCGGTTTTGGGCAGACTGTTACCAATACTATTCCTTGTCTTGGAATAACCTAACCCTGCATGCTTATGAGATACAAATAGGGTTTATCAAATACAACTTGTACTTTATATTTGAGTGTGAGGCCTCTTCAAATTAAAGGGACATTGAGGGTCAATTTCCTAACAATCTCCCCCAATATGAAGAAGGCAGAACACTCTCAAATGCAAGAGTACATGACTTATAAATTTCTGATATATATCAATGCTGCGATGAATTCATCATATTAAGCAACCAGATTTTATAACAGATGATCAGAAATATATATCCACAGCAGATAAAAGATATGACAATGCATCTCATAATAACATAACCAATAATACCAAGGTAAAACTTAGCTAAATCTCAGATTAGTGTTTCTGATAAAGCAGTATTTAATTAACCTCAGTTTGCACAAAATATTTTAGACAGATTCTAGTCTAATCACCATTCAACCATTCCTAGGAGTTTTATACATTAAATCAATATTTTCTTTTCTTAGAGGAAGAACATTCAGGAATCTCAGTAGCAGCATCTTCTTGGACTGCAGGCTCCTTGTCTTCAGCAGGAACAGCAGTGTCTTCATTCAGATTTGTAACTGAGTTCTTTTCAGCATTGGTTTCCTTAATCTCAGCAATCTTTCTCTTGAGCTCTTGCCTTCTAAAGTACATAAAAGGTTTTGGTATGTACCTAGATGACATTCTTTGTGGGTTATCTTTCTTGACTAGGTTTTCTTTGAATACCTTATCTCTTTTAGTGTTCCTTTCAAGATGTCTTATCCATTCCTCAGCTGGATATAACTTATCAATAACTTTGCACATCTGACCATGGCTTACCCAAGCATTCAGGATTATCTTCTTGGAATCATCACTCCAATATTCAAAGTCAGGGTCTCTCCTATTTTCATCCCTTTGGTTGGCCATGAATTCCTCAGTGAGCAATACATGCTCTCTCTCTCTTTGCTCTTTCAATCTCTGATTTTGTGTTGTTGCTTCTCGATGAGAAAAATTCCAGTCTTCTGCCCTATTAACATCTAGTAATGGCAGGTTCAGAGCAATCCTAGTGCCTTGTAGAACTTTCAGTGTGAGGTCAGAATTGATGTGTGCATTTGTATTCTCCCCCTTTCTGGCTTCTTCATATATCTGTTGATTGAGGTCTTGCTTAACTGTTGTGATTGTGCCAGAGAGAGTTTAGAAGACATTCTCAAGATCAACTTGAAGGTCACTTTTTAATCTGCCAACTGCTTCATTCAGATGGGAAGAAGTGGCTTTTGCATCAAGAGCTTGTGATAGAGTTGCAATTTCTCCTCTCAGCTCCTCCTTGTAGTTGTCAGCAGCTTCATTTAACTGCATTGCAGTGGAGTATACATACTCTTGAAGATGATTTGCTGACTCCTTTATGACTTCATCTGTTTTACTGACATTGATTTTGACATAGCTCATGTCTTTTGCAGACATGACCAGGTTATTCTGAATGGACTTGAATATCTGTCCTTGGGAATCCACAGTCTTCTTGGCTAAGTCAAACCATGTGGTCATTTGCTTGTTTAGGAATGCCGAGTCCTCTTTGATGATGTTCAGTTCACTTATCATTTCATTTCTTACTGCAGAGACAGATTGGTTGACATGATCTCTGACTGAGGCAGTGGACCTATCAACACATCTAGCATAGACTGTATGGCTCCCAAGATGTGCTCATTGGACTGTGAAGATGAGGCAGGGGCTTGATGTTCCACTATCATTGCCTGTTTTAGCCTTTGAGGAGGACTAGGTGGAAGAATAACATCTACAGGTGGTGTGATGATGATTGGTTCAGACACCACATCAGTATGGATCACTTGATCCAGTTCCTTTGGTTCTTCACCCTCTTAATGTTCAGCATATGTTGCAATATCATCTATATGATCTGGATGCAGTCCATCATCATCATTGACATGCACATCATCATCATCTTTCTCCTCAGACTCACTATTTTGCTCCCCCTCAGAATGTGCACCAGGATTTTCTTGAACAGATTGATTCAAGGAATCTAGGACATAAGATGACTTATCAGTTGTCTTTGTGATTTTCTCCCCCTCAGTTAGAGCAGCAGGGAAACCTAGATCTCCTGTATTCCAGAGAGCAGGGATGTTATCAGGAATCTGTGAGATTCTTCTTTCAAGATTTGAGATGACAGTGTCAATCTCTCTTTGTAGATCTACAGTGGTAGGTGCTTTTGGTGATTCAGTTGGATCAGTGACTCCATCCTTGTGCAGCTGCCCCCCCCCCCCCCTCAGTTGTGGCATCCAACATTTCTTTACAGGCTTTGGATAGGATCACAAGAGAATCAGGTTCCTCCATGACCTTGTCTTTCTCAGTCTCAGCAGGCACAGTTTGTGCATATGCATTATCTGAATTTTCATTAAGTTAGGATAGGTAAGAATAATGTTGTTGTTCTTAATTGATTTTATATTCTTACCTTTGTTGATGGGGACATCCTCATTATCTATATTCATTGGGCTGCTGGCAGATCCAGGGTCAGTTCCATGAATATCCTCATTGTCAGACCCATCTGATTTTGAGGATGAATCAGATTTCTGCTGGGATGACTTTTTCTTCTTTTCCTTTGTCACAGATGGCTGGCTCATAGGGAGCACTCTGGAGAATCTATCCAGAGTCTTAATGTCCATTCTTTTGAGATAATGGAGATTTGACCCCTTTGAATTTGCAAAAGTCTCCGAATAACTATTCTGTAGGTACAAAGATAGTATTCTTCCCATATTGGGGGCATGTAGACATTCCTTTATTCTTTGAAAAACAACTTCCCCCCGTGAGGTTTTCTTGGACAAAATTATCCTAGTCATTAGTTCAAACATGAACTGTGATACTGTGTCATGTGAACCTGGCTTGCATAGGATGGCTTTGCCCACTATATCAGGCAATAGCTTCCCATGTTGATTGAAGAACTTCCTCCTTATACAACTAGTTTTAGCATCACTGTACCCTGTCCATTTTAGGGCAGTCTGCTTATCTTTTTCAGATATCTCCTCCTCTTCATTTTTACTGTAGGGAGTTAATTTCAGTCCTTTCTCCAACCTTTTGGCTGTTATCTTTATCTTCTCAGTTCCTATCTTGGACTTCAGGATGGTTTTGGAAGGAGATAACTTGACATTGCTGAACCATTCCAGAACTTCAGTTCTGAGAATGCAGCAGGGTTCAGACAGCATATATTCCAGACCTTGATCTTCCATCAGATGAATCACTTGTTTTATTTCTTCTGAGGCATGAGAGAATCCTTCTCTGACGATTTCATAGCCCTCCTGGAGATCTTTTGAACCTTTTGGCGCCAAGGAAGCAGAAAATCGAGGCGCTGAGATGGGAGAGAAGATGAATCGTCTCGGCGGCTATGGGTTTGACTTTGTGGTGTGTTTTAAGTCACAGTGTATCTATTTATAGGGTTTCAGTTTCGTTTTTATTAACCCTAGGTTTTTAGACTTAATTACCTTATTGTGTTAAGGAATTTTGGGTTCATTAAGGATTGATTATAAGATTTTATATTGAACACATCCCGTCTCAGCGGTTCAGCTGAGACGGAGACCTAGGCCGCTGGGACAGTGAACTGTTAACCGCTGGGACAGTTTGCTCGTCTCAGCGGTTCAGCTGGGATTTTTCCCAGCTGATTCAGCTGAACATACTTCTGCAGTTTAGCTGATCATAAGGTTTAGACCTAATGTAGATATTTTGGTTGAAGAAATGTTCTAGTCATGTCACTAAGTTGTAGTGTATAATAATGTAAAGTTTTATAATTCACCATTCAGAATCAACAACAGTGACAGCTACTACTCATACATTTAGGACTATTCCATACTAAACATGCCAAGATCAATTTTGAAAGCATTGAATTTAGATTCATCCAGTGGCTTTGTAAAGATATCAGCTACTTGTTTGTTAGTGGGGACAAATTCAAGACAGATATCTTTACATTCTACATGTTCTCTAATAAAATGATATCTAATCTCTATGTGCTTAGTCCTGCTATGAGAGACAGGATTTTTAGCAATAGAGATTGCACTGGATGAATCACAATACAAAGGAGATTCCCTTACCTTGAGGTTGTAATCCTCCAACTGATGTTGTGTCCAAAGGAGTTGTGCACAACAGCTACCTGCAGCAATGTATTCAGACTCAGCTGTGGATATTGCCACACTAGTTTGTTTCTTGCTGCTCCATGATATCAATATTCTCCCTAGGAATTGACAAGTACCACTTGTACTCTTCCTGTCTTCTTTGCAACCTGCAAAATCTGCATCTAAAAAGCCTGTTAGTTCAAAGTCATTGTTCTTAGGGTACCAAAGGCCAAGATGCAAGCTGCCCTTAAGGTATCTCAAAATCCTCTTCACAGAGGTGTAGTGAGATTCCTTAGGACATGCTTGATACCTAGCACAAACACATGTAGAATACATAATGTCTGGCCTACTAGCAGTCAAATACAATAGGGATCCAATGATACATCTGTACATGAGCTCATCAAAGGCCTTTCCCTTTTCATCCTTGTCTAATGATACATTAGACCCCATGGGTGTTCTCATGGTGGAGGCTGATTCCATCCCAAATTTCTTGATGAGCTCCTTAGTGTACTTGGTCTGGGAGATGAAAATTCCATCATTAGACTGTTTCACTTGGAGCCCAAGGAAATATTTGAGCTCACCCATACTGCTCATTTCAAACTCCCCCTGCATTAGATTAGCAAATCTCTTGCAGAGGTTGTCATCAGTAGACCCAAAGATTATGTCATCAACATAAATTTGGACTAAGAGACACTTGCCCCTTATTTCCCTAAGAAACAATGTGCTATCAATCTTTCCCCTTGTGAACTTGTTCTTGAGGAGAAAGTTGGACAAAGTCTCATACCAAGCTCTTGGAGCTTGCTTGAGACCATATAATGCTTTCCTAAGAAAGTAAACATGAGAAGTTAGGGTTGGATGCACAAAACCTGAAGGTTGTTCAACATATACCTCTTCCTTCAAGTCTCCATTGAGGAAGGCTGATTTGACATCCATCTGGTAGACTTTGAACCCCTTGTGGGCAGCATAGGAAAGGAATAGCCTAATTGCTCCCAACCTTGCAACTGGTGCAAAGGTTTGATCAAAGTTTATACCTTCCTCTTGTCTGTATCCTTTGGCTACTAATCTGGCCTTGTTCTTGATGATTGTACCATTCTCATCAAGCTTGTTCCTGTATACCCATTTGGTGCCAATCACATTGTGTCCCTGAGGTCTTGGCACCAGCTTTCATACTTTGCATCTCTTGAATTGTAGAAGCTCTTCTTGCATGGCTTCAATCCAGAAGGTGTCTTGATTGGTCTCTTCAAACTTCTTGGACTCCATTTGAGAAAGGAAGCTCAAGAATAGTGCTTCATTATGAGCTCTGCTTCTTGTCAATATGCCTTGGGTATGATCTCCAATTATTAGATCTCTTGGATGATCTCTCAGGTGCCTTGCAGCAACTGGAAGAGGGTCCTCTGGTGGCTGTGTTTGTTCCACTGGTTCAATTGTGATTTCACCATCTTGTACCTCTTCTTATTCAGGAATTGCAGCAGCTGTTTGTGTTTTGCTGCTGTTGGGCTTGTCTTGGACAGTCAGCTCATGCAACCCTTCTTTATTTCCTGGCAAAATAGAAGAACTAGACCATTCTTTGTAGAGAATGATGGTCTCATCAAACACAACATGCATAGATTCTTCTACAACATGGGTTTTCTTGTTATAAACTCTATAAGCTCTACTATGTGAGCTATACCCAACAAGAACCCCCATATTGCATTTTTCTGCAAACTTTGTTAATTGAGATTTTCCATTATTTAGAATGTAGCATTTGCAACCAAAGATTCTAAAGTAAGAAATTGTAGGTTGTTTGCCTTTCAGAATCTCATAAGGGGTTTTCCCAAGGGCCTTATTGATGGAGGCTCTATTGAAAACATAACAGGTTGTATTGACTGCCTCAACCCAGAAGTATTCTGAGAGTGAGGAGTCACTAAGCAATGTTCTCCCAGCTTCTATCAAGGTCCTATTCCTCCTCTCAGCCACACCATTTTGCTATGGAGTCCTTGGGGAGGAGAACTCTTGGGTGATACCAAATTCTTGACAAAATTTTGTCATGACTTCAGATTGAAATTCTGTGTCATGGTCAGTTCTAGTCCTGACCACAGTACATAGTAGATCATTCTGAATAGCCTTGACATAATTTATAAAGACATGTAAGCTATCTGACTTCTTCTTAAGAAAGAATACCCATGTATACTTTGAATGATCATCTACAATTACCAAGGTATACAACTTCCCACCTAGGCTCTGAATTGGCAAAGGACCAAACAAGTCCATGTGCAATAGGTATAAACACCTCTCAGTATCCTTGGAGCCAATACTTTTAAAGGTGGTCCTAGTTTGCTTACCCATTTGGCAAGCATGACAGGGACCACTTTTAACACATTTTAGTTTAGGACTATTTCTAACAAGGTTATTAGAAAATAATCTATACATTATCTTATAGTTAATGTGGGCAAGTCTCTTGTGCCATTGGACACAAAGAGACTCACTTTCATTAGCTACAAGACACACAGAAGAGATAGAATAATTGCAAATGAAGTCTAAGCAATAAACATTTCCACTCCTAGTGACTGAGAGAATGGTCTCCAAGTCATTAGACTTTTTGATCAAGCACTTGTCATTATGGAATTCAATGACATAGCCTAAGTCACATAGTTGGCTTATGCTTACAAGGTTGTGTTGCAACCCTTCAACATAAGCTACCCTTGTGATTGAGACTATGCCATTTGAGATCATACCATATCCTTTGGTGACTCCCTTTTCAGATCCACCAAAGATAACTTTGGTTCCATTCTTCACTGGATGGTAATCCTTTAGAAGATCCTTAGTTCCTGTCATGTGCCTTGAACACCCACTGTCCAAGTACCATATTTGGTTGAGACTGGTACTTGAACTAACCTGCAACATAGAATTTAATGTACCTTAGGACCCCAACTGATTTTGGGTCCTAGGTTCAGGTTAACACCATAGGGTATATTCCTAGAAAGGGCTGGTTTGGCTTGAGGTTCAATCCTTGCCTTTGGCACATTGGGGTTGTGCCAACAATCAATTGCAAAGTGTCCCACTTTGCTACAGCACCAACACTCATATATATTATATCTCCTCTTCTGAACAGTCCTAGAAGATGAAGCTTCTTGTTTCTGTTCAGTAGGGGATGCAGCTGCTGTTTTCTTTTTTCTTATCAGTAAAGGCATGGCTTTTTACCTTCCTATAATCATTCAAGGCAGCCTGTTTTTGTTTGACATCAGCACCCTTTAGCTTGGCGGCTAAACATGTGTGGATGGCAGCAGAAACTGGGCTTTTTGGCTTGGTTACAGGACAATCAACAGCCATGGACTTTGCTGAACAATGTTTAGAATTGACAGCCTTAGTTATCTTGAGTGAAGGGGCTGAGGTTCCAAAAATAAAGGGTCCATGATGGGCCATTTGAATTTCCTCATGCAGAGCCTTGAAGGCACTCAAGCCTAACTCCTTTCTATTTCCATAGCTGTGAGCATTCTTGCTCAAGTTATAGGACCTTCCATTTAATAAGTGACCATGAACACTTTCTTGATCATACTTGTTTGTGGGCATCAAGACTTTCACAAAGGAGGTCTTAGATTCTTTTGAGTCCTTGACCTTTCCCTTAGTGTTGCTAGTAGTTGCCTCCTTGTTGAAACCAACACCTCTCATATCATGGGAGTTGAAGGTGTCAATTATAGGCAGCACTGTCTTGGGCTTGGAGAACTTAGCCACTAGCATCCTCTCCTTGAGGAGCTTTTCTTCAAGATCCTTAATGATCTTGTTCTTGTGGCTTATGGTGCCCACATGGATAATTGACATTCCCCTTAGCTTGCCAATCTCCTTGCTCATTGGAGCTAGCTGGGTAGCATGCTCAATGCACTCAGATTTTGATTGCTTTAGGGAAGTAATTTCTTGGGCTTGCCTCTTGGCTAGCTTTTTGCTCTTTTTCAGAGCTTCCAGGAGTGCACCATACCTATCAATCAATTGATTGACATCCACCTCAGAATCTGATTCACTTCCAACTTTAGATGGAGGAGATTCAGATTCTGTACTTGTTTCATAATCAGAAGAAGAAGAAATGCAGTGTATCAATACTTGCTCATGTTCTGAATTGTTGTGGTTGTCCTCATCTTCAGTTATAGCCATCAGCCCATGGTCATCTAAAGTGACCTCATCCTCCTCTACATCACTATCTGAATGTGATAGAGGGGCCCTGATTCCTATCCTGGCAGCAGGATAGTCTTCTTCCTCCTGATCAGCAAACAGCCCCAAGTAGGCTTCCTCCTCACCATCTGAATCTGAAGATGAAGATTCAGATTCACTCCAGCTCTTGCCTTTCTTAGCTAGGAAGGATTTTTCTCCCTTCTTTTCCTTCTGGTGATGAGGCTTCTTGTCACCTCTTTCTTTTCTCTTGACTGGACAGTCAGCAATGACATGTCCAGACTTACTACAGCAATAGCAAATTATGTTAGTTGAAACATGTTTAATAGATTTAGAGTCATACCTGTCCCCTTTGGGATGCTGCCTCTCAGATCTGTGATGATCCTTCTTGGTATGAGAAGAGGAGGAAGGGATTTTCTTCCATTGTTTCCTCCTGATCATCTTCTTGAACTGCCTTGTGAAGGCAGCAAACTCCTCATCAGAAGAGGAGCTGTCTGATTTGCAGCTCTCAGATTTCTCAGATTCAGCAGCCTTTTTTGGAGGTGACTGCACTCTACCCTTGTTCTTCTTAGAGCTTTCAGCTTTGAGTGCAACAGATCTCTCCCTTGTGTGAGCCCTGGAGGAAGTGTCCTCCTCCTTTCTTGCAGAAAGCTGCATCTCATATGAGAGCGGTTTCCCAAACAGTGTATGGGTAGGGGTTTCTCCAAGCCTTGCCCCTTCCCTGATTGCACATATTTTAGTGTCCCAATCTCTAGTTAGAGATCTAAGGAACTTGTCATTGAGTTCATAATCTGTGAACACACTTCCATAGGTTCTTAGTTCATTTACAATCCTAAAGAACCTTTCATAGCACATGGAGATATTCTCCTGGCTCAGCTATCTGAAGGCTTCATACTCCTGATTGAGGAGTGACTTTCTATCATCCCTCACTTCAGTTGTTCCCTCCATATAAACAACCAATGTGTCCCACATTTCCTTGGAAGTTTGGCAGTGTACCAAGTTCTGAAATGTAGTGTCATCAATGACATTTACTATTATGTTTTGGGCTCTCTTGTCCATAGTGTACAATGCTATCTCATCATTGGTCAGCTCAGAAAATACCTTAAGTACTTTTCTAGTAGGGTCAATAGTGGAGACTTTCTCAAAGGTATAAGGACCATATTTGACAGTCAAAAAGATCCTTGGGTCTGAGGCTTCCATGAATAGCCTTACCATTTGCTTCCATATACCAAAGTTTTCTTTGGAGCATATGGGCAACTTCATTGACCCCAACTCCTTCTTCATTCCACTGTTGGCCATTGGATTTTAGATTTGACTACTCCTGTATAGGATCTGATCAGACTGTTAAGTCCTTTTGATCAACCTCCCTCTGATACAACTTGATAGTTTATATAGGTGTAGTCAATATTACCTAGAGGGGGGGGGGGGGTGAATAGGTTTTACTTATTTTCTTTATATAATCCCAATGTATCTAGCTACAGAAAACTCAATCACAGAAAGCACACAAGGATGTATAGAGGTTCCTCAAGACAGGGTGTCTTGAGTAGTCCTCTTTCCCCCTTCACCTTTCTAACAGTGAGTTAGACAAGGCCACGAACTCCAATCTTAGCTCCTTGAGCTTACACCACAAGTTCCTCATAACTTCTCAGATCTAGAGTGATCCTACCTCAGGCACAACAGCCCTACACTCATGCTCAGCAGCCCTACACCTCAGGCACAGCAGCCCTACACCTCAAAGTTATGTAACTCCTACCACTCAGAAATCACACAGATTTCCTACCTCAGACCTATCAAGAAGTCCTACCTCTCAAGCTGTCAACACAGCTTTACACACAGGCTCAACAACCTTTCACTCAGGCAACAATGCCTTACAAAGATATAAAAGAGTTTGTACTAAATATAGAAGACAAAAGGTTTACTCTTATGTCTTCTGATTTCTTTCTTCAGATTTGTATCACCTTGATCTTCTCCTTCAGCAAAGCAGAAGATCAACTTGCCCTTCTTGAGTTGGTACAGGAAGAGCTAACTAATCTCCTTCAGAAGATTAACTCCAGCTTCAGAGAACAACTTCAACTGGCTGGAACGTGAAAGCTCGAGTGCGGCTTGCAGCAAAAGCTTTTCAATGGAACAGTAGTTGTTGTTGTGCCCTAGCTTTTGCTTTTATACCTCCAGAAGGCTTCAACGACTATTTCAATCCTCCTGACACAGTATGGGGCAGATTGGAGTTGCTTTTCCCTTTTTATTTTCGCTTGCGCCAAAAGCAGATCCCGTCAGCACATTTGAATCTGTCTCAGCGGTTGGGCTGAGGCAGCTTCCAGTCTCAGCGGCAGCTCCAGTCTCCTTCTCAACGGTTCCGCTGGGACAGACACAAGTCTCAGCGGTTTTCCTCTATCTGCAGCTCTGCAAGCCCAGACTCCATCTCAGCGGCTGGACTGAGACAGAGATGTCGTCTCAGCGGTTTTGGGCAGACTGTTACCAATACTATTCCTTGTCTTGGAATAACCTAACCCTGCATGCTTATGAGATACAAATAGGGTTTATCAAATACAACTTGTACTTTGTATTTGAGTGTGAGGCCTCTTCAAATTAAAGGGACATTGAGGGTCAATTTCCCAACAATTTCCCCCAATATGAAGAAGGCAGAACACTCTCATATGTAAGAGTACATGACTTATAAATTTCTGATATATATCAATGCTGCAATGAATTCATCATATTAAGCAACCAGATTTTATAACAGATGATCAGAAATATATATCCACAGCAGATAAAAGATATGACAATGCATCTCATAATAACATAACCAATAATACCAAGGTAAAACTTAGCTAAATCTCAGATTAGTGTTTCAGATAAAGCAGTATTTAATTAACCTCAGTTTGCATAAAATATTTTAGACAGATTCTAGTCTAATCATCATTCAACCATTCCTAGGAGTTTTATACATTAAATCAATATTTTCTTTTCTTAGAGGAAGAACATTCAGGAATCTCAGCAGCAACATCTTCTTGGACTGCAGGCTCCTTGTCTTCAGCAGGAACAGCAGTGTCTTCATTCAGATTTGTAGCTGAGTTCTTTTTAGCATTGGTTGCCTTAATCTCAGCAATCTTTCTCTTGAGCTCTTGCCTTCTAATGTACATAAAAGGTTTTGGTATGTACCTAGATGACATTCTTTGTGGGTTATCTTTCTTGACTAGGTTTTCTTTGAATACCTTATCTCTTTTAGTGTTCCTTTCAAGATGTCTTATCCATTCCTCAGCTAGATATAACTTATCAATATCTTTGTACATATGACCATGGCTTACCCAAGCATTCAGGATTATCTTCTCAGATCACTTTTCAGAAGTGATTGATTTAACATCTGCTTTTGTCGTCTCCGTCAATTTGAAATCCAGTCTTCTGAGCTTGACAAGATGATATCATTGTGTGAAGATAGTTGACACAATGATAAATAACTTAGCAGAATTCTCTTGAGCTCTTACAATGATATCATCGTGTGGACCTTGTTGACACGATGATAAATAACTTAGAAGAATACTTTTGAACTCTTGCAACGATATCGTCGTGTGAAGCTTGTTGACACGATGATAAATAACTTAGAGAACATTCCTTGAACTTTCACAATGATATCGTAGTGTGAAGCTTGTTGTCACGATGATAAATAACTCAGTTGACTTTCCTTGAGCTCTAACAACGATATCGTCGTGTGAAGCTTGTTGTCACGACGATATCATCGTGCTCTTCTTATTTTCATGTCGATTGTTGACTGACTTTGTTTGCTGCCTCCTGTGAGTGATTAAAATGATATCGTCGTGTGAGTATCACATACACGACGATATTGTACTTAGAGATATTGTGCTTGACCTCTAAACATTATATATAGGATGTATGATGACTCATCCTGCTCATGTCACATCAGATAAATATTAAATACAAAATGTATTTATCATTAGCTCAGAGACTTCCCCAAATATGGAACATTGCGGGCAGTATTCCCAACAATGTCCCCCTTTTGAAGAATCATAACCAAGTTAATGATAAAACACAATAATGAGAAATAACAAACAATAAGAGCAGAGAGTAGAAAATATTCAGAACATTACATTGCAAAACACAAGAAATATCATCAGCATATTATAAATTTATAAGTGTTTAAATGTTTTGAATTTTAAAACATTTCAACATTTGCCCATTAAATATGAGCCAACTATTCTTCATGTTCTCTTATGACTATTCCACCTTTTGCTTTCTTGACAGCAGCCTCCTTTTTCTTTTCAGTCTGTCTGGTGAAATAGCCATAAGGCTTTGGATGATATCTTAAGCGTTCTTCTGCATCTCTTGGAATCTTTCCTGCCAGTTTATCCTTTTTGTAGATTCTTCTTATTTCTTCTTGATTTTCATGTTTGGTCCATTCATGTGAGTTGTACAGTTTGGTTCTATCGGTTTTCTTTGTCCTGATATGTTCTCATGCAACTAAGATAATTTCTCTTGATTTGGGGCTCCAGTGCTCATAATCATGTTTCTTTCCCATTTCCTCCTTATACCTTTTCTTTCTTAGCTTGATTTCATCCCGCTCAGATGTAATCTCCTTCCCTTTTCCTTGTCCGACAGCAACAAGTACTTCAGATGTGGCAGAGGCAGCAACAGGTAATTCAACAAGTTTATCATAATAAATAGGGGGAAGGTCCATTGCTTCCCTTATATAATTAAAGGTCTGGATGGTATGCTCGTCCCTGGCCTTTATCATTGATCTCCCCCCTTTAGGACTCTTCAGATAGGTTCTTATGCAAATTGGCTTGAAGATTTAGAATCTTGTCCTTCAACATGTTGATTCCATCAGTCAGATGATTCTTTGTTTCTTGAAGGTGGTGGTCCAGCTCCTGACTACATAAGTCCAATCTTTCTAGGGTGATCCTTCTGTGCTCAACCATTTCCCTAGCTGTAACTTTGAATACATCCTCCAGATTCTCAAATGTTGCACATTGATATTCAATAATATTAGCCAGACCCTTGTGGGTGAGTTCTACCTGTTTAGTAGTATGATCTACTCCTAGAGCTGCTCTTATAACAAAATTGAAGGTGTGTGTTTTGAGAAGTTTCATTTCTATCCTCAGGCATGTAGTTTCGCTGGACAGATCTCTTCTTAGATCATTGACAACAGTATCAACATAAGCGTCAATCTTAGATCTGTGCTCATCCAGGAGTATCTTAATCTGATTCCAAATTGAGGAATCTTCTGGCATTTGGCCTGTGGAGCTTGGCCTTTCAGGTTCAGGCTCAACTTTCTTCTTGATTATCTCATGGAGAAATTATTCCATTCCTTCTGCTTCTTTAAACATTGGAGAAGGAGATCTTCTTATAGAAGTTTGTCGCACTTCATCCTCAGAAATAATTGTGGCTTTAGTATTTATCAACTCCATGCATGAGTTATCAACAAATTTTTCTTGTCTTATCTCCTCGATAACTTCAAATTGGTCCTTTTGAACTGCTAACCCAGTGTGGATAACATCCTCAACCTTAGTGATTTTATTGATCACTTCTACTACTTGAGCAGGGAGCTCAGTGTTATGCTCCCATCACTTGCAGCACTATCTGTACTTCTTCTGTCAGACATGTTCCCTAAGGAGTCATCAAGATTTTTAGCAAGCTCCATTTCTTCACCCTGAGAATCACCTTTATTTGTACTTGGTTCAGTGCTTTGTACTGAAACTTGGACTGTAAAGTTCCTTTGCTCTATCTCTTCCTTACAACTTGAAAGATTGAGATCATGCACTGGCTCACTTCCTGAGGATGAGCTTTCTTCTTCACTTTGTACATCTTTCATTACTTTCTTCCCCTTAGGAGACGTTGTCAAAACTTTCTCCCACCTTTCTAGTACCTTAATGTCCATTCTTCTCATGTGATGAATTTTGACTCCCAACTTCTTGTTGAGATGATCAAGATATGACTGCAACAAGAAGAGGGATAATATTCTACCAAGGTTGGGCACATGAATGTTTTATTTTGAATTTTCTGTAGGATAACCTGAGCCCAATTGATTTTCTTGATTAGGATTATCCTTTCCATCAGGTCAAACATTGGCTTGAAGATCCTATCATGGAACCCCACCTTGCAGAGAAGGGTTATCCCAACAATATCAGCTAGCAGCTTTCCTTGCTGATTGAAGTGTTTTCTTTCTAAGAACTCATTGGTCTTCTTAGAATGCCCACACCACTCTAGAGCATCATCCATATCCTGCTTTGTGACCACTTCCTCTTCTTCCTCACTAGCAAATAGGGGCATATGGAGTAGTTTGGCCAGCCTCTTGGAAGTTACTTTCACTTTCATTCCATTGATTTTACTCTTTTTTGCCTTCCCAGATGAGCCAACTTTGACATTAGAATAGAACTCAAGCGCCTCCCTTCTCATGATCACAGTAGGTTCTGTTAGCACAAACTGCAAGTAGACGACGTCTAGCCATCTAATAATTGCTTGAATCTCCTCAGAGGCCTTCTGAAATCAATTTCTCACCTATTTATAGATTTTATTGTGGAAAGCGAAAAGTCGTGTACCTGGTATTTGATCAATTTCAAATCCAATGGCTGAGATTAATTCACTTAGAATTTTCGATTTGACAGATAAACAAAAGGGTATCGTTGTGTCATCACGACGATATCGTTTTGTGGACAAAACTATATGGTCTTTGATTGCTCTTATGCACAAAATAGCATGTACACCTCTTTTGTAAGTTACTCACAACTATCTCAGTGACAACCTGCATATTTTGCTAGTGACCTAGCACCTACTAGAAGAAAATTGTAATAATAATAAATAAATAAGGGCAGCTTTGCAGAAGTCATTCTAAATTGAGCATGCCCAACTCTATTTTAAAGAAATTAAATTTTGCTTCATCTAGAGATTTAGTAAAGATATCTGCCACTTGTTTGTCAGTGGGGACAAATTCAAGGCAGATGTCTTCCTTCTCAATATGTTCTCTGATGAAGTAATACCTACTTTCAATGTGCTTAGTCTGTTGTGTGACACAAGATTCTTAGCAATTGAAATTGCAATTGATGAGTCACAAAACATTGGAGTTCTACTTAGCTGTAGATTGTAGTCATGCAATTGATGTTAGATCCACAGCAATTGTGCACAGCAACTCCCAGCTTATATGTATTCTGAGTCTGTTGTTGAAATAATAATACTAGTTTGCTTCTTGCTACTCCAGGAATTTAGTCTTCTCCCAAGGAATTGGCATGTACCTGAGTTACTTTTCCTATCTTCTTTACAACCTGCAAAATCGGCATATGAATACCTTGTTAGTTCAAAATCATTATTCCTAGGGTACCATAGGCCAAGATGTGGTGTGCCCTTAAGGTATCTTATAATCCTTTTTGCGGCTGAGTAACGAGATTCCTTGGGGAAAGCCTGGTACCTAACACATACACATGTAACATACATGATATTAGGTCTACTTGCAGTTAAATAGAGGAGGGGCAATTATACACATGTACAAAGTCTTATAAAAAAGTTTCCCTTTCTCATCCTTGTCAAGGGATATATTTGACCCCATATGAGTTTTCATGGTGGAGGCACTCTCCATTCCAAATTTCTTAATTAACACCTTGGTGAACTTAATCTGTGAGATGAATATTCCATTTTCAGATTATTTCATCTAGAAGCCTAAGAAAAACTTAAGCTCTCTCATACTGATCATTTCAAATTCCCCTTGCATCAGGTTAGCAAACCTCTTAGCCCGAGCATTGAATTTTCAAGAGGATTATGTTTATCCTCCAGCTCATGTTGACGCCTGTCCTGCTCCTTCCGACACTGTTGAAGTGGAGGAGCATTCTCCATTTACAGATAAAGTTCATTGGGGGCCTATTCCCAACGGCTTCAAAGAACCCCGGTTACCCATGTTTACTGGAGAGAGTGACCCAGTCTCTCATCTTCAGGCCTTTGAATATGATGTAGCTCTGAGGTCTCTCTCATATGCGATAATGTGTAAGCTTCTGATCACCTCCTTAGATGGACAAGCACAAAAGTGGTTTTACAAACTACCTCCCCAGTCCATCTCCTGCTTTGCCATTCTGAGGCAAAAGCTTCTTTTGAGGTTCACAACCTCAAAGAAAAGGAAGAGTGACCCCGCAACCCTCTTCAGGATCAAGCAAGGAGAAAGCGAGACCTTAGCTCGCTTTGTGGATCGCTTCCAGAGAGATCCTCGTAATAAGGGATGTTGATCCCTCAGTCCATATGGTGGCCTTAGTCAATGGTCTTCAGGAAGGCCCTCTCAAATTCGAGGTCACCACCCGAGAGCCCAGCTCCTATCAAGAGTTGATTAGTATAGCCAACTGATTCATATAATGGGAGATCAACAACCTCAATTATGTCTCCAACTTGACGTGCAGAGCCGACCAGAAGGGCTCTGCCGATTTCTATCCTGCCAAGCAGTCGACGAAACCGCCTCGTCAAGAGTTTCAGCCACCTGCTCAAAGGGAGAGGAACTCCCGCCATCATTGTCCCTATCAGGGACATCAACAGTTCCAGCCCAAGGGACCTTTGATGCCGACCCCAGCTGCTCCAGCTACGCAACCAACACCTGTTCATCAGGTCCAGATTTTCCAGCAGCCTTGCCCAACCTCTTCTCACCCTTCATACAATGACTCTCAAGAGTCTTTCACCGAGCTCAATATCTCCATGAGCGAGGTGTTCCAAGTGCTCAAAAAGAAGCCTTTCTATAGGAGGCCTGCTCCGCTACAATCGGATCCCAAATTTAGGAATCCCTCCCTCTATTGTGAACATCACAGGGAGAGGGGTCATTTGACAGAGAATTGCAGAGCTCTCCGCTTGCTGGTGGAGAAGCTCTTGAAGGAAGGAAAGATGCAGGATCTGGTCCTGAAGGGAGGCTCCTCCAAAGCTTCGACCTCTAAGAGAAAAGAGGTAGCGGAAGACGCTTGGAGGCATCACAAAATTGGTAAAATTCGTAGCCGTTGAAGCTCCGAGCAGCTACAATAAAGCAATTTTTGGAAGACCAATTTTGAATGAGTATCAAGCGGTGGTTTCCACTTAACACCTGGCTGTGAAGTTTGCCTTGAATGACAAACAATACCGAATTAGGAGCGACCCTGTAACACCCCAATTTTGCTGTACTGCGAGTTAACGCCAAGCGGTATGTTCTACCGCCGGCGATAGCGAAATCGATGGGATGAGGTCCCTTGTCATCGATTGAGAGCTTTTTGTGTTAAGGCACTAGCGCGCCGCGGTAGTGCTAGCACCGGGCGGTAGAATGTGGCTAGGAAGTGAAAAATAAGTTCTGTCGCTAGCGCGGGGCGATAGCGATACCGCTGGGCGGTAGCTTTGATCGACGGGATGTGCCGTCGATTGGGATCGACGAGAAGGTTGATTCGAATGGTTGTCGACGGAACCACTGAGACGCTAACGTTGGGCGGTAACGCTACCGCCGCGTGGTAGATGACGGAACCATATCCATAAAGGGCGATTTCTGGGCATCCGATTGTTTTAGACTTTGATCTGATGGCTCATATAAGTTCGTGGGTGAACCCTAAATAAGGCAGAGGAGTTATTTCCTTCATTATTTTCTCTTCATCGATCTTTTGTGGCTAGAGCGAGGGAGAGGAACCGAAGGAGGAAGACGACCTTCTTCCCGCCATTGTTGAAGCTTCGGAGCTCCATTCGCCGATCCGAGACCGGCAACGCGGAGAGGGCTTTGAGGCGCTCCTTTTCATCCGTTCTTTTCAAGATTTCCATGGTTAGGAAGAGATCTCAAAAGGTAACGACATCTCTCCTCCCAGTCTTTAGGGTGTGTGCATGACATCCCTTATTTTGCCTCTCTATTTTCTGCATCTTGACACCGGATCTCTCAAGTGAGAGGGATTCGGGTCGCCTTGGTTCAAGCAGAACCATCGGGTCGATTGAGTCCATCCACGACATGTTTTTGCATTAAAGATTCGCTCCATTAGCGGATTAGGCATTGTGGTTGAAACCAAAATTGCGACGTTAGTCCGATTCGGTGATATTGTTTGACGCGTATTTTAGGGGTTTTGATAGAAATCTGATTATGGTGAAAATGTCATTATGATGCCCTTTGTAATTTCATACGAGAACGAATGTCGGTCTTTGGGCGGGGAAATCTTGTGCGTGATGTATGTCTTGTGATGCCGAGTGAGGTGCAAAGGTGTGGCTTGGTCTTTGTGGTCGGTTGGGTGGAATTCATGTGTGGAGAGTGTCCCGGCAAGACAAGTCCCTTCCGTGTCAACTGACGAGAACGGTTGTACTAGCGGACAAGTCCATTAACGGTCGCCAAGCAAGGCAGTCGGTGGACATTGTCCCGATTGTAAGACTGGGGCCTTGGGACGTTACTTGGAGTCTAGGCCAGAGTTCTTAGCATCAGTTGTGTTTTGTTGTTGTGGCAAGAGCATGTGAGCTGATGAACAAGCCCGATGGCATTGTGGGCCATGCGCGGGTGGGGTCTCGGCGTGAGTTCTTGGCCTTGGGCTACGATGCCCTTTGGGGGAAATGTTTACTACCATGTGATTGTGTTGTGATGGATGATGTATGATGTTGTGTTAGAATCATACGCTTTATGGTGCATTGGGTGAAACTCGGGTTTGCATTCATGTTGCATTGGTAGGCCCCTTTAATTTACTTGCTCAACATAGAAACGTGGATGATGCTTGTGACACTCATGCCTGTCGTTTTATGTTACTTTTGCTTATGTACATTTGCATACGAAGTGCTGACTTGCAGAGTGATGTAGTTCTCCGGGGTCTGCTAGGACGGCCGGGAGGAGGGTGTTGTTTCACCGTTTCTGGTCAGCCATAGCTGACCCTCGTTATACTACTCTTTGTGTTTTGGATGCAGGGCAAGGATCGCAGGCTGGACCTAGCTCGCCGGCCAAAAAGACCTAAGCTTCATGAAGTGATCATACTGTTGTTTTCCTGCATTTCCGTACTCTTCTTTTGATGTTCCGACTTGCATGCCGAGGTAGCTTAGGAAAGCTATTTTTCCCCTCTTTTGGGATATTTTTGTGCTGAATGACTGATGACTTCGACTTTGGTTTTGTAAGGCCTTAAGGCCAGGTTACTCCTATGTAGTTGTGGACAATCTCTATGTTTTCTAAGTTATTGTTTCCGCTGTGTTATCTGAGTTTTGAGTTTGGTAGTTTTCTATATCATCTTTTAATACTGAAGTTGTGGCGGTTATATACTGTGGGGTCCCGGCCGGACCCATATTATATGGTCATTACAGTGGAGGTGTTATAATTTGGTATCAGAGCTAGGTTTTGATTCTTGCGAGGTCTAGTGTAATCGGATCGCGTAAAGAGGTGGTCTACATAGGAGTATTATGCGGGCATGAGAGTCCCTGTGTTTGAGTCTTGCAAATAAAGCTTGATTAGTCTGTTTCCTTACTTATGCTAGGATGTTAGAAGGCGATGCGAAGCTGTGGTGGGTGAATCACATCGGTCGTCATTTGCTTGGGCGTGTTCCGTCCATGGAGGAGCTTAGGAATGCCTTCCTAAGGCGTTATATTCCATCTTCGACAAGGTTTGAACTACAGAGGCAATTTTTGCATTTAGTGCAGCGTGAGAAGATGGTGGACGAGTATCTACAGGAGTTTACTCGGTTAGGTCGTTATGCAAGGATGACTATGGCAGACGATGAAGAAAGGGACAATCTCTTCTATCAAGGTTTGAGGGAGAATTTAAGGCAGCCATTGATAGCCTTAAAGAATGCAGGATTTAATGAGTTGGTCGAAGCCGCTCGCACGTTGGAAAGCGACATGGAGCGAACCCAGCGTCGAAAGGGCTTTGCAGCAAAGTAGGGAGAAGGAAAGCTGAAAGTGCACAGTGTGCCTCTGAGAATCCTCTAGAGGGGGGGTGAATAGAGATTTATAAATTATTCCTATTCTAACCGTGACAACAATAAAATAATCTAAGGATTTATGCTTAATCAAGATCTCAGACAGAATAAAATAGTGCTGGAATATAAAGCAGAAAATAATAAAGTAAACTAATTATGATGGACAACACAGAAAATTATCAACCAGAAGACACACCGATTTTTATAGAGGTTCCCCAAAATGTGGGTACTCCTCTCTTCTATCACCTGGTAGGGATGCACCACTGTGCCTGAGTCTTTTGGTAAGGAGACTCTTAGAACCACTGATCTTTTGACAAGGAGATCATGAACCACCAGATCTTTTGATAAGGAGATCTTGAACCACCAGATCTTTTGATAAGGAGATATTGAACCACTGAATCTTTTGAAGAGGGATTAACAAAACTCTTTTACAGAAGGGAGGAGAAAGAGAAAGAAGAATGGTGTAGGAATTCTGTTTTCAGAATTCTTATGATAGTTGTATGAAGAATAGCTTCTTGTATCTATTCACAGGATCTGCTCTTGATGAACTTCTGCTTATGATGGTGATGAATTGCAGAAGTTATGATTGTCAGATCTTTCTATCTTCTTTCTGATTGAACTCTGGCTGCTATAAGATTGTGTTGTTGAGCAGCCTTGTTATGTTCTCTTCTTAGAGAGAAGAAGAGCAGCAAATATTCCTTCTCTGTATTTTCTTCTGTTAGGCTTCCTGTGAGAGAGAGGAAGAAGAAGGAGACTCAATGGAACAGTATGGCCGATTGTGATAAGTGCCCTACTTTTCTCTTCCTTCTGTTCCCTTTTATTGTCCGCTATTGAATTTGAATTTCTTTCCCTTTCAGGTAAGTCCTGAAGGGTATATTTGTCTACACAATAAAATCTTCCTTCCTTCCTTAATTCTCGACCCATCCACCAACCTTTAAGCTTGTTTCCAAGAAAGTTTTTCTCTGACCTCAGTTAATTCTTTATTCCATTTGAGGCAATTAAGAAGCCGTTGGAGAACGGTCTTGAGAGAGGTGGGCCATGAGAGAGGGCCCAAAATGACAGCTGAAAAGGTTTCCCTTTTCAGACTATATTCGACGTAGCGTCGAGTTCTCTACCTCTCTTATCGACGCACCTTCGAGTTCTTGAAGGAACAACTTCAAATTCATCCTTGCTCTGATTGAACTCTGTTAGTCGACGTTGCGTCGATACCCAATCGACGTAACCGTCGAGTTGATGGCTTGACTCTGAACTTCATTATTTGCGTCGAGATGGAGTCGACGTTGCATCGACTTTGAATGGCTTCGACAGATATTTCCTTCTGCGCCGAGTTGAAGTAGAAGCTACGTCGACTTCCTTAAGTGCTCCGATAGGGCCATGGACTCTGCGTCGATATCTATTCGGCGTACTGTCGACTTGGAATACTTTGAGAGAAGGGTGAACTACTTGGACTTCTAGTCAGAGTAGCATCGACAATATCTTGACGGTGCGTCGAATTCTATTCGACGCAAGTGTTAACTTTGCCCAAATTTTGCTTCTATTGACTTGGTCTTGACACCCTAGGTTGAGTGTGATATCATAAGACATCTAATGACCATATTACCCTTACTATTCAATAGGTAATTCAATCCTAAGAGATAAAATCACTTTTAGTTAATTTGTTAAGTTAAATCAAAGAGGGTTTTGCCAACAATCTCTCCATATTTATCTTAACAAATTTTACAGTTTGTTCAAAGTGATTTTACACATATTTTTGCATAAAACATAAATACATACAAGACAGCATAGACATAAGCTGAATAAGCTGGATAAGCTGATAGAGAGAGAAGGTATCAAATTAATGATTAATAATAGTTTTATCATAGATTACCCACCACAAGGAGTATCACTTCCTTTCTTTGAGAAAGTTGAATAAGTCCTCAAATACTCTCCTGTACTTCTTTTCCACATATTTGAAATTTGCAGGGATGGCTTTCTCTGGGTTCTTCTGTATCTTTTCATGGCCTTTGAAAAATTTATCCAGGTCCATTTCAGTGTTAGGATGAACATCCTTGAGAGTGAAACCAAGACCAAAAACTTTGGCTATCATCAGATTTATGACTTCTAGGCTTAGATCATCTGATTCAGGATATTTGTCAGGATTTGATTCAGTAGCTACAACTGGTGCTTCAACAACAGTTGCTTGTTCCTTTTCAGAAGTTGAGGCTTTTGTAAATAGGATCTTCCTTTTCTCTATCCCCTCTTCATGTGATTTCTCTCTTTTCTTTCTTTTTTGGGAAGTTGTACTGCATCCTTTGGATTACATCCAATACCTCCTCTGTGGAGTTGCCCTACTCCTTCTAACACCTTAGCTTTGGGATTTATTGTAGTATACAATGTGTGATCAAACATAGCAGGTTTGATTGGAATTGCTTTGGCCAATTATTCTTTCTCAACCACTTCTTTCCCTCTTTTTAGAATATCTATGAACCTGTTTTTCTTATCTTGAAGCTCCTTCTAGGTTATCTCATATTCATACCTTTCTATATCAGCACTCTCCTCAAATACTTTGTCAAGCTCTGGATTAGTGTAGGTTTCCATTGTGTTTTCTGGAAATTTAACCATTTCAAATATCTTGTAATAAGATTTATCCTTCCTTTATTTCTTCCTCTGTTCCTTTGTGTACATCTCCCAAATGGGTACTCTTACCCTACCTCTTCTTCCTCTTCCTCAACCTTGATAAGGAGGTCTTCCTCTGAAGAGAGGTGTTGGAAGGATGTGTTTAGTTGTTTGTCTTTGAGTAGGCGGTGAACAAGGAGGCCGAACTGGTGATGGAAGCTGATTTGTGGCAGGTTGATCTGGGGCAGGATCAAATGAATCAAATTCTTGATCAGCTACCTTGGCAGGAGAAGGTGCTATAGTAGAATCTCTAGAGGACACTCTGAATGAGAGAGGATCAGGGATGGATGGTTCAGTGTCTTCATGAAATTCTTTTAGAGACTTAAGGTACATCTGATCATCTGAAATTGAAGGACCTCCCCCTGAGTTGATGGCTCCCCCTGAGCAGAGGGCAGAGTCCTTGGAGGGATTGCCTCCCCCTGATTTACTGCATCTGAAAGCTGAAGTTAGGATGATACAGCCGGCTCTCCTTCAGTGGTGAAGGAGAGAGGGATTGCTGTCGTGTAGACAGAATCTTGAAGAGGTTGCTGGTCTTGAAGAGGTTTCTGTCTGCTGGTACAAGTCTCCCCCTGCTTTATATCATTGAAAAATGATATAAAGCCTCCAGCAGGCACGACAACCGGCTCTCCTTAGTTCAACAACTCCAACTTGATAAATTTTTGTGATCAAATTGGTACCGAGCAGCGGTTTGCTTCTGTGCATCATCCAAGAAGTAATGGGCAAGTGTGGGCTATTAACAAATTGATTATAAATCTCTTGAAGAAGAAAGTAGAAAATCTACGAGGCAATTAGGCGGAACAATTACCTTCGGTGCTATGGGCTTTAAGGACAACTCCAACATCGCCTACTGGAGAGACTCCTTTCAAAATGTCTCATGGTTCAGAAGCTCTCATTCCAGTTGAGTTCGAGGTAAGAAGTCCAAAAGTGTTGTTATCTAAACAAAATGAAGATAGTTTGATGGAAGGGAATGTTAAAGAGTTAAGATGCAGCCTCGATCTTATTAAAGAGCTAAGAGATACAACAATAATCAGGCAAGAAGAAGTGAAAAGATGAATTGCCAAATACTTTGATAAAAGTGTCAGAGTTAAAGAATTTGTTGTTGGCGGTCTAGTCCTCAAGAAGGTGGATGCGACAGCAAGATCTGGCTCAGTTGGGAAGTTCAATCTAAATTGGGCAGGACCATTCATCGTAAAAGAGGTGCTCAAGAACGGAGCTTATCGTCTCCAGACCTATGAAGGGGAAGAATTGTCGCACACTTGGAGCGGAGACGATTTGAAGCGTTTCTTTTCTTGAAAAAATTGTATTTTCATTTATGTGCTTTCTTCTTGCAAGTATTCTTATGATGTTGTAACCTCTTGTACTTTATATATTGGAAAGGAAGTACCAAGATAGATTGTTAACAAAGCTAAAATCCTACCAAGCGAGACATCGACAGATCCTACTTGTTGCCCCATCGACTTGATGCTTGAGATGTAATTCTACCATGACCACATAGCGGGGAGATTTCGTATCTGTGCAGTAGTAGCTCGCGAAGCTCGTGCGAAGGATCTTTAGGATACAGGCTCCTTGTTGACATCTGACACACCTCTGCATCAAGGGTGGTCTAGGTGAATGTCCAGCTCTTTCATGCATTACAGGACGTCGTTACAGCCTTGATGATCCTTCCCAGGGAATGCAATGTCGATGTAGCTCCTCAGCAAGACCACACCTGACCTACTCATCATCTTGCTCTGTGACCCTTGAATACTCATTGGTTTAAGGATAACCAATGGGCGGTCCGGAGCATCTATGACCGTCGCCTGAGCTCTGGTGTGGCTAAGGGTGTTACAGCCTTGGTGATCTCTTCTAGGGAAAGCAATGTCTGGAGCATTTAAGATCGCCGTCTGTGATTCTTGATTATCTATTATATTAAAGGACGGTCATGAGTATTTAAGATTGCTACCTGTGATTCTTGGTTATCCGTTCTATTAAGGGGTGGTCTGGGGCATTTAAAATCGTCGCATGAGTCTTCTATATGCATTCTTCTGTTAAGAAATGATTTGGGGTATCTAAGATCATCACTTGAGGACTTCTCTAATACTTATTCTTATAAGGAGCGGTCTGGATAAATTGAGACCGCAGCCTAAAAGTTTTCTTTGCTTATCTATTTAATCAAGCAGTCTGGAGTATCTAAGACCATTCCTAAGGTCTCTCTTCTATTTTTTCTACTAAGGAGCGGTCTGGGGAAGTTGAGATCGCTATTTATCTATCTCTGATATAAGTCCATCAAGGTGTTTTATCATCCACCAAAGATGGTGGCTTGGATTATTTGAGACCGCCATCTATCTTTTACATAAGGATTATTCCAAGTGGACTGCAGTACCCAGGGTCTTCATTTATAAGTTATAATGATTCAGGTTCTCTGCAAAAGATCTCAAATGCTAGAGATCGCCATTTACAAACAGTTGAAATCAGAATTATCTTATAATAACGCGATCTCAAATGGTCAAAATTAACATTTTTCATATTATTGTAAGGCGGTTTGACGTCAACGAGACCGCCATTCTTAATTATCGATTACTCTTCAAATATGATTTATTATATGTTCGAAATGGTATCAATTTCTCTTATGCAGCTTCCAATTCAAACTCAACAACATTTAAAGCATTGAGATCAAATGTAAATCTTATTTCTCTTAAGCACGAGATCGTGCATAATGAAGATGGTCATTCTCCCGTTACAAGTCCAGAGACTGATTGATACTTATTGAGATCGATTTTTCTTCATGATCAGGAATTATGATGAGATCGTAAATCAGCAAAATATGATATCGACATAAGCACATTCAATATAAGAAATGCATCCATTCATAGAAGACAAACAAAGGTACTCAAAATATTTTCTTTCATTTTATTTTTTCTAAGTACAAGGTTCACATAGTCTCAAAACCAGCGGTTACATTTTTGAGTAAATAAATAAAGAGTTGTTATACATGGTCTTCGGTCCTCTTAGTTGCTCTTCAATCTCTTCGGAGACCGCTCTTCTGACGATGAAGAAGCGGTCTCTTCAGAAGATTCCTCCGAGCTTTTTCGAGGAATCCTGGACCCAGAACTTGAGGCTACAACTGAACTCAGATCATCGCCAGGGGCATATTGACTCTCGCTTAAAGCAGTATGATCGCTTCCTCTGGTCACACCCTCGGCGGTCTCAACCTCTTCATCTTCCTCTCCGGTCTCAGATACTGCGACCGATTCTTCTTCAATCATCTGTGCCATCTCTGGAAAGAGATCAACAAACTCTACTTCTTGAAATTCAGAGGAGAGAACGCCACGTTTGCGAAGCTACATAATCGTCGTGTCCGACACGCTCCTCATATGCTTCATCATCGCCTTTTGAAAGGCGGTTTTCAATGTTACGAGCCTCCTTCTTCGATCTCTGCAAAAGAAAATATATTAGACCGCGCGGTCATAATAAAAAGAATTGAAGACAACGGGTAAAGTGTCCTTACATATAACTTGTCTTGCAAGGTACTTATTTCTTTTAGGGTCATGCGGAGAGACTGCCCCATGTGATGATTTATGACCGAACTCCTGACAGTCGCTTGCACAGACATATCAGGGAGCATCTCGATCTCAATATTATATGCTTCTTTGGTATTGTTTTCGCCATAGAGTACGGAAGTGATCGCGTGAGTGTGGCGAGTCAGCTTTCCACTTTGGAGAGGAAGGGCAGTGGACACCTTCACTCTTGTCCTTTTAGTTCTGCTTAAGGAGGGGCTTGCCCTTAATATCTTTTAGCTTTCTACCAAACCCGGTCAAAGAAAAGGGCTTGTCGGCGGACTCCGATTCTTCGGCGGACTCCAATTCTTCGGCGGGCTCGTTTGCTTCACTCTCACAGTCTCGCTTCTGCCGCATCTCCCTTTGAGTAACGATTTTCTCATCTGGCTCCACAGGATCAACTGTGGGGACCACGAAGGTCACTGAAAGGAAATAAAAGAGTTAGCAACAAAGACGAAGGAAAATAATAGTAAGATCGCAGGAGACCGCAGAAAGCCGCTTACTCTCTTCGGGAGTGATCGCATCGATCTCAGGCCAGATCACCAGGTAGTGGAGGAGGTCAAGGCACTTGTCCGCTAGAAAAGCCAAGATCCTAAGCTCCTCTTCCAAGATCACCTTGGGTTTTAAGAAAAACCCTTCTCCCCGGCAAGAAGGCAAGGTCTTGAGACCGCCGAGATCTCCCTCGAACACTAAAAACCTCTCTGTCTAGAAAGGAATTTTGTTGGGGTGGTTCATAACTTTGATACCATTGCAAGAGAAGTACATTAACCCCTTGAACTCCTCTTTTTTCCTTCCTTTCTTCAGTGATTTCATCATGAAGGTAGTGCAGAACAAAGTCATTGTAAATTTAATCCTTGCCGATCTCAGATAGCTGATAGAGACAGACATGAGACCTGTAACACCCCAAAAATCGTAGTTCAGCGAGGTAGGCGGAGTGGTAATGCTGCGCTCGGGATAGGCTAAAAATTCCATAACAGTTCTATGCGCACGACCATTGGCCTCTTCGCGCACGACCAGTGATCGTGCGCTAGTGACCGTGCGTATCTCGCAAGGAATCGGAGTTCTGTCTCGGCTTATCGCACGACCATTCTCCTCTTCGCGCACGACCAGTGATCGTGCGCCTGTGATCGTGCGCCCTGTTTAATTCTGTTCCGCGAAATCGTGCGGGGATGACGATCCGACCGATCAAATAATTCGGGATTTGATCCAGCGGCTGAGATGTTTCGCTGGGGGGCTTTAGGGCTTGGATGAGGGGTTAATCCCTCATATTTTCAAGCCTTTTCTCTCTCTTAGGTTGGAGAAAGGAGAAGGGGGCAAGGAGGAAGAAGAGGGGAGATCCGCCATTGTTGGAGCTTCGGAGCTCCGATCGCCGATCCGAGACCGGCAACGCGTAGAGGGCGTCAAGGCGCTTCTTCTCCACCGTTGGGTTGCAAGCTTCTCATGGCTAGGAGGAGATCTCAAAAGGTAACGACATTTCTCCTCCCGGTCTTTAGGATGCGTGCTTGGCATTCCTTTATTTTCTGCATTTTGGCACCGGATCCATCGAGTGAGAGGGATCCGGGTCGCCTTGGTTCAAAAGGAACCATCGGGTTGATTGAATCCGTCCCCGACATGATTTGCACTAGAGATCCGCTCCGTTAGCGGATTAGGCATTGTGGGTGAAGCCGGATTTGTGGCCGTTGGTCCGATTCGGTGATGTTGATTTACGCGCATTCTAGGGGTTTTGTTAGAAATCCGATTACGGTGAACTCGTCGTTGTGATGCCCTTGTAGCTTCGTGTGGTAACGAACGTTGGGTTTAGGGCGGAGAAATAATGTGCGGATTATGGGGCTTGTGATGCCTGGTGTTGTGCGAAGGCGCGATTGGTCTTTGTGGTCGGCTGGCTATCCCGTGAAGACTGAGATTCACGTGTGGAGAGTGTCCCGACAAGATTAGTCCCTTCGATTGTTGACTGACGAGAATGTCTGTGCTACGGATGAGTCCGTTGACGGTCGCCAGGCGAGGCAATCGGTGGACGTTGTCCCGAGAGTAAGTCCAGGGCCTTGGGACGTTTTGGTTAGCCAGAATTCTTAGTATCGATCTTGGTGTGTTGTTGGCGGATCGAGCGTGTGAGCTGTTAGACAAGCCCGATGGCGTGGTGAGCCAGGCGAGGTGGGTCTCAGCGAGAGCTCTTGGCCTTGGGTTATGATGCCCTTGCGGGGAAACGATAAGTAACCTTGTGTTTGTGATATGATGATGATGTATGATGATGTGATAGATTCATACGCTTTAGGGTGCCTTGGGTGAAACCCGGGTTTGCATTCATTCTGCACTGATAGGCCCCTTTTTATTATCTGCTCAACATAAAAACGTGGATGCTGTATGTGACACCCATACCTGTTTTTATACTGTTTTCCGTTTATGTACATTTGCATACGAAGTGCTGACTTGCAGGGTGAAGTAGTTCCCCGGGGTCCGCTAGGACGGCCGGGAGGAGGGATGTTGTTACACCGTTTGTGGTCAGCCATAGCTGACCCTCGTTTACCGCTCTTTGTGATTTGGTTGCAGGGCAAGAATCGCAGGCTGGACCCAGCGCGCCGGCCAAAAAGGCCTAAAGCCTCATGAAGTGTTTACCCTGTCTTCATGCACTTTTATTATTACATTTTGTTGTAACCGGCTTGCATGCCGAGGTGGTTTAGGTAAAACTATTACCTGTCCCCTTTTGTTGGGACGTTCTTTTGTGTTGAATGTTTGGTGATTTGGACTGTGGATTTATATGGCCTTAAGGCCAGTTGGACTCCTATGTAGTATGGACAATCTCTGTGTTTTCTGTTTGTTTCCGCTGTGTTGTCTGAGTTTTGAGAATGGGTAGTCAATATCATCTTTTAATACTGAAGTTGTGGCGGTTATATGTAGTGGGGTCCCGGCCGGACCCATATTATATGATCAATGCAGGGGAGGTGTTACAAGACCGATGTAATTGGACGGCAGTTAACCGAACACAATTCCATAATACTCCATAACTTCCAAAAATTCCCAAGGAAGAAGGAACATCAGACCGCAATCGAAGTGATTGATTGAGATGATGTGTTTGTTCTCTGCACCAAAGTTCAGACCTTCATTTTCTAGGGGCAACATAACGACGATCTGGTTTTGAATCATGTGCTTCTCTAAAACGACACATATTTATCTTTTGAAAGCCAACGAGGCTTGTGATCGACATTCAAGAAAGTTTTAGCGGCGGCAGCATGAGTGGACACCATGTTTTGAGATCGCTGAGACCGGTACTTAGGGTGCATTCACAAAAGTATGAAACAATGATTCTAAGCCCAAATATTTATTGAAGCCAAGAGACATTTTCGTAATGATGACTATTTTCGAGACCGCCCAGTAAATCTCGTAGACCGTCGAACCTACATAAAGTATGAGAAATAGCAAGCAACATAATCAATCTCAAAAAAGTTAGATCGTATTATCTCAAGCAGCAAGTCAAAATATGCAAAGGAAAAAATAATGAGCAGCACACAACCATAGAGGTCGACATTACAGCATTGCAGAGACCGCATAGAAAGGAAATTAGAATATCAACATATATTACAGATTTTCAAATTGTTCAAATTTATTATCTCTGGAGACCGCATAAAATAAAAAATAATAAAAGTCAATCTCCTTGTCGGGCGCTTCCTGCCAATGAAAATGGCAACATCTTGCATTTTGTTGACCGCAATCATCGTGGGCGCCATGCCCTGGTGCGTTGATATCGCCGCCCTATGAAGCCTTGCTACATCCTTGTTAACCTGGTCCAAAGGGACCAAGACAATCTCAGAAGACGATCTCTCTTATTGGTGACCGCCAGAGGTTCCCGGTCGCATGGTCATTTGGGCAGGGCCAGCTCTGAGTGTCGCAACCTCAGCGGTCAGGGCAGCGGCCTTCCCCTTATATATTTTGCGTCCTTCTCAGATTTTCAAAGTGCTCTGTTAAGCTCGGCAAGCTTTAGCTCGTACTCCTCGCGGACTCACTTTTCATTAGCACACAGTTTCCCTTCGAAGTCAGCAGTCTGAGTCCGGAGTTGATCATCCAAATGATTTTTGACTGCAGTCATGCAAATGATATTTGACATCTTTTGTGACCGCAGGGTCTGCGGTCAGCAAAAGACGGTCTAACCCTTTAAAGTGTTCCAGTTTCATTCTTTTCAACTCCTTTTTCTGCGACCTCTCTCCATTTCTTTTCATTTTTAATTCTGCGTTACTGATAAGAATGTCATATGTTTCAATGATGACGATCTCACGCCACTTCTTTGGAGATTTAGGTTGAAAAGCAAGCAAAGGAAGAGAGTCTGGTGGTCTCGCGATCATTTTCGCCGTACCAGTTCGCAGGGCAGAAACAGCTACCACACGGTCTGTCGTTGCCTGGTTTAATTTGGCATCTTGGTCGGCGAAAGGCTCTGTCAGACCGACAGACAGCGCAGTCTTCTCTTTATCGAATTGTTGCCTCTCTTCTTCTTCTCCCTCTTCTCTCCCGGTCTCCTTCTCTTTTTTCTTCTCCTTTTCCTTCCCTTTCTTCTCAATGATCTCCTTTTCTTATTCTTATCCTTCTTCTTCTCCTCTTCAACGGATTTTTTCTCTTCCTCCAGTTTCATCTCCTTCTCTTTCTTCCTCCCCTCTTTGGCGATCAACTCTGCCTTCTCCCCCTCCTTCTTTCTCTTCTCAGCTTCTTTTCTGTTCTCCTCCTCTTCTTCTTCTTCTCTGCCTCTACTCTTTTCCTCCCCTCTTCTTCTGCTGCCTCCTTCTCAGCGATCTGCTTCTACTCTTCGATGATCTCCCGTAGTTGTTCAAACTCGAATGATCTAGTACCTGTGAGATCGAACATGGAAGATCATTAGAATCATCATCATCAAGGTAAGCTATCAGCTCAGAGTCTTCTCCCCTAGAAGACGTTGAGACCACCAGAGGAAATGAGAGGTCGGCCCGGTCACTTACCTTAGCAAATGTATCCACAATAGGATGTCCGAGACGTCTTCTTCAGATAGGGTAGTTGGCTTGACCAAAGCGATCTTGGCGATCACTTCTTTACTTTCATTACTCTTTCTTCTTTTGGCAGTTTGTACAAAAGGATATGTCTCTTTTCTCTTTATTACTCTTGTAGCTTCCTGCCGCTCTCCAATCTGATATCTGAGCCTCTCAGCTGCGGTCTTTTGCTTCTACATCCCAGCCTTGATGGATTCAGTAGAAACAGTCTCACCAGACTGGACAGTGGTCTGGTTAAGAACTTCAACTGACTTACGTCAATCAAAGGTGATTGTGAGGTCGGGAAGATTCAGCTCAGGTGGCCCTGAAGAGTTGATCGTCACATTGATGATATTTGAGACTGCCAAGGCCGCGCCATCCTTCACGAGTTCTTGTTGCTTCTCCTTTGAAGGATAACCATCGATCTCCTTCAAATCTTCTCCTTTCACAAGAGCCTTAGAAGCTTTGGTTGCCAGTGTCTTCCAGGAGCTCGCGGTCTCCTTCCCGACAATCATCTTCTTGGAGGAGGGTTGCCTTGGTGAAATTTGAGTGTTCGCTTCCCGACAATCCTCTTCTTGGAGGAGGGTTTCCTTGGTGAAATTCGAGTCTTCGCCCGCTTGTCGAGGACCGCCATCATGTCCATTGTCAGAGATCGATGTGGTCTGAAAAAGGGTGATCGCTGAAGGCACCAACTCCCAAATCCTTCCAGAAAGTTCTGGATTCTGAAGCCTTAATGCAGTATTTATAGACCTTCCCACATTTATGACAGTCGCATTCTTAGCGGTCAAAGCGAGCATTTCCAAAGTTCCAGCAAAACTTGAAAATGTGCGGGGATCAAGTTTGCCCGGAAGTCCGTGACCTTTCCTTTTCGATCAGAATTGTTGGCCTCATCGGTCTCGATTTTATGAGATCGCCCAGACCACCTGTCTCATCTTCGACAGATCTTCTAAGGTACATGCGGCCAGACTCCAGCGAGACCGCGTGACTACGAGGTCTGGATTTTCTGTCTTTTTGCTAGTTGCACCCATGCATCCTCTCTTCTCTGCCTCAGTTCTCCTATACCCCAGGCAATCGTTATTTTTGGACCTGCCATTTGGTTAGGCCCCTACATCTATAAATAGAGGGGTAGGGTACTAGAAAAGGGACTTTGGATTCGATCCTCCAGCTTGTGGCCTGTACAAGCGAACTCGAATTTTGTCACTTTTCTACCTCTCACCCTGTCCTATTTTAGACCTCCCTGTAACCCCTCTTTTGTGATCAATCAAAGCAGGTTTTTCCCTCAAAAACCTCTCTTCTGTCATCATTCATCTCGAGTAAACGACACTCTGTAGTTCCCCCTCATCCCTTTGAAGTGTGAGTTTTGGTGGTACAATTTTTGTGCCAACAATTTGTATTTCTTCATGTGGAGCTTTTAGTACACTTGACCGAAGGTCTTTCCTTCCTTTCCAATGAGGAGCATTGCTAGCCCCACTGGAGGAACATCCATTTTTCAAGTGACCATATATGTTGTCATGATCATAATTGTTGGATGTAAGAAGCACCTTTTGGAAAATAGTTTATCGTACTTTATCTTTTCCATCATTTCCTTTCTTTGCCTCAGCCTTTTTGTTATAACCTAAGCCACTTCTATACTGGGCAGAAAAGTTGTCAATGATTGGCAATACAGTCCATGGCTTCGAAAACTTAGCCACTAGCATCCTCTCATTGAGGAGCTTCTTCTAAAGATCCACAATGATCTTGTTCTTATTGCTTATGGTCTCAATTTGGATGATTGACATGTAACATCCATATTCCTTTTAGACCCTTAGTATGTGTTAGGGCATGACGTGTGGTGAGATTAGTGAGTTAAGGCAAGAAGGTGACCCTAGGACTCATTGAGTTAAGGTGAACTCACATAGTGCCCACAAGGGAGCACAAGTCAACTTAGGTCAAACTACCCCAAATTAAACTCACAAGTACAAATTGACCTCACCACTATGTCCCTAACCCTAAAGGAGACTCAATTTACGAAAATCCTCATCAATTAGTCAACCAAATTGACCAAATTGACTAAAGCCAAACTTAGGTCAACATAGCCCTATTCAACACAATTAGGCTCAATTGACCTTCAATACCTCAAATAGACCTCACTTATGTCCTCCTAATCACTAAGGGAAGTCATTAGATCAATAATCACTAATTGGTTTCGCCCAATTTCAAGGAATTGATCAAATTCAACTCTTGGTCAACATAACACAAATCAACCCAATCAAGGTCCAATTGATCAAATTGACCTCCTCCCTAACCTTCTAACCCAATAAGGGACCCATTGGACCCAATAACTTCATCAATTGGTCAACCAGTTCATTCAATTTGACCAAAGTCAAACTTAGGCCAATTTGGGTCAAATTCACACCATGTGTTAATTAACCAAAATGGGTCCCCGCCATGGCACAACGAGCATTGGGTGATGTCATGGGACTCATGACCTTCAAGTGGGGCCAGCCGACTCATCAATTTGACCAAGTCAATCACAAAGTCAATCATGGTCAACATTAGGCCCAAAGAGGAGACAATGGGAGCCCAAGCCAATTCCAATGGTCTAAGGCCCTTAATCTCAGCCCACCCAGCAGCCCACAACCCTAATTACATTCCGTGCCCTCTGATTTCAGAAAATAAGGGGCATGCAAGGGCAAAATTGGACTTTCCCCCAATTTTTAATAAGGCCAAATGAGGGATTCATGGATTGAGTGCCAATTGGCACTCAATTCATCTCCCAATGACTGCACCTCAACTCCCCATGGAGTTTCCTGCAGAATGCCAGCCACCCCCATGCCATGTGGTAAGGAATTTCAGGGGGAAAAGACTTGGCTGAAACCCCCATTCATCGCACTTCCTTAAAACCTCCACCATCCTCCAAATTGAACCTCTCATTAGCTTCAGAAGGTGGAAAGCAGTCGAAATCAAGCCTTGAAGTGAAGCATTTGGTGGAGAATTGAGAGATCGGCAAGGAGCTCAAGGAGGGTGGTCGACCATGGCAAATCCGGGAATCCCTCAACCTCAAGCCCAAACAAGGTCTGGTTTCTCCTCCCCTCCCTTTGTGCTAGTATCCTAGATCTTTAGGTGATGGGAATCGAGCCTCAATTGAGGATTTGATTTCAAAAATTCATGGCCGAAATGGAGAATGGGTCATGTTTAAAAACTTGGATTTCGGCCACCATTCATTTTAAAAATGACTCCCACCTCTTCCTCTACTCAAGAGCAAGTTAATGCCCTTGATTTTATGTAAATGATGGTCCCAAGGGCGAGAAATCAAAGCTTGAAGTTCTAGACATCTTACCCGTCGGCTAGAGGAAGAAGACAACCATTTTCCATCGGATCTGCTTCCTGATTTGTGCAAAATTAGCTATTGGTAGACCACATAATTCAATTAATCTGTTCTTAATATTACCATTACTTCAAACAGAAATCAGATTCCCTTAGGAAAAATTGGGGAAAGTTACTGAATCTAACTTTTGTAGATTTGAAGGTCTGCTTTAATTAGGAATTTAAATCAAACCATTTGGTGCCCTACAGCTCCCTGTAGGGAAGTTTTAGCGGGGCTGGTCCCTAGAAGGGGACAATCCATATTATTTGAATATTTCTTAAATGGTTGAAGCTATGAGGTTGAAATTTGGGACATGCATGTACCCTAGACCCACCTCATGTCCATAAATGAGAATATTTGGACAATATTTTTCTCTAGTTTTTGAAAATATTTGATAATTCGTGCATGTGTTGATTTTTGAGTTATATGAACTCAAAATCCATCAAATCTTCTCTGGAAGATCAATTAAGTCAAATAAAGTCCCTGGTCAAAATTTTGGACAATTTGGACTTATGCATGTGAGTATTTTCATCATGCAAACATAATCTAGTATGAGAAATATTACTTTATAATTTCAGAGAGTATTTTGTGAATATCTCTCAAACCATTGGGTGAAAAGGACAGAAATTTTAACCATAGACATATTATGCCTAATTGCACCCTCTGCCCAAAAATGATAAATCTTCCTATAGTTTTTACAATAATTTGATAAATCATGTATTTGTAATATACATGGCTAGACAACATCAAGTGACCCCAAATTTTGATAGATAGTAGTGTAGGTCACTATAAGCCTCTGGTAAAAAATTTGGGACCAATTGGCTTTGTGCATGTGAAGGAATTCCACATGCATGCAATGGGGGGATTTTTGGTGTGTATATAACACAAAATGTAGGTCTAGATCTACATGGTTAACTCAACTTGACCCAAATCTTGGGTGACAGGTTAATTAGACCATAAATAGTCACTAGTAAAAAATTGAGGCCAATTAGACTCACACATGTGAGGGAAAATTCACATGCAAGACCTAGGTACAATGGAAAGGTCAAAATGGTGTATACATTATAATGATTTGAGAATTGATGGGTATTCCCTTGGCCAATTCTTATGAAATTTAAAACATGCACTTGATATTATGAGACATTACATCCCAGGGAAATTCATGAACTTTGAGGTTGATTTCACTAGGAAATTAGGTTTTATGTGATTTTGTCACATAGACCTTAAATGAGTATTTTAGGGTCAAAACTTTCTGAAAAGTTATAAAACTTTGGGATTCACTTAGAAGAGTGAGATTACACTATGTAGATTTTTGTTGGAATGTTTAGAAATATTATAGTTCATTATTTATTGATTATTTAAATTACCCCAATTCACTTTATCTGATCTTAGGGTAAGGTAATATATTTAAGGTTGCATGAAATTGGGTAACTAGACTTATGAGGCCTTTTTTATTCTTCGAAAAATTTAATCAAATTTATTGTTGAGTATTTATGATATCTCCTTTACAAAGTAGAATTTTAATGTTTTCCTTGATTAATTGAAAATGTTGACATAATGAAACTGGAAAATTATGTAATTGAGTAATTAGACTTGTGGGATCATTAGAGACCTATTAAAAAATTTATTAGATTTAATTACTGAGTAATTACCATACTTCCTTCACAAAGTAAAATTTTGGTGTTTGCATTGATTAATTGATAATGTTGAACTATGGAATTAGAAAATTACAGAACTTAGTGAGTGAGCTTATATGATCAAGATAATGCTTTGAGAATTTTGTTATATTTATTTTCTGAAGATTTATAGCAGTTCTTTCATATTGTGGAATTAGGTGTCAATTATGGTTTATTCATTATTGATGAATTATTTTTATTAGAAAAATTCTAAACTTTGATGGAATCCATTTTAGGTTGATATGAACATCTGGAAATTTATTTAAAGCATTATGATGAATAAATTTAGTAGATCCTTCACAAATTATAATTAGCACCCTGGGATATTTAATTGATTTTCTAGAATTATATTAGGGAGAAAATTTATGAAATTCTGCTGAATTTCATCTTGGACCATAACTAGTTTATGGAATTTTTATTAGATTTATTGGCCTATGATAAATAGTACATCATGTTCAAATTAACAATTCCCAGATTTATAAGAAATTATACGATTCTATTATATGAAAAATTGGAAATCTGAATTTTGACATCTTTACAACTTCTGGAACTAGATTGGATACATATTAGTTAGAGGATCATGTAGTCTCCCTTTTAAGTCATGTTATCACACTTAAGGACAATTTGGTTTGTGAATAGTAAAACTGGATTATTTGATTTAAACCACATTTGATCATCACACAGAATTATTAACTCCTTGATCATTGTGTATGCATAGATTGGTAAAAGGACTAACCATTAGTGACATATACTAGAAGTAAGAGTTGAGGTGCGTTTAGTAAAACTATCAATTCGGGATTTGACAACAATATGATAGGAGATGTGAGGATTGACCCACCAGTAGGTATAAGTTGTGATTGATATCTGAATTTGGAACCAACAAGTAGGGATTGAGTGATGACATGAATAGAATAGTCGGTCACTAGAAAATGTAGGGTTGATGTTCAATTGAACATCGACACTCGTCTGTCCGGTTTGTGGTAAATCACCTTAGGATTTCAGAGCAATTAGAGAGAAAAGGAAGTATGAGTAGCCACCAACAAAAATTAAATACCTTGAGAAAGGGAGGTTTGGGATGTCACCCCATCTTACCTCCTAGTACTGTTGCGAGCCCTTCACCGGGTAGCCCTCGGGAAGTCCAAGGTTCACCCTAAATTTCTAAGTTCAACTAAATGATAGACACGAGTAGTTAAGTAGGAGAACTTGGTTAGATAATCCTCATCCCAATATGGGACAAATTGATAACAGGACGGGTTAGTGTTGTGAGCGGTAAGATCGGTATTATCTAAGTAGGACTGGATTGTCTGACGAGCTGGAGGCTCGGGAAATTATGATATCAGGACGGGTTAGTCTTGCGAGCGGTAGGCTCAGTGTTATCTAAGGAGGACTGGATAGTCCGGCGAGCTAGAGGCTCGAGGAAATATAATATTGAGGTGGTGCTTACCAGATAGTACGCGAATACCCAGTGTGTTCTTATGGGAATACATAAGGTCTAGGATGGGAGGTGTCATACTAGCCTAGGAGTGGACAACCCAATCCACTGCCCCTGTTTGCCTCAATGGGGTGTACCTGAGCGAAGAATCAAAAAGCGGGATAGAGATGCTTACCAGATAGTACGTGGATACCTTGTGTGTTCTTAGGAGCGTACATAAGGTCTAGGTCAGGAGATATTGAAAGGAGCCTAGAAGTGAACATGCCCGATCCACCATGTTTGCCTTAATGGAGTACCTCGGTTGACACACTCGAATAGTGAGAACTTATAAGGTCTGTACGTACAGAGTCAAGTGGGTGAGTTGCATCATTGCATTGCTCAGCATGACATAACATCATTGTATAAATAAGACCTCATCGTATAAATTAGTATGAGCTTTTTTATACGATGAGTTTACCTTAGTGTCAGATCCCCTAACTTATAAGTTTGTATGTGCATTCTTATAAGATAGGGTTACTTTCGTAGCTGCTTCTTTTACATACACTGCTTTACTTACTTATACTGCTGTGAATGCTATTGTTTGCTCGTTGCCCTCTATTAGAGCTTTTCTTGTCTATAACCCTCTTATATATAGATTGTATGGTAGAACTATTAGAATAAACTCTTTTTTCGTCTGTACATGCTTGTTAGTAGTTCCATGCACCTTCTTTGCTTTTATCCCCTTGATGTCCTCCGCTTTGTCCTCCTACTCGGTGCCTAGGAGTCGTGGGGGAGGCGAGGATAAAATTGGCTTAGTCTTTTTGACTAACGGTCAGATGTGGTCGTATCAACAAGGGTCCGAGGAGCTAGAGCAGCAGAACGACCAACATGACGTGATTGCAAGGCCTGAGGAGCAGTTGCCGTGCACTACTACCTGATGACAGGTTGATGAGTGTTTGTTAGCTTTCACATAGATATAAAATAAGAGAGTTTAATTTTACTTTATTTTGAATATGTACCGGGCATAAGCCCTTACTCTCTTTCATTTGAGCTCATTGATGGACTACATATGTATTCCTTTTGAGATATATATATATATATGTGTGTGTGTGTGTGTGTGATTGTGGACTTGCATTTTTAATTTACTTCTTATTTCGTATTGACTTGGTTGATCGTTCTTGTCGGCAGGATCGATGTCTTGGTGTTGGTGTCTCAGTAAGGCGGCGGTTCTGGGCATAAGATCCGAGAACTCTCTGGTGCGGAGGAGGGATATTAAATGACAAACCTCTCAACTTGCTAATCTCTTTGCACATATGAGTCAGCCTTTCAGCTGTCTCATCACATTCAGATTGAGCAAGTTCCAGGGATTCAATTTCCTCAGCTTGCTTCTTAGCAAACTTTTTGCTCTTCTTTAGTGCTTCCAAGAGAGCACCATATTAGTTGACCATATCATTGAAATCTTTTTCAAATTCAGATTCACCCTCTTCAACATGTGATGAGGATGCATCTTATTCAAGATCAGTCTCATATTCAAAATTAGACAAAGAAAGGAGGGTTTTAATGATTACCTTATCATGATGAGTGTCATCTTGATCTTCCTCATTTGTCATGGTCGTAAGACCGCAATAGTCTTCATCTTCATTGTCAATGTCTGACAATGACAGGGGAACCCTGATGCCCACCTTGGCAACAGGATAATTGTCTTCTTTTGTAAAAGCAACAAGCCCAATAAGGGCTTATTCATCTTCTAAATCTGAAGAGTTTGAGTAACTGTCACTCTAACTCTTCTTCTTCTTTGCCAGGAGACTCTTCTCAGACTTTTTGGCCTTGTAATGTTTTTTCTCATCTACTTCTTTTCTTTCTCTTTTGACTGGACAGTCATTAATAACATGTCCAGATATGTTGCAACAGTAGCAAATAATGTCAGCATTAGAATGTTTATTCTGTTTAGAACCATACCTTCCCCCTTGGAGTCTCTTCTTGATCTGTCAGTGTTGCTGTGGGGCTTCTTTGAGCTGGAGGCAGAGGAAGATCTAGACTTGCTCTTCCATTTTCTCCTTCTGCTCAACATCTTCTTAAACTGTTTGGAGAACAAGGTAAGTTCTCAATCAATTAGCTCATCTTCAGAAGTGGAGGGCTCTAAGCTTTCTGTATCAGCATTTCTCCTTGGAGGTGAGGGGTCTTCTCTCTGCACCTTCTGGAGCTTTCAGATTTGAGGTCACAGATTTGTCCCTGTTGCTGCCTTGTTGCCCCCCTAAGCTTTTTTTGTGTTCAGTTGAAGCTCATGGGAAAGCAACTTCCCAAACAGATTTTGTTGTTGGTTTTTGTCCATATTCCCCATCTTCCTTATGACACAAATCTTCATGTCCCATTCCATGTTGAGGGATCTCAGGAATTTGTCATTTAGATCATAGTTTGTGAAGGTCCTGCCATAGGTCCTCAGCCCATTCACAATTCTAAAGAACCTTTCATTGCATTCAACAATGGAGTCCTTCTTCCCTTGCTTGAAAGCTTCATATTCCTGATTTAGTAAAGATTTTCTACCATTTCTTACCTCAGCAGTGCCCTCCATGTACATAATCAGTGTATCCCACATTTCCTTGGCAGTTTGGCAGTGAATCATATTTTGGAATGTAGAGTCATCTATGACACTAACAATAATGTTCTTGGCCCTTTTGTCCATTGTGGCCAGAACTACCTCATCTTTGATCATTTCTGTTAGCTTCTTTGGGACTTGCAGATTTGCATCTATGGTTGAAACCTTCATGAGGATAAAGGGCCCTTCTTCAACTATGATGAAAATTTTTTAGGGTCAGAGGCCTCCAAAAATAGTCTAACTCTTTGCTTCTAGATGTTGAAGTTCTCCTTTCTGCAGATAGGTAACTTCATTGAACAGAGCTCTTTATAACTTTCACCAGAAGTCATGGTGAATAGACTAAAGATTTTCTTCAGGAACTTGTTTAGACTGTTAAGTCCTTTTTGAACAACCTCGCTTTGATATCACTTGAAAATTTAATCAATAGTTTAATCACTTAGAGGAGGAGTGAATAGACGTTTCAAAGATTTTAGGCCCTTTTAAAATGTGGATTGTTCTGGATCAGAAAAATAAAAACAAGCAACACATAAAAACACAATTATTTATAGTGGTTCCCCAGATGATCAGTACTCCACTGTCCTTCTCCACCTATCTAGCAGTGTGCTAGGCTAGTCCAACTACTCCAAAAACTCAGATCAAAGATCTCACTCCTCAAAGTCCCTGACTCATACAACTCAGGAACCTAACAAGTTCCCTACCTCAGATCCACTCCTTGGATCCTACCTCAGGTGCAAACAACAACCCTACCTTAGAGTAATAACACTCATACAACTCAGATTCAACTCTAAATCCTACCTCAGGTCTTCACAAGACCCTACCTCAAGCTTACAACAAAGCCTTACACTCAGGCCTTCTCTCCAGCCCTAAACTCAGGCTGACAGCACAACCCTACCTCAGATCTCAGATAGATCTTACAACAAAGAAGATAGAAAATTTAGTTTACAAGGTTTTGATTCTAGAAAATATTCCTTATGCAACTTGAGTCTTCTTAGATCTTTCTGAAAAGAAAATCTTTTCCTGCAGCAGCACTGGATCAATCAACAGAAATACTTTAGTACCAGGACCAGTGCTGAGCTTCTGATGCGTGTTCGGCAAGTGCACCAGTCGCTGTCAAGTAATAAATTTGGGAATAGCTTCCCCGAATGTCGATCTCTTGAGGAATGCAGGTTCTGGTGAACGAAACGTGTGGTGAGTCGATTGTTACACGAGCGAATAAAATAAAACATGGGCGTTGTGATTGGTGTCCTAAGCTATTGCGGAAATGAGAGAAATGCGGGTCGAAAAGCACCGCTTCGCAAGGTGTGGGTGAGTGCAGCGGCCGCGATGCCGCGCTTCGGTAAGCGGGTGGAGTGGCCACAGAGCGGGATTTTGTGAGGGTCGTATTCACCTCTTCGCCAACATCACCACTAGCTATTGCTAGATGGCTTCACACACAAACAACTTAGACTATCACAACAACAAGGAAAGCTATTCTCACCACCACAACATCATTGCACATGAACAACAAGCAAGGATCTATAACATTAATCCAACGAGCTTTCATTACAACAACACAAAGAGAAAGCACAAGCATCAAAGTTTAGAAAGGACCAAAAAGAGGATGTCACCGCATCTTGAGTTCTCGGCCGGAATGAGAGGTTGTCGGGCTCTCTCCGGGCTCGGCCCTCAGATGGTGTGCGGACTTGAAGGAGGATGTCACCGCTCCAACGATCTACAACATTTCTATGGCCTCCACGACGAAGAATGCTTGAACTAGTGGCGGAGAATACTTGCAAATGCTCCCGGAAGGAAGAATGGTGAAGGAGATCGCCGGAAATAGTCTCCTCTCGTCTCCTCCGGTGGAAGGGACAAAAATGGCGGGATTCCTGGCTTTTCCCGCGAGGGGAATCGGGGGCCTCTGTTGACTGCAGCTTTTCCTGCTTTAAATACTAAACAGACAGAGTTTTGGTCACGCACGGGTGAACGCACGATCGTGTGCTGCCCGTGCATTATTTAATGATAAAAACAGACTTGAAGACGAAGCTACGCCGCCCGTGCGATTTACTCACGCACGGGCAAACCCGCCCGTGCGTAAAATGCACGGGTAAATTCAGAAACACTAAAACAACAAGAAGAAACAGGCGACCGTGCGTTTTACTCATGCACGAGTAAATTCGCCCGTGAGTAAAAACGCACGACTAAACTCAGATCGCCTGTTTTCTGCCCAGATGAGAACGCACGACCGCAATCGTCCGTGCGTCAAGGAAATGCACGACCATGCATTGTACACAATCATGAATTCTGGGGGAAAACTGGATGATCCGACCGCATGCACTCAAGACAAAACAGCTGGGAAAACACCTCCAGCACCAAATAAACACAGAAAAGGGATTGGGGAGCACCATGTGCTTACCCCCAATAACAAGGAGCGCAAATGCACACTGAAACGGGCCTAAGAGTGCACCTAGCAAGGAATAACAAATATGATCGAAAACATGCCTAAAGTGTAGTGCATCGACTAGAAATACGACCCAGATGAGTCCATAAATGTGTATATAAATGGGACTCATCAGCTTCCTCGAGAATAAAAGTCTTCTTTCTCTCTAGAATGAGACCTTTCTTTTTCTTGAAGCTTTGCTTCTTCTTCTTCTTCTTGAGAAAACTTGCTCTTTTCTATTCTATTGCTTTTAATGGCCGACAAGCTCTTCTTTCAGATTTCACAAAGTTATCAAGCTAAAGGGTTACGGTTTGCTGACCCTTTCTTATCCTTTTATAGCCCTGACACTTTAAACGGTCGAGTCCCTAAAAGGTTGTCTCATACCACTTTTCAGAAGTGATTGATTTGAAATCTTCTTTTGTCGTCTCCGTAAATTTGAAATCCCATCTTCTGAGCTTGACAAGACGATGTCGTTGTGTGAAGATAGTTGACACAACGATAAATGACTTAGCATAATTCTCTTGAGCTCTTGCAATGATATCGTCTTAGGGACCTTGTTGACACGAAGATAAATGACTTAGAAGAATTCTTTTGAGCTCTTGTAACGATATCATCGTGTGAAGCTTGTTGACATGACGATAAATAACTTAGAGAACTTTCCTTGAGCTTTCACAACGATAACGTCGTGTGAAGCTTATTGCCACGAAGATAAATAACTTAACAAACTTTCCTTGAGCTCTCACAATGATATCGTTGTGTGAAGCTTGTTGTCACGACGATATCATCGTGTTCTTCTTATTATCATGTCGATTGTTGACTGACTTCGTTAGCTGCCTCCTGTGAGTGATCAAAACGATATCGTCTTGTGAGTGTCACATACACGACGATATTGTACTTAGAGATATTGTGCTTGATCTCCAAACATTATATATAGGATGTATAATGCCAAATCTTGCTCATGTCATATCAGATAGACATTAAATACAAAATGTATTTATCATTGACTTAAGGACTTCTCCAAATCTGGAACATTGTTGGCAGTGTTCCCAACGCAGTCCCCAAACTTTGTAGGACTTCCTTAGATCTCTCAAGACCCTAATGCCCTTAATCACAATGAATTTTAGGAATTAAACTTAAATTTTTAGGTGTTACAAGACTTCACAGTTTTCCACCAGCACTGTATGATTCGATGTATGGTCTTTGGAGATAGTTTGGCATTGATGCTCATGGTCCTCGCCCGAGTGTCCACTACGACGATGACTTCTTCCACTTGGTGAGCAAGCTAAGGACACGATGCTTCTCCCTCTTCATCGCAGTCTTCGATACTCAATATTGTCTGGACATGATGCCTCGTTGCCAGTAGATTTGGGCAGACACCGGGGCATCAAAAGATTCATCAATGTTGTAATGTGAGGATGAGGGGTGGGTAGAATAATTCTGATTGACGGAGTTAGCGAGGGTTTGGGTAGCTAGGATGAAGACTGACTGAGGATGTTGAATCTCAAATGCGATATTCAGTGTAACTGTTGGAAATTGTAATCACAATTACCTTGATTTGTGAGAAGTCACCCTTAAACTAAGATTGAATTGCATTTGTATTTGATATGCTTTTCTAGTATTGTCTTGCAGATTATCTTTGCTAAGTGTAACTCAATGTCAGGTCACAATGGGTCTGCAAACACAGTTTCATACAATGTAATTCTTCATTATATGAAACATGGTGATGACTCATGTGTGATCTCTCTATTGGGGTACACTTCATTTTCAAGACTATTGAAGACTTTGGAGTGCGGTTGCAGCAAGTGTTCAAGAGAAGGAAAGAAAATTGTTGAAAACATTTTTTTTCTAAGGGCATGTCTCGAGAGATCAAGTATGTCTCGAGAGTTCTGACATGTCTCGAGAGGCAAGTTCTTTGGATCTCGGTATTTCTGTTTTTGATGTCTCGAGAGATCAAGCATGTCTCGAAAGACCTTTGTCCGAAATCTTTGTAATGTCTCGAGAGAACATCGAGTTCTCGAGACATCTCCTTCCTGCTCTCTTTGCTTCATATTTCGGGAGATCCCTCATGTCTCGAGAGAACCCTTATGTCTCGAGAATTCTGTTCGAAATATTATCTAATTTGTTTTCTCTGTTCTTGTCGTTTCATAAACGCTCTCTCCCGATCCTAACGGCTATATAGAGTGCATTTAAGGCCGGATTATCCCTTAATTGCTTCCCTCTATATATAGGATCGCTCTTGAGTTATTTAAAAAACAAGTTTTCAAATCGTTCTCAAACCCTAATTTCTCTCCCGATCAAAACGAACGAGAAAAGCGCCGCCTCGCCGTCGTCTACGATTGGAGATCGATCTACTCATTGAAGTTGCCAATTTCTATCAAGAAGGATTCGATTGATCCGTGTTCTGATTCTACAATCTCTATTGGATCGTTTCGGATTGCCAAAGACAGATTTGAAGGATCGTTGTTCTTCCTCATCGTTCTCAAAATCTATTCAAGAAAACGGAAGAAAACGTCTCTATTATTCAGATCTGGTATATCATTTTATTCAAAATCTTTTATCATCTTTGTAGGAGTTGTTATCTCCGAGTTGTAGGAGAGGTTGTTCTCCGAGTTGTAGGAGAAGTTTTCTCTGAGTTGTAAGAGAGGTTCTCTCTGAGTTTGTAGGAGTTTGACTCCGAGACTGTAGGATCGTTCTTGATCCGAGACTTAGTGAGTAGTCAAGTCTAACTGTGGTGCTAGATTGGCGAGGCCGGCAGTGGACTACCCAAGTACGGGGAACCACTATAAATTCCTGATGTTATCTGTGGCTGTGATCTAATATTGTGTGCTGTGCTTTACGTTTAATTTTCAATTCCGCAAAAGACGTAGAGATCACCTATTCACCCCCCTCTAGGTGATTTAGGTAGGCAACTAGATACTTCAATTGGTATCAGAGGTTCGCTGTTCGTTGCGAGGTTAACACCTTGAACAGGATCCATCTTTCTAGTTGCTGGCAAGCCATGGATAGAGTCAAGGAATCCTCTCTAAAATTGCCCATCTGCACTAAGGCCAACTTTCCTATGTGGAAGGAAAGAGTCCGTTTTTATATGGAAGCTGCAGATCCCAGAATCTTCCAAGTCGTGGAAGAAGGTCCCCATGTGCCAATGACCGCTTCGTCAACAAATCCTACTGTTCAGATACCTAAGAAAATGATGGATTTGACTAAGGATGAGATAGCTCTTGTTGCTCTTGACAAGAAGGCTAAGAACATAATTGCTAGTGCAGTGGACGACTCCATGTTGCAAAACTTAATCCACTGCAAATCAGCCAAAGAGATGTGGACATCCTTAATTGTCCTAATGGAAGGTACTGACGAGGTAAGAGAAGATAGAAGGTCTCTACTTAATCAAGAGTACGAGGCGTTTAAGCAGAATAAGAAGGAGTGCATTGCTGATGCGTACGAGCGATTCTTCAAAATAGTCAATGGTCTGAGGAACTATGACAGGGAGTTCACAAACGGTGAACTAAATGACAAATTCTTGCGTTCTCTAACGAAAGACTGGGATAGCAAAATTGTGGCCATTAGAGAGTTTGGAAAACTGCCAAGTCTAGAACCTCAGAATCTGTTCGAAAAGCTGCTGTCTCATGAATTACAAATGAACATCCGAAAGTCTGAAGAGGATGTAAATCGAGCTTCAAGCAAAGAAAGAACCTTAGCTTTGAAGGTAGAGAATTCAAAGAAGAGCAAAGCAGTGATACCGATCAGAGAAAAGGAATCTGATATTGAAGAAGAATCAGAAGCCAGCTCCTCCTGTTCCGAACTGTCTGATGGGGAGTTCTCTTTAATTTCCCGTCAGTTTAAGAAACTGTTGAACAAGCGAAGGCACATGTACAACAAGCCGTCTTCCTCAGATCATAAATATTCTCATCGTGATGGCCAACATCACAGGAAGGGCTCAAGCAATAATGACAGGTATAAGTTCAAACAGAACAAACACATTTCTTCTGACATTATTTGCTACTGTTGTAATAAGCCAGGGCACATGATTGCTGAGTGTCCCTATAAGAAGAAAGAAGGTGGAAGGAAAGAAGACAAGAAATCCATCCACGGAAAGAAGAAATCAGATAGAAGCTTCGTCGCTAAGAAAGCCAAAACTCTGAGCGACAGTGACTCCGATGAGTCGAGTGATGAAGAAGAAGCTTACTTCGGCCTGATGGCCATGTCTGATGATGAAGAAGCACCCCAGTACACCGGAAAGGTAAATGATCACACTATCCTATCTGATTCTGATTATGCTTCGGCTGAACAAAAGGATAACCCCTCAGACGATGAATCTGAGCTCATGTCACAATATACCAAAATGCTCCAAAGCTTTGACAAGTGCCGAAAGGTTGTCAAAACTCAGGGTAAGGAGATCATGGCTCTCAAGGAGGTGGAATCTAACTTGAGAAAAGAAGTTGAAGAACTTTCTTCTCTCAAAGAGGAAGTCCAAGCCTTGAAAGACAAGATCAAAAGCTCGGAAGAGACTCTTGCCATGAGAGATCATTCGATAAATGTATTGGAAGAACAGCTTGCGGCTGAGAAGAAGTTGGTTAAAGCATTCTCTCAACCAAAAACTATTCTGCCGATTATTGGTACTTTTACCACTAAGGCAAAAGGAAGTGGTATAGGGCATGAAGCTAGTACTAGCAATTCTTCAAAAAATTCAATTGCTAAGAAGAATGGTCAGGTTGCTAAGAAAGCTACTACCAAAGAAAAAGGGAAAGCTCATCAAGAGCCTGTAGCATTCAAGAGAGTCATATTCCCTACAAATGCTTATGATATGGAGAGTTCCTATGGTCATTTCACACGACCAATTCCTTTTTCACCTGTGAATGATCATAAGGAATGGGCTCCTCCCCGAAACTTTGGTGATAGCGCTTTTCAAGCACCCTATCAAGAGATTAATCGGAAAGGGTACGGTCCATTTGTTAATGGCCCGAGTGCTAAGAAAGCACCAAAAGTGAATGATGTTGCACCAAAGCCGAAGAAGACAATACCACCTTGTGTGTGTTGTCCCCATGAGGCATCCTCATCGAAAAGGACTGCTCCTGTAAGAGCTAACGTTCAAAAAGTTAAGCAGGAGAGTGTAAAAAGAAGGTATAACAGATTCGACTGTTGGTGCTGCGGCAAAATTGGTCACTTTGCCGTTGATTGTTGGTTCAATACAACGTATATTAGGAGACCACAAGTGAATGTTGCAAGGCAGACCACTCGCAATGTTAACATTCATCGTGATGCTCAACTGACACGGGACCAAGGACCCAAATCTGTTTGGGCTCCTAAGGCGAAATGATTTGTTTTTGCAGGTATGTCCAAAGGCCAATAAAAATCCTATCTGGTACTTGGACAGTGGATGCTCTCGGCATATGACCGGGACAAGAAGCCTTTTGCAAAACTACATTCCAGTTGCGAACGGTCCAAAAGTTATTTTTGGCGGTTCAGACAAAGGAATAACTAAAGGCTATGGTATGATTTCTAATGGCAATGTATCGTTTTCCGATGTAGCTTATGTGGAAGGATTACAACATAATCTGATAAGCATAAGTCAACTTTGTGATAAAGGATACATTGTTGATTTTCATAAAGATAAGTGTTTGATATAGTCGGCTGAAAATCATGAAACGATTTTATCAGGCATTCGCTGTAGAAATATATTTTGTTTAAATTTTCTGTGTATATCATCTTCTACACCAGTATGTCTTTTGGCAAAAGATAGTGCATCTCTTGTTGACCAATGACACAAGAGATTAGCACATATAAATCTCAAAACTATTAATAAATTGTTTTCTCAAAACTTAGTGCGAGATGCACCAGATGTTAAGTGCATTAAAGATAGACCTTGTCATGCATGTGTAAAAGGCAAGCAAACAAGAGCTACCTTTAAGAGCATTATTGGCAAAGATTCAACCAGGTGTTTATACCTACTCCATATGGATTTGTTTGGTCCTTTGCAAATTAGAAGTTTAGGAGGAAAGTCTTACACATTGGTTATTGTAGATGATTACTCTCGTTTTGCCTGGGTATTCTTTCTGAAACACAAGTCAGATACCTTTGACACTTTCACTAGTTTTGTCAGGCAAGTCCAGAATGAATTTAACTGTTCGGTGGTCAAAATCAGAAGTGACCATGGTACAGAATTTGAATCTGGAGCCATGACAGAATTCTGTGAAAGCCTCGGTATCTTTCATGAGTTTTCCTCTCCTAAAACTCCACAACAAAATGGAGTAGCTGAGAGAAAGAATAGAACACTTATTGAGGCTTGCAGAACCATGTTGAGTGACTCTTCACTACCTGAATATTTCTGGGCTGAAGCTGTCAATACTGCATGCCATGTGCAAAACAGAGCACTCATAAACAAAAACCATGAAAAGACTCCTTATGAACTTCTAAAAGGTAAGAAACCGACCATTTCTTATTTTCGAATCTTTGGTAGTAAATGCTTTGTACTGAACAATGGAAAGCATTACAAAACTAAGTTCAGTGAAAAGAGCTTTGAAGGTATTTTTGTAGGTTATAGTAGCCATAGTAGGGCATATAGAGTTTTTAATAAGAAAACCCTGGTGGTAGAAGAATCTATTAATGTGGTATTTGATGAGACGAGCATGCTACAAGGCAGCTCCTCTAGCATTTCTTCTGTAGACACAGGTTCAAAGCTACAGGACTTAAGCTTGGATCAGCAAGTTGAAGAAAATTCTCAACACTTCATCAAGATTCCCCCAATAACTACCTATGAAGAAGATCATCCTGATGAAGAGCCAATCCAAGTAGAGGAAGATACTCCAACAGTAGAAGAAACTCCTATTGGTTCAAATCATGCAAGGAACCTCGGGCTATGACACATGAGGGATCATCCAGTTGATCAGATCATAGGAGATCCTCATGAAGGAATAAGAACAAGACGAGGTACCATTAACGAGAATATGCATTTGAGTTTTCTTTCGCAGGTCGAACCGAAGAAATTCCAAGAGGCAAATGAAGATCCATCTTGGATAATTGCTATGGAAGAAGAATTAAATCAGTTCAAACGCTGTAAGGTATGGACACTTGTTCCAAAACCCAAGGACAAAAATGTCATTGGAACAAAGTGGGTGTATAGAAACAAGCTGGATGAAGAAGGAACAATCATAAAGAACAAAGCCAGACTTGTAGCTAAAGGATACAGACAAGAGGAAGGTATCGACTTCGATCAGATGTACGCTCCAGTAGCAAGGCTCGAAGCGATCAGACTCTTCCTTGCTTATGCTGCTTTCAAGGGTTTCACCGTATATCAAATGGATGTCAAATCCGCTTTCCTAAACGGAGACATTAAAGAGGAAGTATACGTTGAACAACCCCCAGGTTTTGTTAATCCTGAACATCCCAATCACGTTTATTTGTTACAGAAAGCTTTATATGATTTGAAACAAGCTCCTCGAGCTTGGTATGAGACGCTGTCTAACTTCCTTCTTGAGAACAAGTTCACAAGAGGAAAGATAGATAAGACATTATTTCTTAGGGAAGTAAAAGGCAAGATTCTGCTAGTGCAAATCTATGTCGATGACATCATATTTGGCTCTACGGATGATAACCTCTGCAAAAAATTTTCTAAACTTATGCAAGGGAAATTTGAAATGAGCAGTATGGGTGAGCTGAAATATTTCTTAGGACTTCAAGTGAAACAGTCTGAAGATGGAATCTTCATTTCTCAGACGAAGTTCACTAAGGAGTTGATTAAGAAATTTGGAATGGAGAGTGCAACCTCTATGAGGACTCCAATGAGCTCAGCTACGTCTCTGGACAAGGATGAGAAAGGGAAACCTTTTGATGAAACCAAGTACAGAAGCATAATTGGCTCCTTGCTCTACCTTACTGCCAGTAGACCTGATATAATGTTTTCTACATGTGTATGTGCTAGATATCAGGTGAACTCTAAGGAATCCCACTATATTGTTGCAAAGCGAATTTTGAGATACCTTAAAGGCACACCAAATATTGGCTTATGGTACCCAAGAAGTAATGATAGCGAATTAGTTGGTTTTTCAGATGCAGACTTTGCAGGTAGCAAAGACGACAGGAAAAGCACTTCTGGGACGTGTCAATTCCTCGGAAGGAGACTTATTTCCTGGAGTAGCAAGAAGCAGAATTGTGTTGCAATATCAACCGCCGAGTCAGAATACATTTCTGCTGGCAGTTGTTGCGCACAACTTCTATGGATAAGAAATCAACTTCAAGACTACAACATGAAGATCAAAGACATTCCCATGTTTTGCGACTCTTCCAGTGCAATTGCTATCGCAAATAATCCAGTCTCTCACAGTCGGACAAAGCACATCGAGCTACGATATCACTTTATCCGGGAGCATGTGGAGATGGGTGATATAAATCTAAGTTATGTCCCCACGGATAAGCAAGTTGCTGACATATTCACGAAGCCACTGGATGAGACTAAATTCTCCTTCTTCAAGACGGAACTTGGAATGCTCAACATGGAGTAATGATCACATCAACCAAAATCATGAAGACCTGAAGACTTTACATATCCAGAAAATCTCCAGGGAAGTTCAAGTTTTCAGATGAGTTTCTCAAGATCAGATATATATATATATATCTCGAGAACCACATGGTCTCGGGAACTTTCTCTTTTCTCGAAAACTTAAATCACTTTAAGTCTCGAAATCCAAAGAACTTCTGGGATTTCTCGAGACAAGCTAGTTCTCTCGAGACAAGGTCAAGATCTCGAGATATGGTGATGTCTCGAGATATGGGTTATCACTCGAGACATCAATGAAGGAAATAACCTGTTGAAACTCCTGAGTTCTCGAGACATACCCGATGTCTCGAGACATAGTTTTCTTTAAGAATTCCAAACGTCAGGTACGCGCTATTTCCACTTTTAATTTTCTTCAAAATGTCATTTTAACGTCAAATCAAAATCATATATATATATAAGAAATTGAAAACTTGATGTTCACGAAATCAATCTCCGAGTTCTCCCCGACTTTTCGACTTTCTCTCGAGCGGCGACGGTTAGCGACAGGTCTCAGTGCTCTCGGTGGCTCTCGACACTTCATCTTCTCCATTCGACAGTTCTCCATATCTTGCTTCAATGGCGCCTTCTTCTCATCCAAAGATCGGCGTCGGCAATGAAGTCATTCGCTCAGGTATCGCCGGTTTATCCGATGATTTCAAAAACCTGTTTTGCTTGTTTGATGCTGCTGGTCTTTCATTCGTTCTGGAACATCCTTGCCGCGTGCTGTTTGATGAGGTTGAAGAATTCTTTATCAACGTGAAACCTATCAAGGAAGGGAGGATGTTGGTCTCTTTCGTCAAGGGAATTAAGATAAAAATCTCACCTAAGACCCTCGTGAAATACTTGCATCTATCTGAGCTTGATGCTGAAGAAGATCTAGATGACAATGACTGGTTGAGAACAGCAAGGTATTGTAGTCTGGATTCATATTTCTCTGCAGTGAAGAGGCACAAGATGAATGATGTGGGGAAGCTTCTGGTGGATATAATCTTAAAAGTTCTATTCTGCAAGACAGGCACACAAGGGCATGTGTCTGAAGAGACTTTTATATTAATGGCTGGAATTGTGACAGGAAAAAGAGAGATTGTGCCTCAATCTTATTCTCTAATATCAAAGCCTGTATTAATTCTCCAAAATTTGCCCGGATCATCTCTTTGTTCCTGAATCAGTTTAATCCTGCTATTTTTGACATGTCTAAAGGTATAGTCATCCACCATCTTAAGAAGATCGATGTCATCTCCATGCAGAGATGGGACATTCGAATCAAGAAGCCAGGAATGGCTAGTGCTCCTTCTGAGGGGGAGACTCATCAGTCTGCAACTGCAAGTGAAGCAGAAATTCCTCCTCCTCGGATTCATTCTAAAGCTTCAAGTCGTGCCAAGCTGCCAATCCGTTCTAAAACAAAAGGTCAGCCCTCATCAGCTCCAACAGAACTTATTCCATCAGTGACACAGACAGATCCGTCAGATACTATCCAATCACCCTCACCTGTTCACACTCCAGATTCAGTTCCACCACCACCTCCTTCTCCATCAATCATTGAAGCAGAAACTTCGTTAGCGAATGAGATAGTTTCAGCTGTTCTGAAGAATATTCAACAAGAAATATCTGAAGGGCACAGTCCCAGTGGCCAACAGGCAGGGTCTAGTGCTGATTTTGTTTTTGAAGATGATGATGATATGTCAGTTCATGAATTAACACCTCCCTTAGTACATGTTGAGGGGGAGTCAGAGTTTGACACAACCAAGAATGCTCCAGATGAGCTAGGTTGTGCAGAAGATAATAAGGTTTCTTCTCTTGAGATTGAAGAAATCCCTGATGATGCTCCTGGTGCTGCCCCTGCTGTTACTCTTCCATCCTTTCATCCTTCTCCTCCAATCCATGATGCAAATTCTCTTCTGGGCAAGATTGAAGCTATGCTCAAGAAGCAAAGTGAACAGTTTGAGAACTCTTTGACAACTGTTCACAGGAAGATTGCCTCAGTTGAAAGTGATCTTGGTAGGGAGTTAGCCAAAATCAAATCAAATTATGAAAATCTCTCTGATTTGATGAGTTTAGGGAGCAAGCAAATTGAACATGCAACTGAAGGTGTAGGCACAGTGTTGAAACAGACTGTAATAGTAACCCAACTTCAACAATCGATGAGTAATGATGCAGAAGCTAACACCTTCAGAGTTGTTGATGAGGTGGGCCATTTCAAAGATGATATTCTCCAAACCCTATCTGTAGAAGTCAGAAAGGGGGAGGAAAATATAGTAGCTCAAATGACAGACTTGATTGAAAGCTCCGTATCTGCTCTTCAGAGCTCATGGAAATCTCAGTTTGAGCAGTTCTCTTCCAGGATGCTGAAGCAAGTTGCTGATATTAATGCTTATTCCTTCAAAACAGCAACATGGCTTCATAATCAGATTTTTCCTGAGTTAGCAATTGATCCAGATGTTCCTGTTCCTCAGTTTTCTCCAAGGCCAGAAGAACTACTTGGGAAGGCTCCTATTGTTGAAGAACAATCAGATAGGGCTGGGACCAAAAGAAAAAGAATGTTTGGTGAAGGTCCTTCTGCTAGTCGATCTGTTCCAAGTTCTAGCTCTACAGGTCAGTGCAAAGCTAAGGTTGAGAAGAGTTTTCCAGAAATCTGGAGCCCAGTCTCAAAAGACATTATTCTTGAAACCTATAAGTTAGTTCATGAAGGTAAAATGAATAGATCTGAATGCTACAGCTCTCAAGAATGGGAAAAACATGAAACAGCTCAAAGGAAGAGAAGGATTCATTTCAGGGCTTTTGGTTATAATAATGCTGATGCTCCGGATCCACCTCCGTTTTACCATCCCAAGCCTTATGCTTATTTCTCCAAACAAGAAGAAAAGATAAAAAGAAGATCTTGAAGGATAATGCTGATGTTGTCAAGACATATTCTGTTTTGGTTCTGATTTTGTTGAACATCAAGTCTTCTTAACAATTCAATTTAGACATAAATATATATAATTGTTGATTTGATGTTCTCTACTTATTCATTTTCATATCATTGTGTAGTGTAGCATATTTATTTTATATTGTTGTAATTCAACTTCGTATATAGGGTTCTGACTTCTACAAATAGGGGGAGATTGTTGGAAATTGTAATCACAATTACCTTGATTTGTGAGAAGTCACCCTTAAACTAAGATTGAATTGCATTTGTATTTGATATGCTTTTCCAGTATTGTCTTGCAGATTATCTTTGCTAAGTGTAACTCAATGTCAGGTCACAATGGGTCTGCAAACATAGTTTCATACAATGTAATTCTTCATTATATGAAACATGGTGATGACTCATGTGTGATCTCTCTATTGGGGTACACTTCATTTTCAAGACTATTGAAGACTTTGGAGTGCGGTTGCAGCAAGTGTTCAAGAGAAGGAAAGAAAATTGTTGAAAACATTTTTTTTCTAAGGGCATGTCTCGAGAGATCAAGTATGTCTCGAGAGTTCTGACATGTCTCGAGAGGCAAGTTCTTTGGATCTCGGTATTTCTGTTTTTGATGTCTCGAGAGATCAAGCATGTCTCGAAAGACCTTTGTCCGAAATCTTTGTAATGTCTCGAGAGAACATCGAGTTCTCGAGACATCTCCTTCCTGCTCTCTTTGCTTCATATTTTGGGAGATCCCTCATGTCTCGAGAGAACCCTTATGTCTCGAGAATTCTGTTCGAAATATTATCTAATTTGTTTTCTCTGTTCTTGTCGTTTCATAAACGCTCTCTCCCGATCCTAATGGCTATATAGAGTGCATTTAAGGCCGGTTTATCCCTTAATTGCTTCCCTCTATATATAGGATCGCTCTTGAGTTATTTAAAAAACAAGTTTTCAAATCGTTCTCAAACCCTAATTTCTCTCCCGATCAAAACGAACGAGAAAAGCGCCGCCTCGCCGTCGTCTACGATTGGAGATCGATCTACTCATTGAAGTTGCCGATTTCTATCAAGAAGGATTCGATTGATCCGTGTTCTGATTCTACAATCTCTATTGGATCGTTTCGGATTGCCAAAGACAGATTTGAAGGATCGTTGTTCTTCCTCATCGTTCTCAAAATCTATTCAAGAAAAAGGAAGAAAACGTCTCTATTATTCAGATCTGGTATATCATTTTATTCAAAATCTTTTATCATCTTTGTAGGAGTTGTTATCTCCGAGTTGTAGGAGAGGTTGTTCTCCGAGTTGTAGGAGAAGTTTTCTCTGAGTTGTAAGAGAGGTTCTCTCTGAGTTTGTAGGAGTTTGACTCCGAGACTGTAGGATCGTTCTTGATCCGAGACTTAGTGAGTAGTCAAGTCTAGCTGTGGTGCTAGATTGGCGAGGCCGGCAGTGGACTACCCAAGTACGGGGAACCACTATAAATTCCTGATGTTATCTGTGGCTGTGATCTAATATTGTGTGCTGTGCTTTACGTTTAATTTTCAATTCCGCAAAAGACGTAGAGATCACCTATTCACCCCCCTCTAGGTGATTTAGGTACGTAACTAGATACTTCAGTAACCTCTAGGTTACTGTTATATGTCATGAGCTATGGTTTTGAGCTCCGTTCCTCTTCACTCTCACAACACCTTTTTAGGGCGTTGGACCTCGATTGTTCCTTGATGATATTGAAATAAAACCTTTTTTTAGAGTGGTGGTAGAGAGGTCAACAAAGAACTTAATTACCATTGGCCCAGAAAACATGAGGTTTCTTCTCCCGATCCCCTCTCTATAATATCTCCTCTAGCTCCAATTTGTGATCTCTTTTCCCTTTCTTCCACAAGGGATATGCAACCCTCTCGCTTGGATAAAGGATATTGTCACGTATAAAGCATGCCAAGGGTGTTGTAGACACATGGCAGAAACCCACTAATGATCATGCGAACAATTTATTATGTAAAGGAGAGTGGATGCCAGAGCATATTCGTTTAGATTGTCGATCAGCTATGAAATGATCGTGTATCCTGCATGATCTTTGTATGTCCGCCAGATCTTAGGACTAGAGAAGCATGCTAAATTTTATGCGAAGACCCCACTCATCAACGATCGATTATGCAATCATGAGTAAGCATGTCAAACACGATTGTACAACCCCCATATTTGCCGAGCTGATTTGGTTAACCCAGACTCAGCGGAATCGAGGCGGGCCCGAAGGAGATGGAAGGAAGAGCAATGGATCAAGTGGGCCGAGCACCCACCTTCCTCGGGTGAGTGGGGGGGGGGGGGGGGGGGACATCCCCCACTCGCCCGGCCCTTTGGGCGAGTGGGAGGGACCCCACTCGTCCGACCCTTTGGGCGAGTGGGAGGGGTTCCACCCACTCGGCGAGAGGGAAGGATCCCACTCGCCCGGCGAGTGGGAGGAATCCCACTCGGTGAGTGGGAGGGACCCCACTCGCCCGTCCCTTTGGGCGAGTGGTAGGGGTTCCACCCACTCGGCGCGGCGAGTGGGAGGAATCGCACTCGGTGAGTGGGGGACCACCCCACTCGCCCGCCCAAGGGGCGAGTGGGGGACCGCCCCACTCGCCCGTCCAAGGGGCGAGTGGAGGACGTGGATCGATGTCCACTCGCGCAGGTGGGGCGACCCTAGTTTCAATCGTTCGGGTCGATTGGTGGACCATGTTTTGGGAAGTCTATAAATAGACCCCCATGAGCACCTTGGGAGAGGCTGGTTCCTACACCCTCCCTCGCGTGGTCTTGTGAGCAAGCACCCCCCTCCCCCTGTCATCGAAGGTTGACGGTGAGGTGGTTCTTAGTCCCCTCCAAGGTGCCCAGGATCAGCATTGGCTTGGGAGAGGAAGTTCCTTGAGAGCTTCCGGGTATGTGGCGGGCCTCCACGCTGCAGCTTAAGGGGTCCGTTTGTGGACTTAGGTTTTCTCAAAGGGCAAGATTTCTCAGTTCTTAGCGATCAGTCAAGGGTCTTAGCTTGGGTCAAGTAAGGGCTAGCCGCATCCCCCTTTCGAACGCTGAAACCAGGTTACTGGTTTCAACATTCTTGTGCGGTGAGCGTGGAAGCGGTTAGTTCGGAAAGCTCTGAGCCAAGTCTCATGGCCGGAAGCGACGAGTTGGGAGATCCACCTCCTACCTGCGAGTATGTGAAGAAGAGTGACTTCGACGAGTTCAGTAAAAGGATCCTGGAGCTCTTGCAGGCCGCACCCCCTCCCCCCCCACTCGTGGCGAGTGCTCGGCACCACCTACACCTAGGAGCACCACACCGCCTTCGATAGAAGTAGGGAGAACCCATCAACAAGGAAGAGAGCCGGCCTCGGAGGAGGGTTTGAGCCTCCAAGCGCGAGTGCTCTTCAACAGCTCGCCCGGGAACAGCTGCCCCGGCAGGGAGATGATTGGAACCCCTCCGTCCAACCAGGGAGGGTGGAGAAGTCCTTTCTACAAGCTGATCGTGTCAGCCCCCATCCCAGATGGGTTCCGCGACCCCTCCATGTCCTACTATGAAGGAAGCAATGATCCTCTCCAGCATCTTCAATGGTTTGAGGACATGACCTCGATCAGGCAGATGTCAGATGCCTTTAAATGTAAGCTCTTCACCGTCACGTTCCAGGGAAAGGCAAGAGATTGGTTCCACCAGCTCCTGGTGGGTACCATTTATAGCTTCGAGGACTTACGCCGAAGTTTCTTGTTGAGGTTCTCTACCTCGAAGAAGAGGAGGAGGGGGGTGGAGGCCTTGTTCTTAGTCCAGCAAAAGTCAGGGGAGACGCTGGCTAGCTACATGGATAGGTTCCAGGCGGAGGTCCTCCTCGTCGTCGAGGTTCCCGGGCACACCCTGCAACTAGCCTTCACCCTTGGGCTGCAGCAGGGGTTGTTCAGGATGAGTTTAACTCGGGATCCTTCCTGTCTTTCGAGGAGCTGATGGAGCGCGCTGATAGGGAAATTGAGTGTGAGGCCACCAACCAGGAGTTCGTGGCGAGGTTAGCCCAGGTAGCAGAGCAGGAAAGGAAGGAGCACGGAGGAAGAAGGAAGGAGGAGATGAGGAGTCAGGGACACCAGGGACTCCCGGTTGGACAGGAGCAAGGCTGGAGGTCACAACCGCCAGCCGCCCGGCCAGCTTGGAGGTCGCTGGTAGGGCCCCCTCAAGGCCAAGGAAGGGGCCATTTCCAGGGAGGAGGAGGTTCTCAGGGGAGGCATGGGCGGTTCAACCCGGCTGGGTGGCAGCATAACCCGGCACCGCTACAGGTCCAACCTCTACAGGCTATGACCATTGGCCGGAAGAGAGGAGGGAAGAAGAAGGGTCGCTGGGAGAAGCAGGGGAACGAGCTGGCGCTGCCATATTGTGACTTCCACCAGCAGGAAGGTCACGCGATCGCAGCTTGCCCGGAGTTCCTTGAGATGAGAGGAGAAGGGAGAGCCCCAGCAGGGGGGAAGCAGCTGTGCCTAGAAGGTCCGCAGGAAGGAGGAAAGGGCAAGAGTAAGGAGGAGGATGATCCGTGTGAGGAGAGGGTCGACATGGGGGCACTGGGAGGGATCAGGGTCATCTACGGAGGGGCGGGCATAGAGGCCACCCGGAAGGGGAGCCTCCACGCCATATACCGCTGAAGCATCGCTTCGACCTCCCGATCCCTACCTCCGGGCGAGAGGATCACCTTCTCAGCCCGGGATATGCCGGCCCACGAGGACCCTTACTGCGACGCACTCGTCATCAAGGCGGCGATCGAGAACTTCACGGTCTCCCGGATCCTGGTCGACAATGGGAGCTCGGTGAACGTGGTGTTCAAGAAAGCCTTCGAAGGGATGAAGGTCGAGGCGAAGCGGGTGCTGGCATCAGATGGGCCACTCTTCGGATTCTCCGGGGAAAGGAAGGAGGTGGAGGGAGGATTCGAATTCCTCGTCACCCTGGGAGGAACTTCAAAGAACTGTTGATTCGTCATCGTGGATGCGTCGAGCAGTTACAACGCTATCTTCGGGCGTCCTCTCATCAGCGTGTACAAGTGCGTACTGTCTTCCTACCACCAATGTCTGAAGTACAACTCCGGAGAGGTCCAGATCAGAGTCAGGGGAGATCCCCGGGAGGCGCGTCAGTGCTATGTTACTGCAGTTAATGTAATCGGGTGGATGGAAAAAGCGGAAGAGGTAGAGGAGGCGATGGAGAAGATGGCCAGGGGGCATGTGGCCGAGTGAGCCCGAAAGGGGTGTGATGTAATGAACTTGTATCGCAGGAAGTTTGAATAAAAAAGGTTCCGGTGTAATATCTTGGTTCAAGGTCCCTGACTGGAGACCATTCGCCGGGCTCAGTCATGCCGGTAGATAGGGGGCTCGTCAGGTCGACCCGCTATTCAATAACCAACTAGAGAGGGTGTTGAGTTCCTTTGCCTTCAGGTGAAGGTAAGCACCTAGGGTGGCAGATGGGTATTCCACCCCCAGTTGGCAAGGTCCCTGACTGGAGAACATTCGTCAGGCTCAGTCATGCCGGTAGATGGGGGGCTCGTCAGGTCGACTTGCTATTCAATAACCGACTTGGGAGGGTGTTGAGTTCCTCTGCCTTCAGGTGAAGGTAAGCACCTAGGGTGACAGATGGGTATTCCACCCCCAGTTGGCAAGGTCCCTGACTAGAGACCATTCGTCGGGCTCAGTCATGCCGGTAGATGGGGGGCTCGTCAGGTCGACTCGCTATTCAGTAACCGACTTGGGAGGGTGTTGAGTTCCTCTGCCTTCAGGTGAAGGTAAGCACCTAGGGTGGCAGATAGGTATTCCACCCCCAGTTGGCAAGGTCCCTGACTGGAGACCATTCGCCGGGCTCAGTCATGTCGGTAGATGGGGGGCTCGTCAGGTCGACTCGCTATTCAGTAACCGACTTGGGAGGGTGTTGAGTTCCTCTGCCTTCAGGTGAAGGAAAGCACCTAGGGTGGCAGATGGGTATTCCACCCCCAGTTGGCAGGGTCTCTGACTGGAGACCATTCGCTGGGCTCAGTCATGCCGGTAGATAGGGGGCTCATCAGGTCGACTCACTATTCAGTAACCGACTTGGGAGGGTGTTGAGTTCCTCTGCCTTCAGGTGAAGGTAAGCACCTAGGGTGGCAGATGGGTATTCCACCCCCAGTTGGCAAGGTACCTGACTGGAGACCATTCGCCGGGCTCAGTCATGTTGGCAGATGGGGTGCTCGTCAGATCGACTCGCTACTCAGTAACGGATTTGGGAGGGCGTTGAGTTCCTCTGAATCCAGGCAAGATGAGCCCCTAGGACGCGGGTGGGTACTTCCGCCTCCAATTGGATTGGAAGGGCGTTGAGTTCCCCTGTCTCAAGGTAAGCAAAGCTCCCAGGACGCAGATGGGTACTCCGCCTCAAATCATTAAGGTCCCTGACTGGAGACCATTCGTCGGGCTCAGTCATGCCGACAGATGGGGGACTCATCAGGTTGACCTGAGGAGCGGGTCTGAGACCTAATGGGGATGTTGGGATCTCTTCCTCGCAGGAAGAGGCCAAGACATAGAGCATCGTTCCATTCAAGCAGCAAAAAGAAAGGAGGACGAGCTAAAAGATTCATAGTAATAATAGCTGGATCAGTGGCAACATGCATTACATAAGTTATCGCCCCACCCCTACCGGTGTATGCAGGGTTAAAAGAAGAATACATACAAGAGGTGCATGGTTCCTATAAGAAGCAGCAAGAAAGGAGGGGCCCCTGACAACCTTGACATTCAGGGAGAATAACCACCGCTGCAAGGAGACGAGTCAGGTCGCCCGGGAGAAGGGAAGAACTCATGCAGGATGTCGTCGGCAGAGACCCCCCTCCAGCTGTCTCGGAGAGCACCCGCCTCATGAAGGCGGCTCACCAGGGCCTGGGCCGTTGACGTCACGATCTTCCTCCGAGTACTCTCGGCTTCAGCCGGGAAAGGTGGGGCGTACGTCGATGCCTTCGAAGGTCCACCTCTTTCTCTCCCTTTCTCCTTTAGCTGTCTTTGGGCCTCAGCAAGCTGAGCCCTCAGGTCGTGCACCTCCTGGTCCGACTCCTTGCACTGTCTCCTAAACGAGTCGGCAGCGCCGGGTCCCTGCAGGTCGGCAAAATAGAAGGGTTAGAGCCCGTGCAGGTGGAGAGGTTGAGAAAGGAAAAGCCATCAACATAAGCATGAACCAAGCCTCCAGACGACTCCTCTAAGAGTCTTTCGGCAGTAACCAAGCGCGTCGCGAGGTCAGCAGCCTTCTCTTCCGCCGCCAGCTTCGACGCATTGGCTCGCCTCCACCTGTTCAAGAGACTAAGACCTCGACGGGCAGCCATGTGGGAGAGCTCATTTGCACGAAGCAAGGCCTGAGAGCTCGCGCACGCGAGGTCGCGCATGGACATCTCCTTGTAGGAGGCAGCATCCTGCCGGCCATAGATGTCAAAGGAGAAGTTGTATACAGCATCGTCGATGACATCCCCCTCAACCCACGAAGGTCGCCGAGAGGTGAGCGAGACCCGATTCATCGTTTCGTCCCAATGGATGACGGGGTCGCCGAGGGGGTCCGTGGCTTCCTCCCCCATCCCAAAGTTGGGATGGTTCGCCAACGCGTGGGGATCGCTCGGTTCCCCTCTCTCCCTAGGTAGTACCCCGGAGTCCCTCCGGCAGACAACTTTCCCCCGTCACATACTCAGACCCTTCGGCGGGGAGGAAGGTACCCCCTCCTCTTCGGTCGGACCGTCCCTCCTTTGCCTTAGTCCGGGAACCTTCGGAGCCGAGGCACAGGTGGCCGCATCCTCCTTAGCAAACCAGCGGGCGAGAGAGGAGCTTCCCCCCGCAAAGGGAGGATATCGCGGGAGGGACCGTTCACCTGCACAAGTTGAAAGGGAGTGACCAACCATAGGTGGAGGTAAAAAGGAGAGAAAGGACGTTAGTAGGGTCCGAATACCTGTCCCCGGCTCCACGTAGGTGAGCCGATCGATGTTCCTCCGAAGGTGCTTGACCTCAAAGCTCACACCCTCAATGCGACTGTGCAGCTCAGCGGCCTCCCCACATAACGAAGGAGCTTTGTAGACCTTCTCAGGTCTCTGAATGGGAGAGAAGGGGATGTCGCCCAGGTCACCCCGAACGAACACGAAGGAGTCGTTCCAGTGGCGGACCTTGTTGGAGGTCTCACTTACCTTCACATGCATATCGATTAAAAAGCAAACTCTGCCTGGAGTCGCTCGGAAGACAAATACCTTGCGAAATACGCTCAGGTCGAACTCGACCCTTTCCTCTCGTAGGTAGCAAGCATAGGCCGTTAACATCGAGATCGCATTCGAATTGACCTGAGCAGGGACTACGCCGAAGTAGTTAAGAAACTCCTTCACCTCGGGCCACAGGGGAAGCCGTAGCCCAGCCTCAAAGTGAGGAAGGGGGAATGCGAGCCAGTCCCTGTAGAAGGAATTGATGATCTCGCCCGCCGATGGGCGTCGGGACGACCACCCCTCAGGAAGGTAAGATGTCTTGAAAGCTAGGAAGTCCTCCTTGGACACCCTTCCCTCGGGGAAGGAGTGCCCTGAAAAATTAGCTGTGCTCTGTTCTCGACCATTCCTCGCAACGGGAGGGCGGTTAGGTGCCATATCGCAGGGTCGCTAGGAAGAGGAGGAGTAGACTCTGAAGAGAAGGCAAGACAAGGAGGAAGGTAAAAGTGAGGACATAGAAGAGGGAAGGGGAGGTGTATTTATAGGGGGGAATGCAAAGGGAAGGCGAGTGGACCGCGGGGCCCACTCGCCCAGGGCAAGGGGGGAGTGGACCACGAGGTCCACTCACCCCGGGCGAGTGGACCACAAGGTCCACTCACCCCGTGCACAGGTGAGCGGACCTTGAGGTCCACTCGCCCGGGGCACGACAGTGGACCTCATGGTCCACTCGCCCAGAAGGGGTGGGCGGATCATGAGATCCACTCACCCATACCTCCCCTGACACCGTCCAACCACTTCATCCGGAGATCGTCCATTCGTAGCCTCTGCCTCCCGCCTATTAGTCGGTTGTCTCAACATCATGTCGCTTACCCTGGCATATTGATTAGAAAAAGACCAGTGATCTAAGCAAGATATGAATCAACAAAGGTCAAAGCATCTGATCGCAAGGTGGATTGAACCACCATGCGAGGCTAACCCCTATTATTACATAGCAAATAGAAGGTCATAAATAAAAGTCGTTCAGCGTAGCATCCACTTCCAGAAACCCTGATCCGGGATGCGCGACGTCACCCCATGCGCGGACCCGATGCATTCTTTCGTCGCAGCAACCTCCTCGCTCACGGCGCGAACGAAAGCCTCCACCCGGCGCAAGTGATCTGCGAGTGGTGCAGCTATGCCCCCGGACACAAGCCGGACCTCCCCCCTTAGCAGGTTGAGCTCGTTTTCCAACCTCTCCATCCGTCGCTCCAGCGCACAGATGCGGGCGAAAGGGTCAGGACCGGCAGACCATCTTCCCTCTCGCAGCTCGTGTAGGAAGGCCTCCTGCCTCCCCACCGTATAGGCCAGTTGACCCAGACGCTCGAGGACGCTGGGTTGTTCCTCAGCAGGTTCCCCAGTCATAATAGGGGAGAGGAGCGGGGGGAGACCTCCCTCCGGCTCGATTGACCCGTCGAGGTCTTGTCCCCTCCTGCAAGAGAGATCGAGTTAGATTCCCAAGCATTTCGGTTTAGCTGAGGACCTTAGAGCAGCGTTACCTTGTGAGTCCTCGAGTCCTTCACCTTTAGAAGAAGGATCGTCGTAAGCGGTCGAGAAGGCGGCAGGTTCTTGAACAAGGGTGGCAGGGCTCACCCGGGCATCCGCACCCGTCATCTCCATCATGTTCCGGGTCCCTTCGCCTCCGTCCGAAAGAAGCTACGAGAAGTTAAGAAATGCGTCTCAATTGTCACGTTATGACCGCAGATGAGAAGCAGAGAAGGAGGAAGAATCACTACCGCATCTAGCGCCAGGCCTCGAACGAACTCGGTCATCCCTTGGGAGGATGACGACGTCGTCTCCTTCACCGGGTCGGGACGGGGTTTCTTCCGCGGTGATCGCATCACTGACCGAGTGGGAGAGAGCGAAGGGCCACGAACCAAAGCTCTAAGCTCCGTTAGGTCAGTCTGACCCTTCCCGGAAAGAGCCTTGAAGCGAGCCCTGAAGTCTCGGGGTGGATCCATCCTGTTCGAGTGGGGGGAGTAAGGGGAGCTCTCAGGGATGGTGCTCTCCTCACCTCCCCCTTCGGGGTTTTTATAGCCGTCAAGCGGGGCCCTCCAAAGATTCCCCTAAAAACTCTACATACTCGTCAAATAGGTGAGTTGGACATTCTTTCCGAGCTTGAAACAAGCTCGAAAAGAGCGGAAATTGTGTACAACCCCCATATTTGCCGAGCTGATTTGGTTAACCCAGACTCAGCGGAATCGCGGCGGGCCCGAAGGAGATGGAAGGAAGAGCAATGGATCAAGTGGGACGAGCACCCACCTTCCTCGGGTGAGTGTGTGTGTGTGTGTGGGGGGGGGGGGGGGGGTGGACATCCCCCACTCGCCCGGCCCTTTGGGCGAGTGGGAGGGACCCCACTCGCCCGGCCCTTTGGGCGAGTGGGAGGAGTTCCACCCACTCGGCGAGAGGGAAGGATCCCACTCGCCCGACGAGTGGGAGGAATCCCACTCGGTGAGTGGCAGGGGCCCCACTCGCCCGTCCCTTTGGGCGAGTGGGAGGGGTTCCACCCACTCGGCGAGTGGGAAGGATCCCACTCGCCCGGCGAGTGGGAGGAATCCCACTCGGTGAGTGGGGGACCACCCCACTCGCCCGCCCAAGGGGCGAGTGGGGGACCGCTCCACTCGCCCGTCCAAGGGGCGAGTGGAGGACCCTCCACTCGCGGCCAAGTTCGCGAGTGGATCGATGTCCACTCGCGCAGGTGGGGCGACCCTGGTTTCAGTCGTTTGGGTCGATTGGTGGGCTGCGGATAGTGGATTTTTGGCTATCCGCAGATCATGTTTTGGGAAGTCTATAAATAGACCCCCATGGGCACCTTGGGAGAGGCTGGTTCCTACCCTCTCCCTCGCGTGGTCTTGTGAGCAAGCACCCCCCCTCCCCCTGTCATCGAAGGTTGACGGTGAGGTGGTTCTTAGTGCCCTCCAAGGTGCACAGGCTCAGCATTGGCTTGGGAGGGGAAGTTCCTTGAGAGCTTCCGGGTATGTGGTGGGACCTCCACGCTGCAGCTTAATGGGTCCGTTTGTGGACTTAGGTGTTCTCAAAGGGCAAGATTTCTCAGTTCTTAGCGATCAGTCAAGGGTCTTAGCTTGGGTCAAGTAAGGGCTAGCCGCATCCCCCTTTCGAACGCTGAAACCGGGTTACTGGTTTCAACAACGGTGACCTTGAGTGGGGAGATGAAGTGTTGTTTCAGAGAGGACCTTGCAATTTGGATGAGAGCTAATCACTGTGTGGACACATCGAGCGAGGATTATGCGGATCAAGCAAATACCTATCAAGTCGAATGAGGACTGCCCACTACGAATGAGAGTTAGACGAGGTGACCACAAAACACGAGTTCTTTATTTAAACTTGGGACCCTAGATGAGATCGTTACAACGACGTTTGCATCGTTATGTGGGCACTTACCCGAGCGAGGTGCGAATACTATCCCGAGTAGGATGCACATCGCAGTCTCTCATTGGCGCATAAGAGATGTTCTATTATGCGTGTCGTGCTGTCGTTTGTCCATGTACGAAGGTACATCGTATCCAACATGCTGCATTAACGTCATGTTCCATTTCGTGATAGGTAATTTTGCACACTGCTTGTACTCTACTTTTAACTCGCCATTGATAATTTTTTGTGTCAAAAAGCTCTCATGCTTACACACGGTCTATAATCCATGATTTCGAACTTCGAGATAGAAGCTTAAGGAATGTTCACAACATTTCGAGACGCTATCAACACGAGCGAATCAAGATAATTCGTAGAGACCAGAGGGCGGATGCTGGAGCGCGGAGAATCGATATATTAGGAACGATGGTTGAAGATATAAACAAAATTCAGAAAAACAAAACACAAATTAAAGATATAAAACAAGTGGGTTGGGCACACTTAAGTCCCAGCCCACTTGGCTGGCTAACAGTAGAATGTTGTTAGCATTCTATCTTGACCACCCATCCTAGGCCTAAGTTAGAGACTATGCCTAGGCTCGACCTACTGTGCGATCAATTTTTATATACGTCCAACGTATATGGAGGACCATGCGGCAAATTTTAATTTCTGCTATATTTTTTTTATTTTTTCACAAAATAAAAAAATGGAATATTGATTCATGTATTTTTACGGATATTTTAAGTACTCATATTTATATATTTTGGGATGAAAATACAATTGTAAGAAGTAAAATTTTTGAACTATTTTTGCTGCTGTAATTTATAGCTTAAAATACAATCCATTTACAACTGTAAATAACGTTACAGTTGTAATTTTGCACTAAAAAGATCTCATAGGATCATGTATATCAGTATACGCGTTGCACGTACAGAAAAATCTCTCCTATTGTGCAGGGTTGCAACCTACATCGTTGCACAACCGTAGCGCCAGCCAACAACTAGCAATAATTTCTAGTCATTGACTAGGCCTGGCTCGACCCACATTCTTGCTTGAGCTTCATCACGCGCAATAATTTTGGTGTTCTATGCTGACACCGAACGAAAAAGGGGGTCTTGGGGTAGCCCTTATGCCCTACCTGGGCCTACCCAGAACTTGATCACACTCTGGCTTGAGCTCGATCACGCTCTGGCCCGAGCTTTTAACTAGACAATCCAGGCTAGGCTTCCGGGTCACAGGGCCATCCTACATGCATACCATCAATTCATAAGAAGCTTTCTGCATCAATGATCAAAGCAAAAGGTTTAAAAAACATGAATCTAAATAATTAATTAAGACGATTGTTATTCGCAGATCAAGTTTCTCTATTCGTAGCTCTAAAGGATCTCAAATTTACTATTCACAGACGACGGCCAAGGGCTAGGAGGAGAGCGTCGAACTCGGGAAGCGGATAGACATATGCGCTCTGCGAATAACAACGCCTAAATAAATACTATGTACGGCAATTGGCCATCAAGTCGCTTTCTTGAACCGGATATGGCACACCGGTCGAACCGGTCCTATTCAAGAAAGCCGAAAGGAAACCTGTTGCCTATTACAGTAGGAAACCGTGGAATTAAAGAAACGGTGTTTACGAAAAAGTTGCACCAAACACTGCTTATTACCAAAATCATGGTGCGGCCCAACCTCACCGCAGCCTAACAGCCGAACCAAACGCCACCATCATTAGCAGATGACTCGGATTCATATATAATACATCATAAGACCGATTCGGTTGCATAAGAAACTAGATTTTGAATTAATTTTTCAGCCCGCCTTTCATATGCGGCGAGGAAAGGACGAGGAGAAAGTGAGGTCGGGAAAGAGGCGATGACGGCCAAGGGCTAGGAGGAGCGTCGAAATCGGGGGAGGATGGGTACTCTCTCAAATCCGTGCAAAGTGGTCTGTAAATAAACAAGTCTAAATATTAATAGAAATCATAAACTCAAATAAAAGTGATAAAAATGATTTGCGGATAGACATATGCGCTCTTTGAGAATAACAACCGTCTAAATAAATAGAGAGTTGATATTAGCAGTCAGAAACTGGCTATTCGCAGTCCATCGCTATTCGTAGTCCATAGATTTTATTTGTAGTCCAAAATTATGTTTGCACCCCACTCCCATCTCAAATAAAGCGAAAAACATTGTTGATTTATTAAGCACTAGAAACCTAGAGAAACATCTTAAAGACTCTAAAATAATTTAAATACCCAGCAGTAAAACAAGTTAAATGACATGCATAGAAGAATTAACTCTAAAACAAGTTAAATGTCATGCAAATCTTCCTCTAACTAGAAAAGTGACTATTTTTTGGGATTTTTGTTGGAAATTTACTTCTTTTCGAAGAACGTGAATCTAAGAGGGGGAGAGACGACACGACCGATAGAACTACAATTAGGGTTTGAGCAACGAGAGGAGAGAGTTGAAGAGGAGGAGGTTATTCAATGAGGTGCGATTAGCGAGAATTGGACTGTGAATATAATGAACTTTTTTTTTACAATTTTTGGGGTGCGAATAGTGAGAATTGGACTGCTAATATCAACTCTCAAAAAAATACTCTTTATGGCAATTGACCGTCAAGTTGCTTTCATGAACCGGACATGGCACACCGGTCGAACCGGTCCTATTCCAGAAAGCCGAAAGGAAACCCATTGCCTACTCCGGGCTTTCTGCTCTCTTCCACCGGCGAGAGATGTCCGGGTTTGCTGTTTGATGAAGAAATGGGAAGGGTGATGGGGAGGAAGAAGAAGAGGGATATGTCTTTTTGCAGGATTCTGAGAGAGAATGGCGTCCTTGGGCTTGTGGCGATCTCATACGTATCGATCGACTACCTCCGGTACCTCTCCCCCTTTTGGCACGGACGACTACAACCCGCCCTATGGATCGCCCTCGCCCTCGCCGCCATTTCTAGGGTTCCGTTCTACCGCTACTGGGAAGAGGAGCTCCGTGCAGCGATCCCGTTCCTTGCCTCCATTCTCTTCATGCTGTCCGCCCTCCTCTATGAAGCTTTCTCGGTTAGATTCGTCACAGCGGTGCTAGGCCTCGATTGGCACATGTAAGGAACAATGCAGAGAAGTTGATTCCTTGGATTTTCCTTTTTTTCTCATTCTTTGTTCACATGTAAGGAACAATGCAGAGAACTTGATTCCTTGCAATTAGGCCAGCGATGCTCTACGGTTCCGAGTGTTGGGCAGTGAATGACGTACATGAGCAAAAAATGGGAGTTGCGGAGATGAGAATGCTTAGGTGGATGTGTGGTCACACGAGACTGGATAAAATTAGGAATGAATGTATCAGGGATAAGACAGGAGTGTCACCAATTGTAGAGAAGATGTGAGAAGCTCGTTTAAGATGGTTCGCACATGTGCATAGGACTATAGGAGACCATTAGAGGCACCTGTTAGGCGTTGTGAGAGTTTAGTCACTAGACATGTTAAAAAAAGATTTGGAATGAAACTATAAGGAAAGATATGATGTACTTAGGCATTAGTGAGGCTATGATTAAAGATAGGGGGCAATGGCGACAAAGGATCCATATAGCCGACCCCACTATAGTGGGATAGAGGCTTGAGTGTTGTTGTTTGTTCAACTGTTTCTGAATCTAGTAGTTGAAAGCATGAGGAAGGTCCTAAGGATATGATTCTACTTGCTGGGAACAAATATACTAATTTTAGAATCATGTTTACCTGCTGATGTTTTTTTTAAGAGAACTTCATTATTGATACACAGGATAGCTGGATTAAGCATCTTAACCTTCAAATTTTGAGTTCTGGAGAATTGTTCACTCTCCATGTACTGAATTTCAATCTTCTTCTTTGCTGAAATTGCTTTTCCAATGTTATTAGCGATTTAATTATTGTATCAACTCTCAATACTCAGGATGCATTTGAATACTGCACTCAAAATTGACACGAAGAACACATGAAAACACTCATATAGCTTTAATACCTGCAAAGTTAGGTCATGTTTGAGAGAGTGGTTGCAGCGCGGTGGAAGTTGTGAATGCAGTTTTGAAAAACAAAGTCAACGTTTGGATCACCCAAATCCTACAAAGTGAAATTCAGGTCCAATTGCAGTTAAACTGCCACCACTGAGTTTATTGCCACAGTTCACACCGCTACCGCTGAAAGGCCGCATCTATCCTAATCAGGGCCTTAGTCTTATTCAATAAGTTGGTTTTTGTTTGATCCCAATCTATTAGTACAAACTTCTTGTGTCAAATGCTTCATCAAGCACTTGTAATATGACAAAACCCTAAAAACAATCCTTGCCCTATGGTGATGCATTTATGTCCATGTATTCCATGCTGCTGTGTCATAGCATACACTATCAAGATTAGTCTTTTGCTGAACACCACTACAGGAAAGAGTTTATTATTGAGATGCTTACAATGGGTATCTTTGATGTAATTCAACTATTGCAGTTCATAATATCTTAAAAATCTCATTGCTCTTAACATCTACAGGCTATCTGCAAGGGTTGCTTATAAGCTATAATGATATATTTTTCATTTAGTTGAAATCATGTGTTTTACTTGAAGGTTACTCAATGTCTAGGGCACAGATGAGGTACTATTTTCTGGTTTGGCTTAACCTATAACTACCTCTCATGTTGAAGTCTTCTTAAATTTCGAGAAACACATAGCTGCATAGTCTGTAATTGTTTTGTTTCTCATTCTTATGCCCTAGAAATACAATGGTTATGGAGCTAAAGTGGCTACTCAAATACCTTCTTTGGGAGATCATCTCTGATGTACTTAGGTCAACTTGATAGAGCTCATGGTGCATCCCACAAGATGCGTCACTTTTCAACATTATCAATATGCGTATATAAATGATCATGATTGTAATAGAAAAGAAGGGTTTTAGGTTGAGTAGGGCAAAGACGGAGTATATGAAGCTTAAATTTAGTAGTGCAAGGACATATGACTCCGTTGTTAAGTTGGGTGATCAAGATATTTCCCACAATGAGTGCTTTAAATATCTTGGATTGATAGTTCAAAAAGAGGGAGGTGTTGATAAAGATGTGATACATAGGATCCAGGCAGGTTGGTTGAAGTGGAGAGGCGCGCCAGGGATCTTATGTGATCGTAAAGTACCATTAAAACTTAAAGGCAAAGTTTACCGTACTGCAATTAGACCAGCGATGCTCTATGGTTCTGAGTGTTGGGCAGTGAATTATGTACATGAGCAAAAAATGGGAGTTGCGGAGATGAGAATGCTTAGGTGGATGTGTGGACACATGAGACTGGATAAAATTAGGAATGAATGTATCAGGGATAAGACAGGAGTGACACCAATTGCAGAGAAGATGCGAGAAGCTCGACTAAGATGGTTTGGACACGTACAAAGGAGACCATTAGAGGCACCTATTAGGCGTTGTGCGAGTTTAGTCACTAGGCATGTTAAACTGGGGAGGGGTAGACCAATAAAGACTTGGAATGAGACTAGAAGGAAAGACATGATGTACTTGGGCATTAGTGAGATTATGGCTAAAGATAGGGCACAACGGCAACAAAGGATCCATATAGCCGACCCCATTATAGTGGGATAAAGGCTTGAGTGTTGTTGTTGTTTTCATTCTTTCATATGATGATTAGAAAAATATAGGCTGTTTGAACATGAGCAGTTCACTACAATTCAGCCCACTATATCATACAATAGGAACAACAACAACACTCAAGCCTTTATCCCACTATAGTGGGGTCGGCTATATCATACAATTGGATCATTTTAGCAAAATTAGATTGGTTTTAAGTCACTAAACTTATGCCTCTTCTCGCCACCTTTTCGGACAAATGGCCTCACAATAAAATTATTTGCCCTTTTTTCTGCTTATTATCATTTCAATTTGTTCAGTCATTGATACATCGAACCTGCCTATTTGATCATGTAAAAAACCCCCTAACATACTGATGGTTGCAGAACTCACTTAATAATAAATTTCCAAGGCAAGCGAACCTATCAATTGTAATAAATAAGATATCCCTATCTTATGTCGTATTCCAAAGGGTCATTTCAATTACTCGTACTCACTTCTCATCAATTATCTACCAAGCGAATCAAGAGTTGTTTTGTTTATGTAGAAACAAAATTTAAACTGAGTTATCTATTTAATAAAAACGGTAAATTGCGAAAGAAAGTCCTAATGATTGAAAAATAACGTTTGGATGTATAGAACACATAGATGAGATAATAGATCTTTGAGGCCCCTACTTCAAACTCTCAAAACTTATGCAACCGAGAAGATTTAAGTATAATTAACCTCTCTCTCGAGCAAGTTAATACTAAGGTATGGTTGATTAATTAGGATTTCTCCTAAATCAATACCCCTTCACTTGATTTAAACACAAATAGACGTTTATCTCAAAACACGGAATAATGTCACAAACTATCTCTAGAATTGCGATCTATTCCCTTCATTCATACAAGATCTTAACATGCTAAGGATTTCTCAATCTCAAAGGATGAAATTATACAAGAATTACAATTCCAGAAAAGTAAAATTCGACAAAGTTGAATTGCATGAATAAATTAACAAAAGGATTGAAAGATTAAATAAAAGAGAACATTTAAATCATTTAAAAAATTCAACTATGGTTCTTACACCCAAACGCTAATAAGAGATTAGTTCCGCATCATCTTTTCTAAATAAAAATTAAGTTCAAATACAAAATCAAAATAAAAGAACATACTAAAATTCTCCTTTGCTCTTCTTCCTTCGCGATCTTCGAACTTCAGAAAATTCCAGCCCTTCAAAAACTGTTTTCCTCAGCCACACTTCTTTCTTTTATAGTTTGTTTTGGAAAAGGAAAGAAAATAGACGGACACGGCCTTGCACACGGCCGTGTCAGTGACCGTGTATAATGAGTGGGAATAGTTAGATAGTAAATGGTAGTCGTGTTGCTGGACACGGCCATCCACACAGCCGTGTATTAAGCCGGTTCGTTAATGAGCCTTCCTATGACACGGCCGTGTCCTCGGCCGTGTGCCTAGCCGTGACTTTCTCTGCCATTTGTGTTGTCCAAATTCCCTGAACACGACATATCATCCAGCCGTGTAGGAGGTCGTGTGTCTTGACACAGCCGTGTGTCTGGCCGTGTGTCTGGCCGTGTGTCTGGCCGTGTACAGTCCACTTTCCTTAGGATCTTCATTCTTCAACCTGAATACACTAGATGAATATGTTTAAGTTAAAACTTCATTTAATGTGAGCAAATAACTATTATGATGAGAATGAGTATGAAAATAATGAGTTTAGACTTTAAATTGAGGCGAATTCAAATTGGATTCTCAATTATAATTTGATAAATATGACCTTATCACATACACTAATATTGTCATTTCAATTTGCTCAGTCATTGAGATATCTGTTCTTTCTGTTTGATCATTTTTTTAAAACCAACATACAATATCAAATTTATCAAGTCTATTTTATAAGCATTTTGTCACAGACTTGTCTCCTCTTAAGCATCCACACGACCTTAGCTCCTCTTCAAAATAGAGCAATGCCCAATTCTTGTTGAATGATGCGGTTGAAAGCAATTTTAGAATAGTTTTGTTTCTTTATTACTCATCCAATGACTCTCTGTTCAGAATCAAATTACATTATATATTCCTAATAACCTCATTTTTTATAAATATATCAACCATATTGAGGTTGACTGTCATACTGTTCTCTTCAAGTGATTACTCCTCCAGCTCATATCAAGTTGAAGATATTTGCACCAAAACATTAGGGCATCTAGTTTTTCTCTAAGGGCCCGTTTGGGAGGGCTTTTCAGCTCTTTTCCGTTTTCTGGAAAAAACCACCGCACTCTCGTAACCGTTTGGAAAGTCTATTGGTGGCAAACACAACAACACAAAAAGGCTTTTAGGGCTCTTTTGGAAAGGTCGCCAGCCTCCTCCAGTCGACTTATCTACCGTTGCGGATATGAAAAATAGCTCCTCCGCTCCCGAGTCGCAAACCTATCTCGCCGCGCTCGTCACAGTTCTCTCCTGTCTTCTTCCACGCTTCGACAGTTATGAAACCCTCTCCTTCTCCGTTGAATCACAACTCCACCTTCATTACAGATCCTCACTGTAGCGCATACCCCTCAAGTTTGACCGACGACGACGAACTTCCAGTTCCTCCCACTCTCGATTGAGCGGCGCGAACCCCTCTAGTTTCCAGTTCAACGGCGTGCTTCCTCTTCGACGGCGAGTTTCCACTTCGACGGCGAGCTTTCAGTTCGATCTTCCAACTCTCGATCCATTTTCTACCTCTTCGACAGGTATACCATCTCCTAGTAGTTCGATCGATGGCCAGATCTGTCAAATGAGCATTTGATTTTCCATTTTTTATGGCCAGATCTGGCAAATGCACTGGAAATATATCTTTCTTTTATGTTACAGTTCGATCAAAATGCTCACAAGCAATGAATTGGTATAGCAATTTGAAAATGTATATGATTTCAGGGAGGTGTTGTTGGCAGGTTATTTCTTTTAAAATCATTAATCTGGATAAACTATGCCCAAAGGTGTTTCAGGTTACTTCTTTTAAAATCTTTATATGGTTTTTGAGAGGTGTTTTAGGGAGCATATTTGAAAATTTTAGGCATTTCCTAGGTCAAGTTATTATTTGATGTAAGTTTCAAAAGACAACATCAATTCATGGTTCTGTTTATGCCAGACTTTTTGCAAAGATCACATATAACATCAATTCATGCTACTGTTTATGCTCCGAGTTTCAAAATCAGATTGGTATTGTCTGTGTATTTGAGCCGTTCGTTCTGAACTGCTGAAAAATCAGATCTTGCATTGATCCTGATTTGTGTATTTGAGCAGATTGTATTTATATTAACTGAGAACCATTCTTTTGAGCAAATATGTTGGGAAATCTTCTGACTTTGTTAGATATCAGCTGAGAAATAAATTTTGTTAATTATTAATGGGCGATGAATTTATTATTTTTTGGTTCTGAAAAGCTCTGCAAAAGGAGTTTACCCAAACAAATCTCAATTTGCAATAGACCTTTTCCAATAGCTCCTTTTCCTACTCTCCTTTTGCTACCACTCCTTTTCCAACCGCCACTGCTCTCCCAAACATGCCCTAAGTTATTAAAGGTACACTGAGGCGCAAAAGGGTCCCAGAGCCTAGGCGCAGGCGCGCGCCTGAGGCACGTGAGGGGTAAAAATGAAAAAAAGATAAAATATAGTTTATTAAATAAAAAACACATAAAATAAATCTACCACCTTATCAACACACTAGAATTGCATATATCACATCCCCAAAAATAACTAGCATTAAAAAATCAGATTTAAAGTAAAAATTCAGTGAACTGGGCAACCAGTTCACTGAAAAGGCCTTGAAACTGCAAGATGCGCCTGGCGTTTTAGTAAGGCGGGCGCCTAGGCGTGCTTGGGGCACCTCGCTATCCTCTGCCTTGTAGAGGCGAAGCCCGGTGCTCCTGGTGCGCCCGACGCCTCAGGCGCTCCTTTCATAACTTAGGTTTTTCTAAATTATTTTACATGATAAAGCTAACTGATATACGCGCTCTAGCTTAGGGAGAACCATCAGATAGGATTCCCACAGATTACGATCTTACCTCTTCATTGTTGTTCACACAGATTGTCCTTTTACTGTATATTGACCAGGCCTCTATTAAATAAAAGAAGTATTTTCTTAATAAGGAAATTCCTTGATTCTCTTTCAATTTTTGTAGTTCAATTCACGATCAACTCTTTTTTCATTCTTTATTTTCTTACTCTTACGTAATAGTCAAACCTCCGCGCAGAATCATGACCGTCCGTGGTGGCTTATCATAAATATGGATAGATTTGATATATTAGATTATTTTAAGTAATTTATGATAAACCTTATGTTTGTATATAAATGCTGTGTCATTTTATATTATACATGTTGCAAACAAATGTTTTTTTGAAGGAATAAAGAATGTGTCGAGTTCAGAGAACTTACACATTAGTATTCGACGTACGCTGAAATCATTCTCATCTTTCGCCTAATTCTCTTAGTCAGAACTAGCTCTTACAATTCATATCCCAGAGCAGACAGTTTGATATTATGATGTGCAGACAACCATATGACGAATATTATTCGACGTTTAAAGAGTACTTACGTTGATTTGTGGCATACAGTCAAAATTGTTTCTCTCAGTAATTCCCGACTGTGATTAAGGATTTGATTGGATTCTGAAATAGCTATTGCAGATAATGAAAGGAAGACGTGTAATCTTGACAGCAATTAAGGAAGAATAATTTTGGAATATTGGACATTCTTTTATAGTGCATTCAAGAATTGAATATATTCATTCTTACTGATTCTTTAAGGTTTTGAATTCTCTTATAAATATAGTTGGATGGAGCAGGACCCAAAATGATGATGATATTGAAGATTGATTTGATCTCTCTCTCAATCATAATTCTTTTTTCTCTCCTCTCAGAAAAGTTCCGATCGTCTTCCTCATTCATTGAAGGATCATTGAAGAAAGAAGTCTCTCTTATTCTTCCCTCTTCTCCTTTTAAAGAACAAGAGATAATCTGAAGTTTGAATCCACATTGTGCTGAAAAGATACAATCTGAACCTGTTGAAGATTGTGTCTCATTGTGGAAAAGTTAAAGAAACATCCCGTTCAAGTTGTTGTAAAGAGTTTTGAGAATCCTTCTCCAAAGGATTTATGATTTTGGTTCTTAGAATTCCCTTATTAAATGTTCAGTCTGGTTCTCCGAGTCTCCTTATCAAAAGACTCTAGCCATCTGTTGGATAGTGAATTCATACCTGTGGTAGGAAAGAAGAGTACCTAAATTTTAGGGGAACCTCTACAAAGCTTTTGTGTCTTCTAGATTGCATTTTTTTATAACTTAAATTTATTTTTGTCTTTTGATTACTACAGTAGTATAATCTGTGATCTCAGTTGAATTTATGATTGTTTCTGCAAGATATTTTTAGGGTCCGTTTGGTTGGGCTGTTGCTGATGAAAAACTGCTGATCAGAAATGGAGTTTTGAAAAAGAGCTGTTTCTGAGAAATGGAGTTTTGTTAAAAAATTGTTTAGGTGAAATGGAGTTTTCAGTGCTTATTGAAATGGAGTTTTATAAATTTTGTTTGGGTAAAATGGAGTTTTAGAAAAAAAAAAAATTGTTGTTCCATAAAACACACAATCTTGATAATACTGACTATAATAGATATAAATACCAATAATTCATCTCACCATCTAAGATCTAGAAGTGTACAACTGTTGCGCTATATTTTCACGCAACGTGATCATCTCATCTACCCCGCCTGCTGTATCAGGACAAACTACTTGATGCCCTTGTGTGCTCACCCCCTCATCACCACCTCCCTGCTCGAACTCATTGAAATCAATATCCCTCCGCGACGGGTGCCTCCGAATAAAATTATGCAGTGCCATTGTCGCCATCACAATATCGGTTTGTTTGGTGAAGCTGTAGCTCGGCATATCACGCAATATGACCCACTTTTTCTTCCAAATCCCAAACGATCTTTCAATGACACTTCTAAGGGATGAGTGCGCGTGATTGAATATCTCTCGGCGTCCTTCCGGTGCACGCCCGCCACGAGCAAAGTCTGGGAGATGATAACGTGTCTCTGGATATGGTTTCAAGTATCCCCTTTGTAGCGGATACCCAGAGTCCACCAAGTAATATTTTCCTGAAAACCAGGATCAAAATTCATTACGCTTCAAAGGTGAGAAGTATAAAAAATGGAGTAGAAATCTTATTACCTGGTGGTGGATGCGGAAATTTGTAACGGGAATCCCGAAGCGCATAATTGAAAATGCGGCTATCATGCGCAGAGCCTTCCCAACCTGGCATAACAAACGTGAAACACATGTTGAAATCACAAGCAGCCATCACATTTTGTGTTGGCATGCCATGTCTCCCAATGTACGGTACTTGATCACGAACAGGTACGCATGCATGAACATGTGTTCCATCAATTGCACCGACACAATCTTTAAAGAATGACATGTAACGTGTGTCATACAGAATCTCTGGCGGTGTGCTACTGAAAGATCTATCTAATGGTTGAATCACTTCGGCCGCCAGTAGTATCAACACGCGAATGCCTTCTCCAAAAAACCTGCTAGCAGTCTCTGTCGAGTGCTGAAACCGCTCACATGTCTTCCTCATGACCTCGTTATGAGACAGTATGTCCAAGGTCAGTGCCAAAATCTCTCTAGATGCAGTCCGTCTTGTCCCGTGAAATCCGTACTTCTCCTCCAAGATATGCAATAGATCCATAAAAATATCTTGGGACATCCGAAATGAATTATGAAACCGGACTGTCGAACCTGCTAGCATTTCTCCTACCCATTTATGACCTGTTTGCTTCGAAGTCATGCAAGGTACTGGTTGGTTGAAAAGAGAACTGCTTTCAGCTAAGATAGTAACTGCTGCTACCACATTTTGATGATGTGCGATCGCATAATTTTGAATAGCCTCAAAGCTATCTTCTGAATCATCTGAGTCATTGGTAGACATATTCTGATACACAAAAGACATGACATTAACCACAACAACAATAACATAAAACGTCGTAAACAGTCTAGCAGAAACATACAAATACTTTATCTATCCAACATTGTAGCAGAATAACAGTAACAGTCAAACAGTAATAACAGTCTAACAGTAGTAACAGTAGGAATACTAGAAATATCCAAACACAACATCATAAATAAAAATAACAGTCTCAAACTCCATGACCCTAACCAGAATAATTCTACCCCCCACCATTGTAGCGGTTATAAATCCACTTTATGTTCATACCCTCGGGTAGGAACATAAATGCCTCTCTATGACCTTTGTCCAACAGAAATGTGATGGCAAAGTCATAGAATTTCTCGTCCGCTACAACGTCGGGGTATCCACTTAACCGCTCTAATGCCTGAGTAATAGTGTAAGGGTTGCTCCTTGGATGCTCCTGAATGCATCGACTGATGGTCTTTGAAGATTCTGCCAGATCTTCTAAGACGGAGCTGGTGGCACTTCTCTTTCCTTTCTTCCTCTTCCGCGCCGATGTGACCTCGGGGGGAGGTGGTGCAACATCATCCTCCTGGATGTCATTCTCCCCACCGGACAACGCTCTCTCGTCGGTAGACTCTGGTGGATTACTCCTTAAGTCAGGAATGGTAGCATGACGTCCACATGCAATAACTGAATCGAACATCCTGCTCAATCGTTCCTCTAACTCAGGGGGGATGCCCGCATATCTGAACTTTTTGGCCGCTGAGACAACCTACAATATTATAACACAAATTAGGAAGGGCAAATAATTGAACATAAAGTTAAATCATCATTTTTAAATAAATGAATACCTTCAATCTCTCAGTCCACCACTCGTCCGAAGCATCTATAGTCTTTGTAGTCGGATTCCAACCCAAACCAGTGGACCCACGTTTTAGCTCACTCCAAATTTTCCACTCCTTCAAATGATCCCATTTGTTCTTCATTTGAACTTTATCGTACTTTTTTCCAGTTTGTAGTTGAAATTTTGTAGTCACATTTAACCAGCCCTCTTTACTAAAATGGGTTGTGGGTCGGTTACCAAGCTCTATTTCATGGATGCATATATCGCAGAAAATCAGAACATCGTTTGCATCCCAAATAGCAGACACACCACCGTCTTTCGCCTTACCCATCTTAAAAAAAAATTCAAACATATAAACATATGTAAACATATAAACATGTAAACACACAAACATAAATATATATACACACACACACACATACATATATATATTCGCACACACACCTACACATATATATACAAGCACACACACATGCATTCACTCATATATATTTACAAGCACACACACACACACCTACATATATATACATACATACACACACACATTCATATATACAAGCACACACCTACATATATACCAGCACACACACACACACATTCATATATACAAGCACACAGCACACACACACACATTCACTCATATATATATACACACACACATACATATATATATATTCACAGCACAGACACCTACACATATATATACACACACACACACACCTACATATATATATATTCACACACACATACATATATATATATTCACACACACACACACCTACACATATATATACAAGCACACACATACACATTTATATATATACAGCACACACACACACCTACACATATATACATACATACACACACACACCTACATATATATATATACAAGCACACACACACACATTCATATATACACAGCACACACATTCACTCATATATATACAAGCACACAGCACACACACACACACACACACACACATTCACTCATATATATATACACACACATACATACATATATTCACAGCACACACACACAAACACACACACATACATATATATATTCACACACACACACCTACACATATATATACAAGCACACACACATACACATTTATATATATACAGCACACACACACACACCTACACATATATATATACACAGCACACACACACACACCTACATATATATATATATATGTAAGCACACACACACACCTACACATATATATACACACACACATTCACTCATATATACACACACACACATTCACTCATATATATAGACACACACACACATACATATACACACACACACACACACACACACACCTACATATATATACAAGCACACTGCACACATACACACATTCATATATACAAGCACACAGCACACACACACACATTCACTCATATATATATACACACACATACATATATATATTCACAGCACACACACACAAACACACACACATACATATATATATTCACACACACACCTACACATATATATACAAGCACACACACATACACATTTATATATATACAGCACACACACACACATACATATATATATACACACACACACACACACACATACATATATATACACACACACACACACACAGCCACACACACACACACACACATACATATACACACACACACACACACACACACACACACACACACACACACACACACACACACACACACACACACACACATAAACACACACACACACAGCCACATATATATATATATACAGCCACACACACACACATATATATATATACATATGTAAACACAAACACACAAAAATACACACACACGCATAAACATATATATACACACACACACACACACACACACACATATATATATATATACAGCCACACACACACACATAAACATATACACACACACACACATACACACACACACAGCCACATATATATATATATATACAGCCACACACACACACATATATATATACATATGTAAACACAAACACACAAAAATACACACACACATAAACATATATATACACACACACACACACACACACACACACATATAAACATATATACACACACACACAAACACACAAAAATACACACACACACATAAACATATATATACACACACACACACACACACACACATATAAACATATATACACATACACACACAAACACACAAAAATACACACACACATAAACATATATACACACACACACACACACACATACACACACACATAAACATATATATACCACACCAACACACACAAACATATATACACCAAAACATATAACACACACACATACATAACACACATACACACACAAACATATAACACACACACAAACAAATAACAAACAAAATACACCAACACATATAACACACACACACACAAACATATAACACACACACACACAAACATATAACACACACACACACAAACATATAACACACACACAAACATATAACACACACACATACAAACAAAAACACACCAAAACATATAACACACACACAAATAAAATACACACAAACACACACACATACACATACATATATACACACACACAGCAAACACACACACACACAGCAAACACACAACATACATATACAACACACACATATACACATCACATACAAAGCCACCACAAATACACCACACACATACATATACACAACCACACAAATACACCACACACATACATGTACACAGCCACACATACAAACATATACACACATACACATATACAGCCACAAAAACACACACACAACACATAAATCAACAACACATGACACGCACATAACAACACAAACTCACACACAGCACATACACAACACACACACAAATAAAAATTCATAATAATAGAGAAAAATAGGAGATATACCTAAAAAGGGGGGCAGGGAACTAGAGAGGAGGCGACGGCGCTGACAGAAACTGGAGAGGCGGCGGCAGGCGGCGTGGCAACGGCGATGAGATCTGTGGGAGACAAGGGAGAAGCAATCCGGCGGCGTGAGTGGCTCCTATGGACGACGAGGTGGGCGTATGTTGGCGACGGAAGGCGGCGAGGCAACGGCGTCGAGGAAAACCGGCGAAATCGGCGTCGACGACACGAGATTTTGGAGATCGGGGGAGAAGAAAACCTAGACGCGGGGACGAAGCGGGGGACGGCGCGGCTGGACTGGCCAAATAACCCGCGTCTGGCCTTAACAAGGAAACGGAGGTTATTAATAACCTCCGTTTCGTCCATCAGCAGCGCCAAACGCTGCTGTCGCCCTAAACAGCATTTCTTTTCTGCCGCACCGGGGCTTATAAGCCGAACCAAACGCGCCCTTAATACTCTATTCACCCACTAGAGTAATTTAGACTAAGATTCTCAAATCTTTTCGCATTTTCAATTGGTATCAGAGCGAGGTTAATCATTAAAAGGCTATCACCTTGATTAATCAGGATATTTGACTATGAGAATCATATTCTGGTTACTAAACAATTATGGGTACTTCACAATTTAGAGATTATGCCACTACTAGACCACCAATGTGCAACTTGGAGAAGTTTGCACTCTAGAAGTCTAGAATTAAGTTATACATGAATTCTATTGATGATTATATATTTGATTTTATTTTTCCAGATCTATATATCTGAACCAAACTGGATGCCAATGACAAAGAATTCCCTAAGCCCAAGGCTTAATGGAGTGAATGAGATAAGAAAGCTAGATATTATGATGCAAAAACTATGAACATTCTTGTATCTACTATGAATGATGACATATACCAAAGTGTAGCTGACTGTCAGTCATCTAAAGAAATTTGGGACTTTTAATATGGATTGTGAAAGGTAGTGTTGATAAAAGGAAAGACAAAAGGTTCATGTTGATTTCACAATATGAGAATTTCAAGAAAGATTCAGAAGCGTGTCTTTGACATATATCAGAGATTCAGTCAAATTGTGAGAAATTTAAGGGGTCTAGACAAAGAATTATCTGTTACAGAAATTAATGATACGTTGTTAATATTTTTTCTAAGCTCTTTGATTCTAAAAAATTTGGGTCATTAGAGAGTCCAAATGTCACAAGGAAATATCAACTGATACAATTCTGAACAAACTTAAGTCTTACGAGATGCTCCTCAAAACTAGAGGAGAAAATGAGATGAAAGAGAAGGCTGCATCCACACCAAAGGAGAAATCCGTATTCCTTATGACATCTGATAAAGAAGCATCAGTTCTGGATGATGAGCTGATTAGTTTTGTGGCAAGGAGGTTCAAAAAGTGGATTAGAGCATAAGATTTCAAAAGGAAGGACACCAAGTCAAAGCATAAGCCAATGTATGATAAAATAATTGTTTATGAGCCAATCTGTTTTTCTTTTAGAAAATCTGAACACATAGCACATGATTGTCCAGGCAATCAAAAAGAAAAACAACATAAGAGAAGCGAAAGGAAAGATAATGAATACATAAGCAAGTCAGACCAAAAGAAAAAAGGAAAAAGGTAGAACTTCTTACAGGAAGCAAATGCCTCATAGACACTAGAACTTCTTACAGAGGAAGATGAGGTAATAAATTTAGATGATTTTGATTTTAGTTCTATGGATTTTGGGTAAGCGTTCATGTGATTTTGTCAGCATCAACTTACTGCAGAGAAGAAAATAAAGGTCATTTGAAAATCATAACGTGAAAGAGAAACTCGAAACAATCACTCTTTCATGTTCTAAAATGAGTCAGTTGAAAGAAGAGAATTCTACACTACAAAAGGACCTTAATGAGACTCTCATGCAGAACGCCTTACTAACTGATGATAAAACTAAACAATTTGAGAATAGCATAAGTGGAAGAAGTCAGCAAATGAAGTCTATTTCTTAAAATGTGTTTATTAGATTTAAGAAATTGGGTTTATGTATTGATCACTCCATTGAAGAAAATCTTACTGTTGAACCTTCTTAGAAGAAACTTGTTGCGTTTATTTTTGAAAAGGGTAAAAAACATCCCCAAAGAAATTCAGAAGGATGTCTCATCTTCATCTAATCAAAGGACAAACAATCCTCTTAATAGTAATAAATCAAGGATTAGTAGTAATCCTCTCTATGGTTCCTTTATAAACCCAGAAAGGAATACTGGAAAAACTTCTTGCAATAAGAAAATACTTTATGTTTCCTTATGCTCTGAATAATATTCGACGAACATCGAATTAAATTTGATGTCTGGCAGCATATACACCGAATTCTATTCGACGCATGGTTGCCAGACCAGAGTTTGAAAATCAGAGAGCTAGGCCTACTCCTCTTCCTCTATTTAGTCTTGTTAAGAAAAAAAGTAGTTACAATATGTTTGAATATTTTTGTTGTAACAAAGTTGGTCATTTCATGAGTGATTACTGGTATAATCCAAATGTCGACTCTCAGAATGCTACACGAGACCAGATATTTGGATTAGAACATTATTTGATAAGAACTATGGACCCAAGTCAAATTGGGTCCATCCTAATGCTTGATTTTCTTGCAGGAACACTCCAGAACCAGCATATCCCAGTGGTGGTATCTGGATAGTGGTTATTCCAGGTATATGACTGGAGACAGGAAGTTATTAGATGAGTTTCAATCAAAGAAGGTCCCAAAGTGGTGTTTGGTGGCTTAAGCTGTGGCCAGACAAGAGGCTACGAGAAGATTCATGCTGGTGCTATCACTTTTACAAAGGTAGCCTTTACAAATGAGTTGAAACACAACGTTATTATTATTAGTGTAACACCTTAATTTCCAGTGCACTGAAATCAGCAAGTTGTTAAGTCTTAAAGCTAACGTCAGCGTTAGCGCTAACGCCAGGCGTTAGCCTAGGACTTAGTGTCGACAATTTCTCGAGAAATCAAAACAAGAGAATACAATTTCTCGAGAAATAAAAAGGGCAGGAAATGCCAGTTCTCGAGAAAAAGAAAGGGCAGGAAATGCCATTTCTCGAGAAAAAAGAAATGACATTTCTCGGCTGTTCGTCGAACGTCCGCTCGACGAACTCAAAGCCATTCGTCGAACGAAAGGCCGTTCGACTAATGCCAGGCCATTCGTCGAACGCAGACTGCAGGCTGTTCGTCGAACGCAGCCAGCCGTTCGTCGAACGCAACTTTCTAGCCGTTCGTCGAACACAGCCAGCCGTTCGTCGAATGCAGCCAACCGTTCGTCGAACGCAGGCTGTAGAGAGTTCGTCGAACGCAGGCTGTAGAGAGTTCGTCGAACGCAGTTTCAAAGAGTTCGTCGAACACCGATCGTCGAACGCCGTCGGGCCTTAAGCGGCTGTGGATACCTTCAGCCACCGCTTAAGGGCTAACGCCCAGCGTTAGCTTCTAACGCCGGCGTTAGCTAAGAAATTATAAAAGGCAGCCAAATTCAGTTTCCCTTCTAATTTCTGATTCCAAGTTCGTTCCAAAGGCAGATCAGAAGGAAGGAGGTCTCTTTGGGCTAGCCTTTTGCTTGTGTTGAGAGCAAATCCATGGGGGGAAATTGCTTGCGTGTTTGCCATCGTCGATCCAGTGGAGAGGAAGCTGTTTCAAAAGAGTCCAGCCGAGTTCCTCTCAGATCTATGGCACCGAAACGAGCGCCGAGGGTAACGATTCTCCTTCCTAGTCTTTGGACACGCTCGTCATTTGATTTGCATAGTAGTAGGCAGATTTCTACTAGCGTGTGGATAGATTTCTGCCGACGGGTCGATGTTATCCCCGTAGAAATTGCATATAGAGCCCGGAATTGAAGTACGGGCATAGACATGCTGTGTGAAGCCCATCTGGACAGGTTGGTCTGGATTGGTGATGTTGATATGTTATTGCATTCCGGAGAAGACTCCGTGATCTATGCTGTGTTTTCCGGGTTCTGTGTACTGATTCGTACTGCAAAGAGGTCTGGAGGTGTTTCCCAGAAAATACCCGGAAAGGGGTAGCAGAACTGAGTTCTGTCACTAACGCCGGGCGTTAGTGCTAACGCCGGCGGTAGCTCCCAGTGAGCTGTGTGGAGCCTGTGAAGCCTATGTCCATGAACTGGGTTGAGCAGCAGAAGCTGGAGGGCCGTGTACCTTGCTTCGTTGACCTTGCGGGTCAAGAGCTGGTTAGGGAAAGCCGTATCCGTTTTAGGTGATGTAATCCCTAATATTATAAACGCGGGCATCTGACGGAACCAAAACCCCACCCTTAGCCATCTTGTGATGAGGATTGCAACCTCGGGTCACGATGTGCCGTTTGGGACTAGAACTCGTCAAGGTCGGCCAATCTTGACGAGAAAAGCTCATGTAGATCCAAGTTGAAAAAGGACTTGTCGATGGCGTGCCGAGAGTGCACAAAGCGTGGTGTGACTTTATGTCACTATGTGATGAATGTTTCTATGCGGTGCTTAGACGCACCTGTGAAATATATACTGCTATTGCTTGCCTGCAGGGAAGGAGCACCGCCGCCCCAAGCATGGGGTGGGGTCGTTATAAATTTGGGTCAGCTAAAGCTGACCGGTTACTTGTTTTCCACCGCTTGGTGGATTTGTTTGTACAGGCCCTGGCGAGACTAGCGGGAAATAGCGGGCTAAAGCCCCTGCTGCTGTGCTGTACTGGCCCTCGAAGGGCAAAGCTTTTGTTTACTGTTTTCATGTGTGGCCGGCCTGCGCGCCGATGTTTGGAAGCCACCTTTATTATGTAAACAAACCTTGTAAAGATCATGTAAGGTATTTCATTCCTAGTTGGAAAGTGGACAATGTATATAAACTGGTTTTAATGGAAATTAAATGATTCCGTTGTGTGACTTTGTGTGCTGAGATGGTTATGTTATTAACTGTTTAATGTTAATTAAGTAACACGCTCTTCTATTCGTTTCATATGGCGTGGGGTCCCGGCCGGACCTACTGCTATATACTATGTAACAGGGAGGGTTTTACAAATTGGTATCAGCTCCGGTTCTCGATCCCTTTCCGTCTGATTTCGTGGTCGAATTCTTTTAAGGGGTGGTGAGCACGTGTGTGCGTCGCCGGTAACTCATGTAAATAACCAGTAATTGTTCACTTTAGGAATGAATTACATGTATGTGTGTAGCATTGCGATGGAACTTCTGTGTTCCTTCATTTATCCATGCTATCTCTTAGTCGCTAATTGTGTTTTGTGCACATGTATAGGTGACTGAGAGTGGAGCGGGGCCATCTCGACCCCCGCGTTCGACTGCCAGCAGTGCACCAACTGCGGTGCCGACTCCTCCTTCTGCTGAGACAGTAAGGATGGTAGCTGAAGCAGTGTTTGCTATGTCACTGCACAACCTGGAGGGCATGTCCCTGGACAGCCTTCTACTCCTGTAGTGGCTCCAGTGCCGGTTGTGGCAGCTGCACCTGCGTTTGAAAGGCCAGTGTCGGTGAGGGCACGAAGAGCTCCGGACCAACAACTGCAGTACTTTCTGAGTTTCCATCCTCCTACGTTCACGGGGGCAGGAACCCCGACGCAAGCTGAAGATTGGCTATCAAGGGTGCGCAAGACCTTGAAGGCCACTGATACGGAGGAAGGGCAGAAAGTTACTTTGGCAACCTTCCTATTTGATGGGGAGGCGCAGTTGTGGTGGGATGAGATAGAGCTGCATCATCTAGCAGGAAGGCAGCTGGCGGACATCTCGTTTGACGAGTTTTCGAGGTTGTTCTTGGCGCGGTATCTCCCACCTGCTCAGCAAATCGAGATGGAGAATCAGTTCAACCGTCTAACTCAAGGTGATCGTATGATTGATGATTACCTGCATGAGTTTACTCGGTTGGGGCGATACGCAGGAGCGACCTTTGCCGATGAAGCTCGGAAGACCAATCGGTTCCATGAAGGTCTGCGAGAAGAGTTGCGGTTCCTTTTGTCGGGGGCAATGACACATGGGTTTATGACCCTGGTCAATACGGCTCGTTCCTTAGAAAAGGATATAAAGCGGTCCTAGAGCAGGAAGGAGTTAACAGTGATAAAGCCAGAGTTCAAAGCACCGAGCTCTGGGAAGTCTGGGCGAGGCAGATGGAGGAACAGAGCGCGACCTTCTAGGTCAGCTCAATCTGCGGCTTCGGGTGTGACGACTGGGCGAGGCCCACTCATCTGTTTTAACTGTGGTAAGCCGGGTCATATGGCCCGAGACTGTCGTGGAGGCAAGAAGGCGGCTGCGGCTTACGCGGCAGAGAAAGGGAAGGCGACAGAGTCAACCGCATCCCATGCTGTTCCAGCCCAACCTAGAGTGTACAATCTTGGCCAGCAGGAGGCCATAAAACAAAACGATGTGGTGACAGGTATGCGCTAGTATACAGCTTTTGTTGCATTTTATACTTCATACCTTCATCATTGCTTGTAACCGTTTGTGTATTAGGCTTTGTCCTAATATTTAACTCTCCGGCAAGAGCGTTGTTTGATACGGGAGCTTCACATTTTTTTCTATCGGAGGCCTTCATACGACAGCTTGGGGTGCCTTCGTCATTTAGAAAGGAATGTTTAGATGTGATGTTGGCCAATGGCTGCTCGATGAGTGCGGATCGAGGCTGTGTTGTAAAGGTACGAATAGGAAGTCAAGATTTCGATTTGGAAGCACTGATACTGCCACTTTCGGAATTCGATGTGATCTTTGGTATGGACTGGCTGTCGACGCAGTAAGCCTACATTGATTGCACTTCTAAGGAGGTCACACTGGGATGGAATACCGAACGTGCGACTACGTTTGTCGGTTTGCGTGGATCGAGCAAGACGTTGATGTCTGCTGTCCAAGTAGTCAAGGCAGTTCAGCAAGGCGCAGAATTGTGTGTTGTACTAGTGGGGGCTGCAAAGCCTCAACCCAGTATGAGTGACGTTCCTGTTATCTCAGAGTATCCTGTGTTTCCGAAAGATCTTCCTAGGGCGCCACCTCAGCGAGAGATAGACTTCACTATAGAGCTGGTGCCAGGTGCCAAGCCTGTGTCACGCTCTCCGTACCGTATTGCGCCAAAGGAGATGGCAGAATTAAAGGTTCAATTACAGGAGCTGTTAGAGCAAGGCTATATACGCCCAAGTACATCACCTTGGGGTGCTCCGGTCCTCTTTGTGAAGAAGGACGGAAGCCTACGTCTCTGTATCGACTACCGTGAATTGAACAAGCTGACCGAGAAGAACAAGTATTTGATTCCTCGAATCGATGACTTATTTGATCAGCTAGTGGGTTCGTCGGTGTATTTAAAGCTGGATCTTAAGTCTGGCTACTATCAATTGTGGATTCGGGAATGCGACATCCCCAAAACGGCATTTAGTACCCGCTACGGGCACTATGAGTTTACTGTTATGCCGTTTGGACAGATGAATGCACCGTCAGTGTTCATGGATCTGATGAATAGGACCTTTAAAAAGTACCTTGACCAGTTTGTGATCGTCTTTATTGACGATATTCTGGTATACTCTCAATCTGAAGAAGAACACGCGATTCATTTACGTGTAGTTTTGGAGACCCTGCGACGGAGTCAGCTGTATGCCAAGTTCTCCAAGTGCGAGTTCTGGCTAGCTTCAGTAGCGTTCCTTGGTCATGTGGTTAGTGGTGAGGGTATCGCAGTAGATCCAACAAAGATAGTTGTTATCCAGGAGTGGCCCGTTTTGACGACAGTAGCGGAAGTCAGGAGTTTCCTTGGACTTGCCGGCTACTATCGGCGCTTCGTGGAAAACTTTTCACGGATTGCTCTTCCTCTCACAACCTTGACAAGGAAGGATCAGAAGTTCGTTTGGTCACCAGCGTGTGCACGAGCTTTTGAAGAATTAAAGAGCCGTTTGACCACGACACCGATCTTGTGTTTGCCATGTGGTGCAGAAGGCTATGAAATTTACAGCGATGCGTCAGGGAGCGGCTTAGGCTGCGTACTTCTTCAGCATGGTCAAATGATAGCTTATGACTCTCGCCAGTTGAAAGTGCATGAGCGGAATGTCACGACCCGTCTCGACAAGGGTCAGAGCGCGCTTCGGGCGGGCCGTGATGCCACAGGCATGGGCGGGAAGGAATCCATGCCTGCTAAGGCGAAACCAGAAATACTACACTAGCTTTGAATTTGTCATTTTGAAAAGAATTTAATATACTTTATAAGTATGCGGAAGCCACAGAAAAAGGTTGATGCTCATGCATTTATAATAAAAACTAATGTCTTACACAATGCTGAAACGATGAACATAAAATAAGACACAACAGTGAAATGCCATAATTAAAATGATCTGATACATCAAAACATCCTAGGAGTTGTCCACAATACACGAGAAAATGACTGACAATAACTAATACATGAAAAGTAAATTCAACAGTAACTGAAACAAAAATACATAGAACCTGCTTATACAGTAATCAAAATAAAACCTCCAAGCAAAACTGCAGCTGAACGAAGAAAACTCAGGGAGCAGACGACGCGGTCACGAACCCTAAGGCAAATCCAAACAGAAGGAAAATGCCCCAGAACAAGAAAATAATAGTAAACAACAGGCTATAGATTTAAGTACGTGCAGAAGTAATTCTAAAGTACCAATTAACATCCTGAAGCAAGCTAGCGAAACAAGCAAGTTGCTGAAACAAGCATAACTATCTGAAATTATTAGCCTACTCCGGACTATAGCCTAAACATTTATTTTACAACGACATAAGCTGTAATCGATGAAATGCGTAGGTGTTTATAGTAGGCGCGCATGGTTCACTCTCAAGTTCAAGTGTAAGTCTTACTAGAATAAGAGTATTTCCTGCTTACCGTGACCATGCAAACAAGACGATGCACCACCTAAATCCTAGTTTCCAAGATTTGCTTATGACACTCAAGACTTAAGTGATTCATGATTTTTTCGTGAAAATTTCTATCATAACAAGACATACTCACGAGATATGATTTTTGCGTTATCAGATACAGTTAATAACTTAGATACAGGTATAAAGAACTTAAATTCTTAATTTGCAAGCGAGAGGGAATTTCTCCACTTGCCTTAAGGTGAAGCAGGAACTACTAGCGACAGCTAAGCGGCGCAAGCAAAGTCAAAGGCACTATTGAACCTGTTCAGGAATAATCGCAGACAATATTTGATACGTGACAAGCCGAAAACCATACGCTAGCAAAGACAGTTATTTTGCAAAAAACTAACTCAAGAGCAGGTTAACAATTACCTCCCTCAAGTATGAGGGGAGAGGAGTTACCACGAACAAATCGGAGATTTGGCGGCGCTTAGGCGACGGAGACCCTAAATCGGAGAGGGTTTTGGAGAGGTTCCACCACTAGATCCGACGAGCGGTACCAGAAACACAAATGAATATGGGATTAGGCGATTATACGACGAACACGAGATGGATCCACGTAAACACACTAATTTGGGACGCAAAAATTAACATAATAATCTAGGGCAAATTTGAAACAACGAGATTGGAGGAGTTTCTCACCCAAGGAGACCAGACCTGGGCTTAAAAATCCACGAGGAGGGGTTTCGAGCGAAACCCTAGGAGTCCCCTTAAAATCCGCCGGCCGAAGCGGAGAGGGAGAGGGGCTGTCGACCTCTTTGGAGGAGGAAAAGCTCCTTGCTGCTGTCGGCGTCCAGAAGAGGGGACTTCTTGCTGCTGTCGGCGTCCAGAAGAGGGGACGAAGAGCTAAGGCAGCCTGCTGCCGAACCTTGGAGGAGAAGGGCTGCTTCCGTCGGCCAGGAGAAGGGAAGGAGGATGCGCAGATGCCGGCTGGAGGCGGAGCAGGCGGCGGCGGCGGTGGTGCACGCAGGAGACGAGAGCGGGAGAGCCGTCCGGGAGCGGAAACGAGAGGGCGGCTTGCGTGCGCACGGGAGCGAGATCGGGGGATGTGCGGTTTGCGGGTTTTGATTTGCGGGAGAACTGGACCGGGTTAAATCAGAGGGGGGGGGGGAGATGGGCTGCGGTTAGACATGGAAATAAAGAGGGGAGAGGATTTCTTGTCTATTATTATTATTATTATTATTATTACTATTATTATTATTATGGGTTGTTACACGAAATTACCCGGTCCACGACTTGGAGTTGGCGGCCGTGATCTTCGCTCTGAAATTGTGGCGACACTACTTGTATGTCGTGAAGTTTGATATCTTTACGGACCATAAGAGCCTAAAATATCTGTTAAATCAGAAAGAGCTCAATATGCGACAGCGAAGGTGGATGGAATTCCTGGGGGACTACACTTTCGAAATACACTATACTCCTGGGAAGGGAAATGTCGTCGCATATGCTTTGAGCCGGAGGGCTTCTGCGCAGGCCAACTGGATTCAGATGTATGATCCACATCTGATCAGTTACTTGGAAGCCTTGGAGATCTCCTGTGTGGAGAAGAGTTCTAGTGCAAGTGCGTGCTTAAACTGGACGGAGGTGCAATACGACCTCGCGGACAGAATACGACAGGCCCTGGAGCTTGATTCGAGCATGCATCACTATTTGGCGGAGTCTGAAGTTGGGACTGCTGCAGAGTTTGTGTTAGACGACGGTCTGATGTGGAAAGACGGTCGGTTGTGCGTCCCAAATGTGGGTAAATTGCGGGAGGAATTGATGTACGAAGCCCATTTTACAAAATACTCAATTCACCCAGGGAGCACAAAAATGTACCAAGACATGAAAAAACTGTTTTGGTGGCCAGGATTGAAGAAGGACATCGCTCTTTATGTGACAAAGTGTAAGACTTGCGCACTTGTAAAGGCCGAATGTCAAAAACCTGGAGGGTTCCTGAAGTCGTTGCCAGTACTGGAATGGAAATTTGACGATATTTCTATGGATTTCGTGCACGGTTTGTCGAGATCGCAGAGCGGAAATGATGCTATTTGGGTGATCGTGGATCGCTTGACGAAGGTATCCCACTTTATTCCGAACCGGCGGGACGATTCAGTAGAAAAGTTAGCAAAGCTTTATGTTGATAGCATTGTACGATTGCACGGTGTGCCCCGTAGCATCGTCAGTGACCGAGATGGGTGCTTTACTTCGAAAGATTGGAGGCTAATCCACCAGTTGTTGGGTACAAAGTTGAAGTTTAGTACTGCCTTCCACCCTCAAACGGATGGACAGACTGAACGTACGAATAGAACTTTGGAGGACATGCTCCGTATGTGCGTCCTGGATTTCGGCAAGAAGTGGGAAGATCATCTTTTTATGATCGAGTTCGCTTATAATAACAGCTATCAGGCAAGTATAAAGATGGCGCCCTTCGAGGCGCTCTATGGTAGAGCTTGCCGCACTCCCTTAGCTTGGGCGGAGACAGGTGAGACGAAGCTGTTTAAGCGGAAGGAAGTCGAAGATGCAAATTCGGCTATTTAAACAATCCGGTAGAGATTGTTGATTGCACAAGATAGGCAGGCGAAATACTACAATGCCAAGCACAGAAATGTTGAGTTCGCCGTGGGCGACTGGGTTTACCTAAAGATCAAACCTTTCAAGGGTGTGTCCAGGATTCGGCGCTTGAAAAAGCTGAGTCCGAGGTACCTTGGACCGTTTGAGATTCTGGAGCGTGTTGGTGAAGCTGCCTATCGGCTCGCTCTTTCGACAGAGTTGAGCGGACTGCATGATGTGTTTCACATCTCTGTGCTGCGGAAAGCTGTGCCAGAGCCTAGCCAGGTCCTGGTAAAGAATCAGGTGTCGGTCGATGATGAGCTGAAGACGTTGGTCTCGCCTATTTGCATCGAAGACACTGATGTCAGGCAGTTGCGGGAAAAAAATGATCCGAATGGTTAAAGTCCGCTGGAACAACTGCAGTCGTGAGGAGCTTTCATGGGAACATAAGCAAACCATGCGGGATGAGTTCCCCGAATTGTTCCGTTGAGGTACAAGTTATGTTTTGTATCTTTTTGTTTCTTTGCACTGTTAAAATTTCGGGACGAAATTTCTTAAAGGAGGGGAGATTTGTAACACCTTAATTTCCAGTGCACTGAAATCAGCAAGTTGTTAAGTCTTAAAGCTAACGCCAGCGTTAGCGCTAAGGCCAGGCGTTAGCCTAGGACTTAGTGTCGACAATTTCTCGAGAAATCAAAACAAGAGAATACAATTTCTTGAGAAATAAAAAGGGCAGGAAATGCCAGTTCTCGAGAAAAAGAAAGGGCAGGAAATGCCATTTCTCGGCTGTTCGTCGAACGTCCGTTCGACGAACTCAAAGCCATTCGTCGAACGAAGAAAGGCCGTTCGACTAATGCCAGGCCATTCGTCGAACGCAGATTGCAGGCTGTTCGTTGAACACAGCCAGCCGTTCGTCGAACGCAGCTTTCTAGCCGTTCGTCGAACACAGCCAGCCGTTCGTCGAACGCAGCCAACCGTTCGTCGAACGCAGGCTGTAGAGAGTTCGTCGAACGCAGGCTGTAGAGAGTTCGTCGAACGCAGCTTCAAAGAGTTCGTCGAACGCCGTTGGGCCTTAAGCGGCTGTGGATACCTTCAGCCACCGCTTAAGGGCTAACGCCCAGCGTTAGCTTCTAACGCCGACGTTAGCTAAGAAATTATAAAAGGCAGCCAAATTCAGTTTCCCTTCTAATTTCTGATTCCAAGTTCGTTCCAAAGGCAAATCAGAAGGAAGGTCTCTTTGGGCTAACCTTTTGCTTGTGTTGAGAGCAAATCTGTGGGGGGAGATTGCTTGCGTGTTTGCCATCGTCGATCCAGTGGAGAGGAAGCTGTTTCAAAAGAGTAACGATTCTCCTTCCTAGTCTTTGGACACGTTCGTCCTTTGATTTGCATAGTAGTAGGCAGATTTTCACTAGCGTGTGGATAGATTTCTGCCGACGGGTCGATGTTATCCTCGTAGAAATTGCATATAGAGTCCGGAATTGAAGTACGAGCATAAGCATGCTGTGTGAAGCCCATCTGGACAGGTTGGTCTGGATTGGTGATGTTGATATGTTATTGCACTCCGGAGAAGACTCCGTGATCTATGCTGTGTTTTCCGGGTTCTGTGTACTGATTTGTACTGCAAAGAGGTCTGGAGGTGTTTCCCAGAAAATACACGGAAAGGGGTAGCAGAACTGAGTTCTGTCACTAACGCCGGGCATTAGTGCTAACGCTGACGGTAGCTCCCAGTGAGCTGTGTGGAGCCTGTGAAGCCTATGTCCATGAACTGGGTTGAGCAGCAGAAGTTGGAGGGCCGTGTACCTTGCTTCGTTGACCTTGCGGGTCAAGAGCGGGTTAGGGAAAGCCGTACCCATTTTAGGTGATGTAATCCCTAATATTATGAGCGCGGGCATCTGGCGGAACCAAAACCCCACCCTTAGCCATCTTGTGATGAGGATTGCAACCTCGGGTCACGATGTGCCGTTTGGGACTAGAACTCGTCAAGGTCGGCCAATCTTGACGAGAAAAGCTCATGTACATCCATGTTGAAAAAGGACTTGTCGATGGCGTGCCGAGAGTGCACAAAGCGTGGTGTGACTTGATGTCACTATGTGATGAATGTTTCTATGCGGTGCTTAGACGCACCTGTGAAATATATACTGCTATTGCTTGCCTGCAGGGAAGGAGCACCGCCGCCCCAAGCATGGGGTGGGGTCGTTATAAATCTGGGTCAGCTAAAGCTGACCGGTTACTTGTTTTCCCACCGCTTGGTGGATTTGTTTGTACAGGCCCTGGCGAGACTAGCGGGAAATAGCGGGCTGAAGCCCCTGCTGCTGTGTTGTACTGGCCCTCGAAGGCCAAAGCTTTTGTTTACTGTTTTCATGTGTGGCCGGCCTGCGCGCCGATGTTTGGAAGCCACCTTTATTATGTAAACAAACCTTGTAAAGACCATGTAAGGTATTTCATTCCTAGTTGGAAAGTGGACAATGTATATAAACTGGTTTTAATGGAAATTAAATGCTTCCGTTGTGTGACTCTGTGTGCTGAAATGGTTATGTTATTAACTGTTTAATGCTAATTAAGTAACGCGCTCTTCTGTTCGTTTCATATGGCGTGAGGTCCCGGCCGGACCTACTGCTATATGCTATGTAACAGGGAGGGTGTTACAATTAGTCAACTGTGTGATGAAGGATTTAAAGTGATCTTCACACAAGACAGAATGATTGTGAAAAATTACTTAGGAGCCATTGTTTTCTGAGGTATAAGAGAAAGTAATATTTATCCTGTAGATTTTATTTCTAATATGATTGAGGTTTGTTTATTTAATTCTCCTATTTCAACTTTTGATTTTTGGCATAGAAGACTGACATACCTCAATCTTAAAACACTCTATAAGTTTGCTAAAGATAACTTAGTACGACGCTTGCCATATGCAAAATATTTTAGAGCGAAACCCTACAAAGCTTGCCAATTAAGACAACCAATCAAGGTTTTATTTAAGAGTACAAATCAAAATAGCTCTTCAAGGATTCTTCATTTAATTCACATTGATTTATTTGGTTCATTTTCTGTCAGTAGTTTAGGGGAAGTTCTATTTTTTAGTTATTGTGGATGACTACTCAAGATTTATTTGTGTTCTTTTTAAAGACTAAGTCTGATACTTTCAAAGCCTTCTCAAATTTCATTGAACAAATCCAAAATGAGTTGAACAATATAGTTGTACTAATCAAAAATGATCATGACACTGAGTTTGAGTCTCATATGATGAATGCGTTCTGTGAAGGTGAAGAGATCAAATATAGTTTTTCTGCTCTTAGAACTCCACAACAACATAAAGTTGCTGAGATGAAGAATCAACCTTAATTGAAATAGGTAGAACTTTACTTGCTGAAGTCAATTTACCTATATACTTTTGGGCTGAGTCAGTGAACACTGCTATTTTTGTCTTGAATATGAGCTTAATCCACAAGACTAAAGAAATGACCCCTATGAGCTTCTGAATGAAAAGGAAAGCTCTGAATATTTCTTACTTTAAGATCTTTGACAACAATTGTTATATTTTGAACAATGGTAAATTACATCTTGCCAAGTTTGATAGAAATACTGATGAATGTATTTTTCTTGAATACTCTTCATCTAGCAAAACTTGTAGATGTTCTATTAAGAAGAAATTGTGCATGGAGGAATCTATGCATGTTACTTTTGATGACTCTAATATGTTTTGTGAAGGGAAAATCTCTACTGCTGATCCAAGCGTGCAGGTAAAAAAATTGACGGCAGGAATGAACAAAATAATGCTTGGTGAAAGTTCTCAGCCTATTATCAATGAGAATACTCCTATGCATCAAACTGAAGTCTTAATTAAAGAGGTATAATATGAAGAAGATGAGCATGAAGCTGTGACAATACACCATGTTCCAGCTACTCGTATTCAAGTTGAAGAAATCATGGATACCAATTCATATGAGCTCCAATTTATTGATTCAGCAACACTCCGTAATGCAACTGAAGACGATATTGAGGTTATTCCTTTTGTGGAAAGGGTTGATCTTTCTAGAGGATATGTGAACCACAGAGATCATCCTACCACATAGGTAATTGACAACCTTAAAGATGGTGTATAAACCATTAGCAAGAACTCAAATCAAGCAATGTTCTGAAGTTTAATTTCCCAAATGGATCCTAAGAAATTTGAGGAAGCCAATCCTAATCTCCACTGGATTATGGCCATGCATGAAGAATTAGCTCAAACGAATTTACCCCCCTTCTCAGGATAACTACCCAGGCCCATTTCAGCCACCCTTCACCCCCATACTCCCCTAGCCGAACATCTCTCACGGCCCTGGACAGCCTACAAACCCCAAACTTTCTGTTCCCTGCCAAGAACCCATGCAGAACATGATTCCAAATTTCCAACCTCAATAATTGGTTCCTGCACCACTTGGCAATCTCCCAGCGCGTATAGGTCAACTCCAAACCCCTTTCATCCCAAACCGCAGTTCTTCAATCCATAGGAAATACCCTTCAACAATCCAAAAACTTCATCCAGCCCTACGATTTCCCTCTAGCAATCCCAATTCCGTCCGCCGCTTCCCAGGCATCCAGTTTCTACTTGGATCTTCACCGAACCTTCTATCCTGGTAATTATTGTGAGTTTATTAATTGGTTGTTTTTTCTTTCGTGTCAAATCGTGTGTTTAGTCCATGTTTTGGGTTCATTAGATATTTAGATTGCTCGCAAGTCTCTTGTGACTTATTAGGGTTTCTTTGTTTGTGTATTTATTTTCCCGTGCTCTTATATATATACCACATTACATGTTTCCCGATTTATGGAGTTCAGCTTGATTTTGGCTTAACTTTAATATTATTTATAAGTTCCTTCATGCAAGTGTAGTTGCCGATTATGCACTCATTCATATTGCAACCTACACTTTGCTACATACGTCCTACATCATTCATTCAATATGGACTTCTGCTTTCTAGATAAAGATGCTACAACATTTCTCTCTTTGCTTGATTATGGTAAATTTTATTATATTTTTCTCTTATATTTCTTCACTCAATTGCAGTGGAAGTCTCAGTCAATTGTAGTGGAAGTCTTACGAGATTCTTTCTTTGTCAGATCTGCATCTCCTCTTCCTGATACCGGTCAGTGGCTTCTGTTAGCTCTGAACGAGAAACTTCCTCAAATGGTGGTTGATATGCTTCGAGCTCACATTGCCGGTCTTCATCATTTTCTTATGTTATTCATAATGTTAGGTTTCTCTGTACTATTTAACTCTATCAGGGCCCCTGGGCTGGGTCTTGCTGCAAGATATATGTTCACAATGGCTGTAGGCCGTCTTCTGCGGGCTGTAACTTTTGTGTCTACAATTCTTCCTTCAGTTCGACCTTGGTGTGCCTCGTCAAGATTTGCTGTGGCAGCACATCCCCATCCTTGGGCTCAGAAATACTACGTGCCATATGCTTCTGATGCTGATGCCATTTATAGGCTAATACGAAGTGATAATAATTTTGGTGAGTAATGTGCTACTTAAACTTATGTATACCCTTAAATTTATCAAAGTGATTTAGCTATTTCTTGTTTTTTATTGCAGCAACCGCTAAGGAATATCCTCTTGAATACAGGCCTAACTGGGGAAAAATGAGTTTCCTGATTAATATATTAAGACCCAATTTCTCCGAGGGATCTACCTGGTACCATCTGCTAAAGAAAGCAGGTGGTGGGTGCAATGACCTCATGTACAGTGGTCACATGCTTGTTGCAGTGCTAACTGCCATGGCATGGATGGTATGCAAGTCTCTGTCAATATTGTTAATCTACTTTTTGACATGCATTTTGTTTTCTTATATGATTTTCATGCTAGGTTATATGGGATTGCGAATAATAAAACCTTTCTTGGTATGCTTCAGAGTAATTATAAGAGTCAGTGACGCAAGATGAATCTATAGTTGTTGGATTTACGATACCCTAACCCTAAATGCAATACAAGCGAGCACACGAAAAGTCACAATGAAGCTATGATCAACCCTAGAATGAGATGCAAGCAACCACAATGAATGTAAAAGAACTAATGACGAACCCTAAAATCAAGATGCATATGAACATTCACACACAATTCAATGAACTAACGAAGGATAACCCTAATGCAATGCACATGCAATGATTCAATCAACAACAACACTCAAGCCTTTATCCCACCATAGTGGGGCCGACTATATGGATCCTTTGTCGCCATTGAGCCTTATTTTTAGTCATAATCTAACTAATGCCTAAGTACATGCAATGATTCAATCATGCAAATATTTTTCCGATGCACAATTAATTGAACAATGTTAATTTTAAAATACCTGCGTAAATAATCTCAATTAGCACAAACATCCAAGATTAGTAATTATGCGACTATTGCAGAATAAATTAAGAGTGCACTAGAATTAAATGTAAGGAGATTAAGTAGCACGCGTCTAAATAAAGAGTAAAGAGAGCCACATATTATTAACAACTAAGATGACATTCACACACGAGTGAAGGATTTGAATGTAAATGCGCAACTCACCAAGTAGAAGGTCGTCGGCGTGGGTGAGGAAATCCGATGGTTGCAGATGTGGTGCAAGTGCTCCGGAAGAAACACAGTTGCTGGATGGGGGCTGTAGGGAGAGGGAGGGGGCTATTTTATGGCTGGGAGGGGTGGTAGGGCTAGGATTTTGTGGTGGAGATAAGGGGGAAGGGGTGGCGACAACAAGGTGGAAGCCGGTTGGATGAAGGGTGATTGACGGTGGCTCGTGGTTTGTGTGGAAGGGTCTGGATGTGGCTGTGGATAGGCTGGATGTGGCTGTGGATGGACTGGAAGGGGGCTAGGGTCTGGGGAGTAGTGAAATACGGTGGTTGTGGGTCTATTGGAGGATGCGAAGGGTGCGGGGAAGCTTTGGGGTGGCTGTGGATGGACTGGAAGGGGGCTAGGTGTGGAGGAATAGTGAATTCCGGGAAATGGCGGGCTGGCGGAGGGGAAAATCGTGCTTGGGGTGGCTGTTGGGCTGGTGGCGACTGTGGGAATGATGGGGGAAGGCTGCCGTGGTTTTAGGGGTTGCATGAGGAGTCTCAAGGATGAGGAAGATGGTCGAAGGTGGATCCAAGGAGGAAAATGGCTGCTCGTGGACAGGACTGACGACACACACCTTCAAGGAGCACTGGGAAGGCGGAGGAAAGCTTGAACCTAGGTGCTGGAGGCAGGGTAGGCGGCGGAAGGGGGTGTCGGCATCCCCTGGAGGCGGAAGCAACAGTATCGACGTTGCACCTAGCACTCGGCGTTGCACCGAGCGGCTCAAACCTAATTTCTCGATGCCCCTTCTCTCGGTTGTTGAGAATGATATAAAGAGGGGGGGGGGATTAAGTTAACTAAATCCAATGGCTACGATAGTCCGATGGAGAATTTAGCCTAACTCTTTAAATACAACTAAATAAATAAATGAAAAATACATAACAATATGATCGAGCCGATGGTGACCATCTGACGATCCAAAGATGCCGATAATGATGAATCACCCAATATGGCGCGGTCGATCTCCATCATTCTGATGAATGAAGACTATATGCTTCTGACACAAACCAGCCACTCTTGGTAGGAACTCTCTCCGCAAAAAGTCATCCTGTCGCTGAAGTCCCCGAGGGTGCTTCGCACCAAGCAAGCCTCCATAAGGATGATGGGCAGGGATACTATGCTGACGGGTAGGGATGTAGTGGGGGTTGTGGGTATACGAGAGGCTATAGGGATGGTGGAAACTAGAGCTAAATGGGAAGGATGAATGTCCAAAGCTAGGTGGATCCACATTTAGAATCAAATCCTCAACGTTGAGTACAAGATGACAAGTATTCCTAGTAATATCAAGTTCGAAGAAATTTGATTCATAATCTATCATGACAGTGTATTGACCTATTTTCCTAGCACTCAGATTCATGGATGTCCCCAATGGGAACCTTTCAATTAATGTGAAAATCATCGCCCAATCACCTTCATTGAACATTTGCTCTCTCATGTGATTATCCGTGTAAGTTTTAAAATGTTCATTATTTCATATAATTTTACGTTGGAGTATGATATGCAAATCATGCAACAAATGCGAATGATGAACCCAACAGACTCACTAAATGTACGTAGCGGTGGAAGTCCATAAAGATGGGTGGTTTATCAAGAGGTTCTTTGGGTGGAGTATAGAAATATTCATTGAGTGTGTGAGCACTCAGATGACTACCTAGGACACTGACACTAAGCTGTAATTTCATGACGTGCCCAATGTCTCCTAAGGGACGTAAATCATCGGGAGGCTCATCGGGTGGTTGAAAGATAAATTCGTCGTAGACGATGCTATCTCTCGAGGGGATGTCGTGGAACTCAAAGATTAGTCGCATATCTCTCAAAGGGTAAAACTCGTCAGTTGACTCCCCAGGAGGTGTATAAGGATGCTCGTCGTGAAAGCAATGGTCTCGCTCAAACGACTACCTAAGAGATCTACACTAGGGAAACTGCTACCTAGAGAGGATTCATCAGGTGGCTCACCTGGGGGATTAACAAGAGGCTCCTCGAGGAACCCATCAATAGTAGAGTGACACTCCAAACGAGTGTCATAAATAACCGTAGTATCCCTAGGAACTTGTGAGATAACCACTACATTGTCAATCATAGACTCTAGAATCACGCTCAAATCAGGATTAGACATCGCAAAATAAAGAGACCCTAAAGGACACACTCGAGATTATTCCTATGATAGGTGAAATGACAACATTTCTGTTTGGAGTAGGGGAAGAGCAAATCACGTCAAGCTTGCTAGACTGTTCGTGAACACTACTGATCAATGTCGCAGGATATGGGTCAGATGTTTTTGGGAGATCACGCATCATCAGACATTGAACCTCATGGGAATGAGATGACTCAGTATCAGGAAATTCAACTTTCGTGCCTAAGGAGGTAGGGGTAGGCACGAGGGTTGCCTCGAGCTAGGAGTGAATCATCATGAGACAATCAAAGTTCGAGTCCACTCGAATAACTCAAGTGGCTCTCAAAGATTGCTCGAAAAGAAGGAAAAGTTGGTATGTCTGCTCGAGAGACTAAGTATATCACATCGAAGTCCAGACCAAAATCGGAAATTGGTCATAGGTGGACCCTCTCAGATGTCGCTCCTCACTACTTACTCATCAAAACAATCTTTATACTCAGCGACAGACATTTATCTTTGCCGAAGGGTAAATAATTGCTCGAGCAGACGACTTCGACATGATGCAGGCAAATACCTCTGACACAACCTACGCTTCATCTCCACCCAACTAGTGATGCGGTGAAGATGATCCCACTCGACCAATATGCTCTCTCCTGATCTACAAGTCTATGTTTCATAAATTTAATGTGTCGCTCACCGAATAACTCAAAATAATCGAGGTAATATTCCATATCCACGAGCTAATAACTGAAAGACTCGGGGCAACAACACAAAATCGACACTCGAGATCTCTCTCAAAATGATGGTACTCGTAATAATTATCCTTAAGATAATTGAGTCGTGTCGAAGGATCTACACGATCCACTCGCGTGCAGGGATATGGACGACGATTATCATTGTAGTTATCGTCTTTAGAATAGAGAGATCATGTCGTTGGGTCGACACGATCTCTAGAAGTAATGTGTTGTGATCGAGAATAATCATTGTAGTAACATGAGGATCTCTTTGAGGGTGCTCTATGGGATCGGGTGTAGATGGACTCGGGATCTCCAAATAGAGGTGAAGAATGTCGATGATAACTAGCCATGAAGGAACTGATAGACTCTACTACCGCGTATTAAAAATAAAGCCCAAACCGGGGTCTCTGATACTAATTTGATGCAGGACGAATCTATAGGTGACGGAACGATACCCTAACCCTAAATGCAATACAAGCGAGCACACGACAAACACAAATGAAGCTACGATCAACCCTAGAATGAGATGCTAGCAATCACGATGAATGTAAAGGAACCAATGACGAACTCTAAAATGAAGATGCAGATGAACACACATACACAATCCAATGAACTAACAAAGGATAACCCTAATGCAATTCACATGCAATGATTCAATCAAGCAAATTTTTTTTCGACTCACAATTAATTAAACACTGTTAATTTTAAAATACTTGCGCATATAATCTCAATTAGCACACACATCCAAGATTAGTAATTATGCGACTATTGCGGAATAAAGTAAGAGTGCAGTAGAATAAAATTTAAGAAGATTAAGTAACACGCGTCTAAATAAAGAGTAAAATTAAATTAAAGATAGCCACATATTATTAGTAATAAAAATGACATTCACACACGAGTGAAGGATTTGAAAGTAAATGCGAAACTCACCAAGTAGAATGTCGTCGGCGTGGGTGAGGAAATCCGGTGGTTGAAGATGTGGTGCAAGTGCTCCAAAAGAACCACGGTTGCTGCTGGGAGAGGGAGGGGGCTGTTTTGTGGCTGGGAGAGATGGTAAGGCTAGGATTTTGTGGTGAAGGTAAGTGGGAAGGGGCGACAACATCAAGGTGGAAGCAGGTGCGATGTGGGGTGATTGACGGTGCTCGGGGCGGTGTGGAAGGGGATGGAGGTGGACGTGGATGGACTGGAAGGGGGCTAGGGGCGGGGGAATAGTGAAATCCAGTGGCTGTCAGGCTGTTGGAGGCTATGAGGGTGCGAGGAGGCTGTGGATGGACTGGAAGGGGGCTAGGGGCGTGCGAATAGTGAATTTCGATGGCTGGCTGGCTGGCGGAGGGGAAAATCGGGCTTGGGGTGGATGTCGGGATGGTGGCGGCCGTGGGAATGAAGGGGGAAGGCCGCCGACGGTCGCAGGGGCTGCAGAGGGAGTCTCAAGGATGAGGAAGATGGCCGAAGGCGGATCCAAGGAGGAAAATGGATTCTCGTGGACGGGATTGGCGGCACACGCCTTCAAGGAGCACGGGAGAGGAGGAAGGAACCAAGGCGCTGGAGGCAGGGTTGGTGGCGGAAAGGGGCGTCGACACTCCCGGTAGAGAAAACAGCGGTATCGACATCGCACCGAATGCTCGACTTCGCACTGAGCGTAGGAGAACTATGCGACTCAAATCTAATTTCTCGATGCCTCTTCTCTCGGTTGCTAGGGATGATATAAAGATGGTGGGGGTGGGGGGGGGGGGGATTATGTTACCTAAATCCAATGATCACGATAGCCAGATGGATAATTTCGCCTAACTCTCTAAATACAACTCAAAAAATAAAAGAAAAATACATAAAAATATGAAAAATTGAGCCAATCGCGACCACGGTCTCCGATCGACCATCCGACGATCCAAAAGTGTCGATAATGATGAATCACCCAATATGGCGTGGTTGATCTCCATTAGGCAGACACCATACTTAGTTGAATATTTGTAGCCAGACAATCGTGGATGGTCTTGAAATTCTATCGATCTTTTCTCTTCAACCACGAAGTGTCCTATCGAGTCCTTTTTATCTTCATTATTTTTACCTGTTCTCCAGTACAAAAAATGAAAGCACTTTATATTTAATTTATGTAAATTTCGTTGCTCAATATTGCTGATGCTGATTGTTTTTTCTATTATGTTGCTAACCTGTTCCTAATTTTATAGTGTTCGTTTTGGAGGATGTCTATTAATAGCAAGTAGATAATCCATTGACATTTATACTCTAAATCATTTAGATTCATTACTGAAGTGCACGTTGATTACATTCACCTAGATTGTCGAAGGTGGATCCAAGGAGGAAAATGAACTCTCGTGGACGGGGTTAGGGACACACGCCTTCAAGGTGCACGGGGAAGGAAGAGGAAGGATCGAACTAAGGCGCTGGAGACAGGGTTGGCGGCGGAAATGGGTGTCGACACCCCCTGGTGGCGGAAACAGCGGTATCGACATCGCACCAAGCGCTCAACGTCGCACTGAGCGTAGGAGGACTGAGCAACTCAAACCTAATTTCTCGATGCCTCTACTCTCGGTTGCTGGGGATGATATAAAGATGGTTGGGGGGGGGGAGAATTAGGTTAATTAAATCCAATGATCATGATAACTAGATGGATAATTTTACCTAACTCTCTAAATACAACTAAAAAAGAAGAAAAATACATAAAAATATGAAAAATTAAGCCAATCGCGACCATAGTGTTCGATCGACCATCCGACGATCCAAAAGTATCGATAATGATGAATCACCCAATATGGCGTGGTCAATCTCCATTAGACAGACAATGTACTTAGTTGAATATTTGTAGCCAGACAATCTTGGATGGTCTTGAAATTCTACCGATCTTTTCTCTGCAACCACGAAGTGTCCTATCGTTGCCTTTTTATCTTCATTATTTTTACCCCTTCTCTATTACAAAAAATGAAAGTACTTTATATTTAATTTATGTAAAATTCGTTGCTCAATAATGCTGATGTTGATTGTTTTTTCTTTTATGTTGCTAACCTGTTCCTAATTTTTACATTGTTCGCTTTGGAGGCCGTCCATTAATAGCTAGTATATAATCCATTGACATTTATACTCTAAATCATTTAGATTCATCACTGAAGTGCACGTTGATTACATTCACCTAGAAATTTCTATTTACTACGATGCTAATCATCTTTGACATGCAGTTATGACAAAAAAAGGGCATACCAATGCATGGAGCTTCACAACTGCAGATTTTGATGTGATCAGTGTTTAATCCCGAAATACTGTGACCACAAGAGAGTTCCGAATCTTCATCACAGTAGTTCGTGCGGGCAGTGTTTGGGAGTCCGCCCGGACCCTCACTTTTGTTATTGGCAAACCAAACGGTCTTCTCCTTTAGAAGCCCAGGCGGTCACTCCTTTGAAGTTCGCCCAGTCCAGCGACTTGGTTCCATCAGCAATCTCAATGGTCAAGATTGCGGTGTCCGCTCAGTCCCTCATATTGGATATGTGCAAACCACTCATTTTTTCCGGCAGCCCGGGCGGTCACTCCTTCAGAGTCCATTCGACCTAGTGCTCCAGATTATCTGCAAGCCAGCTAATGACTTCCTCAGCAGTCTGGGCGGGCAAGTCTTCGGCCTCCGCCCAACCCAGCAGCTCGAGTCATTACATAACAGACAACTTCTTCCTCGACAGCTCGGGCGGTCAACCTTTAGAGCTCGATCAACCATATTGTTAACTTAGTTTTATTTGCCAGTGCAATTTTTCTTTGCCTAAGCTCGCGTGAACATTGATGCAGTGTTCACACGGTCTAGCTTTTTAGGCCATCTGCACACCATGTACTCTCTCGTCCCTGCCCATTTCTCCTGTAATCCGGGCAACCCGTTTTTCTTATGCCCACCAGTTCTAAAGCATGGTGCAGACACAAGCGCATGCCCTTCTTAGTGCTGCGAACTCCTCCTAATGGCAACCTCTCTTTTGTAACCATTTCAAAGTGATCAATAAAATCACCTGCAATAACGAGTTGTCATTGCGGGAAGTCTGGTCTCGCCACTTGCGGCATCCTCTCGTTCCTTTCTCAGCTCATCCATAATGATCTCGAAGTAGCCGATCGCTCGCAGTGCACCCTTCGCTTCTCTGTTTACAGAGCATAAAGTCGTGGGAGTAATTTCTGCACCAACAGAACGAACACACGATCTTTAGATTTGAGTTAGTCGAAAAATAATAGGTCCGCATAAATAACCTCGATCACCAGGGGTGTTCGCCCTAAGGTTTCCGCCTCAGCTCGGGGGGGGGGGGGGGGGGGGGGGGCTCAAGAGGCGATCTTAAGCGGAAACTCGATCAGAAATTCGCTGTGATGCATACCGTCACCCAGATGATATCTTAGCAGGTGACGATTCTTACCGGGGTAGAGCCGCGACTCCTCTCGACCGTCCGCCCGCACCTGTTACCACACCGCACACGCGAACTCGAGATGACAAGTTCGTCGCCCATCGCCGCGACTTCTTCAGGGAAGCTGTGACGACTGGTCCAGCCAGAGCACCGAACTTCCAGGAGGAATATGAATACCCTGTCGCGGAGGAAGAGGAGTCTTCATCTTTTTCTAACTATGTCCGTTGGGAATCTGTCCCACACAGATTCAGAGAGCCTCATCTCCCCCGTTTCACCGGGAGGGAGGACCCCTTCTGCCATTTGCAGGCCTTCGAGTCTGCAACCTCCATGAGAACTCTCACTGATGGGATTCAGTGCAAGTTCTTTGTCACCACTTTTGATGGCAAAGCAAGATAGTGGTTTTACAAGCTGCCATTCCAGTCAGTAACCTCCTTCAGTGATCTCTGAAGAGAGATTCTCTTGAGGTTCGCCACCTCAAGGAAGAGGAAGAGTGACCCTCATGCCCTCTTCCAGATCAAGCAAGGAGCCAACGAAACCTTGGCCTAGTTCTTGGACAGGTTTCAAGAAGAAATTTTGGGGATTCACGATGTGGATCCCTCTATATATCAAGTGGCTCTTGTTTGCAGCCTACAGGAAGGCCTTTTCAAGTTCGAGGTGAGCAGGAAGCCACCTAGATTCTACCAGGGGCTGATTGACGTGGTGAACCACTTCATAGAAGGGGAGACAACCTACTCGTATTTGATCTCCTCCATCAGGCGTCTGGTTAGAGAGAAGCAGGAAGAAAGTTCTTCTGCCACGCCTCCTGCTGCCCCTCAGCGATCGCCAAGGCATCACCAAGAGTTCTTCCCACCCCCAACGCAACGTGGGAGGAACTTCCGCCATCACCCTCCATATGTCCCTCATCAGCAGTTCCAACAGTTGAAGCCTCAGCGACCTCGTTCCCCTCAAAGGAACATGTCTTCTCCTCCCCATTCATACCAGCCATCCTCTTCTCATACTCGACCTCCACCAGCGTACACTGCTCAGGGGGAGTATGATGACTCGCAAGGGTCATATACTAAACTCATTCTCCCCATGGAGGAGGTGGTGCAGATTTTGCAGGAGCAACCTAGCTTCAGAAGACACCCTCTCTTAAGTCAGACTTGAGGAATCGCAACCGGGAGCTCTTTTGCGAGCTCCACAAGGAGAGGGGACATCATACGGAGAGTTACGGACTCTCCGTAATCTCATCGAAAAAATGCGGAAAGCTAGCAAACTTTAAGAGTTGGTCGTCCGGAAACCGGATGACAAGCCTGCTTCTGTCAAGGGGATGGAAGTTGCTAATGTACCCCTATAAAGTCAGTGGGAATGCGTTGAACATGAAGACATTGGCCCCAACGTACACTGCTCAGGGGGAGTTTGATGACTCGCAAGGGTCATATACTAAACTCATTCTCCCCATGGAGGAGGTGGTGCATATTCTGCAGAAGCAACCTAGCTTCAGAAGACACCCTCTCTTAAGTCAGACTTGAGGAATCGCATGTAACGGCTCAAAATAAAAGAAAAGAAACTTAATGAATCAAAATTCCCGATGATGAAATAATAAAAATCAGTGCCGAGACGACGTCGCACTTTAAGTTTGAAGTTTTGAATATTTGATGATTTTTCCGACGCTCGTTTCGTTTTATTATTTATTTCGTTTTATATGGGTTTTATGGTGGAATTGAAGTGGTTAAAGAGTTTGGCGCTCAAACTTAATGGATTTCGGCTATTTGGGCTGCTGATAGTCTTCTTGTTGTTGAAGTTTTGATTAGGCTGAGTTATTGTGGCTGTACCTGATTTTTGGGCTGGCTAAGTTATTATGCTGTGGCTGAATTGATTTGGGCTTTGCTTTTCTCGACTAGCTCTAATATTGGGCTGCAAATAGACATGGCTGGCAACATTTTAAGCAGTGGATTTAAGTGAGGCGGTGAGGCGGTGGATTTATGATACCTGGCTGCTTATTATTCCCATCCCTTCCGTCTCCTGGAGAGCTCGATGAGTTAGGGCTGGCTGTGCTTCTTCTTCCCCATCGACGATTTCCCCTCTTCTCCTATTCTCCGTGTTGGGAGAGCGAGAACTTGCAGCTGCCTTCTTCTACGCTGCCTTTTCTGCGGTTTTCTGGACATTGGCCGACGGCTTTGAGAGGAAACCCTTTCACTGTGAGCTCTCCTTCTTTTCCCCCCTCTTCTTCTAGTAGTTATGGGATTCATTTGGGGCTGATTTGTGAGTTATGCTATAGCTCCTCCTTCACTGGATTTGGGTATTTTGTTTTGCCGGTTAGGGTTTGGCAATTGATTTCAAGTGCTGCTAGTCTTTTATTTTTTTACTTCTTATGGCCGACTGCTGCTAGGCTGCTCTCTCTTGTGTTGGTGGTTGTGCTGTAGCTTTCTTTCACTTGGTTTTAGCTTTATTGTTTGGCCGGCTATGTCTAATTCCTGTTAATTGTTGCTGCTATGAACATTGGAACTTCATGATTAGGGGAAACTTATTTTGGTTGGCCGGCTATTGATATTTTTGCCCCTCTCCTTTTCTGTTGATCATTTCTGAGAGGATTGAATGCCATGGTGTGTGATCGGCTAGTGTTGTTACTGACGTTTGTTGCTTGCATGTACAACAGTTAAAGAGGTATGTTACTCGCTTAGTCATATTTTTATGACTAAACCCGTCGTGGTTTATCTTTTTAGGTAGCGGATGCGACTCCGAGTGCTCAGAGGAAAGCTAGACTGACTCGAACTGAAGAACGAGCAAAGGTATGAGCTTTGTTTATGTATATTTTTCATGTACTCATAAATTACTATGCTGTGATAAATGCTTCAAAGAGACTCAGTACAGAATTTCTGTGAGGTCTGGCTCGGGGCCTCACATCGCAACCGGGAGCTCTTTTGCGAGCTCCATAAGGAGAGGGGACATCATACGGAGAGTTACGGGCTCTCCGTAATCTCATCGAAAAAATGCGAAAAGCTAGCAAACTTTAAGAGTTGGTCGTCCGGAAACCGGATGACAAGCCTGCTTCTGTCAAGGGGAAGGAAGTTGCTGATGTACCCCTATAAAGTCAGTGGGAATGCGTTGAACATGAAGACATTGGCTCCCTTGGAGCATTTAACTGCATAAAGACGGAGAGGACATCCCAAGCGCATGAAGCGGAGACGACTTAGAAGAACTCTTTCGTACAAGTCGTTTACATATCCTTTGCAGTTCTATTTCTTTTATATGCTTCATGATGGTTGCATATACAAAATATTAATCTCCCCTAAGATGGAGATTTCAGGTTCAACCTAGATAAAAGTTGTTCACTCGTGTTTGAAATCTTAGAGAGATGAGTACTTGAACAAAATTTTAACCCCCCTAGGATGGAGATTTCGGGTTCAACTTGGAGGTTGTTTGGTCGTGTTTTAAATCTTAGGGAGGGATGGTTACTCAAACAAAATATTAACCCCCTAGGATGGAGATTTCAATTTCAACTTAGATAAAGGTTGTTCACCCGTGTTTGAAATCTTAAGGAGGGATGGTTATTTGAACAAAATATTAATCCCCCTAGGATGGAGATTTCAAGTTCAACCTAGATAAAAGTTGTTCACTAGTGTTTGAAATCTTATGGAGGGATAGTTACCTAAACAAAATATTAATCCTCCTAGCATGGAGATTGTAGGTTTAACCTAGATAAAGGTTGTTCGCTCGTGTTTGAAATCTTAGGGGAGGATGATTACTCATACAAAAACCACCAAGGGTAATCACTGGATCCTACTTGAACCTCCACAAATTGAAGATATAATGAGTCGTAATACCCACCAAGACCACGAGCAACGAGGAGATTTCGCACCGTGTAGTGGTAGCTCGATCCAATCTCGTGCGCTAGTCTTTAGTACTTCAGATCTCCCGCCGACATTTGTCACACCTCTACATCAAGAGAGATCTAGGTGAATGACCAGCACTGTCGAGCACCAACGGAGATATCGATATCGCTGAGATGACCTTTATGAGGAAAGCTGTCTTTGGACACCTGCCCAACAAGTTCATCTTAGCCTCTGGCCCCCAAGACCCATAAATAGGTTCCAACTTAAAAGATTGCCAACTTATTTATTTTTTCGATTTTGAAATGAAGACTGACCTTATTTAGATATGGAACATCGACAGGAAAATTGGTTGGCATCTAATTGATTATTATTCGGGATGTCGCGTTTGGTGCAGACATCAACTATGAGTCAGTGCATGCTAATTATATCCTTTATCTTCACATCACGTGCCATGCATCTGTTCTTACATGATATTGAAGAGCCCGCACAAAGAGTATCTTATCATACCTAGTGCGGAAATAATAGTGCGTTCGCACATGCTGGTACTACCTGATATCAGAGTTATTATAATTGATATATCATACCTAGTGCGTATTGTACAACCCCCATATCCATCGAGTAGGTTGCCACGACCCAGGAGTGCATCGGGGCCGCGTCTGTAGTATGATCCAAGACAGGGAGAAAGGAGGGAGAGCGGTAGAGGCAAAAACCTCCTGCTCACCCAGCTGGAGTAAGAGGTAAGTGAGGGGGAGAGAGGAGGAGGGGCGGGTGCCCCCCTCTCTCGCCCTCGCCCAGCTAGGGGCGAGAGGGGAGGGGCGGGTGCCCCCCTCTCGCCCTCGCCCAGCTAGGGGCGAGAGGGGAGGGGCGGGTGCCCCCCCTCTCGCCCTCGCCCAGCTAGGGGCGAGAGGGGAGGGGCGGGTGCCCCCCCTCTCGCCGCACCCAGCTAGGGGCGAGAGGGGAGGGGCGGGTGCCCCCCCTCTCGCCCTCGCCCAGCTAGGGGCGAGAGGGGAGGGGCGGGTGCCCCCCCTCTCGCCCGCACCCAGCTAGGGGCGAGAGGGGAGGGGCGGGTGCCCCCCCTCTCGCCGCACCCAGCTAGGGGCGAGAGGGGAGGGGCGGGTGCCCCCCTCTCGCCGCACCCAGCTAGGGGCGAGAGGGGAGGGGCGGGTGCCCCCCCTCTCGCCCTCGCCCAGCTAGGGGCGAGAGGGGAGGGGCGGGTGCCCCCCCTCTCGCCGCACCCAGCTAGGGGCGAGAGGGGAGGGGAGGGTGCCCCCCCTCTCGCCCTCGCCCAGCTAGGGGCGAGAGGGGAGGGGCGGGTGCCCCCCCTCTCGCCCGCACCCAGCTAGGGGCGAGAGGGGAGGGGCGGATGCCCCCCCCTCTCGCCGCACCCAGCTAGGGGCGAGAGGGGAGGGGCGGGTGCCCCCCCTCTCGCCCTCGCCCAGCTAGGGGCGAGAGGGGAGGGGCGGGTGCCCCCCCCTCTCGCCGCACCCAGCTAGGGGCGAGAGGGGAGGGGCGGGTGCCCCCCCTCTCGCCCTCGCCCAGCTAGGGGCGAGAGGGGAGGGGCGGGTGCCCCCCCTCTCGCCCGCACCCAGCTAGGGGCGAGAGGGGAGGGGCGGGTGCCCCCCCTCTCGCCGCACCCAGCTAGGGGCGAGAGGGGAGGGGCGGGTGCCCCCCCTCTCGCCCTCGCCCAGCTAGGGGTGAGAGGGGAGGGGCGGGTGCCCCCCCTCTCGCCCGCACCCAGCCAGGGGCGAGTGGAGGAGGGGGGCCGACCCCCTCTCTCGCCCCCGACCCTGGTAAGGGGGAAGACCCTTGGTCTCGCCCCAACCCAGCGAGGAGGCTCGCCGAGCTCCGCGAGGTAACCCCTCTCGCCCAGTTCCAGAGGAGGGGGGGGGGGGGGGGGGGTTGGTCTGCGTTTAGTATCCCAGAACAGCGGGATTTGGCTATTTGCAGTCCAGTTTTGGCTATTCGCAGTCCAATGGTCTGCGTTTAGCGCTTCAGAACAGCAGGATTTGGCTATTTGCAGTCCAGTTTTGGCTATTCGCAGTCCAGATCCGAAAAAACCTATAAATAGGACCAAGGGGGCACCATTTGGGGGGATCTCATTCTTAGCTAGCTCTCTCCTCTCTCTCCCTCTTCAGCAAGTCTCTCTAGAGAGGGTGAGGATAGGCTCCAGTGGTGCCCAAGCTTAGTAGTGGCTTGGGAGGGGAAGTTCCAAGGGGACTTCCGGGTATGTGGCGGGACCTCCCCACTAAGCCCTTGGTCCGTTTCCAAATCTAAGTGCTCTTGCCTAGAGAGTTGGCTCGAGGGAAGTAGGTGTGAGACCACCCCTTCTTAGGGACCCCGAACTCCACAGAGACCAAGTCTTGTCCTCAAGATTTCGGTTTCAACATTTTGGTGCGGTGAGCGTGGAGAGTGGTCAGCACAGAAGTCCTTGAGCCAAATCTCATGACAGGAGACCTCGGAGGAGGAGACGATGAGGGGTCTCACATCCCAAGTGAGGTGGTAGGAAGGGGAGAGTTCATGACGGCCATCAAGGGAATCATGGAGCTACTCCAAGGCATCTCCAGGGGAGGTGACTGCTCGGCTCCCTCCCCCCAGACACCGCCTTCTGGGTCGCAAGGAGTGCTCGCCCAGGGGGGGTCAGGAGAGGTTGCCCCAGGGGGTCGGCCAGGCAAGGAGCCAGTGACTGAGAGTGGCGAGCGAGACCTCGCCGGGCGAGTGCTTTTTCCCAGCCCGGCGAGTGGGGTCTCGCTCGGAGCAGGAGTCGCGCGAGCGGAGCTCGCGAAGCCGGCGAGTGGGGGGTCACCCTTTAGCGAGCTGATCATCTCGGCTCCCATCCCGGAAGGCTTCAAGGAGCCCAACATGACTTTCTATACCGGGAAGGATGATCCCGTCCAGCACCTACAGTGGTTCGAGGATACCGTCTCCATCAGGCCCATGACGGACGCGTTCAAGTGTCGTCTCTTCGCCACCACCCTGAGAGACAAAGCTAGGGACTGGTTCCACCAGCTCCCGGTTGGCTCCATTTACAGCTTTGATGACTTGAGCCGAAGCTTCCAGCTACGCTTCTCCACATCCAAGAAGAGGAAGAAGAATGCTGAGTCCATTTTCCTGGTCAAGCAGAGGCACGAGGAGACGTTGGCCCAGTACATGGACAGATTCCAGGAGGAGATCCAGAACATCCAGGAGGTGCCAGGGTATGCCCTCCAGATGGCTTTCACCGTGGGGCTACGAGAGAGCCTCTTCAAAATGCGCCTAACTAGGAAGCCTCCCCTGTCCTTTGAGGACCTGATGGAAAAAGCTGCAAAGGAGATAGCCACTGAGGCGGCGAACCCGGGGCTGGCAAAGAAGTTGGCAAAGCTGGTGGAGGTCGAGCCAAGAGAGCAAGGTGGCCTCAGGCAGCAGGAAGGAAGGAGGAGGGAAGAGCAGAGGGGTCAAGGGTACCAGGGACCCCAGGGGGGTCAGGAGCAAGGGAGGGGTCTCGCCCAAGGAGGGGGAAACTTCTACGGAGGCCAAGGGAGGCCCAACCCTCCTCCTTGGAGGCAGGCCCCTAGGCAGCTCCTACCCCCACCAGCTCAAGCTATGGCGATTCGAAGAGGAGGAGGAGTGGAAGCAAGAGACATCCCAGCCCGTAGGAGAAGGGGGGGAAGAGCGGTGCCATACTGCGACTACCACCAAGCAGAGGGGCATGCAACAACTACCTGCCCAGAGTTCTTGGAGGTGAGAGAGGCGAGAGGTCAGACACAACAGCAGCCGCCGGTGCGGATTGAAGAAGTCCAACCTGGAGCAGTAGTGGATGATGACATCTGCGAGGACCGAACTGACATAGGAGCCAAAGGACGGGTCGCAGTAATCCACGGGGGGGTAGGGGTCGAGGCCACTCGTAAGGCAAGCCTCCACTCCGTATTTCGACGCAACGTCGCTTCGACGTCGCAGGACCCACCCCCCGAGGAGAAAATCACTTTCTCAAGCAAGGACATGCCAGATAACGAGGATCCATTCTGTGATGCGCTAGTCATTCAGACAGCCATCGAAGGTTACACTGTCTCTCGGATTCTTGTTGACAACGGGAGCTCTGTCAACGTCATTTTCAAGAAGGCATTTGATGAGTTGAAGGTAGAGGCAAGGAGGGTGCTGGCCTCGGATGGGCCCTTGTTCGGATTCTCTGGAGAAAGGAAAGAGGTAGAGGGTGGAGTTGGACTCCAAGTGACGATGGGGGGAGGTTCAAGAAACTGTCGGTTCGTCATAGTTGACGCTCCTAGCAGTTATAATGCCATCTTCGGAAGACCCCTCATCAGCGCCTTCCGATGCGTACCATCATCCTTCCACCAGTGCCTCAAGTTCAACACTGGAGGAATCCAAGTCAGGATCCGCGGAGACCCCAGGATGGCCAGACACTGCTACGTCACGGCCGTCAACAGCATCTCCTGGCAAGTGGGGGCGGAGGAGATGGAGAAGATCATGGAGAGCATGAGCCAGATGGGAGTGGCAGGAGAAGCAGAGGAATGATCATCTCACGCGAGCAGCCGGAGAGGCGAGTACCATGGGGGGGCATGATGTGTTTGTTTTTTGTTTTTTGTTTTTTGTGGTTTTCCTTTGTAACAAGCTCTACCCCTCACTGGTTGGGCCAGGAGGTTTTTGACAAGGGAAATCCTCCCATTAGATGGATGAAGTTATTTTGCTTATATGATTAGTAAGTTCAACGCCGAGATGTCCTCCTCACTCCAGGCTCTCACTAGCTGGGTGGGTCGAATGATCCTCGGAAGGAAGAGCTTGCCATCGAGATGTCCTCCTCATTCCAGGCTCTCACTAGCTGGGTGGGTCGAATGATCCTCGGATGGGTAAGTTCAACGCCGAGATGTCCTCCTCACTCCAGGCTCTCACTAGCTGGGTGGGTCGAATGATCCTCAGATGGGTAAGTTCAACGCCGAGATGTCCTCCTCACTCCAGGCTCTCACTAGCTGGGTGGGTCGAATGATCCTCGGAAGGAAGAGCTTGCCATCGAGATGTCCTCCTCATTCCAGGCTCTCATTAGCTGGGTGGGTCGAATGATCCTCGGAAGGAAGAGCTTGCCATCGAGATGTCCTCCTCATTCCAGGCTCTCACTAGCTGGGTGGGTCGAATGATCCTCGGATAGGTAAGTTCAACGCCGAGATGTTCTCCTCACTCCAGGCTCTCACTAGTTGGGTGGGTCGAATGATCCCCGGAAGGAAGGGCTCGCCATCGAGATGTCCTCCTCACTCCAGGCTCTCACTAGCTGGGTGGGTCGAATGATCCTCGGATGGGTGAGTTCAACGCCGAGATGTCCTCCTCACTCCAGGCTCTCACTAGCTGGGTGGGTCGAATGATCCTCGGAAGAAAGAGCTTGCCATCGAGATGTCATCCTCATTCCAGGCTCTCACTAGCTGGGTGGGTCGAATGATCCTCGGATGGGTAAGTTCAACGCCGAGATGTCCTCCTCACTCCAGGCTCTCACTAGCTGGGTGGGTCGAATGATCCTCGGAAGGAAGGTCTCGCCATCGAGATGTCCTCCTCACTCCAGGCTCTCACTAGCTGGGTGGGTCGAATGATCCTCGGATGGGTGAGTTCAACGCCGAGATGTCCTCCTCACTCCAGGCTCTCACTAGCTGGGTGGGTCGAATGATCCTCGGAAGGAAGAGCTTGCCATCGAGATGTCCTCCTCATTCCAGGCTCTCACTAGTTGGGTGGGTCGAATGATCCTCGGATGGGTAAGTTCAACGCCGAGATGTCCTCACTCCAGGCTCTCACTAGCTGGGTGGGTCGAATGATCCTCGGAAGGAAGGGCTCGCCATCGAGATGTCCTCCTCACTCCAGGCTCTCACTAGTTGGGTGGGTCAAATGATCCTCGGATGGGTGAGTTCAACGCCGAGATGTCCTCCTCACTCCAGGCTCTCACTAGCTGGGTGGGTCGAATGATCCCCGGAAGGAAGGGCTTGCCATCGAGATGTCCTCCTCACTCCAGGCTCTCACTAGCTGGATGAGTCAAACATGCCTCGGGGGCGAGGTTCTGCCCCCCTCGATGGATATTTGGGCTTGGACTTTTCTTTCCAAGGTTGTGCCAACCTCGCAAAGAGCGGGGATTGTGTACAACCCCCATATCCATCGAGTAGGTTGCCACGACCCAGGAGTGCATCGGGGCCGCGTCTGTAGTATGATCCAAGACAGGGAGAAAGGAGGGAGAGCGGTAGAGGCAAAAACCTCCTGCTCACCCAGCTGGAGTAAGAGGTAAGTGAGGGGGCGAGAGGAGGAGGGGCGGGTGCCCCCCTCTCTCGCCCTCGCCCAGCTAGGGGCGAGAGGGGAGGGGCGGGTGCCCCCCTCTCGCCCTCGCCCAGCTAGGGGTGAGAGGGGAGGGGCGGGTGCCCCCCCTCTCGCCCTCGCCCAGCTAGGGGCGAGAGGGGAGGGGAGGGTGCCCCCCCTCTCGCCGCACCCAGCTAGGGGCGAGAGGGGAGGGGCGGGTGCCCCCCCTCTCGCCGCACCCAGCTAGGGGCGAGAGGGGAGGGGCGGGTGCCCCCCTCTCGCCGCACCCAGCTAGGGGCGAGAGGGGAGGGGCGGGTGCCCCCCCTCTCGCCCTCGCCCAGCTAGGGGCGAGAGGGGAGGGGCGGGTGCCCCCCCTCTCGCCGCACCCAGCTAGGGGCGAGAGGGGAGGGGCGGGTGCCCCCCCTCTCGCCCTCGCCCAGCTAGGGGCGAGAGGGGAGGGGCGGGTGCCCCCCCTCTCGCCCGCACCCAGCTAGGGGCGAGAGGGGAGGGGCGGATGCCCCCCCTCTCGCCGCACCCAGCTAGGGGCGAGAGGGGAGGGGCGGGTGCCCCCCCTCTCGCCCTCGCCCAGCTAGGGGCGAGAGGGGAGGGGCGGGTGCCCCCCCCTCTCGCCGCACCCAGCTAGGGGCGAGAGGGGAGGGGCGGGTGCCCCCCCTCTCGCCCTCGCCCAGCTAGGGGCGAGAGGGGAGGGGCGGGTGCCCCCCCTCTCGCCCGCACCCAGCTAGGGGCGAGAGGGGAGGGGCGGGTGCCCCCCCTCTCGCCGCACCCAGCTAGGGGCGAGAGGGGAGGGGCGGGTGCCCCCCCTCTCGCCCTCGCCCAGCTAGGGGCGAGAGGGGAGGGGCGGGTGCCCCCCCTCTCGCCCGCACCCAGCCAGGGGCGAGTGGAGGAGGGGGGCCGACCCCCTCTCTCGCCCCCGACCCTGGTAAGGGGTAGACCCTTGGTCTCGCCCCAACCCAGCGAGGAGGCTCGCCGAGCTCCGCGAGGTAACCCCTCTCGCCCAGTTCCAGAGGAGGGGGGGGGGGGTTGGTCTGCGTTTAGTATCCCAGAACAGCGGGATTTGGCTATTTGCAGTCTAGTTTTGGCTATTCGCAGTCCAATGGTCTGCGTTTAGCGCTTCAGAACAGCAGGATTTGGCTATTCGCAGTCCAGTTTTGGCTATTCGCAGTCCAGATCCGAAAAACCTATAAATAGGACCAAGGGGGCACCATTTGGGGGGATCTCATTCTTAGCTAGCTCTCTCCTCTCTCTCCCTCTTCAGCAAGTCTCTCTAGAGAGGGTGAGGAGAGGCTCCAGTGGTGCCCAAGCTTAGTAGTGGCTTGGGAGGGGAAGTTCCAAGGGGACTTCCGGGTATGTGGCGGGACCTCCCCACTAAGCCCTTGGTCCGTTTCCAAATCTAAGTGTTTTTGCCTAGAGAGTTGACTCGAGGGAAGTAGGTGTGAGACCACCCCTTCTTAGGGACCCCGAACTCCACAGAGACCAAGTCTTGTCCTCAAGATTTCGGTTTCAACACGTATACTGATAGTGCGTTCGCACATACTGATCCTATCTGATATTAGAATTTTCATAAGTAATATGTCATATTCAATTTGGCTACTTGGTGCAAGTTCGCACAACCTTTACCAGACTCTGATCTTCACTCAAGTTCTTCCAAGTGAAGTGGTCAGAGTCTTCATGATTGATATATTCAAGTCAGTGCGGTCACCTTGTGCAAGTCCGCATAAGCCTTATCAGAATTTATTCTTCACTTAAGTTCTTGCAGTGAAGTGATCAAGATCTATTATGATTGATATATTATACCTAGTGCGAACAGTTGTAGTGCGTTTACACGGTCTTCATACTTGTGATCTTTACTTAGTTTTTCAAGAGAAATGTTGAAGTATGCACAATACATGCAGATAGCTTCGAGGTGTCCGCTCGGACGTATATTATGTTAGGCCTTCATTCAGGTTTCATAAAAGGATCGAATTGTTTTTCATTTGGGTATTCACGGACATTCGTTTGGACGTCCGTGACGTCCTGGCTTTATAATTAATATCTCTAAATTATCAGTATTGGCGAACACTCAACATGAGACCGCACCAACTATGTCTATAAGTTCTCGACAGAGGAAATTATCACTCATTGATTAAACATTTTGCGGACTATGAAGCAAAGATCGTTCTGTCTATGCAGAGTTAATATACGACAAACATCCAAACGTATCAACAGGTAAACGCGGACATCGAAAGTAAGTTCTCACAGACAAGACAAGGTAATGCAAAAAACTGTTGTCATTTCTTCAAAGTGAATTCTTACATTGGTTATGTGTCCTCACTTACAAAAAACGGCTGTGCGGACAACCATCAAAAACAAAAAGTACATGAAAACAGAATTAGTCTTCTCGTGTCTTGGTCTTGCCCTTGGCTTTCTTCCGTTTCTTCTTTTCAGTTGCAGAGTTGGGTGGACTCTCAGATGAGTCCGCTGACGATGAACTTGTAGAACTGCTAGAGGAAGATCCACTTGAGCTACTGGAGATAACTTCTGTTTTGCAACTATCCGCTTCCGCATGATCAATGCTCGAGGTGGAATCTCCACCCTGAGTCTCTAGACTCTCCGCGACAACCTGTTCGTCTCCAGAGCTCTCGCGGTTAGAATCTGAAAATTCTATGTCCGCATAATTCAGATATAAAGTAGCATAGTCCATGCCTGTCACGACCCGTCTCGACAAAAGTCAGAGTGCGCTTCGGGGCGGGCCGTGATACCGCAAGCATGAGCGAAAAGAAAACCATGCCTGCTAAGGCGGAAGCAGAGAAGCTGATAATAAGTTTTAAGGTAAATAATTTGAAGGAAAACAGTTTGTTTTGTTGCGGAAGCTTTAAAATATAATAGTTTGAAACAGGTGCACATGCTTTTTTGCCAAATAACTTATGATACAAAATTTGGAACAGATTTTTATGCAGCGATCATCACAGATGAATGAGCATGCAAATATGTCAAATTCTAGTACATATAATATTTAGCCTAGCAGTTGTCCATGTAAACAGGGAAAATGACTGATTATAATTATTACATAACAGAGATATCCGACAGTGAAAGAAATGAAACATAAACACAAAACTCGAAGCTTGACGCAAATCGGCTCAGGAAGCAGACGACGCAGGCACAAACTCTAAGGCAAATCCCAAAACATGAAGGAAAAACCTCAGAACATTGAAATAAACAGGAGCAAAGCAAAATAAAATACGAGCAGGGGAAACAAAATATTTGTGTACCGTTTTTCATGAAGCAAAGCTAACAGAACAGACAAGCAAGTGAGACAAGCAGAAATATCTATAATTATTAAACTACTCCGGAGTAAAGCATATAATTGTTCATGTAATAACATAAGTTGTAACAAGTGAAAGTGTAGGTGTTTTTGGTTGACGCACATGATTCATGATTCAGACAGATTCAAGTACGAATTTATGAGATTCATAAATTTATGCTCGTTATGACCGGTCCTTTGCTCCAATTAGGGATTTAAGAGGGAACCCAAGTCAATGAGTTGCGTCAATTAAAACCCTACCGTTCAATTGTTTACTTGTGTTATTAATGAAATAATTCATGATTAAGTGATTCTAGCATATCAAGACATGTAACCGAATACTGATTCAGATATACAAGAGAAGATTTTACAAACATGAAAATAGGTACATGAAATTAGATAATTTAAAAGATTCATAGATTGATGATTCTAACTGGAACAGACTCCAGTTAAAAAAATACATCAGATGAAGAAATAAATTTTATCCAAGTCTTTCAACCAAACATGCATAAAAACAAGATTCGATGACTCAAAGAACTCGAAAGAGAGTTTTGAAACTTGCGGGTTCAAGTATTCACGAGTAATAAGATTACTATACCTCATTTTCCAGGATATCAAGTATTCCTTTAGATTACACCATTCTAAGACACGAAGATCTTCTAAGCAAACATGTTTACGAGCTGAATATTTTATATCAAGCACAATTCATCTAGTTGCTAGCAGAAATCTTAACTTTTATCATTATAACAATTAATGTTTCTGCTCGAAAAGATCTGCTAGTCTCCCATTTATCCATCGAATGAGATGCAATTCATTTAAGTGGAAATCCAATTAAAATCACTTTCGTTCACTAACTCGTCTTCCAACAAGTAAGACACAATTCATCTAAGTGAATATTCAAGTAACCATCATTTACATTCACAACTGGTGACATTCCAAACACGTGATACTTCAATCTATTAACAAGTCTATTTATGGATTCGAGGTCTAAATTTATTCGACGAAACAAACATTCAAGGGTGCATTCATATAAACATAAGAACAAACATGACAATTAAATTCAATGCTTGCAAGAGAGAGGGATCTCTACTTGCCTTAAATGAGGCTGAATGTGACAGCGACGGCTAAGCGGCGCAAGCAAAAACAAAAATTATAATTTGAACCTGTTCAAACACAACGAAAGCGATGTAGCATAATTTACTACGCTAACACAAGCATTCTGCCACGCGGAATTTAAACTACGAGGGTTTAGCAGATTTTACCTCCCTCAAAGGTGAGGGGAGAAGAGATTCCACACGGAGACGGAGGCTTGACGGCGCTTGGGCTAGGAAAACCCTAATTCGGAGAGGGATTTTGCGGGATCCCGCCAATTGAATCGAGGAGCGACACCGAAAATCGAGAACAAGACACGGTTAGGCGATTAAAATAGGGCATAAACCTTGGATCACAAATTACACGCAATTCGGAGCACACAAACTTGGAAAAGAATTCAAAAACAACTGAATAAGGGGGGGGGGGGGGAAGAGGAGATCCTTACCCAAGGAAGCCAAATCCGAGCCCGAGGAGGAGAAAGAAGGGAACACTAGTCGTCCCCCTTGCAAATCGTCGGCCAAGACGAAGAGGAAGAGTGTGGATTAAGGTCTGTCGTCCTATGAGGAAGTCGGAGGAGAGAGGAGGAAGAAAGCTTGCTGCAGTCGGCCCTTTGGAGGAGGTCGGACAGAGGAAGGGGGAGAAGGCTGTCGATTCCTTGGAGGGCTGCTGTCGGCCAGAACAGAGAACGTGATGCTGGCGGGAGGAGCGGGAGGCAGGAGCAGCAATGATCGGGAGGCGCAGATATCGGCGGGAACAAGAGCTAGCGCGCGCGAGAGGCGGAAGCCGCGACTGGGAACCAGCGACGAGCGGGAGTCGGCGCTGGAAGCGGGAGCGGGAGCGGATTTGCAGAAAGTCCTAGGCCGAAAGATTAATAATAGAGATCGGGGGGCTGCGGCTGGGGAATTAAAGGGGGGTTGCGACTAGACATCAAGGGGAAAAATAATGCTTTATTATTATTATTATTATTATTTTAGGGTTGTTACATTCTCCCTTACTTAGGAAATTTCGTCCCGAAACTTTCTGAGGATTCCCTCAATGGGCTTATTATGGAGAAGATTCAGATGCCATTTATTCCAAACAAGATTTGCAAATCAAGACATGGAAGCTAGCTATAAATATGCTGAGACAGAAAGGAAAACAAGCGCGGAGACTTACCAAGATCAAGAGAAAAGTCACGGATACTTGCTACGCATATCAGATCCATGTTCTCGAGAGAATCATTCAGACTTTTCATGCATTCAAAACACAGTTATCATAAGGATGATTTTTCTTTCGAAGCTTGCGTACTTGATACTCTACGATCTTAGCGGGTATGGCCAGATACGAAGGATTGAATTCAGGGAATACAGGAATTGCTTCACTTAGCTCAGAATTGAGAAATAAGACTCAAGAATTTGGGAGCGAAAAATCTTTGCACGAAGGGGTAACTTACTTGCGATGTTGACGCTTAAGAGCTAACTAGAAGGGGATACTGGAGAATCAGATGAGATCGATAGTCGAGCAGAACAAGAAGACTGAATACGAATATTGGAGATTTGAAACTAGAGATTCTAACACATTTCCTACTGTCAGGTATATAAATTATGTAATAATTACAGCATTTTCATTAGACAACTCTAGGTAATGATTATGCAAGTGCAACCATGAGATCGTGTGCGATGTCAAACAAATAGTAAAACCACGCGTGTACAATCATTATTGTTGTTCTTAGCTGGACACTTGTGCAATGCTTATGATATGGATGCAAATGAATGGATACACATGCCACGTTAAGCGCCCATATCACTTAACATGTCAGGCATATTATGATTCTAATGCCAACGCACTTGAAAATATTAAACTGCTCATAACCATTTAATATTCGCAAGCGGTGTATATCCTAGTGGAAATTCATATGCACAAAAATGTTAAGTTTGCTCATAACCCTTAACATTCGTATGCACACTACTCATGCTTATGAGTATATTGTGTGCGTGTTTCAGCCGTGAACAACAGATAGTGATAAAGTGCGTAAAGAAATGATGCATGCATAAATATTTATAAAATAAGATTTAAAATATTTTGTAATTGTGAAATATTTTATTTTTAGAAACAAACCTCTCTCTGATACTAACTGTCACGACCCGTCTCGACAAAAGTCAGAGTGCGCTTCGGGCGGGCCGTAATGCCACAGGCATGAGCGAAAAGAAAATCATGTCTGCTAAGGCGGAAGCAGAGAAGCTGATAATAAGTTTTAAGGTAAATAATTTGAAGGAAAACAGTTTGTTTTGTTGCGGAAGCTTTAAAATATGATAGTTTGAAACAGGTGCACATGTTTTTTTGCAAAATAACTTATGACACAAACTTTGAAACAAATTTTTATGCAACGATCATCGCAAATGAATGGACATGCAAATATATCAAATTCTAGTACATATACTATTTAGCCTAGCAGTTGTCCATGTAAACAGGGAAAATGACTGATTATAATTATTACATAACAGAGACATCTGACAGTGAAAGAAATGAAATATAAACACAAAACCTGAAGCTTGACGCAGATTGACTCAGGAAGCAGGCGGCGCAGGCACGAATGCTAAGACAAATCCCAAAATAAGAAGGAAAAGTCTCAGAACATTGAAATAAACAGGAGCAAAACAAAATAAAATACGAGCAGGGGAAACAAAATATTTGTGTACCATTTTTCATGAAGCAAAGCTAACAGGACAGACAAGTAAGTGAGACAAGCAGAAATATCTATAATTATTAAACTGCTCCGGAGTAAAGCATATAATTGTTCATGTAATAACATAAGTTGTAACAAGTGAAAGTGTAGGTGTTTTTGGTTGACGCACATGATTCATGATTCAGACAGATTCAAGTACGGATTCAGGAGATTCAGAAATTTATGCTCGTTATGACCGGTCCTTTGCTCCCATTAGGGATTCAAAAGGGAACCAAAATCAAGGAGTTGCGTCAATTAAAACCCTACCGTTTAATTGTTTACTTGTGTTATTAATGAAATAATTCATGATTGAGTGATTTTAGCATATCAAGACATGTAACCGAATACTGATTCAGATATACAAGAGAAGATTTTACAAACATGTAACGAGGTGCATGAAATTAGATAGTTTAAAAGATTCATAGATTGGTGATTCTAACTGGAACAGACTCCAGCCAAAGAAATACATCAGATTAAGAAATAAACTTTATCCAAGTCTTTCAACCAAACAGGCATAAGAAACAGGATTCGATAACTCAAAGAACTCGAAGGAGAGTTTTGAAACTTGCGGGTTCAAGTATTAACGAGTAATAAGATTACTATACCTAATTTTCCAGGATATCAAGTATTCCTTTAGATTACGTCATTCAAGACACGAAGATCTTCTAAGTAAACATATGTACGAGCCAAATATTTTATATCAAGCACAATTCATCTAGTTGCTAGCAGGAATTTTAACATTTATCATTATAACAATTAATGTTCCTTCTCGAAAAGATCTACTAGTCTCTCATTTATCCATCGAATGAGATGCAATTTATTTAAGTGGAAATCCAATTAAAATCATTTTCGTTCACTAACTCGTCTTTCAACAAATGAGACACAATTCATCTAAGTGAATATTCAAGTAACCATCATTCACATTCACAACTGGTGACATTCCAAACACGTGATACCTCAATCTATTAACAAGCCTATTTAGGGATTTGAGGTCTAAATTTATTCGACGAAACAAACATTCAAGGGTGCATTCATATAAACATAAGAACAGACATGTCAATTAAATTCAATGCTTGTAAGAGAGAGAGATCTCTAGTTGCCTTAAATGAGGCTGAATCTGACGGCGGCGGCTAAGCGGCGCAAGCAAAAACAGAAATCATAATTTGAACCTGGTCAAACACAACGAAAGCGATGTAGCATAATTTACTACGCTAACACAAGCATTCTACGACGCGGAATTTAAACTACGAGGGTTTAGCAGATTTTACCTCCCTCAAAGGTGAGGGGAGAAGAGATTTCACGCGGAGACGGAGGCTTGGCGGCGCTTGGGCTAGGAGAAACCCCAATTCGGAGAGGGTTTTTGCGGATCCCGCCAATTGAATCGAGGAGCGGCACCAGAAATCGAGAACAAGACACAGTTAAGCGATTAAAATAGGGCATAAACCTTGAATCACAAATTTCACGCAATTCGGAACACAAAAACTTGCAAAAGAATTCAAAAACAACTGAATAAAGAGGGGGAAGAGGAGAACCTTACCCAAGGAAGCCAAATCCGAGCCCGAGGAGGAGAAAGAAGGGAACCCTAGTCGCCCCCCTTGCAAATCGTCGGCCAAGACGAAGAGGAAGAGCGGGGATTAGGGTCTGCCGGCCTATGAGGAAGTCGGGGGAGAGAGGAGGAAGAAAGCTTGCTGCAGCCGACCCTTTGGAGGAGGTCGGACAGAGGAAGGGGGAGAAGGCTGTCGATTCCTTGGAGGGCTGCTGTCGGCCAGAACAGAGGAGGTGACGCAGGCGGGAGGAGGAGCAGGAGGCAGGAGCAGCAAGATCGGGAGGTGCAGATGTCGGCGGGAACAAGAGCTAGCGCGCGCGAGAGGCGGAAGCCGCGACTAGGAACCAGCGGCGAGCGGGAGTCGGCGCTGGAAGCGGGAGCGGGAGCGGATTTGCGGGGAGCCCTAGGCCGAAAGATTAATAATAGAGATCGGGGGGCTGCGGCTGAAGAATTAAAGGGGTTTGCGGCTAGACAGCAAGTGGAAAAATAATGCTTTATTATTATTTTTATTTTAGGGTTGTTACAATGCCCGCGAACTCATCTTTGAGCGCACCCTTCTCCTTTATCAAGTCGGTTGTATCCCACGCAGACTCTTTACTAAACTTGAACATCATTCTTTGAAAACGTGGGTTCTCAAAGCTATGTGCGTTCTGCAAAACAAAAGGCAAAAACATGAGCTCGCGCGGATGGGTATTATATAACCGCTACAGCCATTACAAACTATACCTACCTTCAGTTGCTTCAGCGATCGTCAATCTTCACCAACACAGTATTGAGTTCGCAACCCATGTGATGGTTGAGAACTGTGCTTCTAAGTGACACTTGGGCGGCCATAGAAGAAAGATCCTCCACGGGGCTCTTTTCAAGTTCGTGCAAATTTCTCCTCTCATATAAGGCCGCTGTGACCACACTGGCATGAAGACTAATTTTCTCATCCCTCCAGGAAGGGAGGAAGTACTTAGCACAATGCTTTTACCCTTCAGATCACACCTAATCAAGGGCACCTTCTCGGTGTCCCTCAAGTGTTCGCTAACACCTATAAAAGGAAAAGCCCTCTTAGTGGGAGCCCGCGCGGATTTCCGCCGGGCTGAAGAAGAGCCCACGCCGACTTTGTCTTGCTCGTCCTTCTCCTCCTCTCTTTGTTTCCTTTTCTCCTGTTGGGTCAACACAACGACCTCTGGTTCGTGCGGTTCATTCATGGGAACCTCCAAGACCGCTGCAAGGTGGAAATATAGGTCTGTTAAGAGCAAAATTGATCAGGCCGAACGGTCAGAATGTGAGTGTTTGCGTCCCTTTACTCTCATCCACACCGACAACAACAACGGTGGGTGCGAGCGGCAAGTAATACTCTATGTCTAAGCCCGCGCCGTCAAGAAAGTCGACGATCTCCCCTTCAACTCTCTTCACCTTGGCTTCCTTAAATTTTTTTGTCATTTCAAGCTTCGGGCCTTGTCAGGAGTCCGCGGAAGTCGCCCCGAATGAAGGCGAACCTATCCATCCAGTTGTGAACCTTGTTTGAAAGGTTCAGTATCCACAGTTTGCTTGACCCAAAGTATAGTAAGCCTCCAAAGTGCGGCATGTCGCTCCTCTCCGCTAGTGACAACACAAAGAAAAGGTTTCTGTAGATGCTCAAGGAGAAGCGGACTCCCCCTGTTCGCAGGTATATGACGAACGAGTAAATGGAAGCTATTGAGTTGGGAGAGAGATGCGCGGGCACTACTCCGTATTGGTTGAAGATTTCCACTACCTCCCAGAAAACGGGAAACCACCAACCATAATTAAAATGTTCCAAAGGGATTGCATGCTCATCGTCAGAAATTGTGTTTAATCCTTCTCCCTCCTTCAGAAGCCGCACAGTGTATTGACTCCCTTGCGGATAGTGAGTCACAAAATTTTTGATGTTCACTTTTATCACTTGCGACATTGGAGGCTTTGCGGACTGCAATGCCTTTGAGTCAGAAGCTCGCGCGAACATCATGTTCAGAGATTGCCCTGAATTCTGAACTTAGGACCACTCCTATTTATAATTTTCCTTAGTGGAGGCCGAAAAGACGGACGTTCAAGTAACCGCGCGACATATTCCAGAGTCCGCGTTGATTCATTTCTGTTCTTGCAGTTAACAAAGGAAAATAACCGACAGTATAGGCGGACAACTCACCAGTGTCCGCACCAACAACAAAACAACTCAAAATTATCCAAGTTATCAGACTGCAAGCTTCTAGAAAACATCCGCACAAATATAAGAAAAGCAATCATTTCAGACATCATACATGCATTGTTAAAAAATATGTGTTCGCACAAGCTATCAAAGCAAGAATCATAAAATTTCATATTACAACACAAGTAACAAAAAGAAAAATCATTCTTGTTGTTGGCCGCGCTCCTCCCCAATATGGGCCACATCATCAGTCATCTGGCTGACCACTGAGAATTCTTTAGACAAGCCGCGGTTGATTTCGTATATAGTATGATGCACCCGCGCGATGTCTCTTTGTACACGCACCTTGAAAGGAACCACAATGAATTCTTCTGGAGCTGGTCTTCCGCGGGCTTGAGGTGTCGTCGTGACCGCTGGGACCTTCTTCTTGAGATAGTCAACCTCTGCAAGCAGTGCGAAGCCCATGCCTCTGTAGTATTTATTATCTTTTTCAAGATAATAAACTCGGTCATTCAGAGACCGCACCTCCTTGGCAAAGGCTTTTTCATTTTCCTTCTTCTCTCTCCTCAGCATCGCCACCTCTTCTTCGATCAACAAAGGAGTAGGTGCGGACCCTGCAAAAGTAACCACGTCGACTTGTTAAATAAATTCATGGTAAGGAAATAACTGCAGTACAGGCAGCGCGGATATACATTCTATATATGCAGTAGGTGATTATTCGCGTGATCACGAAGGCTCATCAACCCTCTGAGTAACCGCGACAACTATTGTTTCGGAGGGAATAATAGTGCGTTTTATCCGCTCGATATCAATGAGCATAAACTCTTGTTTCCGCATTAACTCCCCTCTTCTTCTCCGCCGCTTCAACTCTTCGTGGCTCAAACCTCACCTGGACCCGTGCCAACAGCAGGAGGGATGTGCATCGTCTTTGACTGCGTGGGGGGGGGGGGGGGGGGAGGAAGCCTGTTGACAGGGTTTGGCCTTTGCTGTGTGAACTCAGAGTTATGTCCGCAACATCCCCTGTGTCGATTGCCTTGCCTTTTTTCTGCCTCTTCAAGATGTCTGTCGCAACTCTGTCCGCCTCAGCTTTATCAACTGCAACCTTAGGCTCTGTTTGGGATAGCTCTGGTGGATGGAAAATCTATTTTCCAACCGCCAGAGCTATTTTTTAACTGATTGGGACATCTCTCTAGTCCAGCTTCTCAAAAAACACTTTTCATGGAGCCACGTTTTTGGTCTATTTTGAGAAGCTGCAGGGGACCTGCTTTTGCAGATCAAAAATCTATTTTCCCATTAGATTTGTGAGTGTTATTAGCTAGTCATTACCGAAAGTATTATAACTATTATAATTATTAATATTATTATTATTATAACTATTATTATTATTATAACTATTATTATTATTATAACTATTATTATTATGTAACAACATCGAGCATGAATCACCAATCAAGTAAAACAGCTCACAAAAAGCTTTTATACCAAACACTCAAAAATGAAAAATCTATGTTTCATCAGCAATTATACACAGACTCTCCAAACAGTCTGCAACTTTTTAAAACAACTTCTCAAAGAGCTTTGTGCAAAGAGCTCCGTGCGATCAACAACTTTTCAATCCGCAACAGCTCTCCCAAACAGTCCCCTAGCCTTCAGCTCCTTTTACTCCTTCTGATTGACTTCAATCTCCTCCAGCTCCTCCGTGCTGATTCTAGTGCCTGCTTCATCTCTTTTCGCGGCATCGTCCGGGAACTCCTCTGCGTCATCTAAACGAGAAGTGTCTGCGACCAGCACAACGTTGTCCGCTCCGACATCATGCCCTTCGGCTCCAAAAGTCACTACTGTACTTGGAGAGACCTCCTCTGACGTCCGCGGGAACTCGCCCTCTTCTAGATTGACAGCGTCTGCGCTGTCCGGGATATTTTTATCAACTGCCTCCTGGGCTTTGGTCTTCATCTTCTCCCTTGAAGAGACCTCAGAAGTTGATCGCTTCCTCTTCTTCTTCTCGCCCGCATCGTCTGCTACCTCATTTCTCTCAAGGAATGTCTTCTCCGTGGCAACCGCTAGCTCCCCCAGCCCTTATCGCACATCAGCACAACTTGTGCTTGTAGATCTGAACCTTCTTCCCTGACGACAGGATCTTCTTCATCCGATTGATTGAGGACCTCAACCACCTTCTCCATACTGATATCAAAATTAGTCTCGCTCAACCTTATGTCTTGTTGAGGAGATGATGGGGTGTTCACTATGTCTAGAATCAGAGAGATCTCTGGAGCTGTATCCGCAACGAACATCGCGACAGCATCTTTGGAAGCCGTCGCGAACGTTCTTTTTTGTCCGCCCTGACCTTCTTCAGATTGCTTCTTCCGCAGAGAAGAACGGCTTTGGAAGTCGTTCTTCAGCATAACCAACAATGCCAATGCCTTATTCGTAGCAGTCGTCATTGCTTGCTTGAAGAGTGTGACCGCAACAGGTGAAAAGTGCCCCTTCGAAGAAATGATACTCCAAATCTCACAGCTCCCGAGAGTATTTATAGAATTTCCGGAATAGTAAATGCAAGTCGCAGTCTTCGCAGTTAAAATTTTATATTTTCGAAGTTCGCGCGAACTTGAACATGTGCGGGGATCATGTTTACCTGAAATCCTACGACCGCAAGAGAGTTCAGAATCTTCATCACAGCAGTCAGTGCAAATAGTGTTTGAGAGCCCGCCCGGACCCTCACTTTTGTTATTGGCAAACCAGACGGTCTTCTCCTTTAGAAGCCCATGTGGTCACTCCTTCGTAGTTCGCCCAATCCAGCGACTTTGGTTTCATCAGCAATTTGGGCGGTCAAGATTGTGGTGCCGCTCGGACCCTCATATTGGATATATGAGTAAACCACTTGTTTCCTTCTTCGGAAGCCCGGGCGATCACTCCTTTGGAGTCTGCTCGGCCTAGTGCTCCAGATTATCTGCAAGCCAACTAATGACTTCCTCAACAGTCTGGGAGGACAAGTCTTCAACTTCCGCCCAACCTAGGAGCTTGAGTCATTACATAACAAACAGTTTCTTCCTCGACAGCTCGAACGGTCCGCCTTCAGAGCCCGATCGACCTTATAGTTAACTTTGTTCTATTTACCAGTGCAATTCTTCTTTGCCTAAGCTCGCGCGAACATTGATGTGGTGTTTGCGCGAACATTGATGTGGTGTTTGCGCGGTCTAGCTTTTTAAGCTATCTTCACACCATGTACTCTCTCATCCCTGCCCATTTCTTCTGTAACCCGGGCAACTTGTTTTTCTTCTGCCTACCAGTTTGAGCAGACCCCCGCTAGTATCAATAGGGGTGAACAGTACCTTGAAAGGGATCTGAACCCCAGATAGAGCCTGGTGCGAACACAAGCTTGTGCCCTTCTTGGTGCTGCGAACTCCTCCTAGCGTCGACCTCTCATTTGTAACCATTTCAAAATGATCAATAAAATCACCCGCAACAATGAGTTGTCTTTGCGGTAAATCTGGTTTCGCCACTTGTGGCATCCGCTCGTTCCTTCCTCAGCTCATCCATAATGACCTCGAAGTAGCCGACCGCTCGCAGTGCGCCCTCTTATTCTCTGTTTGCAGAGCATAAAGTCGTGGGAGCAATTTCTGCACCAACAATCCGGAAGGCTAACCCACATTAAAACTAATCTTAAATAGTAAATTTAGGCTAGAAATTGAACACTGCAAGTTGAGCGTCTACTGCAAGTGAAGTACAAATAAATTCAATGGTATGGTGTAGGAGCCGAACAATAAGTTATAGCCTGAGATGACCCTTTGGAAAAAAGTTTAGTAGGGAAGATGACTCAAGGGCGACATGCAAGAAGCCCAATAAGGGACTATCTGATCCAAGAACCCTTAATGCTAAACCCTCGGTGAGCAAATGCTTCAAATACAATCAGCCTGGTAATTCCTTAGAGTGGTGTGAAGTATTATGTTGTCGCCCAATGTCGTTGACTCCTCCTAAAGGAATAATCTCTTCAGGAGCAGATGCATCGTTAATAGTAAACAATTCAGAGTTATTATTAATAGTGGCAGACAAAAGAACATTATAAGTCGAAGTTGCTGCTCTTAAGGTAAATGCGCTCCTTGACCCATATTCCATTGGGTGGGTTCAAAAGGTGCCGTATATAAAAGTAATGGAGTGATTTCTTGTACCATTTTCTGCCACAACAGAATGATGAGATATTCTGCAACTTCATTGGCGATTTAATGTCAGCAATATGTTCTCTTGGAGAGCCTAACATTTTGATGTAGGCGCCAAATAGATGGTAGACTTAATACTTAACATTTTGGTGTAGAAGGATAGAGTGAGATTCACACTGATAGTCTCGGGTCTCCTTCATGTTCACGTGAGAAGGAAAAAAATATCATCCTTCTGAGGGAATCATTGAAAAAGGCTGAAAGGGAGATCAAATCGACACACGATATGCATGCTTACCTTCGATAGAAGCATAAAGGTTGAGAACTCAAGTGCAGCGGAGAAAGATTTTAGAGGAAGTATGCTCAGTCCTCAATGTGTTTACTGACATACTCTCAACTGATTTCTCTGGGGGTTTGCCGCTAATTCTAGATGGTCAACACCGCATTAACCTCGTCCTTGGAGCGAGTTTGCCCAGTGATGGGGACCATAGTACACGGGCGGGCCAACCCATATCGGAGCCCGTTCGGGTGTACACTAGCCGTCCTAGTGGTTAGGATCGCCGTATGGATGATCCGAGCCCGTTGTTGCATTCAGAGCGTCGATGAGATATTTCCTATATATTTTCGTATTTTTCTACGCATTATTTGTGCATCGTTTGTATGTTATCGTTTCGGCCAATCATAGCCCCCCGTCGTGTGTGTGAGAGCCTATAAGGGTCCGTTCGACGCGCAGGTATTGTTTTCTGGAATTGGCTTTGGTCAGAAAACCAATATCTGCAGGAATTGACTTTGTGCAGAAAATCAATTCTGCTGTTCGGCTGCAGGAAGGAATTCAGTGAACAAAATTGGAATTGATACCTAAAAGCTGTTCGGCTGCACGATAGAATTGGCTTTCTGGAATTGAAATTTTTAAAATTCATTGTTTTTAAAATTGAACAATTTAATCAAAATACTAATAATAATTGAAGTTCCTATGAGTGAGTTTGATAACATGTGTATTAATTCATGTTTGCAAACGCATGGATCCGACACTTTAAACTATGTATAACTAAGAATGGCATTCACTACAATTCTAGTTTAAGATAACAGTTTCTCTACTGAATCATTTATGCACTCATAATTGAAATTGACAAAACTGCCAGTTAAGAACCAACAAGCTCCAAAGTGTCCCCATGAAATCAACAGATCTGGGCGATGTTAAGAAGAAAAGGAAAATGGGAAGAAGAGGAAGAAAACGAAAATGAAACATGGGAAGAAGTAGCGTCGAGGTCGCGCAAACAGAACACCTACTGGCGTTGAAGCAGTCCTAAATATAATCATACCAAACAGAACACCTACCGGGGTCGGGCAAACACAACACCATTAAATTTTTTTGAAACATTTGGAACATAACAAAACTTCAGTTGTAAGAACAAGCGTTTTCAAATCTGCTGAATGGGGAAAAAATTGTACCTGTATGAGGAATCTGCTGAATCTGTTGTATGAGGAAGATGCTGAAGATCGTATCTGTATTTTGGAATCTGCTTTATAGCGATGATGAGAGATCTCCGACGCCAGACCTGAAGGAGATAGAGTTTTCCGTCGCATGATCAGCGGAGGCGTCGCGAAAAGGGTCTGGGTCGCGATATCGGGAGCAAAACTGCGGAAAGCCTGCGTCGAGGGATAAGTTTTTTGTGACAAGGATTTTATGTTAAAAGGAAAACCGTGGATTTTGATTTGAAAACCAATTCTAGCACAATTCTGACGCGTCGAACCACAAAATTGGCTTTCTGGAACCCAAAGTCAATTCCAGAAAGCCAATACCTGCGGGCCGAACGGACCATAATAGTTATTGTGGACTTCATTTTGGGCATTATTGAATTGAGAGTGATTTCTTAGTTTGTGATCAATTCACGGTGCCGAATCTGTGGAGTTTTAAGGTGTAAAACCTAAATCCTTCCCTCCCATTTCACCGAGCCCCTGTTATTAAAACCGCTTGCCCCCTCCATGTAAAACACGCCCCATCTTCTTGTAATCGCTCATAACCGCAAGAGAACTGCTTGGAAGCGCTCGACAACTGCCATTTCATTCCTGTTCTGGATAGTCGGCCCCTCCTTGGACGAGAACGAGTAAATTCCTGTCGATTGCAAGCCACGCCAAGACTGTCGACTCCCTTCTAGTCGAGAATGATATTTCCTGTACAACAATTTCGTCTCGTCAGCGCTCGAACAAGCAAATCCTCCTTCCATCCATTCGAAGGCCTCATCCTCTCTCTACTGCTTGCGTCAACTCTGCCTGAGGGATCTTGACTGTCTCCAAGTAAATCCAGTGGCTTACTGTCATCCTCAACCATCCAGAACAGCCACCGCGCCCTACTCCTGTGCTTCATTTCTAGCAGCAGCTCATTTCCACTCACTGGAAGTAGGCGGTTAGTGTGGCATGCATCCTCTGTTGCCGTCTTGAGTGTTTGCTTCAACTAGCTGCATCCCAGTGTCATTTCAGCCAGTGGAAAGTGCACATCAGTGTATGAATCAAATATTCAAGTGGAGAAATTGTCGTAACTCTGTTGTTTGTGCCTCGAACTGCAGGTGAACCCTTCATTTGGTCTTAATTGCTTAAGTTCTTAATTGGAAGCTCTCTTACTTAATATTGAATATTTTGTTAGAAATTATACTCTGTAAGGATTACAATTTGTACAAATTTGCCTAATTTCTTATACTAAAAGGGCGCATTCGCTACGTATTTAATTAATGCACTCTTACTTTGTTTCTAAACTTGAACTTGTTTACGTACCTAAAGCTTGATCTTGATAGCGTGTGTCCTTAAAGCCTTTCACAATTTCTAAAATCATTGCAAGTAAATGCTGAATTTTTTTACACTTGCATTACATCCATATATAATTACTGACACCAACACACTTGCATCATCCATTAGAGTTCCTATAGAACATACCCATCTCACGGCCTTCACTTGATTCTACGTCAATTTTGGTATCAGAGTCAGGTTAGGGCAGTTTGCATGCTTCGTAGTGGTAAAATATTTAGGCATACAATGATATACCCTCTTCCCCTAGATTCCTCATTTCCACAATGAGAACACAATTTAATGACCTTAGGGAGCAAATTGGAGTCCTTACTACTAGAGTGGATGGTCTAGATCCCCATAGGAACCCTCGTTTTCAGGAATCCTCTTGACCATAATTTATTCATCGTGAGGAACGTCATGACAGAGAATCATCCTGATCATATGTTTGCAAATTCGATTGCCAGGCTCCTCCACCCTTCCAAGGATGGCTTGAGCTAGTCAATGAGCGTCATAGGGATCCCCCACTTGGTCGACACCACCCTCCTCAAGAAGGATGACCTCAAGCCTGATATCCCTTTGGTAGAGACCGTGCTGCTCCCATGCAAGCTTTGACCATGTTAGAGATGACGATTATATGGAATATCATGAACCCCAGAGAGGACATGCTGAAGAGGATGATATCACACGTCGCATTTGTATTGATGCTCCATCCAATGACAGTCAGTTATGCCCGAAAGCCTTTAGCGGCCGGCTTTTAAATATGGACAATTATTTTACCTGGTATGAGATGATTGACGCAAGACGAGTTCGGTTTGTCAAAATGAAATTTTTTGGGCAAGCTCAGATTATTGGACGGGTCTAGAGCGCTCCTTAGACAGAGAGGGCTATTATCCTATCACCCGATGGGAAGACATGAAGCAAAAACTTAAAGAAAAATACCTCCCTACTTCATATCAGAGTCAACTTCTAGATCAACTTCAGGCTTTGCGACAGTGGGCCATATCTGTAGTAAAGTACATGACTCACTTTGATAAGCTGGTTGTTAGGAGTGATGTCACCGATGCGACTATAGTGACAGCCTCCCGATTTCGAGCCGGATTTCGAGCAGACATTTGTAGGGAATTTATTCCCCACCATCTGGAGTCGGTCGAGAAGATTTTTCAGCTTGCCTTGGAATATGAACAATATTTACATACATCTGGTCCCAGGGGGCCATATCTGTAGTAAAGTACATGACTCACTTTGATAAGCTGGTTGTTAGGAGTGATGTCACCGATGCGACTATAGTGACAGCCTCCCGATTTCGAGCCGGATTTCGAGCAGACATTTGTAGGGAATTTATTCCCCACCATCTGGAGTCGGTCGAGAAGATTTTTCAGCTTGCCTTGGAATATGAACAATATTTACATACATCTGGTCCAAGGCGACCTAACCCACAGTCTGACAGTTCAATGCCTAGGAGACCTCCACAGTAGGGACCTAATCCATCTATGCTTATTCGTGCCCCTGCTGACACGAAAGGCAAATCCACTACCACTGGGACCCCAAAGCCCATAGAAATTTAGTGCTATCGATGTCAGGGAAGAGGCCATGTGGCGGCGCGGTGCCCAACACAGAATCTATTGGTTGAGAAGGACCCCGACCTAGCACTGAGCCAGTAGTCACCAGAGGGAGATATTGTTGTGACTATAGAAGATGATTGGGAAGATGAGGCCGAGTGTGCACTAGAGCTGGGTGTTATCCGCCGTTTACTATATACCCCCCACACTGATGAGAATTGGAGACGCACCACCATTTTTATACTTATTTCCCTAGTGTGGGTGGTGTGTGCAAGCTTTCTATCGATAGCGGGAGTTGTGTAAATATAGTTGCCCAGAAAGGGGTAGAGCGTTTGAGTGAAACCTGAACCCCACCCGCACCCTTATCGGGTTATTTGGGTGAATAAGACTGCTATTCAGATCACTCAGCGATGCCTCGTACCTATTACCCTTGTCTCATTTAAAGATCGAGTTTGGTGTGATGTCATCCCCATGGACGTCGCACACGTGCTTCTGGGTAGGCATTGGCTTTATGATCGAGATGCCACGTGTTATGGTAGAACAAACACGTGTGTATTCTATGATTTGGGGGAAGATCACCCTAACTCCAACTCAGCCCAAAGAGCCTTCCACGGGTAGAGTTGACTCTTCAGTCGGCACAGGCTCCGCGAAGCCTGTACATATCATGAGGAAGGGTGTTTTTCTACGAAAGAGTCGTGAGTATGACATCATATTAGTAGTGGCCTCCACAAAGGCATCTGAGGGCCCTACTGAGACTTTAGATGTCCACCCGGATATTCGTTGCATTCTAGATGAATTCTTTGATATTACACCAGATGAACTTTCGGATGAGTTGCCTCCCCTGAGAGACATTCATCGTGCTATTGACTTAGTTCCCGGGGCATCCTTGCCCAATTTGCCCCATTACCGTATGAACCATATCGAACATACCGAGTTGAAACGGCAAGTCGATGAGCTTCTCCAAAAAAAATTCATATGAGAGAGCATGAGCCTCTGTGCTGTCCCAACCCTTCTTACTCCTAAGAAGGACGGAAGTTGACGTATGTGCATTGACAGCCACACCATAAATAAAATTACAGTGAAGTTCTGCTTTCCCATTCCTTGACTAGATGATTTTTTAGACACTATGGCTGGTGCCCATGTCTTCACTAAATTTGATTTACGTAGTGGGTATCACCAGATTAGATTGCGCGAGGGGGATGAGTGGAAGACGGCTTTCATACTAAAGATGGATTGTATGAATAGCTAATAATGGCATTCAAATTATCGAATGCTCCTAGTACTTTTATGAGAGTTATGACCCAAGTCCTACGACCCTATATGGGTAAATTCTTAGTGGTGTACTTCGATGATATTCTCATATATAATGAGGCACATACCAATCATTTTCTCCGTATTAGACTCGTATGTTAAGTCCTCCGAAAGGAGCACCTTTATATCAATATGAAGAAGTGCATTTTTTTATCCACGCCTGTACATTTTTTAGGAAACTTTTTACGATGCCTATTGGGTGACCATCCATCTAGTTAGGATTCTACACTGTCCATAGTGGAGTTTGCATATAATAGCTCTATCAATAGGTCAGGGTTTAGTCCATTTCAACTTGTCTTATGTTATGATCCTAGGAAACCTATTGACCTTGTGTCGCTCCCGCTTACAGCCCGACCTAGTGAGCCTGCCCCACTATGGTGGGATAAAGGCTTGAGTGTTGTTGTAATGCTAAATTTTATAGTAATTAAGGAAAATTTAAAAGCTAAATATCATTCATTATAAATATTTTCAAGCTTATTGAATTCATTTCATGTTAAAACATAAAAATTATCAACTAATAAATTTGTTGTAAGTTTAACTTTTATAGGAACTATTAAGTATCGAAATCTCCCTTGAGAGTTAGCATAATTACATGTTGCACCTCTCTATCTTTTGAAATCACATATACTTCTCCTTTGAGTTTATATTTCATAATATGCATTCATAAAAATATCCCACGGAGCTCCCTTCCAGGGGTATTTTTTGCATGCTGTTATGAAATGCAGACTCAGGGAGGAGGTTTTTGTAATTAAACAAGATAAATGAGTACACCCTGTAATTTTGCAAACTTATATGGGAGGTCTCGATAAACGACTCTTTTTGTAATATGATATAAGAAAATTTTAGTGTAAAATACAACAACAACAACAACAACAAAACCCATATAGTCCCCAATCATTGGGGGTATGGGCGGGGGAAGATTGGAAACAGACCTAACCTTTGGCACTATGCACAAAGTGGCTTCTCTCAGAGGAGAAAGACCTAACCTTTGACAATAAATGCACAAAGTGGCTGCTCATAGAGTACCACTGAAATAGTGGCCCCCTGTACCGCCGCGTTTGCTGCGGAATCATGTCCTCAAATCAAAGCCAAAGACATCGGAGAGGGCAGACCCAAGAATCCATTTTGATTTATGTGCACATAACCATGCTTCCTTCATTCAGCATCCAAAGCATTGGTGATTTAAACGTTTTGTCCATGAAACTTTTATGAAACTTTTAATGTTTTGTCCAAGATATCCACAACATTGAGTATACGTGTAAATCATTATAGGTATTATATTATATATACGTTTAAATCGATTAGATTTATTATTTCGTTCAAGGGTTGGAAATAATATATTTATGGGATAATATATTGTAAGCAATATATTGTATTGTCTATTTGACAATAACAATATACTGTATTGTTATTTTGACAATAACAATTTATTGGCAATAATATTGTACATTTAAAATTTTAAAAATATATAAAATATATATAACAAAAAAATATAAAATAAGATTTGTGAGCCCCCCAAAAATTAAAAACATATATAATATATAGGTATAGTATATATATTTTTAATTTTTCCCGCATTCATTCCTGCTAAAGATTTGTGATTCCTGAAATCCCGCTGAAATTAAATGACATTCGGCAAAGAGTGCGGCTTGCTCTTTCATTATCACATGGACGGGATTTTAATCCGCCCCTTCCGTCCTCGCTCGCCCTAGCCTTCCGTTCTCGCTCAGTCGCTCGCCCTAGCCTTCCGTTCTCGCTCAGTCGCTCGCTCAGAGCGGAGGCGCGGATATCGGGCAGCTCATCGGCCTCCCCTTCCAGATATCGAGCTGATGTCAAAGTTATCGACGCTCAAGGAGTCAGGTAGATTGCGTCTCTCAACATCATTGCGTCCAGTCAAACGAAATGCAACCCGTTGGATTGGGGTCAACAACATGTTCGAGCAGTTTGAACGATTATTGCATTTCCAGAATGCGCTTTTCGGGGCACTGATTGAAGCATTTCCAGAATTCAACTTTGAGGCATATTTGGGAACTGATGCATCTACCGTTCACAGTAAATAATTTGAAAAAGCCATTATCAAAATCCAATCAGGAATCGAAGTCCAACTGGATTCAGATGAAAAGACATATGTTCAATCATTGAAGGTGCAACATAATAACGTCAAGAGTATTGATGATAATGATGACTTTGGCTTGCCATTTGCCGAACGTGCACTCAAAAGACAGCGAAAGCAACATGAAAGAACGACTTACATTGATACTAGGTTTCTGATGCCCACATCGAATCATGTAGAGCGGTTGTTCTCCATGTACGCCGAAGGCTACAGCCACGTACTTTGGAAGCATTGGTTTTCCAAACAAAATCAAGATTTATGGAATTTGGCTTTGATGTCTGTTGTCGTGAATGAAGAAACAATTGATGATGAAAACCAAAATAACGAGGATGAGGAGTTGGACTTTTGAAATGCTATATTATTTTGTCTGTCAATATAGTTGGACTTTTGAAATGTTAATATATTGTATTTGCATTTTTAGCATTTACAATACAATATATTGTATTGCTAGCATTGCAATACAAATATATTGAATTGTTAGCATTACAATATCAATATATTGTATTGTTTATTCTCAAAATTACAATACAATATCAGATAATATTGTTCCAATCCCTGATTTCGTTCTCTTTAATGTATTATTCGTACTATGAATTTTTTGGAATATATCATCTAAAAGTTTCATGGACAAAACGACACGTTTACGATATTTTCTTACACAATATTCTTTTGGAATATATCATCCGATATATTCGTCGATATATCGGTCGATATATTCGCCGATATATCAGCCGTTATATCCTGACGTTATATCGGTCGACTTATTTCAATTTATTTTATTTAGTGTCTTTGGTCTTATAGACAATAAATCGAAATTGCTTCATTGTTAGTTACTTTATCCTTCCTCTGAATTTTTCCCTTCCCGTCCTTCATTGACTTCGATTCCTCTTGGCCTTTGCTTTTTAGACTGAAGGTTCCTTATCTTCCATCGTTATCGACGACTTTTTTGGCTTTCTCTTGCTTTCTTCCATGCGTTATACTGTTATTAATTGTATAACATAAAATATTTATATTAGTTTGATAGATTTAGAAGTTCAATAAATATTAAATTATTAATATATTAGTATATATAAATTAAAAAAAAGATTGCATTTATATATAATTATGTATATAAATAATTAATTATTAAAATCCGACATGAAATATCCCCGATATATCCCCCGACATATTAAAACCGACATGAAAAACCTAAACTGACGTGTCTCCGACATCCGACATATACAACATTGCATATACTGCTAGTCTGCTAACATAACAAACAATAACTTAACAGGTGGTGTACGACCTGCAAGGATTGGAAATAATATATTTATGGGATAATATATTATAATATATTGTAAGCAATATATTGTATTGTCTATTTGACAATAACAATATACTGTATTGTTATTTTGACAATAACAATTTATTGGCAATAATATTGTACATTTAAAATTTTAAAAATATATAAAATATATATAACAAAAAAATATAAAATAAGATTTGTGAGCCCCCCAAAAATTAAAAACATATATAATATATAGGTATAGTATATATATTTTTTAATTTTTCCCGCATTCATTCCTGCTAAAGATTTGTGATTCCTGAAATCCCGCTGAAATTAAATGACATTCGGCAAAGGGTGCGGCTTGCTCTTTCATTATCACATGGACGGGATTTTAATCCGCCCCTTCCGTCCTCGCTTAGTCGCTCGCCCTAGCCTTCCGTTCTCGCTCAGTCGCTCGCTCAGAGCGGAGGCGCGGATATCGGGCAGCTCATCGGCCTCCCCTTCCAGATATCGAGCTGATGTCAAAGTTATCGACGCTCAAGGAGTCAGGTAGATTGCGTCTCTCAACATCATTGCGTCCAGTCAAACGAAATGCAACCCGTTGGATTGGGGTCAACAACATGTTCGAGCAGTTTGAACGATTATTGCATTTCCAGAATGCGCTTTTCGGGGCACTGATTGAAGCATTTCCAGAATTCAACTTTGAGACATATTTGGGAACTGATGCATCTACCGTTCACAGTAAATAATTTGAAAAAGCCATTATCAAAATCCAATCAGGAATCGAAGTCCAACTGGATTCAGATGAAAAGACATATGTTCAATCATTGAAGGTGCAACATAACAACGTCAAGAGTATTGATGATAATGATGACTTTGGCTTGCCATTTGCCGAACGTGCACTCAAAAGACAGCGAAAGCAACATGAAAGAACGACTTACATTGATACTAGGTTTCTGATGCCCACATCGAATCATGTAGAGCGGTTGTTCTCCATGTACGCCGAAGGCTACAGCCACGTACTTTGGAAGCATTGGTTTTCCAAACAAAATCAAGATTTATGGAATTTGGCTTTGATGTCTGTTGTCGTGAATGAAGAAACAATTGATGATGAAAACCAAAATGACGAGGATGAGGAGTTGGACTTTTGAAATGCTATATTATTTTGTCTGTCAATATAGTTGGACTTTTGAAATGTTAATATATTGTATTTGCATTTTTAGCATTTACAATACAATATATTGTATTGCTAGCATTGCAATACAAATATATTGAATTGTTAGCATTACAATATCAATATACTGTATTGTTTATTCTCAAAATTACAATACAATATCAGATAATATTGTTCCAATCCCTGACGACCTGTATTCGTCGAGACCCTAAAGAAAACCAAACAAGTTGGAACAACCAAAAGGGACACACGGGGAGAGCTCGCAGACACCTTGCAACTACCTCGTCTGGGCCCCACAATTCTCTTGTCGATTGGCTGGTTAAACTCGCAAAAGCTCGCTAGCGACCTGATGAACCCCACATAGGGTGCGGCCCACCTTCTGACAACAAATCTATAACCCTTGTAGTTGCCTATAAATACGACCCATTGTCGTTGGGGGAGACCGTGCTAATAGGTCCAAAAGGTACTTCCCCAAAACTATTGAACTTGTCTATTCTTAGCTTGAGCCTACCTGTCAACCCATAAACATAGATCATTATTTGGTTTGGGAGAGATTATAACAATTCATAACTTTGTCATCAAAGTGAATATTAATTGAGTTTATTTGACTTGTGGTTAGTTGTTGTGTATCGGTCTGAAAGCATCTTTCGTCATCTGAGATTAAAAAATCTCTGTAGTAAAACAATTTATTATCATATAGGGCTTCTCGTATTTAGTTTACGCAGCTCTCAAAATTCCAAATATAATCCTCTTCGGCAAAATGTCAACTTTCTTGTTCAAAGTTATGATTCCTGTTTCTCTGTTCATCAATATCAGTCATCTATGTAGCACGGGGACGGAAACGGAATACAAGATACGATACGAAACGGATACGGGAAACGTGATTTTTAAAAAAATACGGATACGGGAAACGTTTTTAAATTTTTTTAATTATTTTAATACAAGTATTAATTAATATAAAAAAAATACAATTAACAAACTAAGGTACCATCTCAGTCACTACATTCAATAATGAATAATTGACGCACAATCATGTTGTTTAGGCACAATGGGAAAGAGAAAATATGAAGAATAACTCATGCAATCTATTCCTTGAGGTATCCAAAAGTACAAACATTATTTATAGTGCCTACAAGTACACATTTTAGTTTGATTTATTTATTATCAACTAGCATCTTCGAACGGGCTACGCCCGTTCTCGATGCGTCGCTGCGGGCTTCGCCCGTAACCAAGCGGGCTTCGCCCGCTTGGCATTCAAGCGGGCTGCGCCCGCATTCGGGCGGGCTGCGTCCGCATCTGTCGTGGGCAGTGATATTGGTCTTGGGTGCGACATTCGTCGTGGGGGCGGCATTCATCGTGTGGTGGTAGATTGCCCGGGTTCAGTGAATTCAAAAACTCCGGTAAGTGCAAATTCAGCACATCATCCATCACCGAATCAAAGGAATTCAAAAATAAGCATTTCAGCATAGATCCCCTTCTAAACCACAAAGACCTCAATTTAAAAACCATGAGATGAGGTTAGGCGAAATCCTATACACAATCTCTAAACCACAACCTCAATTTAATAACCCATCGATTGAGATGTAAATGAGGTGGTAATATGTCTGCAAAATCTCTATAAATAAATTACAGTGGAATACATGCATAATTTTTTTGGTATTTTTTTTATTTCGATTGCAATAAGTATCCATATGGCAAGATAGTAGTAGAGGAACAATGATTTTTCTGGTAATATGAACCAAATTAACAGGGAAATGCAAAAGAAAACAGTGGAAGAAGTAACAGAGGAATGTACAAAAAATAGAAGAAAACCTTGAGATGAGGTTAGACAAAATCATATACACAATCCTGCAGGAAATTCTATGTAGACGATTACCTAGCCTGCAAGAAATGGGGGAAATAAAATTTTGGTTGTGCAAAGGCATCTAAAATGTTGCGATGAGGAGTTCATACCAATCTTCGGAAGAACGATTGAAGAGGCGAAGTTCCGCATCTGGATAATCTGCATGATTAAAGCAAGAAAATATTTAGAAGCCATAAAACACAATGAAAAAGCATGCAAATTGAGAATGAGGATGTGAACTGTAGTAACTCCTTGGAAGTGGAAACTAAGAACCACTTTAATTTGTCTAATAACAAATTTCAGCATATATAGTAGTTTAATTTCATTCTACATAAACTAATTCAATATATTGAACAATATCTTCATGTATATAATAGCTCATATAACCATCATTTGTATTTCAACTAAATAGACAACTAAATAGAGAACAACATGCAACTAAATATCACTGATCCTCCGTATTAGCATCAAAATCAAGAATAACATGCAACGTTTAAAATTTGGTGCAGTGCAAACTGGGTTGTAGCCGGATTGAGGTTTCCTAGCTGTGCAGCTCATTACAAACTACACTTAGTTAATGAAGTTTTAATTGCAATGCAGTTTGGTGCAGTTCAAACTGGGTTGTAGCTGATTGAGGTTTCCTACTGTTTAGGGAATTAATGGATGACTGAGATTCGAGTTGCACATAGAGCGAAAATAACGAACAAAGCTAATCCCTTTGCCTCAAACATAGAATAAGCATTCCAATTTAATTCAATGATTTTCAGATTTAAAATGAATCTACAAAAAATATTATTTGGGTTGAACAATCCCCTTGATCAATCTAACCAGAGAAAATAATAACAAACTGCTAGAGAGAGGGGGATAGGGAAGAACAAAACACACATTTCTTCATTTCCAAAGTTGATAGAGCTTGCCTGGTGTCTTATTTGTCATGTTTTGAAATTCAATCGATCAAATTGAATAGAATGTAGACCGATCCGAATGGTAATTTACACGAAAGTAAACTTCCATTGCTGCTAATTCGGATTAAAATAACTGCAGAAGGGTAAGATCTTTCTAATTTATAGAAAATACAAATGAAGACAAAATTTGAGAGCAAAAACAATTTTTTGAGTGAAGAAGAAAAGGAGAATTAGAATACTCTAAACATGCCCCTTTTGCTGCGACGATTAGTCTGGGAGAGGTCTTCTATCTAAAAGAAGAGTAGAAGAGATTGAGGAGGTGTGTGAATGAAAGACGGAGAGAGCAGAAATGTTAGTAAAAGGCTGAAGGAAGATTACCATCTTCTTTCATCTTGTAACAGGTGGAAGGATTATCAGAATGTAGGCCGATCCGGAAGGCGTGCTGTTGGAGTCGATTCCCTCTTATCCTCGGAATGTCGAGCAGGAGAGGTGGAGGCGCAGAGACCTGAAAATCGAAAATTTTGAGGCCGACAATCTAGTGGAGTTGAGATCAAAGCACCTGAAAGGTTGAGGTTTGAAGGAAATACCAGAAGCCCTGAAAGCTAGGGCATGGGATTCGCCGTTAAGTTGAGCGCGAGAGACCGAGATTTCATCGGTCAATTTTGCACGCAGGTGGTTTCACTGAACTGGATCGCCGGCGGAATGTAGAGGAGGAGAAGTGGAAAGGGGGCTGGCACGATGCAATTAAAGGGAAAGGGAAGTAGGGTTCGACGTTAATGGGAAACCATAAAAGAGGAGATTGCTGGCTTACCATATGCGCGAGACGTTGCCGGCGTGATGTGGTCGGAATGAAGATCTGTGGTCAGAGATGGTGGCCGGCGAGATGCGGTAGCAATGAAGAACCGTGGCCGTCGTCGGTGGAGCGTCGGAAGGATAGCCGTGGGAGGATAACCATGGGAGGCGGGATGGGGTAGGAATGAAGAATCGTGGATGTCGCTGGAGGAATAGGCAGGGGAGGATCGTTGTTGCTGCAGGAGAGGGAACGCCTAGATCTTGCTCGCTGGGATGAAGAGCTTCGACGAAGGAGCGAAATGATGGGATGGAGCGAAATGATACGAAGGAGCGAAATGATGTGAAACAGCCTGATGTGATTTTAGGGTGGCGTGATTTGATTTTAGCAGGAGAATAGTATATTACCTTAGCAGCCCTTTATTTCAAAAAAATTTGAATTTTTTTTGAGTATATGTTAGTCTTTTAGCAAAAAGAATGGGGGCATAATGGGCTTTATGAATGTTGCACCAAAGGGATGTTTTCCTTTATAAAATAGTATAGATACAGATTACTCAAGAGTCAAGATTGGGCCTACAAGTGCACATTGAGAACTAATATCATTAATATGTAATGATGATCATCAAACTCTTCACATAAACAAGATCTTCTTTGACATTAAATTAATAAAATGATTTTGTAAGGAGAAGAAATTATTTCTAAGAGTTAGCCACCATTTAATATGAGGCGTGACTGCGCGCCTGACACCGTGAATAAAATTGCGGGAAACGCGTATCCCGCAAGGGTGATACGCGTTTCCCAATTAATTTTTTTATTTAATTTAAATATTGTGTTCCTACGTTAGGAAACGTTTCGGAAACGCGTTTCCGCGCGTTTCCAGGCGTTTCCCGTATCTAATACGCGTTCGAGCCGATACGCGAAGCATTTTTAAGTATCTGTGCTTCGTTGTCAGTCATCTTGATTCATGTGGTGTGGGCTTGTTCGAAAGATAGTTAGATGTTTTTTCGGCTACAGTTGATTATCAATATTCACCTTCCAATGTTTGAAATTCATACCATCAGACTTGTCGATGTTCACATTTTCTTCATCGGTCTCCATTGCTCTGATTTTTCTTAAAATATCAAAGCTCGCTCAATGATTTATGAGAAAATATCTGCAAAAAATCCAAACAACAAAGATAAGATTTGTGAGGAGCACCTACGTCCACAACCACACACAAAGGTGCTTCTATTACTCCATGTGTTAGTAAAAAATTGCATAATTTTTTTTATCGCCGAGTATCCCCAGGCAATCTCACTAGGTCGGTATTTTTCTATTTTTTCTCTTTCACTTATCCCTCTTTCGGCTCTTTATCTCCTGTATGTCTTCAAAGACCAAATAAGTAAACTCCAATAGAGAATGCAAATCACTATAAGGGTCTGTTCGCTTAGAACAAGGTTGCGGATGTCGGATGTCGGGGAAACGTCGGTTTGAGTTTTCATGTCGGTTTTTATATATCGGGGGATATATCAGAGATATTTCATATATCGGTTTTAATATTTAATTAATTATATATATAATTATATGTTATTGTTTTTTATTTTATACATGTCACAATACTAACTATTTTACAACCTACTGAACTTCTAAATATTAAAAGCTACCTCTACTTCATCATCATGTATAGCAGACTCCTCTACTTGAGGGCATTGCACTTCATCATCACGTACTCCTCCAACTACCACCTCATTCAAGCTTTCTTGTAACTTTGCACTCTTAGCTCTCTTAGTCTCCAAGTTTGAATTTATGGCCGACTCAGCCTTCGCCTTAACGTCGGCGGGAACTTGACGGCATGACTTAACATTATCCTTCCACCCAGCCAAGTGATGTTTGAAATGAGTAATTCCACCATTCACTGTCTGCTTATAGTAGTTACATTTGATTCAGTTGGTGTCGTTTGCAACCAACTTCTTACCAAATGCCCAGAACGGATCTCTACCAGTTGGTACCATCGATACGGGCACCTCATTAGATCCAGCAGAAGTCATTCTAGGGAATATGAAATGAAATAAATATTAGTTATATGAAATGAGATAAATATTTTACATAATTGCATCATGAGAAGAAATAACCAAAATTACTTGAAAATGAAGTTGGATATACATGCATTCATCATTCGCTATGGACATACATCATTGATTGCAAAATGAAGTTGGATAATAACTAATAATTGGGGTATTTTAAATCGGTATTTTAAATCATTTGTTGTCCAACAAAATTGATAAAATAATTTATTGCTAATTGCTAAACAAGATATAAAAAACGGGCAGATATATCGCAACAACTAGACACAAAGCAGCAAGACAACCATATAAATAGCAAACACAACCACCAAGCAAGGAGCAAGGCAACTAGCAATCCACAACCCCCAAGCTACAACCACGAGCAAGGCAGCAGGGGAACAAAGCAGCAGGGCAGCAAGGCAACCAGCAAACCAAGCCACCAGGCTACAACCACCAGCAAGGCAGCAGGGAAGCAAGGCACCCAACAAACCACAACCACCATGCTACAACCACCAACAAGGCAACCATCAAACCACGACAAATAAAAGAATGCAGGGCGGGAGAATGAGAGGGAGAGGCGGGGAGAAGAATGCAAAGCGAGAGATTGAGAGGGAGAGGCAGGTAGAAGAATGCACCAACCGAGAGAGTGAGAGCACCAATGAGAGAGTCGAGAGCCCGAGAGAGAACAACCAACGAGGACGCAGATACCAGAGAAAAGAGTCATCAGAGAGAGTCGAGAGCACCAGAGAGAACAACCAGCGAGGACGAAGCTACCAGAGGAAAGAGCCAGCCGAGAGAGTGAGAGCACCAACGAGAGAGTCGAGAGCCCGAGAGAGAACAACCAGCGAGCGTGAGAGAGTCGAGGGAGAGCACCAGCGGAGAGAGCGAGTGAGCCGAGGGAGAACTAGGGCAGGAGAATGAGAGTCAGAGCTCGTACTAAAAGTGTGTTTGAGACCTGTTGCGGGTCACTTAGACCTCTCCCGATCTGGAGAATCGAACCGCCTTAACTCAAGAGTGAGCCAAACACGCAAACAGTCAAATGAGAACCAATAGCCGAGACGACAAGAATTTTTACGTGGAAAAACCCGGAAAGGGAAAAAACCACGGGGTTGGTTCGGTGCCGACCAAATCCACTAGTTTGCTTGATGTTACAAGTGTTAGAATATGCGGGAGGGTGACATGCAACCGCTCCGATTAAAAGTACTTGAAGCTGAAAAAAGATGCAAATGCTCCCTCCGCGCTCGTCGGAGCGGTCGCATGAGTAGGCCCTTGAGCGGTCGCTTGAGTATGCACTTGAGTGGGCACTTGAGCGGTGACTTGAGCAGGAGTGCAAGAGAACTCAAAATCTCGCCGGAAAACCTTCAGAGTTCCAAGTATTCGCCGGAAAACCTTCAGAGCTCTTTTCTCTCTTCTTGGTCGCTTGTCTTCAAATGAAGGCTTAAGAACCTTTTATAGTTTTTCTAAGGGGAGCATTGGTAATTGCGCCGTCTTGGAGTTTGAACCGGCGAATGATGCTGCATCATCAATTTTTGGAAAAGACATCGATGCCCCCCGGGCGGTACGGGCAATCCGGGCGGCCCGGGTAGGCTCGTCGGAGGAGGCAGGGCGCGATGCTGGTGTGGCGGCGCCGATGGCCGTGAGGGTACGGGCTGCGTGCGCGCTAGCCGCTCGCGTGCGATGGTCGCGCGCAGCGTGCGCTGGCCGTGCGCGCGGGATGGCCGTGCGCGCGTGTTGTGCGGGCGCATGTACATCTTGCCTGGTTGGCTTGGCCCGCTTAGGTGACTCGGTCAAAATCCAAACCGGTTCAACCTGAATCATTTTAGGGGAACCCCATCAAGACCAATGCTCTTCCTTCGCCTCTCTGCTCGTTGCCTTCCATCCGCCTGACCATTTCTCCTGGCCCTCTTGTTGATCCCTTTCTGCTAAACCGTTGTGATAGCTGAATTACTACAATTGGTCCCTGCTACTTAATCTCCCTGCTAATTCCTCGACTTTGACCTCTACCCGTGCTCCTTCGACAATCCTGCTTCAAGAATACTCGTCCGGAAGCAATGGTTTCGAGATTGTTGGCAGCAGCACAATATGGATACAAAAGAGCATGTGTAGGACTAAATTTGAGATGCAATGAATCCCTGCATTTACGACCTTTTTCATATAACTTAAGCTTGCCTCTTTCGTCCTTGTTACTCAAATTGCCGAATCATTTATTCAGGGTCTCAAGGGGTGGTCAGACCGATGAGCCGGAATTCAAAATACATTGGTGCATGGAAAAAATTGACAAAATAAATAAAATAACAAATAGTAAAAATATAACTGGCGCGTGATGATATCACACATTTTCGGATGCGGCGATGGTTGCATCACAATTAGACTTGTCGATGTTCACATTTTCGTCATCGGTCTCCGCCGCTCTGATTTTTCTTAAAATATCAAAGCTCGCTCAATACAACAACAACAACAACAGAACCCATATAGTCCCCAATCATTGGGGGTATGGGCGGGGGAAGATTGGAAACAGACCTAACCTTTGGCACTATGCACAAAGTGGCTTCTCTCAGAGGAGAAAGACCTAACCTTTGACAATAAATGCACAAAGTGGCTGCTCACAGAGTACCACTGAAATAGTGGCCCCCTATACAGTTGCGTTTTGCTGCGGAATCATGCCCTCAAATCAAAGCCAAAGACATCAAAGCTCGCTCAATGATTTACAAAAAAATAACTGCAAAAAATCCAAACAAAGAAGATTGGATTTACGAGATTTTATGAGGAGCACCTTCGTCCACAACCGCAAACAAAGGTGCTTCTATTACTCCATGTGTTAGTAAAAAATTGCATAAATTTTTATCGTGAAGTATCCCCAGGCAATCTCCCTAAGTCTGTATTTTCCTATTTTTTGTTCTCTTTCTCACTTTCTTATACCCTCGTTCCTCTCTTGTTCTCCCGTATGTCTTCAAAGAACAAATAAGTAAACTCAAATAGAGAATGCAAAATCACTATAAGGAAAATGATATAATATATATGTTTATTATGTATATTGTGTATATACAATTTTTCTGTTGAATTTCTCCCTTAATCATGTGTTTAGCCAAGCCCAGTTAAGATCCTGAGCATGCTATGATATGTCATTGATTTCTCCCTTGGTATCAACTCTGGTCTTTGCTTCCTCCACCCCAACCTTCCTGGTCTATTGTTGCTTCTCCAGCCTCTGGAAACCCCTAGTTACTTCATGTCATAGCCTTACCATACTAATACTGTGTTCAAGACCACTGCTCTTCCTTCGGCGCTCTGCTCATTGCTTTCTATCTGCCCGACCATTTCCCCTGGCCCCGTCGTTGACCTCTTTCTGCTAAACCGTTGTGATAGCTGAACCGCTACAATTGGTTGCTGCTACTTAATCTCCCTGCTAATTCCTCGACTCTGCCTTCTACCTGTGCTCCTTTGACAGTCCTGCTTCAAGTAAACTCGTCCAAAGCAATGGTCTCGATATTGCTAGCAGCAGCACAATATGGATACTGAGAGGACCTAGCGCCACCAACTCGACCAAAAGCCCGGACTGTTTGGTGAAGGCGCAACTGCTCTTTATATCAACAGATCCTCGGGCGGATCCACGGGGCAGCCAGTTAGGCCCACGGGGGGCACACCCTTCCGCTTCGAATAGCGCCGCACGCCGGGGGCAATTCTGGCAGCACCAACAATCCCCCCCCCCCCCCCCCCCCCCCCCCCCCCCCCCCCCCCCCAGAAACGACCCCAGGGTTTCGAACCCGTGACCCCCTCTGATACCAATTGAGAGGACCCAGCGCCACCAACTCGACCAAAAGCCCGGACTGTTTGGTGAAGGCGCAACTGTTCTTTATATCAACGGATCCTCGGGCGGATCCACGGGGCAGCCAGTTAGGCCCACGGGGGACACACCCTTCCGTTTCGAATAGCGCCGCACGCCGGGGGCAATTCTAGCAGCACCAACAGATACGATAGAGCATGTATACGACTAACTTTGAGATGCAATGAATTCCTGCATTTACGACCTTTTTCAATTACTTCAGAACATGATAAACTGTTGTCTAGAGATAATTGAGTAACAATTTGAGATTTCTTTAATTAAAAAAATCTCATAAAACCAATATTTAAATCTATTTAAATCCGAGCTAATTTGATTGCATTTCGATTTACATACGAAAATATTCTTCATATCTTAACAACTCCATTGATTGCACAGAAGTGAAACATCATAAGTGATCTTCTGGAAAGACCTGTTCAAAATTTTCTCCTTTCTGAGCTGCACGTACTAGCTGATATGCAGAGTAGAAACCCCCTTGTTTGGAGAACCTTAAGAAGATGAGAGGTAAGATAAATTCATGAAGATTGATGTGGATCTTAGGCCCTGTTTGAAGCAAATTCTCCTAAATTCCTTTCATCACACTTCCCGCCATCGCCAAGTGGGGATCGTGGGACAGCTTCTGCGGCAGCCCACTGTTTGACGCTCAAAGCAGTGGTGACCGATTTTTAACCCAGCCTCTCCGGGCATCGAACCAAAAGTGGCGGTGGTCGGAGGGCATCCCGCCTTGCTCCCACCATCACACCAAATGAAGCCTTAATCTTCCTATTCTCTCCATCTTTTTGAATTATCGATCCCAGATATTTAAAGCACTCACTGCGGGAAATATCTTGGTCACCCTATTTAATGACAGAGTCATCCGACCTTCTTGCACTACTAAATTTAAGCTCTATATACCCCGTCTTTGTCCTGCTCAACCTAAAACCCTTCTTTTCTAAAGTGTCTCGCCAAGATTCAAGTTTCGTGTTTACACCCTCACGCGTCCCCCAGCAGCTCACATATAAGCAATTAAAATAGTTAGGCTCATTAATGGATGTACTCCTGTTTAACTTTTGAACATATCTGGTCAAGTAGTTAATACCTCTATCAAAGAATTAAACCCTTATTCCAATCATTGGTTTGCCTTTTCCAATTCCAGGAGGCTTACGGCGGTTGGACATCTGCTTTCATATGGTTCCTTGTCCTCCATAGTGCGCAGAGGGAGATTCGTGAACGCCACCATTATAGCGTGGATGTTATCGTCGCTATCTATGTCGGCATCCTTCTTTGGAGGATGACTGGCTTTATATGGTCGTACAAAGACACGTCTAAAGCTAAGAGACTCGCCAAACTCGATCAACTTCAAGGCAGACTTACCCAAGCAGCGAAAGACTCGGACATGGATGAGATCAGAGAGCTGTTGGAAGAAGTGAATTTGGCGGGCAAAGAGCGGGGCGATTTTCCCCGGTGGATGATATTTATGTTTGCGGGGATTGCTACTGCTTTCAGCCTTACCTGTGTTTTATTGGCGTTCACGTTGACGAGTGATGGCTGATGGCTTGGAGATTGCGGTATTCCCGCTGAACCATGTGATGTACTTCTCGGCCCTCGTGGGATTTTCGCCTTCTAAATAGAACTGCTGGAAGAAACTAGAATTAGATCAATGGCTGTTAATGTAACATTATTTGATACTTGCTTGTATGATTACCTATTTTTGTTTGATTCCTCAGGAAATTGTATTCCACAACTTCAGCAGCTTATACAAGGGAGGTTATTTTTTTCCCGGCAATATTGTGGCTTCTCGTTTAAATATATCTTTTTTGACAAATTTATCTTTTTCGGCATTATCGTGATTTCTAGTTTAAATTTATCTTTTTTTGACAATTTGTCTTTTTCGGCGTTATTGGCATTCACTATCTAATTATTTTGCTGATAAGGCAGGGGGTCGTAAAATATTGTTTTTTTCTTTCAAAAGTGTTGCTTACAATTTCATAACTAAAGATAGAAGTTCAAGAGTAGATGATGGAGATGCCACAAGCCTTATGCAACTATTTTTATGAGATCAAAATTGATGATTTTAACATGTTGACTAATTTTTTGTGGATGTATAGCCCATAAAAGATTGATTATGAGTGCTTTGATGATGTTATATTTGATGCAACTTACTAGATGAATAAGTACATTATTGCATGCACATCGTTTGTGGTTGTAAATCATCACTAATAAAATGTTGTTGCAATAGCATTTTTATCTCGAGAGATCATAAAATCATTTATATGGGTCTCTTAAGACTTTCTGGAAATTTGTATCAGAAAAAACCATCGACTATCTTCACAGATTAAGATCACACAATGACAGTTGCTATTGATAGAGTGATGGGCAAAAGCAATCGTCGATAGCCCCGACCAAAGTGCCCAAGTTTAATATTGATGCTATCTTACGCTCTCTTTTATGCTTGTATAAAGAGTGTGACTCTTCTGATGAGTTTGAATTAGTTTGTAGTAAGATGATATTTGTGTGTGTATATTAAGTGAAAGCAGATGATTAATTGATTTGTATAGAATAAATGAGAAATGGTCTAAAAAGTTCAATAAAATCATCATTGATCATGTGATGTTGTTGACTCAAAGGAGCGAATCCCCAAATAAAGCATTTCATTCTATTACTAAAGTTACGTGTACACTCATTGATTGTTTTACCCAACTAGAAAAAATGATTATCAAAAATCGTGAAAAGACTCTTGAAGAAGATTTCAAGTCCAAGCCGTCAAACATCCATGTTAATGCCAATAATTGTCTTATTCTGAAACACAATCAAAAATTTGCACAAAGGTTATGTATGGGAAATTCTTTGTGGAATTTAAACAAGGAACATTTGGGTTGTGCATTGTTCAAGAGAATGCTACTACTGAACACATTCATATGTTTACTCTATGATGAAGTGATTGTGATGAGAATAATAAATACTGATTTGTAGAACTAGACTTAAAACACTTATGATGTTCGATGTTCTTGCTGCAAGTTTGAGACAATTGAGATGCTATGTGGTCATGTTTTGAAAGTATATAGTCACATAAACATCATGTTTATTGCTCAAAAGTATATCATTTAAAGATGGACATTATCTGCAAAAATGGATCTCTATCCACAACAAGAAAGCAAGGTAGTTGGAGAAACCTCACCAACATTTTCTTTCAGGAATAATATCAGTTGATTCACATATCACATGACGATACATGTAGAGAAATGTGAAACAACCAGGAATTACATAATGGAGGGCCTGAAAGATATTTCTATATATGCAGATGCCATCGTATAATTGAATAACAATAATCCCCACATAGATAAGGCAAAAGCATTGATAAAGGATCCGCCAAGATTTAAGCCCAAAGGAGTTTCGAACGCAAGGTTAAAAGATAATTGGGAGAAAACTAATAACTCATATCAACTATTACACACAATTTCAAAACTAACAACTCATATCAACTATTACACATAATTTCAACTACTTATACTGATACTCTATTATGTTTTATTTTTAGGGAAGACTAAAAGGCCAAAAAAAGTTAGTGAAAGAAGAAATTAATATTGAGCTGAACCATAAAGAAGAAGAGGTGTATATAACAGATTTAACACCAGCCGCCATTCCAGATTTGAATGGTCCATTACCAAAAGCGTCAGAACCCTTTAATTGTAATGCATTTGACTATTACTAGTAAATATAAACGGTTCAATATAATGTACTCATTGTTCTTTGCGAGAAAATGTGCAAAATATCCCGTATGCTATTTTTGCTTTGCACTTAGGCATATCATGCGCCCAAGCCTTACTACTTTACCACCATGTTTGCTTGCTTTTGCACAGAAACTCTATGTACTTGATCCTGCATGAAAGTGCTGAATGATAATTGAACTAGGGGGTGAATTAAGTTTTAAAAACTTTTAACACAATCAATCATAAAACATGCCACAAATTATATATAAACAGAAGAATGATTATATATCAAAGAAATCTACGCTATAGAGCAGATCATCCAGACGACACAAAGTTTTATCAAGGTTCTCCAAATCTGGGTTTGTTCTCTCTTCTCCACCCCTTGGTAGAAACTCACTAAACAGTGTTAAGTTTTGTGATAAGGAGACTCTTATAACCACAACTGAATCTCTTGATAAAGAGATTCTTAGAACAACCGAGTCTATTGATAAGGAGACTCTTAGAACTATTGAATCCTTTGAAGAGAGATTCTTAAAACTTATCCTGAATCCTTTGGAGAGAGATTCTTAAAACTCTATTATGAATTCTTTAGAGAGATTCTTAAAACTCTTTAGACTGGATGGATGTAGCAGGCTTTTACACAATGAGATTTTTTTCTTTGATAACTTCTAAAAGAATCTTTGAATATGATAATCTGTGTGGATACTAATTTGTCTTTGATCAGCAGTTCTTGACGAGAAGAAGATAGACCGCCAATCAAAAACTTTTTTCTTCTGTTATGAAAGCTAGCAACATCAATAACCTTTTTCAAATCCAGAGAGAGAAGAATAGAAGAAGAATAAGACTTGGAGAGAAGATGAGTCATTCTAAGATCGTGAGAGAGAAGAGAAGAATTCACGATCTTTCTTTTCAAATTCTTAATTTATCATCCATCTTCGGTTTGAATCTTCTGTAAATAGAGTGTTAAAACATGTGCGCGTCTCTTAGTTTGAGAATAACAAATCTCATTATGTATTTGATCATGTTTGTGTGTGTTTATAGTGTGCAAAACTATAAGTACAATGCCCATATTCACGTGATCAGGATATGCAATACATGAAGAAGATCGTGCTCTGAATTGAGAACTACCGCGGGGCGGTAGGACCTACCTCTGGCGATTGTGTTGATGACTGAGGGACAACTGGCAACGTGCATTTGAACGCAAGGAGTGGTGGGAGCAAGTCCATCTTTAGCAAGTCTTACCGAGGCGCGCTAAGTCTAACACTCAACAGTAACATGTGGAATGCCCGTCAATCATCAGATGGATTGTGGAGCCAAATAAAGCAAGATATCAATGGAAGAGCATATATGAAGCTAGCGCTCTGCGGTATCCTTAACGCGGCGCGATATGTGTTGCTTAATATGAGACTGTCAAAAATGAAGAATATCACTTTCCCTGTCTGCAGAGCCGATGCGCCAAGAGGTCGCCTAAAGCGGTACCGCGTGGCGGTAAGTACTACCGTCGGAAATCACTAAACAGTGTTAAGTTTTTTGATAAGGATACTCTTATAATCACAATTGATTCTCTTGATAAGGAGATTCTTAGAACCACTGAGTCTATTGATAAGGAGACTCTTAAAACTATTGAATCCTTTGGAGAGGGATTCTTAAAACTCTATCTTGAATCCTTTGGATAAAGATTCTTAAAACTCTATTATGAATCCTTTAGAGAGATTCTTAAAACTCTTTAGACTGGATGGATGTAGCAGGCTTTTACACAATGAGATTTTTTTCTTTGACGAGTTCTAAAAGAATCTTTGAATATGGTAATCTATGTGAATACTAATTTGTCTTTGATCAACAGTTCTTGACGAGAAGAAGATAGAACACCAATCAATTTTTTCCCTGTTATGGAAGCTAGCAACAACAGTATTCTTTTTCATATCGAGAGATAGAAGAATAGAAGAAGAATAAGACTTAGAGGAAGATGAGTCATTCTAAGATCGTGAGAGAAGAGAAGAATTCACGATTTTTCTTTTCAAATTCTTAATTTATTAACCATCTTTGGTTTGAATCTTCTGTATATATAGAGAGTGTTGAAACATGTGTTCCGCCTCTCTTTGTTTGAGAATAACAAATCTCATTATGTATTTGATCATGCTTGTGTGTGTTTATAGTGTGCAAGAACTATAGGTACAATGTCCATATTCGCGTGATCAGGATATGCAATACAGAATGAAGATCGTGCTCTGAATTGAGAGCTACCGCGGGGCGGTAGGACCTACCGCTGGGGATTGTGTTAATGACTGAGGGAAAGCTGGCAAAGTGCATTTGAACGCAATGAGTGGTGGGAGCAAGTCCATTTTTAGCAAGTCTTACCGCACTGCGCTAACTCTAACGCCCGACGGTAATATGTGGTATGCCCGTCAATCAGCAGATGGATTGTGGAGCCAAATAAAGCAAGATATCAATGGAAGAGTGTATATGAAGCTAGCGCTCCGTGGTATCCTTAGTGTGACGCGATAAGTGTTGCTTAATATGAGACTGCCTAAACTGAAGATTATCACTTTCCCTGTCTGCAGAGCCGACACTCCAAAAGGTTGCCTAAAGCGGTACCGCGTGGTTGTAAGTACTACCGCCGACAGTAGCAGACATAGTCTATAAAAAGGCGGCTTTGCTTTTTCTTTCATGTCGATTATTCTGAGACGTCTTTTGCCCTACCACTCCGAAATATTTTCAGAGGCTCATCTCAAGACATTGGTGAACTCACGTGGATTATTTTGAAGATCACGAAAGGAACTTGAAGGAGGATTTGATCGACGCTCATTCAACAAGAAGGACGAACGCATCAACAATGATGATCTCTTGCATTCCTTAGTCATCTCCTTCAGAGTTTCATAATGGGGAGTTTTTATTTATGAGTTTAATCTTGTATTTCTCTTTTACCTTTTGATCATTTTTGAATCGGTAGTTGAATTCGCCAGTGGTTGGCGACTAGGTCCGTGTGCGGCTTAGGAAGGAATTCACCGTGGGTGTTGACGACTAGATCATGTGCTTAGATCTAGGGGACGACTTGAGGCCTTATCTAGGGAGAGATAGGCTAGAGCCAATCAGTCATTGGGAGAAGGGTCGGTATAGAAAACAAAAAGAGTTTTCTTTTTCCGCCTCGATTTCTAGCGTTATAGAAATCAACATTTTTGTAATAAAATTTCATATGAAATAAAATCATGTTTTTCATTGTTTTTATTAACTTGATTTTATTTCTTGTTCACTAAAATGTGTTGAAAAAAATATTTTTCTCAAATCTCTAAAGAAAATTATTTTAAATCCTAACTTTCATTAAACCCTTATTCACCCCCTCTAAGGGCGTCAGTAGATCCAACAAGTGGTATTATAGGTAGGTTATTCCAAAAATGGTTTCACTACCGAGAATAATGACGCATCATGGTCTCGCTTTCAATGAGAGGCAAGAGATTAGTAGACCTCCGTTATTCACCAGATCTGATTATAATTATTGGAGGACTAAGATGCGATATTTTTTAATGACCATAGATCTAAATGTATGAGCTATGATAGAAGAACGCTACTCTCCTCCTACAATTGTAGTTGGAGAAATAACTATGGAGAAACCTAAAGACAAATGGGATGATAAAGATAAACTAAAATGTAAAAATAATGCTAAAACCATGAATGTCTTGTTTTGTGCCTTGGATAGAACCGAATTTAATCGTACTTGTGCATGTAAAACTGCTTATGATATTTGGAATTTGTTAGAACTAACTCATGGCGGTACTTCGCTGGTCAAGGATTCAAAGCTCTTCCAATTGGAATCCGAGTATGAAAAATTTCGGATGGATCCCGATGAAGACGTGGAATTCATGTACAAAATATTCACAAAGATCGTAAACGCCTCAAAAGTACTTAGAAAAATGCTCCAAAGACAACTTGGTGAGAAAGACTCTAAGATCTCTTCCACCAAAATTCAACCCATGGTGACGGCCATCTCCAAATCGCATGATCTAAAGCGGCTCCAAATTGAGAGCCTCATCGGGAATCTCAAAACCCATGAGGTTGAACTCAAAATTCAACACGAAGAATACCACAAGGAGCCAAGGAAGAAGGTCTTAGCGCTGAAATCAAAGAAGGAGAATGGCGATGATGACAAAGAGGACGAGGAAAGCCTCTTTGTGAAAAACTTCAAAAGATTCATGAAGAAACCGGAAAGGAGAAACACCCTTCGGAAATTCTTCACCAAAGATACAAGCAAGATGGGATCATGGTCCAAGAAAGGGAATGATAGCAGCGATGATGATGAGGAGCGACCACCACCGGAGTGCTATCATTTCCGGAAGGCTAGATATATCCTGAGCAAGTGCCCAAAATACCTGAAAGAGAAAAAAGAGAAGCGACACAAAGGGAAGGAGAAAAAGAAGGTGTTGAAGGCGGACACATGAGATGAATCCTCCTCCGAGGAATCAAGAGGCTCTACCTCAAGCGATGATGAAGGGGAAAACATGCGCCTCATGGGAAAAAGCAACGCACCTTCAGATGACGAAAGCAGTGTCCAAAGTGACACTGAGGTACCTCCTCCCTCTTATGATGATTTATTTTCTAAATATATGAAAACATACAAATACCTTGAGAAAAATTTTAATGACCTTGAAATCCTAAAATCGGAAAATAAAATTTTATTAAAATAAAATAAAAAATTAACTAAAGAAACAAAAGCATTGGGGAAAGAGAAAGTTTCTTGCCAAGAGTGCAATCACTCATTGACAAGAGTTAAAGAACTTGAAGAAACTCTTTCTAAGACCTAATCCGATATTGAATCTCTCACTCACGAGAAGGGGGACTTAGAAATAAAATCAAAATCCTCTCTTTAACAAATAGAAAATGGAAAGAAAATGTTTGTAAATCGATGTGTAATGTTAGTAACTAAAAACACCGCACTAAAGACCCAGATTCATGACTTAAATATGGCTATTGAAAAATTTGGAGTTGGCCAAAAGTCCATTGACATGATTTTGGCCAACCAATGCCACGGTAGTGTCAAATTCGGGTTGGGTTATGGTTCTGAAAATCATCGCCCGGCATTAACCCTTACCGTCGACGGTAGCAGTAACTCTAGTAAAAAGCATTTTTATAATAAAAATTAAAAATATTTCTGTTGGTTCCTTATCCTCCAGCAAGATCCCACACAGAACTCCGAAAAAGTTCTCAACCCCTTTTATTTTGAGTGTCTTATGCCACATCTTTGCACACACCCCGGACTCTTATCGGAAGAAGGGACAAAGTGTCATAAAGTAAATCTGGGTACCTAAGGTTTCCACCTACTCTATGGGAGGAACCTCTTAGATATCCAGATCTTTACTTCCATCTCCTATTTAGGTGTGTTGGCAGTCTAAGGACAACGAAGACATGTGGTATTTGAACTCGGGATGCTCCAAACACATGGCGGGCAACAAAGCAAAGTTCTTTAGCCTTGTAATGAAGAAAGGAGGATTGGTGACGTTTAGTGATAACGACAAAGAAAGGATCATGAGCACCAACACAGTGGGTAACAAATCATTTTCTATTTCAAATATTTTATTTGTAGAAGGTTTACAACATAACTTAATTTCAATAAGCCAACTTTGTGATAAAGGATTAAATGTCTTATTTGAATCTTTTACAAATCTTTGCAAAATCATAAATTCTAAAACTAATGCGATTGTCCTCACTGCACGTAGAACTCATAACGTTTATATGATTTCTTTTCATGAACCTTCACATTCTTCAATAAAATATTTAATATCCAAAAAATGAAGAATTAGAACTTTGGCATATGCGTCATGGTCACTCTAGCACCAAATTGATTTAAAACTTTCAAAAGATAAATTAATTAGGGGATTGTCTGCTTAACGGAAATTTATCTTCACTTTGTTCGCCATGTCAAAAAGGAAAATTTTCAAAATCTTCTTTTAAAGTAAAAATGAAATTTCTACTACTAGACCACTTCAATTAATTCATATGGATCTTCTTGGACAGGTTAGCATTTCTACTCTAGGTCGTAGAAAATATACTTTTGTTCTAATTGATAACTTTTTTAGATATTGTTAGATGATTTTTCTCATTTCTAAATCTGATGCATTTGTTGAATTTACCAAACTATGCAAACGTATACAAAATGAATTTGATCTAAAAATAAAATGCATACGCTCAGATCATGGAGATGAAATTGAAAATGAAAAATTCTCTTCTTTTTATTATGATCTAGGAATTAAACATAAATTTTTCGCTCCATGCACCCCACAACACAATGATTTTTGAATGTGTTACCTAGATCTTTTTGGGCCGAAACCGTTAACACTTCATGTTATGTAATTAATCGAGTAATGCTTCGCCCATTTTTGAAACTAACTTCTTATGAATTATATTTTCAAAAGAAACTTGATGTATCTTATTTTCGCGTGTTTGGTTGCAAATGCTTTATATTAAACACTAAAGATAACTTAGGTAAATTTGATGAAAAATATGATGATGGAATTTTTCTTGGGTATTCTTCAACTAGTAGGGCTTATGGAGTGTATAACAAAAGAACTAAAATAATTGAATATTCAATTCATGTTAGATTTGATGAGCTTGTTATTTGTGTAGACTTTATTATTGCAGGAAATAAAGAGGAACCCCTCCCTCTTTGAGGCATGAGGATGTTGAACCACACGGAGAAACGCAGTGTGCTAAAGTTTTCAAAGAACCATCCAAGGAAACTCATCATTGGAGAACCTTCAAAAGGGGTAACAACTCGCTCTTCTTTACATGAGTCTTTTTCAAATCTTTGTTTTGTTTCTGAAATAGAACCAAAAAATATTGCATCTGCTTTAAATGATGAGTCTTAGTTTTTGGCTATTAATGAACAATTAAATCAATTTGAATGAAATAGGGTTTGGAAATTAGGCAAGCGACATCTAATCATCCGGTAAGATGAGTAAAATGAATCTTTAAAAATAAGTTAGATGATGAGTCAAGAATTACTAGAAACAAAGCTAGACTAGTAGCATAAGGATATTCACAAATTGAGGGGGTAGATTTTGATGAAACTTTTGCACCCGTTGCTCGCTTAGAGTCAATTCAAAATTTTTTAGCATTTGTGAGTTTTAAAAGATTTAAACTATATCAAATGGATGTTAAAAGTGCTTTCTTAAATGTGATAATAAAAAAAGAAGTCTATGTTGAATAGCCCCCCCATTTTATAAATGAAAATTTTTCAAATCATGTTTATAAGTAAAAAAAAACGCTTTATGATATAAAACAAACGTCACGTGCTTGGTATGAAATATTGACATCATTTTTATTAAAACACAATTATATTATGGGTAGTGTCGATAACACACACTTCATTAAGCATTTTATTAATGATTTGATTATATTACAAATTTATGTAGATGATATAATTTTTGAAGCCACTAATGAAGAGTTGTGTAATGAAGTAGTCTTAGTGATGCAAAATGAATTTGAAATGAGCTTAGTAGGAGAACTCACATATTTTCTAGGATTTCAAATCACACGATATCATGATGAAATTTCATTGTAAAACAAAAATATGTTCATGATATGCTTAAAAGATTTGGATTTGAAAACCTTAAGCATGCTAATACATCAATGAGTGCATCACTAAAATTAGAAAAAGATGAAGTCGGTATTTCAATTGATCAAATGTTATATCGATTAATTATATGATCATTATTATATTTAAGTGCATCTAGAACCGATATTATGTTTGTCGTTTGTTTGTAGGCTCAATTTCAAGCCAACTCAAAAGAATCACATTTAAAAGCGGTTAAACAAATTTTTAGATATTTAATTGGAACATCTAGATTAGGCTTATGGTATTCGCATAATGATTCATTTATTTTACATGGCTTTTCTGAGTCGAACTATGCAGGATGTTCTTTAGATCGTAAGAGCACTAGTGACACGTGTCATTTCTTAGATCCATCACTTGTATCATGGTTGAGTCAGAAACAGAATTATGTTGCCCTCTCCTCAACCGAGGCCAAATATATAACACTGGGTAGTTGTTGTGCACAAGTTTTATGGATGACTCAAACACTAGAAGACTTTGGAGTCCTTCTAAATAACATTGAACTAAAGTGTGACAACAAGAGTGCAATCGATCTAACTAACAATCATGTTCATCATTCTAAATCCAAACATATCGATGTTGTCATCAATTTATTAGGGATCATATTAAGAAAAAACATGTGAGAGTTAACTTCATTGGAACTGATTCACAACTTGCGAACATATTCACTATACCACTGCCCGATGCATAATTCAATATACTTAGATTAGAATTGACTGTTTTGGATTTCTTAAGCTAAAAATTTAAATTCCGCAACTTTTTCAGTATTTTTCTGATTTCTTTGCTTAGATGACCCCTATAATGAAAAATCATAATCAAGAAAAAATGAAATAAAAAAATCATGAAAACCATGCTTATTTCATGAAAAATCAAATCTCTATTTGCTACCGTCCGACGCTAACCTTACCGCCGGCGGTAGCTCTATTTTCTAAAAACTATTGATTTGTGTTTTCTCTGATTTTTTCTTTCAAAAAGTTTGTTTTCTTACCATCTTTTCTTCTGTTTTCAGAAAATTTTACGTATTTTGTTTACTTTTTCTTAACGATAAAAAATCTACTATAAAATAACAAAACAATCTCAAAAACACACAAAAAAAATTTAATTGGTATTTCTTTATTTTGTTTTGTATTTTCATAAAAACCAAAATAGAAGAAAAAACTACTTATCATCGTTGCCAAAAGTAGTAAAGGATGAATTGAAATTCAATTGACAATTCCAATTCCAGCGTTCGATAACCACAAAATTATCTCGGAATTGGAATTCATTTCAATTCCATAAGAACTGATTATAAAGGAAACATACCTCCCTTAATTCCGAACTCACGAGGTCTTCATTTGCAATTCGCACCCTTACCAGTGCGCCCTCGACTCTCTTAAAAAGACTTCAACGCCAACTCTGTGTTTGCCCGAGAGAGCATTTTTTGCCAGGGCGTGATTTTTTCGTCGGGGCGCATTTTCCCCTGGGCGCGCATTTTTCGACGGGAGCGAATTTTTCGCCTGGACACAAATATTTCGTTCGGACATGCATTTTTCGCCCGGGCGTGCATTTTCATCCCGATCACGGATTTTTCGCCAAGACGAGCATTTTCAGCCCGGGCGCGTATTTTTTCGACAGAGCGCATATTTTTTCGACAGAACACACATTTTTCGCGCGGACGCGTATTTTTCGCACAAGCGCGCATTCATCGCCCATGCACACATTCTTCGCACAGGCGCACATTTTTCACCCAGGTTAGAATATCTTCGCTCGGGCGCAGATTTTCAGCCCAGGCGTGCATTTTCAGTCGGGACACGCATATTCTGCCCGTGCGCGTATTTTTGCCCGGGCACGCATTTCTTCGACCTGCTGTGCATTTTTTGCCCGGACGCGCATTCTTTAGCCCGTGATCGCATTTTTTGCCTAGGCGCGCAATTTTTGCCACGACCCACATTTTTTCGCCCGGGCGCGCATTTTCCGCCCGGGCACGTATTTTTCTGTAAGGGCGGGCATTTTTTGCCCGGGCCTGCATTTTTTTGCCCAGGCGCATTTTTCTTCAAGGGCGTGCATTTTTTCGCCAGTTCCGCATTTTTCGCCCAGGCGCGAATTTTTCGCCCGAGCGCGCATTTTTTTGCCGAAACGTGCATTTTTCGCCCGGGCGCGCAATTTTTACCTGGGCACACATTTTTTGCCTATGCGCACATTTTTTAGCCCAGGAGCGCATTTTTCGCCTGAGAGCGCATTTTTTGCCACGAAGCACATTTTTCGCCCGGGTGCATATTTTCAACTCGGGCGTGCATTTTCTGCCTGGGCGCATATTTATGCGCAAGCGCTCATTATTGTGACTGGGTGCGCTTTTTTCGCCCCCGTCTGCATTTTCTGCCCAGGCGCATTTTTTCGCCGGTCGCGCATTTTTCGCCTGACCACGAATTTTTTGCCCGGACGCACTATTTTTGTCCCGGCACGCTATTTTGTCTCCCAGGCAAAAAATGTGTGGCCGAACGGAAAATGGGCACACCGTGAAGAAAATGCGCGCCCATGCGGAAACAATGTGCGCCCGGGCAGAAAATGCGCACTGGAAAATGCGTGCTGTGGCGTAAAATGGGTGTCGGGCCGAAAAATTTGCGCCTCGGCAAAAATTGCGCGCCTCGGTGAAAAATGCGCGCTGAATAGAGATTTTTTTTTATTTCTGATGACCTTGAAGAAAACTATGTTTTAGTATGTGTGTGTGTGAGTGTGTGTGTCTATATATATTAATTCTATCGACTGAATTCCAATATGCAGTCAAACCGTGGAATTACTAATGTTAAAAAATTTAGAGGTCCGGAGTGAAGTAAAAATGAGGAATACTTCAACACAATCCACAAGTATGACAATCAGTGACAATGAGAGAACATAATAGTTCTCTTGTATTAACTATCTATTTACAACTCGAGACATACATGGCGAGACATGATTTATAAGAATCACAAAGGAGAGAAGCACAAGCAAAAATAGGCCGCCAGCGAACTGTCAAGGCATAGACCGCCAGACCGTACGAACAGCCAAGCTGCATGGTTATTCCTGAGACCGCGCGAACAGAGCAGGCTTGATGACCTACGAACTGCCAGACCGCAACCACAGACCGCACAACCTGCTGCCTTATTCAACTGTTGAAAGACAAACAACCTGTCTGCACTTCGAGACCGCCTGACCGCGAGGTCGCCTGATCATAGAACCTTCAGCGAACAGAAAACCAGAACTGCACAAGCTGTCGCCAGACCGTAAACTGAGATCGCCTGACCGCTGAGGTCGCCTGATCGCCAAGTTCACCGCGAACAGCTCAAGAACTACACCACAGATCGCCCAGAGGAAAGCCACTGGTGAACTGGTTATTCACAACTGGGAAGTTACCAAGGAAGAAGACCGTACCCAGCTGACCGCTGACCTGCGAACACAACAACCAGTCAAACTACTTCCAGACCGCGCGACCTCAAAGACGAGACCGGCACAAACAACCCAAGTTGTAGTTCTTACAGTTCTCCCTACAAATGACGGGCCCTGCACCTCTATTTATAGGCAAGCTGACGGATGTCGTCACCGCCCAAAATGAGATACACTAACCGCCCATCAGATCGCGAGCGGTCTTACAGGACAGACCGCACGAACGCAGCATGGACAACAGTCCTCCTTATTAAACTGCGCGGTTACTAAACAAACCGCACGGTCTCATAACAAGAGCAAAACTTCTTCAGCAACCCTGACCGACCAAAACAAGTCGTCAGACCGCATGGTCAATGTAAGAAGGCAAACCTACTTGAACATCTGGCCGACTTAGAACAAGTCGCCAGATCAATCGCGCAAGTCGCGCGGTCACCGGCGGTCTCTCAGAACAGATCGCCCAAGGCAAAACCCCGGTCAGAACACCCGCACAGACTGCGCGATCTCTTCTATTCAGATCGCCCAGACCCCTTCCACTTATACTTCAAAAATTCAACACTCCCCCTTGAAGTGGGAAGTGGAAGTCAATTCGAGCAAACTCCGCAACAGACTAAATGGTCCCTTCGACAACGGCTTTGTAATGATGTCAGCAATATTATCCTTGCTCTGCACATGCTCCACAATCAGAGATCCCTCCAACACCTTCTTACGAATGAAATGATGATGAATCTCTATGTGCTTCGTACGCGCGTGACAAACTGGATTGTTCACTAGTTTGAGAGAACTCTGATTGTCACCACGTAGCAGAGTAGGACCTTGCACCTCCCTATGAATGTCCTCCACAAGCCTCCTAAGCCAGATGGCTTCCTGAGCAGCCAAAATCAAAGCTTTGTATTCCTCTTCCGTGGTAGAAACAGACACGGAATCCTAATTCTTGTTGCACCATGATATAGTTGTAGAGCATGTCATAAAGACATATCCAGAAGTCGATCTCCGATCATCTGAATCTCCTCCATAATCAGCATCCATGTATCCATACAAGCAAAAACCCGAATCTCTCCCGTAAAATAGACCCAAATCCGAGGTGAACTTGACATACTTCAAAATAATCCTAGCCACCATAAGATGAGGTTTATGAGGCTCTGCCATAAACCGACTCACCCTGCCAACTGTATAAGCAATATCCGGCCTCGTGATCGTCAAGTATATCAGACTTCCGACCAAAGCCCGGAACACCAAAGGATCGGTAAGAACCTTCCCTTCATCTCGTCGAAGATGAACTCCAACCTACAGTGGTGTAGAACTGCTCTTCCCTCTTTCCATACCGAATTTCTTCACGATCCGATCTACATAGCCTTTCTGGGAAACAAGCATTCTGCTCTCTTTCCTCTCCACTTTGAGTCCAAGGAAATGGTGGAGCTTACCCAAGTCCTTCATCTCAAATCTGATAGCTAGCTCAGCACGAAGCCTAGCTACCTCCATCTCAGAATTTCCCGCGACGATCATGTCGTCAACATACAACAGCACCAAAACCTGAAGCTCCCCCACCTTCTTTACAAACAAGCTTGAATCTGAATCAGAAGCAAAGTATCTGCAGAACTGGAGGTATTCTGCAATCTTGCCATACCACGCCCGAGTTGCCTGCTTCAAGCCGTAAAGAGCCTTCTTGAGCTTACACACATATCTTGGGTGCTCTTCGGAAATATAACCAGGTGGCTGATCCATGAAGATATCTTTGTCAATCTCGTCGTATAAGAAGGCATTCTTCACGTCGAGTTGCCAAATCTTCAACCCTTGCCAAGCTGCCAATGCGATCACCACCCGGACCGAAGTCATCTTGGCAACATGGCTGAACGTTTCTTCATAATCCTCCCCATACTTCTGATAGAAACCTCGAGCTACAAGGCGAGCCTTGTATCGCTCAATACTACCATCAACCTTCTTCTTCAACTTGAAAACCCATTTGCAAGTCACTGGAGTAACTCCCTCAACCTTAGGCACCAAGTCCCAAGTCTCATTCTTCCAGAGGGCAGCCATCTCTTCATCCATGGCTCCTTCCCACTCCTTGACTCCAACGACATTTTCAAAACAAGATGGCTTTCTCTCATCTAGGGGACCTGCGAAGAAACATGAGACGAAGCTCACCAAATTTCCCCCTGTATACTGATCTGGTGGAATGATAGTCCTCCTTGACCTCCTCAGAGCTTGACTCTGAACCACCTCTTCAACTGTAACTTCTGGACTAGCTCTTTTCTCGAGCACACTTGGAGCATCGCTCCCCCTGCTTCCAGAACCTGAAGCACCTGACCCAGAGCTAGAAGCACCTGGAGCACCTGGAGAAACAGACAACTCCACCAAAACTTCCCTTGCAGCTTCTTCAAGTCCACCACCTGACCTGCCTTCTTGTAACTGAATAGAAGAGCTACCTTGGTATGATGTCAGCTCGTCAAATACCATATCCTTTGAGACCACATATCTCCGTGTCTCGGGATCCATGCATATCCAGCCCTTCTTCCGGTCATCATAACCGGCGAACACTAGCTTCCTAGCTTTCGCATCTAGTTTCGTTCTGAGAGCATCAGGAACATGCACGTGGCAGGTAGATTCGAACACTCGAAAGTGTTCCACGCTTGGTTTCTCCTTGAACATCAACTCATGAGGAGTCTTCATGTTGATAGGACTGAGAGGCATCTGATTGATGACATAGGCCGCACAAGACATTCCCTCTGCCCAGAAGGACTTCGGGATGTTCTTGGCATGAAGACAACATTTGCAGGTCTCCGTCAGATGATGGATCTTCCGCCCTGCAAATCTATTCTGTTGTGGAGTGTGAGCACAAGAGAGCTCTCTCTGGATGTCATGCTTCCTGCAGAAGTTAAAGAACGCATTTGAGGTGAACTCCCCTCCGTTGTCGGTTCTGAACTTGTTGATCCGCAGGTTAAGCCGACCTTCCACCAGCTCCTTGAACTCCACAAACCTCTCGAACGCCTCTGACTTCTCCTTCAGAAAATATACCCAAGTATATCTGGTGAAGTCATCAATCAAGACCAGCATATACCTGTTACCTCCAAGACTGGTGTTGGATCTTACGGCGCCCTTAGAGGGGGGGGGGGGGGGGGGTGAATAAGGGAATAAAAATTCTTTGTAATAATGTTATGAAAATTACTAAATTGTTTTATAATAGGAGAAGGCAAAATAACAATTTAGTTAAAGAAAGAGAATATTGTAATTTGCAATTTAAGATTTAGAAATAAGTGTTAAATTGTTTTATGATGAAAGAGATTGAAATACACAATTTAGATAAAGTGATACGAATTGAAAACTTTGTAACCAATATAGTAGAGATTATGCCATAAGATAGAAATCAAGTAAACAAAAAAGAGACATGATTATATTATATGAAAAAAGTGTTTACATAAATTTGATTTCAATATCGCTAGAAATTGGAGGCGTACAAATGTAAATATCTTTTCCTTTTCTATACCGACTTGTATCCCCACAAACCGGTTGGCTTTAGCCTATCCTTCCCTGGATATGGCCACAAGCCTCTCTAGCCAATCCTTCCCCGGATATGGCCTCGAGCACCCCCTAGATCTAATCACCTAGAACTAGTCGCCAACACAAGGCGAATTCCTCCCTAAGTCCTACCCAGACCTAGTCGCCAACACAAGGCGAATTCTCTAAACGGTTACAAAAAGTATGAAATGAAAATAAAGATAACAATAATAAAACTCCCTATATGAGATCTCTGAAGATGAGGTTGAAGGATCGATTTAGCATAAGCGAGGTTGAAGTGATCGTCCTTCGGATGTAGCGTGACGTTGTCCTCCTCCAGAATTCTCCTTAAACTTTTAGTGGGAGATCCATCTTTGGCAGCATAACAACAATAGAGTTGTGGCACTTGCAATCTCTCTGGGATGGATCTGCCAAAAACGAGAAAGAGCCCATCAATTTATAGAACTTGAAGATAGCGCCTGCGGTAGCTCCTAGCACCTGCGATAGTGTTCGTGTGGAGCGGTTGCGAAACCGTCGGTGGCGTGGCGCTGTGCACGAACTTGAGATAGCGCCAGGCGGTAGCGCTAGCGCTGGCGGTAGCGTTCGTGTGGAGCGGTTGCGAAACCGTCGGCGGCGTGGCGCTGTGCAGGAGCTCAGTTCGTCGAACTCCAATTCGTCGAGCGTCCTTCACATTTCGTCGAACGCAATTTTCGTCGAACGGAATTTTCGTCGAACTAAATTTTCGTCGAACGCAGGCAAATTCGTCGAACGGAACTCCAAGTTCGTCGAACGCAGATTCGTCGAGCTCAACTCGACGACATTCCTCCTCTTTTTAACGCGGGGCATTAACAGGTACCGCGAGCGTTAGCTCTCTTTCGTCGAACGCAACTCGACGGCTTTGTTCTCGACGGCATTCCTTCTCAGCGGTTGATAACGCTGGGCGTTAACTACTAACGCGAGCGTTAGCTATCTTTCCAGAGAATCATCTCCAATCTATTTTATACCTATGGAGTATTGCATCTATAGTTCTTGCATACTCTAAACACACAAAATACAAGATCAAATACAATTAGGGATTTGTTATTCTCAAACAAAGGGATGTGACACACATGTCCAACAATCTCCCCCTTTTGATAATAACAAATCCTCTTAGCAAGAAATCAACAATAGTGTTTATAGTATATGATAAGCAAGATGATAGTGCAACTATAGTATATGATAAGCATGATGATATGCATACTCCCCCTATCTTAATGCTCCCCCTATATAAATACAATTTATGTTTTACTCCCCCTAAATGATAGATTACATGAATTATTCTCCCCTTAATCTTCTATATTTCTCATATATAGATTTCTTCAATTAATCTCCCCCTTTTGGTATTATCAAAAGAAGGTAGGGTGATGGTAGTATGGATGCATTTCTTATAAATGATAAAGCATGATCGAGCTTTTGTAATATAGATAATGATAAAGATTTTAAGCATAGTATATATAAGAGATTTCAAATAAAAAGATAAGAGTTGTAAGCAAGCGGAAGATTATAAGAAACATCTTTTAGTAAGCATGAAAAGCATAAGTAAAAATATGAGTTTTAGTTCAAAATTGAAAGATGTTTTAATTTTTTTGAAATCTCAATGTTTTTCATAAGGATACCAAGCATGAAATGAACATATCAAGGAGAGATTATACTACAATGTTACTTAATTTTAAGTTCAAGAGATACCAAAACATTGTAGAGATCATGCTAGGTTATCTAGTGCATTTCTTATATAAAGAGTTGTATAGATAAAGCATTAGAATCCAATACTCATGAGAAGAAGTGTTATGAAAGATAATGATGTGCATATACGTGTATTTTGAGCAATGTTAACAATTGATTTAAATCACAAAATACAAGACATATGTAGAGTAAAGTGCACAATAAAACACATGTAAATTAACTTTCACACACTTTAATGCACACTATTTTATAAAAAGTGGTGTATTAATCAAGGGTTGCACAAGACACCTTACTATTCTTTCCAAGGTGCTCAACCTCACAATACTTATGAAGACTTATCAGGAGGTTCAAGTAGTGCTTGGTGGAGTTATATTTGTCTACATATAAATTTTTTTGTTCATATTTGTGAGACAACATTCTCCGAATACACTTGTTTTGCAAACCCAATTTTTTTTAACTTAACCACTTTTCTAAATTTCATAAGTGCAATTCAAATGTAGTGTAGGTAATAAACTTATGCAAGTTTTAATTTATTGTACAAATACAATACACAAGCAAGCATTTTTAGATTTAAACACACATGTTGATTACCAAAATAAGTGAGTGAAAGGTATCATTATCAATCATAATATATTTACTCATTCTTAGAGGCATGCTAAGTTTGGTTCTACACATATTTTTCAACACAATTGATGCACTTTAAATAGATATATAAAAGCATGATAAACAAAACAATGTTCATAGTAATTTCAAGGAATAAATTTTAACATTGTAAATAATTCTAAGTAATAGAAATCATTCATGCTTGATATTAGCAATAAAGATCATACATTATTTTTTTGTTGTTTTGAAAATTTTTTAATGAAATAAACACAGAAAAATCACACAAACATATTTTGTATTTTTGAATTTTGAATTTTTGTAATTGATTTTTCATAATATAAATAAAACAGAAAACCATAAAAACATATTTTTGTTTTTTTGAATTTTGAAATTTTATAATTGATTTTCCATAATATAAATAAAAAACAGAAAATCTCAAAAACATATTTTTTGTATTTTTGAATTTTGAACTTTTATATTGTTTTTTCATAATATGAATAAAACAAAAATAACAAAAGTCAGAAACACAACAAATAAGTAGTACATATGAACTAATATATTTTTATAGATTCTTAGAAATTTTAAAACACAGAAAAATCAGACAACCACGCTAGCGTCGGCGCTAACGCTAACGCTAGCGCTGGAAACAGTACACAATTTTTTAAGAATTTTAAAAATCTGATTTTTGATATTTATTAAGTGTCCTTAGAGTAGTCTTATGCAAAAATTTTGTAATTTTTGGAGATGTCTTGATTGCTCAAATTTGCATAAAACTATAGCTTTTTCAAATACATGTGTTTTACAAAAACATTTAAGCTCAAAAAGATAAATTATGCAAACACAAGAGGACATTTTTATTAAACAACCCAAAATATGCATGATTTAAGTGATAAGTAAATAAAATAATCATGCAAAGAGTAATATAAGTATGTCCTAAGATTAAAGACTACCCCGACTAAATGTCTACACCCTAGCCCCGTACTAAGTGACGGATGGGCATGAGGAGCTGCACACATGTCGTAGGTTGGGGTGTTAGTCCCATATGCACACACTAGAGAACACTCAACCTAGCACTCTTTTCCCCCAGTGCCTCGCAAGGCCCCACTGGAACCCTCCCCGGTTAAGGGCAAGACATGACTTAGAGGTTAGGGCTCTAATGCATACAACCCTACGCCCCCGCTATTGTGAGATATGAAGTCATGGGTGAATAATCCTTGGACAACCTATGCTTTTAAACTATGGGTTGATTTATAAACTATGGGTTTTGTTTAATGTGATGAGTTATATAAAGCCGCATAGTTTTTCTACTTTTATGAGATGACGATATGAGATAATTAGCACAATTACTAATATTCAATAAATGACAATGCTAGTATGATGAGTTTAGGGTTTATTGTCATGTCATAAGATTTATATTAATATTGCATGTATTCCAAAATAGAGTTTCAAATTATAGATCTAGGACAAAGTGATGATTTAGTTTGATTTATTCTTTCATTACAAAGTTGATTCCAGAGTCTACAAATATGAGAGATGCATGCAATCAATATCAATGCATATCAATACACCAAATAATGGAAAGAAAACATTATTCAAAAAAAATTTATCATAAGATTCATAATTCCTATTATTGATTTGAGATATTTCTTGATAGAACATGAATTATGATTTATGATTATAGAGAATTTTGCATAGAATATATGTTAGATCATCATGATGAATGTGAATTCTATTCCTTCTAAACTTATGACAAAATGATTTGGTGATTTTCTTTTGAATAAGCATGTTTGATTTGTAAGTCTAGAAAAATGATGATCATCTAATCATATAAAGACAAAGATCACATATAATTGAATTTATTGATCTTTGGTTTTGCATGATAATATATGATTCATGATACAATATTTATATATATTCTAATAATTAATCCATAAACTATGTGTTTGTTGGAATTTTAGTATTCTATTTATGATTTCAAATCACATAGTTATCATGAAATTTGAATAACATTGTAAGTGTTATACCTAGCATAAATATATAAGCATAGACCAAGAAGTGATGCTAGGATGATGAGTTTGAATGCAATATTATTACATAGGATTAATTGAGATAATGTTGCATGTAATATGAGAAGTTTTCAAATTAATTTTCTTTATACCTAGAATGAAATGATTAAACTTTTGATTTGATCTTAATGATACAAGATGATTCTAAGGTCTAAATTACATGCAAATATTGGTGACACACATCACACACATAATATCTAAATTAATATATGAAACAATTATACTAAGGATAACATGTGATGAAAAAAATCCATAAACACAGAAATGTCCAAATCAAGCAAACTAAGATATCTTTTTAAAACAGAGTTGAAATTGGGCAAATTGACAGCACCAAACGAACTCAAATGGGCAAGCCTAGTTCGCCGGTGGATGGAGATTTCTGTGCTCTTTCCGAAAATATATTAAACGCAAAAATCGGACGAGCGGATCAAAAGATATGGTTGTTTGAAGTTTTGATCGTAAACTCGCATTTTTGAAAGATTAAACATGCGTTTAGATGAATTTATGTTTTCAATTTTTCTAGATAATATTCTTCATTATGAAGGCTATCATATGCAGCAAACAAAAATAGAAAAGAATCAAAAACGTTGTGCATTTTAATTTTTAGTTTAAGCCCTTTAATAAACCATTTAAATCCCATCTTTAAAATAGTTTCAATAGTCTTGAAAATAATTTCAATATTCAATTTATCATGATAATTCAAGACAATTAAGGGTAAAGGATTTAAATGGATAAAGAACTAAGAAGATTAGAGATAGGTCAGTTTGAAAAATATATGACTTAATGTTCAATTTTAATTCAATTTGATTTGTTAAATATAAGGCTTAAAATGTGTAAGTCATATCCCATGAAATATAAAGTGATCATAGCATGTTTGTTCAAAAAATAATAAAAAATAAACAAAAGAAAAGAGACAATAAGCATATCATGAAGTAGAGTAATGATATTTTATTTTCTTAATAGTTTCTACTTCATGCATTTGAAAGATACTAAATGATAAGAGATTTAGGTATCCAAAGTTGACCATGTGTAATGGTTCCTTTGGGTACCCAAATATGACATGATGATTTTGTAGGAGACAAGGATAAATGGGCTTTTCCAATTAAAGTTGATGTGTCATTTTTCTTTAAGGGTCTCCATTCATACCTTGGTTGTTTATATTTTAAATTCATATTATGATTATGTGACATCTTTATATGATTATATTTGTTTGAAAAATAATTCATTTGAGATTTATGTTTATTCAAATTATTTTTCAAAAAATATTGATGTTGATAATCATAATGAATTTTATTATATGGATTCTTTGAAAGTTTATAAGAGTGATTGTCTTTCTTTAGAATAGATTGTTGAAAGAGTGGGTTACAATATGTTCTAAAAGATTGATTCTTATTTTGATGATTTTCATTTCCACTCTTTCTTATAGACATACTCTTATAATATGAAGGATAATATTTTATAGTTTGATTTTCATGAAAATGAGTGTACAACCCTCATTCTCCGAGGGTGGACCCCCCAAGGCCACGTAGGCAGAAGTCAAAGTCAAAGAAGTCAACACAGAGCCCGGCAGTTCAAGGCAGAGAAGAGAAGGCCTCGGCGAGTATGCAGGCAATACTCGCCAGATTGGCGAGTATGGACCAGAAGACCTGGCGACTATTGGTCCGGCGTGTGCGAGCAGCACCCAATACTCGCCAGTGGGCGACTATGACAGGATACTCGCCGAGTAACCCATAGTCGCCAGGTTGGGGGGCTGGGCTATAAAACCCCCCCTACCCCTTGGTTTTCCTATAAATAGGACCCCAGGGGTACTTGGATTGGCACCTGGACTTGAGCTTTCGAAACCCTGCTCTTGCATTCTAGAACCTGTCGCACTTGGTCGCTACTCCCGGTACTAGCCAAGTCGGTGCCTTCCTCGTACCTTGCTCGTCCATTCTTTGGTCTTGGAGGGGAAGTCTCTTCGGAGCTTCTGGGTACGTGGTGGGACCTCCCTGCCGCAGCACCTGGGGTCCTGTTTGTTGCTCTTCTAGCTTCTTCGTCGTCGCCGGCCAAGCCATCTCGTCGGGCTGCTGGGCGAGTAGCCTCCGGCTGCATCGGTCCGAATTTTGAGGTCAGGATTTTCCTGGCGTCAACACTTTGGTGCGGTGAGCGTGGACCGTAGTCGTTGGAAGAAAGTTCAGCAAGAAGGCGAGATGGTCGTAGTTGGCGACCATGAGGAGGTAGTCGGCAACTCGCCCGCAGGCGGCGAGTTCGTGACGCTAGCAGTTTTCGAAGCCTTCGCGCAGCGCATGGAGAGGATCTTGCAAGCAGCGTTTCAGCCGCGCGCCGAGGTCACGGCGACCTCGCCACATCGCCCGGTTCTGACCAAGGGAAGGAGTCCCCCTCGGCGAGCAGGAAAGGAGCACGTGGAGGATGAAACCGAGCGACCAAGGAGGTCGCAATTCTACCAGCCAACCTCGCAAAGGATCCGCTTCCGCGAGCCCGGCGAGCAGGCGAGATACCAGGATACTCGCCCATATGGCGAGTATGGTGGTGATGCTCGCCAGGTAAAGGATCGTCGCCGAGTAGGAGGGAGGAGCCCCTTCTGCGAGGAGATCATTGCCGCATCGGTGCCAGAAGGATTCATAGATCCCGCGATGAATTATTGCTCGGGGAGAGACGACCCTATCCGTCGAGGGAAGAGACGTAACCGGAGGAATAGCTGGAGGAGGCATAGGGATCGGGTCAGCCAAGGATGTCAAAGAAGTATCAAGGCCGGGGAAGTAGGAGTGAGTTTTGGAGAAGCGGAGCTCGGATCTTTCCGCAAAGCGAATTTCCACCAGGCCTACCGCCAAGACTTCGCTCCAACCTCTCAAGCGCCATCCCCGCTAGAAGAAATCACTTTCTCGAAGGAGGGCATGTTAAGGGATGAGAATCCCTTCCATGAGGCCCATGTGATTGATGCGATCGTCGAAGACTTCACCGTCAACCGAATCCTGGAGTGCAACAGGGGATCTGTCCGTGTCATCTTCACGTCATTCTCACGAACACGTTTGACGACCTGGAGATCAAGGCGAGAAGGATGACGATTCTGGATGACTCCCCTTTGTGATTTCTCAGGTAAGCGAAAGAAGGCGGACGCGACAGGAAAAGCAGCCGCCGTCGGGAAGCTCATTCCAAGACAGGAAGAACCCTTCATCGTGAAGGGGAGCTGTGAGGAAACACCTGGAAGGGCGATAACCTGAAAAGGCGGGAGTATGTACACATCTCACCCCTGTAAATGTATTATCCATAAATAAAATAATCACCTCCCTGAAACATGGGAAATGGTGAGTATTTTGTCACTTCCAGATATGTGTTTTCACGAAAAAGAAGAAAAGCAGGCAAAGTCGATCTCCACGCTAGGTTGGGAAATGAGCCTCCGACTTAACCCTCGTAAAAACTCAGAACGGATGATGGGACAGTGCCTCGGGTGTGCGTTCCCTTAAGACCAAGCCTCTGCAATGACGGCCGAGATCAGCTCCCCCCTGCATGTTGGCCGCGGTTCCCACCGACTGCATTTCTCGTCCGACTGTAGAGATTACCAGGAAGAAGTCTGGACGCCGACCTTCCGATTCGGCGAAGAGATGATCGATTTTCCTAGCTCAGGGGACCCTTGAAAAAAGGCGTCATGTACCCTCGAAAGCTGGAAAGCTCGCAGCAAAGCATTTCATTTTCTAAATTATTGTGTCAGATCATATGAGTTAGTGTGCCTAAAGTGTGCTTAACTCCCTGCTAAACTCATTGAGCAACAGGAAGCAGGTCCGATCCACATCCAGCATCCAAGAAGGATGGAGGCCTCGGGATGGTGTGTCCCCTTGGATCTCCCCGACTGCCACTCCCTGCTTGACGTCGTCCTACATCAACATTCGCCGCCGCAGGTTGGAAGACGAGCCTCCGACTTGACCCTTGTAAAAACTCAGAACGGATGATGGGACAGTGCCTCGGATGTGCGTTCCCTTAAGACCAAGCCTCTGCAATGACGGTCGAGATCAGCTCCCCCCTTGCATGTTGGCCGCGGTTCCCACCGACTGCATTTCTCGTCCGGCTGTAGAGATTACTAGGGTAAAGTCTGGAAGCCGATACTCCAACTTGAGAAGGGGAGCGATCGATTCGACCGGCCAAAGGATGGAGACCTCGGGAGGGTGTATGCCCTTGGATCTCCCCGACCGTCATTCCCTACTTAACGTCACTCTTCGTCGACATCCGGCATCCAAGTAGGATGGAGGCCTCGGGAAGATGTGCCCCTCCAGGCCTCCCCGACTGCCGTTTCCTATCTCTTTCCCCTTCAAAATTTATTGAACGAGTCTGATGAACTCTTCACCAGGTACAGAGCGAGGCCTTGAGAGCATGTGTCCTTCGGAACCCTCCAAGTCGCCTCCACAGCTCGACTCCACCAAGGGAGATATTGAAGAGTGCGAGTATACATACGCGAGTACCTAGGCGAGTATACAGGTGCGAGCATGATGTGCGAGTATACAGGTGCGAGTATACACGTGCGAGTATACACATGCGAGCATGCAGGTGCGAGTATGCAGGCGCGAGCATTCACTCCTGCATCGAGCCTAAGAGCCTAGCGAGCATTCAATCTCGCCTCGAGCCTAAGAGCCTAGCGAGCATTCAATCTCGCCTCGAGCCTAAGAGCCTAGCGAGCACTCAACCTCGCCTCGAGCCTAAGAGCCTAAGCGACATTCAAGACAGGAAGTAAGGCAGAAGAAACAGGCGAGCGAAATCTTGTCCCTTTTTTCTTTATATATCTGGTATAAATTACAAAAGAATCTTCCAAGGGCTTACAAAAGGTCGCCGGGCGAGCAAAAAAGGGTGCCCAGGCGACTAAGCGACATTCTCGCCATCAATGTCTGCATCTGGCTCGTCTCCATCATCGTCGCCGCCATCGTCATCAACATCATCGTCATCCTCATCCTCGGAATCGTCATCCTCAGCACCACTGGACGGCGGCGAGGATGCTCGCAAGGGGGAGGTGGACTCCTCGGCGAGCAGCGCCGGGATGATGTCCTTCACCGTCAACTCCATGGCCGCCGGCTTCAGGAGATCGTCCGCCTTCAGCTGACTCAGGATGACGGTCCCAGTAGCTCGCGCGATCTCTCGACGAACGCGTGGCATATTGTCGCCATGCATCCGGATCTGCTTGCCGACCCTAGAGGGGCCCGCCACCGCTGGCTGTTGCTCGGCGGGCCGAGTTTCCAGCTCAGCGATGCGAACTTGGGCGGCCTCCAAGGCCAGCCGAGTGTCATCCAGCTCCTTCTCCAGCTGGGACACCTTTGTCGCCATCTCCACCTTAGCGACCTACAAAAGCAAGAGAAGACACAAAGTCAGCAAGTTATTCGGCAAAGTGGCGACAATCCCGAAGGCGAGTAGCATAGAGGAGCGAGTACCTCATGCTCCTTAGCCTTGAGCCCCATGGCGATCATTTTCTTAGTACTGATCTGGATCACCTCCTCGTACTCCAGCAACCTCCTCGTCGTCATGTGCGCCAGCTCGGCGGAGCGCAGCAGAGATCGCGAGGTCTGGTGTGCCAAGTACTCGGCAGGCTCCTCCCGCAGCCTCTCAGCGTCCTCGCGACCATAGACGGCATGAAGCACGTCAAAGGCCTCGCCCTGATCCTCCCAGTCCTCTGACCAGGGGGGAAGGTTGGAGCTCAGAGATACCACATGATCGTCCTCCGACCAGGCGACTAGGCGGCGACCATAGGCGTCCTCACCACGAACACCCAAGTTGAAATTCGGGTGGGTATAGGGCTCGCCGGCCTCAGAAGGGTCCGCCTTCTTGCCAAGGTCCCGATGAGCGACCTCCTTCTTCTTCCTCGAGGGCTCGGAGGGCTCGCCCCTCTCCTTCCGCTTCTTTGAAGGCCCAGATCCTTCGCTGATGATCAAGGGCTCATCGCCTCCTGGCGACAAGTCTATGGGCGAGTAGACCCCTTCCCCGCGAACAGAAGTCCCCGCACCTCCTGGTGCAGAAGCCGTCGCCTTCACCACCGCAGGGAGAAACTCGCGCGGCAGCACATGAACTGCTGCAGCAAGAAGAGTACTAAGTCCGGTTAGTCGCCAAGATAAAGACGAAGAGCGAGTATTGCGAATACTCGCGCGGTGGGTTACCTTCGCCTGCGAAAACCTCAGCGAGTTCATCTACTCGCCTTCTCCAGTGCACCACATCAAGGCGGCGACCTTTGAAAGCCTCGAGCAGCTTCTCGCCACCCGCGCTTAGGAAGGAAACCCCGAAGACGCTCTCCGGTGGCTGGAAGGACTTGTCAGGGACGGCTTGAAAGTCGCCAGCGATGATGACTATTCGCTCTCCCCAGCGATGATTCTTGTTGGCGGTGCCGGCCAGCGTGCAGACATGGCTGCAGAGGAAGACGACGCCCTCGCCAGTCGCCATAAAATGGAATACTCGCCTAAAGACCGACAGGTCGAAGGCTATTCCCTGGTCGCGCAGGTAGCAAAGGAAGCCCACGATCATCGCCACCCCATTGGGGTTGATCTGGGCAGGGACTATCCCAAAGTAACGGAGTATCTGGGAGAACTCCGTCCACAATGGTATTCGCAAGCCCACCTCGAAGTGGCGAATAGGGATCACCCGCTCATTAGTCAAAACGGTGTTTAGTCGCTCGCTCTGGCGAGGAAGCCTCGCGACATACCCTGGCGGGAGGTACCTCGCCTTGATGACCTCCAACTCTTTCTCAGTCGTGACTGCCTTCTTGAAGATGGTCGCCGCAAAATTCTTGGCGTGATTGGCACGCCGGATGGTCGCCTCGTCAGTCATTTTTTTTTGAAAGGACGGAAAGAAAGGCGAGTATCACAGAAGAGAAGGGAAAAGTGAGACGGAGGATACTCGCGCAAGAGTTCGGAACTCGCCAAAGCGTAATTAAGACTCACCCACCCCCCTATTTATAGTGGTCGGGTAGCTTGGCGTATCGAGCACGACGGCGCGATCAGGAATAAGGGGGTGGCGAGTATCAAGGTATAATCGCCAAGATCAACAAACTCGCCATGCCTAAGGCGACGCGCAGACAATACTCGCCAAGGTAAAAGAAGATAGAAACAATCAAGAAAACCATCGCAGAAGAGTAAAGCAGAAGCAAGTAATAAAAGGCGAGTTTTTAATACTCGCCGAATGAATATTAATAAATAGTTCAGCAGTACAGGGATACTCGCCAAAAGGCGACATGACCTAGGAAGAAGAAAAATAAAGAAAAAGCAACATCTACGGAGGAGCTTGAAGGTTCGCCTGAGTGTCTGGCTGTTGAGGTTGTCGCCCGACCCATCCCAAGCCGCGAGCTCGCCTGAAGTGCTCGGAGGCCACAGACATCGCGTCCTCGCCCTGACATAGCTGGTCTTCGATCCTCGCCAGCCGACCAACCGAGCCCATGCTCGCGCGCATCCCCACCAGCTCGTCGTGGTGCAGTTGTTGGCGATGTTCGAGCCTCCCAAGTCTGCGCTCAAGCTCGTTGACCGACTGAAGGCGAGATTCCGTAGCGACCAGCCGAGTATCGAACTCTTCCAGTCGAGAAACCTGCGCCTCCAACTCAGCCAGGCGACGATGAGCATCGCTGCTCGCCAGACGCTCTATGCGCGACTCCACGGCAGTCAAACGACGGTGAGCATCAATGCTCGCCAAGCGCTCAACCCGCGATTCGACATCAGTCAGGCGGCGATGAGGCTCGCAGATCGCCAAGCGCTCCAGCTTGGACTCCAGCTCTAGGATGGCGCGAGTAGCCCTCTCCTGGTACTCGCGGGAAGAAAGCCCGACCGCGTCGATCAAGGCTCCTATGGGAGTATGAGCGCGAGCTGCAAAGAGGGCAAAAATATCAGAGCTTTGACAACTGAAGGAACCAAGTGAAGATAGTGGCGACTATCATGAATGGCGACCTAATACATGGCCGAGGACTACGAGAGCGATGGCGAGGAGAGCCCCTGCCTCGCTGAGGAGACGTGCTATGATGATGATCGCCCCGCCGAGCAGGATGGGATCCAGCCGTCTGATCCCGGCTAGGAGGCGCGTTCTCACGACCGCGACCATCGCCTGGTCGTCCTCCTCCCCTTGGAGGAAAGAAGCCCGAGGAGCCCCCAGTCCCGCCACGGCGCGAGGATTCGCCCTGATGAGTAGAAGGCGCAGTAGAAGTCGAAGGGCGCTGATCGCCCTGAGGAGTAGCAGAAGGAGGGAACGGAGGAGGTGGCGGAAGCCCACCTGCGGGCAGCTGTGAACTACTCGCCGTTCCCACTGACTGAAGAGGCGGTGGAGGCGGAAGTACGATGCCCGCCAAAGGAGCACGTTGCTCGCTCATCGGCCTCCTCTCCAGCGAGGAGCTATGAAGAACTCGCCCTGAGCAACCTCCACCTCTAGGCGAGATCATAGGCGACGATCTCAGAGGGGGTGCGGCTACAGGCTCCTCCTGTGCACCGATGGTGGAAGAATCTGCGAGCATAGAAGAAATATTCAACAACCCGGACCAAGTCGAGGTCAGTTAAAAAAGGTGGCGAGTAGATTACTCGCACCTCGCACGAAAGCGAGACTCTCCAGCAGATTCTGGGCCAAGCTCTCAGGAACGCTCGCCCCCTCGGCGATATTAGGAGCAGGAAGATCAGCCGCCGGCGAGTCGCCCTCATTGGAGAGCCCCAGGTCGTCCAGCAGCTGCTGGTGTTGGTCGCCCAGAGGAGCCGCGACCTCTTCCTCAGCGGCTTTCTTCTTCTCCTTCTTCTTCTTCTTCTGGGCGAGCCTCTTCCTCTTCCTAGAAGATGGAAGGTCGCCAGATGCGGCATCCAGGTGAGGAGGGAGCGAAGAACCCTCAAAAAGGCCGACAAGACCAGCCATGGCCGCCTTAGCCTCGGCAGCATAGTCGCGCACCATCTTGAGCGAGTTCAGAAAAGACGTGCCATCAGAGACCCCTGCCCCTCTATTTATAGAGCTCGAGCGTCGGCCAACGAGATGGCGAGTATAGGCCAATACTCGCCAAACAGGAAAGCTCGTCGAATGAAGGGTTGGATGATTCTTTCCGAGCAACTACGTTGCTCGCAAAGAGCGGGGATTGTGTACAACCCTCATTCTCCGAGGGTGGACCCCCCCAAGGCCACGTAGGCAGAAGTCAAAGAAGTCAACACAGAGCCCGGCAGTTCAAGGCAGAGAAGAGAAGGCCTCGGCGAGTATGCAGGCAATACTCGCCAGATTGGCGAGTATGGACCAGAAGACCTGGCGACTATTGGTCCGGCGTGTGCGAGCAGCACCCAATACTCGCCAGTGGGCGACTATGACAGGATACTCGCCGAGTAACCCATAGTCGCCAGGTTGGGGGGCTGGGCTATAAAACCCCCCTACCCCTTGGTTTTCCTATAAATAGGACCCCAGGGGTACTTGGATTGGCACCTGGACTTGAGCTTTCGAAACCCTGCTCTTGCATTCTAGAACCTGTCGCACTTGGTCGCTACTCCCGGTACTAGCCAAGTCGGTGCCTTCCTCGTACCTTGCTCGACCATTCTTTGGTCTTGGAGGGGAAGTCTCTTCGGAGCTTCTGGGTACGTGGTGGGACCTCCCTGCCGCAGCACCTGGGGTCCTGTTTGTTGCTCTTCTAGCTTCTTCGTCGTCGCCGGCCAAGCCATCTCGTCGGGCTGCTGGGCGAGTAGCCTCCGGCTGCATCGGTCCGAATTTTGAGGTCAGGATTTTCCTGGCGTCAACAATGAGTATTTAAATTTGAGTCATGATTGAAAATATATTGAGACTTATAATAGTAAATCTTAAGAATTTTGTGAGGGTCATAATTCTTTTTGAAACTAAACTCCTTTTGAGTTGATGTATGAAAATGATCCTTTTAGAAATGATTTTGTAAGTTATTTTATCTTTGTTATTCAAAATCTTATGATGAAAGTCATTACTAGAAATTAGAACTTTTTCAACAAAAGATTTTAATTGTCTTAACTTACAAGTTAAAGCATCATTTTCAAATATCAATGTTTCATTATGCTTTTTAGAAACTAAGAGCCCTTTTTCAATATCCTTGAATTTTTCTTTTAATAGATTGCAATCTAAACAAGGAATAAGAATTTTAACTAAAGAGTATGAAAGAGAATTTAACACATCAATATTTGATTCTATGTTTTCGTTTGCTTTTAAAGATTTATTTTCTAAACGTAATTTGGAATTAGCAAATTTTTACTTTAAAATTTTACGTTTAGCAATTTTAAGCATACGAGATGTAGAAATAGAATTTGTTACAAAAAAAGAAGTTTTTGATTTTCTTACATTGCTATGGGATGAGGCAAGATTTGAACCAAGGGTTCCTTTGACATCTTCTTCGCATTCCTCTTCCATAGTTGAATTTTCGTCTTCTCTTTTGCTTGATGTGTTGCCAACAAATGAGTCCAATATTGTGATGTTGTATTCTTCTTCCACCAAGCATAAGTCCTCATCGATTTCTTCTCTTGGATCCATAAGGAATTCCTCTTGTTCATTATCTGTGGAAGGAAGACTATAAGTATTCTCAAGAAATTTCCAAACTTCAAAAGCAGTAGGGAGCATATAAATAAGTTTGAAAATATTTTGATCTAGAGCACAATATAGACTATTCATAGATTTGGCATTTAAAAACATTTCATTTTTATTCAAAATACTTGGGGCATTGTAATTGTAATATTCCATACTTTAATATCCAAAGATTTAAGAAATTTTCCCATAAGAATTTTCCACCCATTATAATTTTCACCCATAAATAAAGGTGGACATAATAATTTTTCATTTTCATAAAAATTATCCCCTCTAGAAGATGCGAGATCATGAAGCGTCATTATTCCCGGTTGTGAAGCCGTATTGGAATAAATAACCTCCCTCTGATACCACATTTGGATCTTACAGCGCCCTTAGAGGGGGTGAATAAGGGAATAAAAATTCTTTGTAATAATGTTATGAAAATTACTAAATTGTTTTATAATAGGAGAAGACAAAATAACAATTTAGTTGAAGAAAGAGAATATTGTAATTTGCAATTTAAGATTTAGAAACAAGTGCTAAATTGTTTTATGATGAAAGAGATTGAAATACACAATTTAGATAAAGTGATACGAATTGAAAACTTTGTAACCAATATAGTAGAGATTATGCCAAAAGATAGAAATCAAGTAAACACAAAAAGAGACATGATTATATTATATGAAAAAAGTGTTTGCATAAATTTGATTTCAATATCGCTAGAAATCGGAGGCGTACAAATGTAAATATCTTTTCCTTTTCTATACCGACTTGTATCCCCACAAACCGGTTGGCTTTAGCCTATCCTTCCCCGGATATGGCCTCAAGCCGCTCTAGCCAATCCTTCCCCGGATATGGCCTCAAGCCGCTCTAGCCAATCCTTCCCCGGATATGGCCTCGAGCACCCCCTAGATCTAATCACCTAGAACTAGTCGCCAACACAAGACGAATTCTCTAAACGGTTACAAAAAGTATGGAATGAAAATAAAGATAACAATAATAAAACTCCCTATATGAGATCTCTGAAGATGAGGATGAAGGATCGTTGTAGCATAAGCGAGGTTGAAGCGATCGTCCTTCGGATGCAGCGTGACGTTGTCCTCCTCCATAATTCTCCTTAAGCTTTTAGTGGGAGATCAATCTTTGGCAGCATAACAGCAATAGAGTTGTGGCACTTGCAATCTCTCTGGGATGGATCTGCCAAAAACGAGAAAGAGCCCATCAATTTATAGAACTTGAAGATAGCGCTTGCGGTAGCTCCTAGCGCCTGCGGTAGTGTTCGTGTGGAGCGGTTGCGAAACCGTCGGCGGCGTGGCGCTGTGCACGAAATTGAGATAGCGCCAGGCGGTAGCGCTAGCGTTGGCGGTAGCGTTCGTGTGGAGCAGTTGTGAAACCATCGGCGGTGTTGCGCTGTGCAGGAGCTCAGTTCGTCGAACTCCAATTCGTCGAGCGGCTTTCACATTTCGTTGAACGGAATTTTTGTCGAACGAAATTTTCGTCGAACGCAGGCAAATTCGTCGAACGGAACTCCAAGTTCGTCGAACGCAGATTCGTCGAGCTCAACTCGACGGCATTCCTCCTCTTGTTAACGCGGGGCGTTAACAGGTACCGCGAGCGTTAGCTCTCTTTCGTCGAACGCAGCTCGACGACTTTGTTCTCGACGACATTCCTTCTCAGCGGTTTCCTTTTCAGCAGTTGATAACGCTGGGCGTTAACTACTAACGCGAGCGTTAGCTATCTTTCCAGAGAATCATCTCCAATCTGTTTTATACCTATGGAGTATTGCACCTATAGTTCCTGCATACTCTAAACACACAAAATACAAGATCAAATATAATTTGGGATTTGTTATTCTCAAACAAAGGGATGTGACACACATGTCCAACAACTGGCAGTTGCGGTAGGTCCAAACAGATCACCATGAATACATTCCAATGGTGGTTTGCATCTGCTTTGTGATTTGTCAAACGGAAGACGTTGAGCCATACCAAACTGACAACCTGCACAAACGTGACCATCACCGAAAGATGATAGACTAGACAAACCTTTTTCAAGGCCTCTTCCCGTCATAGCCTTTAGCTTATCCATCCCAACATGCCCGAGTCTTTCATGCCAAATAACAGCGCCGTCGTTAGCCCTCATCTTATCAACATAGGATCTTGTTGATAAAACAAATAAGTCCTTCACCTGTCTCCCTACATGAATGACCTCAGCTTTCACGGCTGAAACATTTCGGAGAAATTTCACTTCTGTTAGACCAAACAGAACGTGATAACCAGCATCAACATCATTTGTCACTAAGAAGAGGTTCTTCTTCATTCCCGGCACATGATAAACACACCTCAAAGTGAGTGGACATCTATCACTGCCTAAAGAGACAACACCCTCCTTCTCTACTACATGAACCGTATCATCAGCTATAATGATAGCATCATTACCTGAGTATGCTTGCAATGAGGAGAACTTCGACTCATCTCTGGTGAGGTGATGACCACACCCAGAGTCCACTATCCAATCATCCTGATAGTTGATGGAAGCCAATGCCCGAACACATGTGCCCGTCATGAAAGCACCTCCACCACCCCAACTACCTCCAGCATTGGAACCAGCCTCCTCCTTTCCTGCAGCATGCCTTCGCTGAAGATTGACCTTGCAATTTCTTTTGAAGTGACCAAGCTTGTTGCACCTGTAACACCTCAGCCCTTCCTTCTTCTTTCCATCAGACTTAGGAGTATAACTCCTCTCTTGCTGAGATGAAGTAGATGGACCATCTCCAACAGGCGACTTCCTCTTCTTGTCCCATCTCTTCTTCTTGCCAGAAAAGAGAACCTCACCTTCTCCCTCAGTGACTGACATCCCCGCCATTTGCTTAGCCAAACTCTCTTGCGAAGCAAGTAAGTTTTCGAGCTCCAGCAACGATGGTTGATTGGCCCAGCATTGCACAGAAGTAACAAAGGCCACATACTCCCTCCGCAAGCCACGGATTATGTGCCTCTTCAGCTTCGCTTCTGAGATAGGCTCATCCGGGTCCAAAGTCGATATCTCTGCGCATACGTTCTTCATCTTCAATAAAAACGTTGAAATAGACAAGTCACCTTGAGTTGCCTTAGCCAACTCATTCTCCAAGAACTGTCGCCGAGCTACATTCTTTTTATTGAATAAGCCATCCAAGGCTGTCTAATTTTCAGCAACTGACCAACATCCAATGATGTGATCAAACAACTCCGGAATGATAGCTCGCTTGAGAGTGAACTCAGCCTTTGCATTTGTTCTCTTCCAAGCCTTCACGAGCTCAGGATTCCCCTCAGCAGGAACAACAGCTTGTCTTGCTTCTCCTCCGACTACCTGTCATAAGTCCTCGCCAAGAAGATAGCTCTCCATGCACGACTTCCATTTTTTAAAGTTAGTCTGCGTAAGGAGCTCAATACCAAGACCTCTAGCATATCCTCCTTCCATTGCTATCTCACTGATTGACAACCGACTTGCAGAAACCCAAGCAGAAGACAACATTGATAACTGCTCAGAAACCTCCCTCTGATACCATGTTAAAAAATTTAGAGGTCCAAACTGAAGTAAAAATGCGGAACACTTCAACACAATCCATAAGTATGACAATCAATGACAATGGGAAGACAGAATAGTGCTCTTGTATTAACTATCTCTTTACAACTCGAGACGTACATAACGAGACATGATTTATAAGAATCACAAAGGAGAGAAGCACAAGACAAAAATAGGCCGCCAGCGAACTATCAAGGCAGAGACCGGCAGACCGTACGAACAGCCAAGCCGCACGGTTATTCCTGAGACTGCGCGAACAGAGCAGGCTTGATGACCTACGAACTGCCAGACCGCAACCACAGACCGCACAACCTGCTGCCTTAATCAACTGCTGAAAGACAAACAACCTGTCCGCACTTCGAGACCGCCTGACCGCTAGGTCGCCTGATCATAGAAGCTTCAGCGAACAGAAAACCAGAACTGCACAAGCTGTCTCCAGACCATAAATTGAGATCGCCTGATCGCCAAGTTCACCGCGAATAGCTCAAGAACTACACCACAGATCGCCCAGAGGAAAGCCACTGGCGAACTGGTTATTCACAACTGGGAAGTTACCAAGGAAGAAGACCGCACCTGCTGGCCGCTGACCTGCGAACACAACAACCAGTCAAACTACTTCCAGACTGCATGACCTCAAAGATGAGACCGAAACAAATAACCCAAGTTGTAGTTCTTACATTTCTCCCTACAAATGGCGGGCCCTGCACCTCTATTTATAGGCAAGCTGACGGATGTCGTCACCGCCCAAAATGAGATACACTAACCGCCCATCAGATCGCAAGCAGTCTCACAAGACAGACCTCCCAAACGCAGCATGGACAACAATCCTCCTTATTAAACTGCGTGGTTACTAAACAAACCGCCCGGTCTCATAACAAGAGCAAAACTTCTTCAGCAACCATGATCGACCAAAACAAGTCGTCAGACCGCACGATCACTGTAAGAAGGCAAACCTACTTGAACATCTGGCCGACTTAGAACAAGTCGCTAGATCAATCGCGCAAGTCGCGCAGTCTCTTTTATTCAGACCGCCCAGACCCCTTCCACTTCTACTTCAAAAATTCAACAACTAATTCCAATTCCTGTGACAAAATTCCTGCATTCAGCCGAACAGCAGAATTGGAATTGACTTCAATTCCAATTCTCATGGGAATCAGAATTGAGCCAATTCCAATTCTTACATCTTATTTCCTGCCAAACGAATGGAGCCTTAAAGATTCTTCATAATGTTTAGTTTAATTTGTAAGTTTTCTTAAAATATTATTTTGTTTTGTAATGCCTTGAACACTATCTTTTATTGTGCAAAGAAATTGTTTGTAGAAACCGTGTAGGAGTGATTAGCATACCTCTAAGTATGAGTAATGTGTTGTGATAGACAATGATTTAAACCACTCACTTTTTGATTCCTACATGTCTTTAATCTTAGTTTTGCATAATAGGGTAGTAATAACAAACAAAGTAGAAATACATGAATAGATTACCTATACAACATTGAACCGTGTCTTGCAATTCTTTGTCCTTTCATGCACTTTTTTTTTAGAAATGTGGTCAAAATTAAATTATATGTTTGCTAAATAAGTGAATTCAGAGTCCTTGGTCACTAAAATAAAAATCAAATAATAATTGACAAGGAAAACTCCAACAAGCACTACTCACCCTCCTGATAAGTCTTAGTAAGCATTGTGAGGTTGAGCACCTTGGAAAGAATTGTAAAGTGACTTGTGCATAAATTTAATTCACCACTTCTCTTTTGTACAACGGATCACAAATCTTAAAGAATAGTATTATGTGATCCTTAAGTACTACTTCACTCCTTAATAAGTGTTAATAAGCATTGTGTGTGCAAAGCACTTTGGTAGTTGAACAATTAAATTTTTGTGCATTGAAATTTGTGGAAGTACCTATATTTATGCATTTTGATATTATTGTGTCTTATTCCATTACATATGTCATGTGCTTTGATTAATGCACTTGTATTATGTATCAAAACACACTTTGTACACATCATTATTTTTCATAAAACTTCTACTCATGAGAATTGGATCCCAACTCACAAATACACTATTCTCTACAAACTTAAGTAAATGCACTAGATAACAAAGCATGATCACTACAATATTTAATTTTTTACTTGAAATGCAAATTCTTTTACATTGTAGTTATTATCTCTTCTTGATATTTAAAATCATGTTTGAAATTTTTCAATGATATAGTATTCTTTGTACAACATTTCAAACATCTTCATTCTACGCTTATAACTCATTCTATTGCATGCTACTATTTTCTCAAAAGATGTTTCTTCTAAGGATGCTGAATAAATTGTTCGCTGCGTTATTACTCATATGCTCGATCATGGTTACCTTTTCTTTAACAAATTTCATTTTCAACAAGTGGTGTCATGATCATTCTTTGATTCCACCAACTAGTATACAACAAGATTATATTGCACCTTCTTTCATGCCTACATAGGGTAATCTAATCTGTATCGCTAAAACTCACCTCAATCATCTTTTGATATTCAAAAGGGGGAGAATAAATTGAAGAAATCTATAATTTAGGGGGAGTACAATAAAATGCTCAAAGGAAACATCAATGCAAGGGGAGCATTGTCATTGGGGGAGTATATATGTTTATCACGATTATCACTTACTATATTTTCTATAAACACAACTCTATTATAATTGATTTTTTTCTTAGAGAATTTGTTATTGTCAAAAGGGAGAGTTTGTTGGAACATGCATTCTACCTCTCTTGGTTTGAGAATAACAAATCTCATTATGTATTTGATCATGCTTGTGTGTGTTTATAGTGGGCAAGAACTACATGTACAATGTCCCTATTCGCGTGATCGGGATATGCAATACAGGAGAAGATTGTGCTCTGAATTGAGAGCTACCGCGGGGCGGTAAGACCTACCGCTATCAGTAGTGTTGATGAATGAGGGACAGTTGGAAAAGTGCATTTGAACGCGAGGAGTGACGAGAGCAAGTCCATCTTTAGCAAGTCATACCGCGGTGCACTAACTCTAACACCCGACAGTAACATGTGGAATGCCCGTCAATCAGCAGATGGATTGTGGAGCCAAATAAAGCAAGATATCAACGAAAGAGCGTATATGAAGCTAGTGCTCAGCGGTATCCCTAGCGCGGTGTGGTATATGTTGCTTAATATGAGATGACTGCCTAAAATGAAGAATATCACTTTCCATGTCTGTAGAGCCGACAAGCCAAAAGGTTGCCTAAAGCGGTACCGCGCGGCGGTAAGTAGTACCGTCGGCGGTAGCAGACAGAGTCTATAAAAAGATGGCTTCACTTCTTCTTTCATGTCAATTATTCTGAGACGCCTTTTGACCTACCACTCCAAAATATTTCCAGAGGCTTGTCTCAATACATTGGTGAACTCCCGTGGATTATTTTGAAGATCAAGAAAGGAACTTGAAGGAGGATTTGATCGACGCTCATTCAACGCGAAGGATGCACGAATCAACAATGATGATCTCTTGTGTTCCTTCGCCATCTCCTTCAGAATTTCATTACAAGGAGTTTTTATTTATGAGTTTAATCTAGTATTTCTCTTTTACCTTCTGATCATTTTTGAATCGATAGTGGAATTCACCTGTGGTTGGCGACTAGGTCAGTTTGTGGCTTAGGGAGGAATTCGCCGCAGGTGTTGACAACTAGATTTTGGGTTTAGATCTAGGGGACATCTTGAGGCCTTATCTAGGGAGAGATAGACTAGAGTCAACCAGTCGTTGGGAGAAGGGTCAGAATAGAAAACAAAAAAGGATTTTATTTTCCACCTCGATTTCTAGCGTTATAGAAATCAACATTTTTGTAATCAAATTTCATATGAAATAAAATCATGTCTTTCATTGTTTTTATTAACTTGATTTTATTTCTTGTTCACTAAAATGTGCGGAAAAAATATTCTCTCAAATCTCTACAGAAAATTATTTTAAATCCTAACTTTCATTAAACCCTTATTCACCCCCCCCCCCCAAGAGCGCCAGTAGATCCAAAAGAGAGGCCATCTGATTCAATAATTTCCTTTTTGTTGAAGCCAAGAAAATCCCGACTCCAAAATTCGGATCAATGCAGCCGGAGGTTCCTGATCCTGCGATCAAACTCCACGACTCGGATAGCTAAAACAGGAGAGAGAAAATGACTATAAGCACACCCCAAGTGTTCCAGCAGGGAGGTCCCACCACATACCCGAAAGTTTGGGAGAAACTTCCCCTCCGCAACCAAAAGCTGGGCGAGGTACTAGACAGGCATGGACTTGGAGAGTATCCAACTTGGGGGGACCTCGACCACTTCTAAAAGTGTCATTTCTAGTACCCCTGATGGTCTATTTATAGAGAAATCCTGGGGGGTGATCCAGACGAGTATATTGTCTCTGCTCGCGAGTTACAAGGGCTACTCGCTCATACTCGCGAGGTACTCACCCATGCTCGCCTCTGCTCGCCCCATGCTCTCCCCTGCTCGCCCATGCTCGCCCCTGCTCTCCTCTGCTCGCCCCATGCTCGCCCATGCTCGCTCATGCTCGCCTCTGCTCACCCATGCTTGCCTCTTGCCCGCCCATGCTCGCCTCTGCTTGCCCAGCGAGGTCTGCGAATAGGCGTCTCCTTAGGCATTTCTGATCTCGACGAATTACGAGCTCGGAAAAACAATGTTGAACCCGTAGTTCAGAGAGATGGGCGCTAGACGGTATATGTGCGAGGTCCTTCCCAGGAGGGGATCTCAACTATAGGGGGAAAAGAGTCGACACCTCGCAGGAGCCGAGCTCAACTGGAGGAGGAGAAAAGGTCGACACCTAACAGAAGCCGAGCTCAACTGGAGGAGGAGAAAAGGTCAACATCTCACAGGAACCGAGCTCAACTGGAGGAGGAGAAAAGGTCGACACCTCACAGGAGCCGAGCTCAACTGGAGGCGGAGAAAAGGTCGACACCTCACAGGAGCCGAGCTCAACTGGAGGAGGAGAAAAGGTCGACACCTCACAGGAGCCGAGCTCAACTGGAGGAGGAGAAAAAGTCGACACCTCACAGGAGCCGAGCTCAACTGGAGGCGGATAGAAGGTCGACACATCACAGGAGCCGAGCTCAACTGGAGGCGGATAGAAGATCGACACCTCACAGGAGCCGAGATCAACTGGAGGTGGAAAGGAAGAGTCATCCGAGGAGGCAAGTAGCTGGCTTGCTGGAGAAGGGCTCAGGCAGAGGCCTGGATTACGACAACTCCACAACTCGATAACTTCCTTTCACTCGAGGGGAGCTGATCTCGACCGTCAATGCAGAGGCTTGTTCTTAGGAGAACTCACACCCGAGGCACTGTCCCATCATCCGTTCTGGGTTTTACGAGAATCAAGTCGGAGGCTCGTTTCCCACCTGTCATGGAGATCGGTTTCACCTACTTTCTTTTCTTTTGAAAACACTTGCTGAAAGAGAAAGAAGACTCACTCGTTCCCATATTTCAGGGGGCGGAGAATTTATAGAAAACATAACCTGTTGAGTGGACGTGGGATATCAACTTGAAGGCCTTACGAGTAAGAACTCTCATGAAACATAAGCCGATAGAAGGAGATCATCGCGAATAAGGAGCTTGTAGAATACCAACTGGAAGACGTCACGAGTAAGCATTGTCGTGGATTGTAAGCCCTTGATGAAGATCATCGCGAGTAGGAACTCGCGGAATACCAGCTTCAAGTCGTCACGAGTAAGCATTCTCGTGGAATGTAAGCGCTTGATGAAGATCATCGCAAGTAGGAGCTCGCGGAATACTAACTTGAAGAAGTCACGAGTAAGCATTCTCGTGGAATATAAGCCCTTGATTAAAATCATCGCGAGTAGGAGCTCGTAGAATACTAGCTTGAAGACGTCACGAGTAAGCATCCTCGTGGAACATAAGCCCTAGATGAAGATCAACGCGAGTAGGAGCTCGCGGAATAGTCTATGTGCTTTCCCTTGGTGGCGAACTCGTCATGAATTACCCTGTTTGTTAGTTATACAAAAGCACTCACGGGCTTTACCAAAGCACCCGTAAGTATGAACATGTATGGAAATCACTGGCATTGGAGAAAGAGGAAACTGAGGGGGGGAGTGCCCCTTTTGACATTAGAACCCCCTACGCGGAGTTTTTGGGGGTTCCGCTGCCCGGTCAGCGGACGGGGGTCAAGAGGGCAGCGCCCCTGGAAATGTTATATTTTCCACACTCCAACTCGCCCCAATTTTGAGCTCGCGAAATAAGTCACCATCTGGAACTCGCCAATTTGCGAGTATAACATTTGCAGGAACTCTCCTATGGGCGAGTAAAGAAGAATCTTGTTCGCCTGCATGAAGTCGCCTCATTTGATGTTGCTCACCTATGCCGAGTAAGGAAGGAGCTCGCCTATGCCGAGTATCGAAGGAGCTCGCCTATGGGCGAGAATCGAAGGAGCTCGCCAATGGGCGAGTATCGAAGTCGCCTGTATGGACTCGCCTGCATGAACTCGCCTGCATGAACTCGCCTCTGGAACTCGCCTGAGGATGTCGCCATCTGGAACTCGCCTGAGGATATCGCCATCTGGAACTCGCCTGAGGATGTCATCATCTGGAACTCGCCTGAGGATGACGCCATCTGGAACTCGCCTGTTGGCGAGTAACAAGGATACTCGTCTTCAGTAATCCGCCTACATGAACTCGCCCAACTTGTCGAATGCTCGCGAGTTGTTGTCTTTGGCCTCCATCTCGCCACTTTAAGACATGAAGCCTTCTCACAAAAATTTCTTCCTCCGACTACGATCCACTCTCACCGCACCAAAGTGTTGAAGCCAGGAAAATCCCGACTCCAAAATTCGGATCAATGCAGCCGGAGGTTACTGATCCTGCGATCAAACTCCACGGCTCGGATAGCTAAAATAGGAGAGAGAAAATGACTATAAGCACACCCCAAGTGCTCCAGCAGGGAGGTCCCACCACATACCCGGAAGTTTGGGAGAAACTTCCCCTCCGCAACCAAAAGCCGGGCGAGGTACTAGACGGGCATGGACTTAGCGAGTATCCAGCTTGGGGGGACCTCGACCACTTCCAAAAGTGTCATTTCTAGTACCTCTGGGGGTCTATTTATAGAGAAATCCTGGGGGGGGGGTATCCAGACGAGTATACTGCCTCTGCTCGCGAGTTATAAGGGATACTGGCCCATACTCGTGAGGTACTCGCCCAAGCTCGCCACTGCTCTCCTCTGCTCGCCCATGCTCGCCCAGCGAGGTCTACGAATAGGCGTCTCCTTAAGCATTTCCGATCTAGACGAATTACGGGTTATACACTTTTCATCTCTGATTCATCATAATCTCTTTCGTTAAATAGAGTATCAACGACTAGATTTGAATTGCAATCACGACCTCAATCTGTTCAACTGCCTTAACTGACATTCATAGAGAATTCGACATAAGCTAGCTTGAGAAAACGTCGATTACTTCTCGGCATTCCTCGATTAGCGAGTTATCAAAAGTCTACGTAAGCTAAGTTCTGAACTTTGACTTCTTCTTTACTTCTATAGAGAAGTTATCCCAATCTCTTTTGCTCCTCGATGCACGTCGATTACAATTAGACGTACATAGCTTTGTTTGGACGTTTTTCCTTTGTCTTTCATGCCTTTATTTCTGCTAGTTTTCCTACTTATACATTACAATTATAAACTATCTATACATTCATAATGCATTACTAAATTACTTATTAAATCTGATATATCAAATTAAGAGATTCTTCCTAATAATCCCCTCCTATTTGGTATAACAAATTTTAAAATTTAATAAGTGATTCTACATAGAGAAGAAAGAAACAATAAAATTTACGTAATGTAAAGAAGAAATACATTCATCCAATCTATTCGCAAAGATATACCTCAGTACAACCTTTCCTTTACCTCTTCCACATCAAAAATTTCATAAACTGTTTTCTGCATTACTATCGAGCTACAAATTTGTTGATTAAGAAGGTGTTAAGTCTCCAACTTGGAAAAAACATTAGTTCCCCTCACCTAACCGAATAGCTCATCGATACATGGTAGAGGATAAGTGTCCCGCACCATTAATCAGTTGCGCTCCTGAAAATCAATACACAAATGGAGACTCCCATACTTCTTGACAAAAAGTATAGGGGCTCCCCATGGAGATAAGCTAGGCAGGACGAACCCAACATCCACTAACTCCTGCATGTAGACACGGAACTCTGCCAATCCTTTGTTTCCATGTAGTAAGGGTTTCGGGAAACTGGTCAAGCTCCTGGTACTAGCTCAATCTGAAAATCATCATCTCATTGCAACGACCTTAATAGTTTTTGTGGGAATACATCAGGATTGTCTCTGATTATTGTCACATGTGTCATGTCTATCAGACCCTCTTCAAATATGAAGTAGATCACATAGACTTCTTCTCCCTGAGTATATGTCTTAATGGATTTAATATAAGATATTAAAATCCATGAAGCAGATCGAGTACCTAAGAAAGTAACGTCATGCTCCGCTGGTGATTGTTGTGTGACCTCTTTGGTCATGCAGTCGATCTGATCTCTGGACTTCTTTAGAAAGTCCATGCCCAATATGAGATCAAAGTCTGAAATCTCCAAGAATGTAGTGGTCACCTTAAATTGCTTGTCCTTCAAGCACACCGAGAAGGTGCACTTGGCCTACGATAATATTCATGACCCATCTGGTAGCCGCACCCTAATAGACAATCCAAATAAATGAGTGACTCCTTCAATGTCCATGATGAAATCCTAGGACAAATGAATGCGGGGCTCCAGCGTTGAACATGATCTGAGCTGGTTTCTCATTAACTTTGAGAAATCATGCAGGTGATTATTTGTTCTTTCAAGATGTTATGTTTGTATATCATAAAGGTGTCAAATTTAATTCATTATTACTAAGAATAAGTAAAGCACAACATAAAAAGGTATTTGTCACGTTGTGTTGAGGTTCATAACACTATGCTTGATCCAAAGCATAATCCTGCTAAGGAGCTAGATTGTTCCTCTACTCTGATCTTACAAATCTGCCTCCACTGCGGCCTCGTTCTCTACCCCTTTGAGCTATTGGGACCTTCTGATGGATGTTGCAATGTGGGCATTGGAACCTAAGATGTCCCAGACAGTGAAAACTAACAATTTCCATGGAAGGGTGCAATGTCATGTTGAAAAGAGGTCTGGGGGGTGTGGTGGGGCCATTTGTTATGGCGTCTGCTCCTGCCTCGGCTACGATCGACTTTGACCAAAATTTCTTTTTTTGACTTAGAACCTACTGACCGCTTTCTATGACCACCACTCCCATGACGAGAGGTTGTTAGTAGCGTACCGATCGAAGTAATAAATAAAATGGAGATTTAACCCCCCCCCCCCCCCCCCCCTGAGTTTTGAATCTCTCGAAGAACACGTGTGGTGGATTATCGAAATGAATATCTAGTTATTAAGGTGGTGTGGATCATTTCTTTGAAGTTGGTTGTCCTACACTACGTGCACGAAAATGAAACATAAACTAAGAGAACTTGATGGTCGCCTTAACCTCATTGCAAGACACATCATCAAGAGAACTTGAGTGCCGCTTTCACCTCATTGCAAGAACACTTCATCATCACCATTTCACAATCACAATAAATCGCTAAGAACACAAACACAATCAATTATATCCTTAAAAATCAAAGTGAAGACATGATTATGAGATTTCATTACCATATTATGCAACTAATCATCCAAAGTAAGAAGAGAAAACTCATCAAATGAAACCTAGAATGTCAAGGAGATAATTAAGAGATACAAACGATGCTCGAGTATGTGCCTTGGGTACTGACGGAGCTCATGTGCCAATAGCATTGATCTGCCATGATCCTTGTTTGCATCCAGGTTCGTAAGGGCGCTCTCACCTCCATAAAAGGCTTTACCCATCTTCTCGATTATCCATGAAGTCCACATCTCAATCTCTTTCTCCTCTAGCTTGGTGGCTTTAGAATGATGCAGAAGACTCCTTCCTTAGGCTCCACGATGATGGTGGAAAGCTTGGGGTCAAGCGGTTTTTTCCTTGGAGAGATCTCCAAGTCCAAGTACCTCCAAAAGTTCTCCCAAGTTGATAATATTACCGCAACATAAGTTAGCAGCAAAATCTGATGCCGAAGTTAAGAGAAAAGGCGGGAAAACATTGTCCAGAAGAATGAACAGACATATTTGACCAGATGTGTATGATTCGACTAGAAGGAACTGTGAAGAAGGAATTTGAGTGAATAAGAAGGATTTGACTAGACATCCAGTCAAATTGCGTGAAAGACCCGGGTTCAAATTAAAGCGTGGCTTTGGTGATATCTCATTTAATGTCACTGCAAATTGGGACAATCACATTTGCCCTTTAAGTAAATAGATTTATGAGATTCCACCAAGCCATGGACCTCACCCCACTAGTGGAAGCCAACTTTCTGGCCACATTCGGGGAACCTCCTTTCCCATTGCCTCCTCCCAAACGTCCATTCCAACCATATTTTCTTCACCCGTCTAAACCTCCACCACTGCCACATCCTCTACCTCGACCGACCATTATGGGCCCACACACCAACCACCATATTCCTATTCACCGCATATCCAACCAAGAGTACAATGACTTGCAGAATAAGGGTCTGTGCTACCGTTGCAGGCAACCCTACTCGCCAGAAATACTGTAAGCATATGCCAAGCAATAAGAAAAGAAATCATTGGTGCCTTCAAAATATCCTCTCTTTTTCCTAAGTGCGAGCATATGAAAGGGAACCCTAAACCCTAAATGTCGTGTGTCCCACCATACTGGGTCCCATCTGATGTGTATCCATTGACTGCCACCTCCATTTTAAGTGTTAGTGGGTCATCATTTTCTCTTTTATCTTTCTTATCCCAGTCAGTATTACGCCCATAATATAAGTAAGAATTTTGATAAAAGCATACTGAAAATGGCTGGCCTAATTAATGAGCTGTATGATTTGTTTCTTTCAGCTTTAAATTTATGTAACTTAGCATTGTGTCCTGGCATTCAGTGGTGTGGGGCTAGCTCAATAGTTTATGGTTGAATTTTTCTTATTATTTGGTGTAAAAGTAAATGTCAAGCTGCATAAACATTGCTTTGCAAATGCAGAAATTACAGTGTAGATCAAAACCCTCTTTGTCATCAAGAGATCTAGGCCTCGTTTGGCACAACTTATTTGCTCCGATGAGTTTGGTCAAAAACACGGTTATCATAGAATGTATGTTTGGCAAGACAAATGTTACGATGACCGCTGCTACCCAAGGAAATGAACTAGTTTTCAGCATTAAATGCGTGAATTTAATTATGTGACGTCAAGCGCTCAAGAACAACGGTTCATGACCACTGCATTCACAATCGCCGCCGCCGCGCCAAACGAAGAACTCGGCCTCCAAATCAAAGAGAAACAAAGAACTCAACCTCCAAATCAAAGAGAAACAACCATTGTAGAAATGTGTTGGTACTAAAGAAGCATTCATAACATTCTCCAGCTACAACTAATAAATGAGGAAAAGTTTCAAACGCAGCAGCTGCTCAACACATTTGGAAGAGGAACATCAAATCTCCATTCCTCTCTTATATGTATAGCAGCAGCATCAAAACAAAACACAGCACAAACAAATTTGCTGAAATACTTTCTAATTACAAGATGCATTCTCAATCTCATTCTTCCTCGTTCTCGGACAATTCCTTCCCCGTATCTTCACCATTCTCTTCGTGATCTTCTTCTCCCTTTCCCTGCAAATGGAAGTAAGTAACAAATTAGTGTATATCTTTCTAAAGAATGCTGAAAGTGCAATTATGCTTTGAAAATGCTCATGCTCTTCAGCATCTTTCACATACTTCTTCATTCACATCATCCATCTCAGCTTTGCCATGATCCGCTTTCAGCTCAGCAGATCTATCCATATAAGGCTTTTTCTCCTGTGAAAAACCAGTTATTAAATCTATTGAAGCAGGAAGACTTGATCTGTTGATCTAGTAACATGCAAATTGTGCTAAGAAACTAACCTCATCAGTCATGGCCTTCCATTTTGCACCACCTTCCTTCGCAACCTTTAATCCCAACAAACAATCAATAACATTCCCTACACTATTACAAATTTAGTTTCATCAAAAAAAATTTGAAAAGCTTTACATTCGTAACACTTTTGTTGTCAGGATTAGCTTCCTTGAACTCTTTCCTGAAGTCATTCCTGCAGTAGGAAAAATTAAAACTCGGTAACAAACAATGTGAGAACGATCACAAACATTGTAGAGAGAAACAGATGAACAATTACATGAAGAGAAAGAAGGCCGTCGGGGGGCGTTTGGGTTTATTAAAATCACTGCTTTTCTTCTCCTTTTTCGTCTTCTTCTCCTTCTGACCCGGCGCTGCAGCTCTCTTCCTGCTTCGAATGAAATCCTGCATCATTATTTGACTAGAGTTGATTAAAACAAACAACTATGCTTCAAATTACCTTTCCGGCTTCTTAAACTCCGTTGCCTTCTCCACAACCTGAGTACCTAAAGATAAAATCATTCAAAATGTTTTAAAAGAAACAAAAACAAGCCCAAGTAAGATTATTGTGTGTGTGTGAAAAGAGACAGAGGAGTTACTGAGATTCATTTTAATGTTGGAATCCATGCCGCAATCATGCATGTCAATGAGCACAACGGCTACATCCTTTTTGCAAACTTCACTGGAATGCAGAGAAAAAGAAGAAGAAGAAGAAGAAACTGTTTTAGCAAATAGTCAAAAGCATCATACAGAATCATACTGTAATAAAACTTTCCGATACAACGCAGGAAACAATAAGGGGGAAATAGAGAATAAATATGAGTGAGAAGATGATACCATCTAGTGAAAGCGCTGCCGTCCTTTGCTCGCTTCATCATGGCCGGCGTGTCGGCCTCGACCCTCTTCCTCTGCTTCGGCGGATTAGGGCTTGAGGAACCTCCGGTCATCTCTTCGAAATCTGAACCAGGAACAGAGGGAAAAAACGAGACTTTGATGTGATATGGGCCGGAGTTTATATATATATAATATATATATAATATGAGGCGGGGAATTCGAAAAGTTTCGTGCTTTCGCTCGCTTTTTTGGCGCCATTGGAGGGAGGCCGCAGGAAAAATTTAGAAATTGGCCGGGCGATCCAGCGTCGCTGACTGTCGATTATTACCAGCCGTTCGATGGGAGCCAAGATCCAGCGGTTCATATCTGGTAACTATCCGAATGCACCGGTCCCATCGAATGATCCAATTCTTGCTATTCGCACCCCAAAAATTGTAAAAATCCTAATTATATTCGCAGTCTAATTCTCGCTAATCGCACCCCATCAAATAATCTGATCTCCACCTCTCTCTCGTTGGCTAAACCTAGCCGTAGTTCTATCGGTCGCGTAGTTTTTCCCCCTCTTAGATCCACTTCAAAAAAGAAGGAAATTATTCGGAGAAAATCTCAAAAAAATAATCGGTTACAATAAGATTTGCATGTCATTTAACTTGTTTTCCTGCAAATATAATTTTGAACTACAAATACAATTTATAGACTAGCGAATAGTGATGGACTGCGAATAAAAAAACCTCTATCCTGACCATATATTGATTTAATAAGTAGCTATATGAATGAACTATTTATACATACATATTGAATGTTTACGTATATAGAACTTAGGGATTTAATCATACATGAGTTTAGTGTTGGGAATGCGAGCAAATAATTCCGATCAAAGCACCTGTTGCAATTCGAGCAAGCACATGCGCAGCCGCATTTAGCGGTATGCAAATATAAAACAAGAAAATGCAATGCGGAAAATAGTAAAAGCGCACAGGAAATTTTAACGTAGAAAACTCAATTGGGTAAAAAACCACGGGACGATCGGAGTCCAACCCGGAAAGCCTCCACTAAAAGTGTGAAAATCACACGCACGAATTACAGGTTTTCCCTCCACCGATCCACACAGAATCTCCACTCTTCCATCACAACAACAATCCACAAAGGATTTACACCACCTTCTCTTCCACAAACACACAATCACAAGTTTGATAAAGAGAAAAACAAAAGAGGTGTGAGGAATCGTTACCCGGACGGATTGAGCAATCTGTCTCGTACACACAAACCACGAAGGAGAACGGCTATGTGCAACCCCTTTCTTCCTCGTTCTCCAATCTCCAAGACACGAACAAGACCGGCAAAGATTTGCCCGGTCCAATCTCAGATCCAAGACCACACAAAGGTTCACCTCCTTGGTGAGACGACACGCCACCGGTGCCGAGTGGAGAACCCGACGCTGCTGCTGTAGGGGGTCGGGCGCCGCCTCTGCTGTGTGAAAGGGAGAGGCGCGTGACTGCTCTCCAAACCGAGAGAGAGAGAGGGAGGACAGAGGGCTGGCGGCGGCGACTCCAGGGATGAAGGTGGCTGCGGCGAGGGTTTTCTTTCTACGGAGAGGAGAATCGCCCAGCGCCTAGCCCTAACCTCTCCCCCTTTTGATTGTCCAAATAACTGTCCAGGAGCATGAACCTCCTGCTGTCGGTCACCCTAAACCTCTTGCTGCCGGTCTAGTTAGTTTCATTTTGCCCCCCCCCCCCCCCCCCCCCCCCTCAGCAACCTTTTATTTTATAAGTTTTGTTTGTTTATATAAAAACGAGCATACGAAATCACGGGCCGCTCCTACCACGCCCGGTGGTTTTTATTGCCTCGGATGGGAACTGTGCCAACAAATCTCCCCCTTCACATCGAGGCGGAAGAAACCGACATCCCGGCGATTCTAACGCAATGATCGAACTTCCCCCTTGGCACGGTCTTGGTCAGCATGTTTGCTCCATTGTCATTAGTGTGTACCTTCTGAAGATCAAACTACTTCTGCTCCAGGACATCTCGTATCCAATGATACAGAGTGTCGATGTGCTTCGACCTCGAGTGAAACGTGAGGTTCTTCCCTAAGTGAATAGCGCTCTAACTGTCACACAAGAGTGTGTATCGGTCCTGAGTGAAACCAAGTTCTTTGATGAACCTTTTCATCCAAAGCAACTCCTTCCCAGCCTCAGTAACCGCAATAAACTCAGCCTCCGTGGTGGACAGTGCAACGCACTTCTGCAGTCTCGACGCCCACGAGACAGCTCCCCCCTGCAAACAGAATCATGTACCCTGACGTCGACCTCCTGAAATCCAAATCTCCAGCCATGTCTGCATCAGTGTAGCCCAACAGCTCTGGCTCACTGTCCCCAAATCTCAGCGTCAAGTTTGATGTCCCATGCAGGTATCTTAGTATCCACTTCACTGCGCTCCAATGCCCTCTCCCAGGATTGGAGAGAAATCTACTGACGGTCCCAACCGCATGCGCAATGTCTGGACGAGTACACATCATCGCATACATGAGGGTCCCGACTGCAGATGCATACAGAACCTTCTGCATAGCCTCGATCTCCTCGGGTGTGCTGGGGCACTGTTAAGTGGTAAGACTGAAGTGAGCTGCAAGAGGCACGCTCACCTTCTTCGCCTGATCCATATCAAATCTCTGCAATACCTTGCAGATGTACCGCTCCTGTGACAACCAAAGTAATCTGGCTCCCCTGTCTCTGCGAATGTGCATCCCCAAAATAGTCTTCGCAGCACCCAGATCCTTCATCTCAAAAGTGGAACTCAACTGTCGCTTCAACTCAGCAATGTGAGCAGTGTTCCTTCTGACGATCAACATGTCGTCCACGTACAACAGCAGAATGATAAAATTCTCTGGAGCATACTGCTTGATGAACACACAGTGGTCAAGGGTGGTCCTGCTGAAGTCGATCTCCCCCATGAAAGAATCAAACTTTCTATACCATTGTCGCGGGGCCTGCTTCAAGCCATATAAACTCTTCTTCAAACGACACACCAGACCTTCCTTCCCTCTGACACTGAAACCATCAGGCTGCTCCATGTATAGCTCCTCCTCAAGGTCTCCATGCAGAAAGGCGGTCTTGACATCTATCTGCTCAATCTCCAAGTCGAGCCTCGCAGCGAGTCTAAGTACAACACGAATGGATGACATCTTCACCACAGGTGAGAAGATCTCATCGAAGTCAACTCCATGTCGCTGTCCAAAACCTTTCACCACCAGCCTGGCCTTGTATCTGGGAGGTGTGGAGGAATCTCCCTGTTTCACCCTAAAAATTCACCGATTCTTCAAGGCCTTCTTGCCCTTAGGCAATCTCACCAAGTCATATGTGTGGTTCTTCTGCAGCGACTGCATCTTCTCCTACATAGCAACCATCCACTGATGCTTCTCGGTGCTCTCCACAGCCTCGTCATAACTCTCAGGCTCCCCCGCATTAGTCAGCAATATGAACTCTGATGCAGAATATCTAGCGGATGGGTGCCTGACCCAATCTGACCTCCGCATGGCAGGCTCAGGGCCCGGTGCAGGCACATCATCAGTAATGTCCTCAGCGAGGTTCACCATCAATGGTGATATCATGATCCGGAAGGATATCAGTACCCTGTGTTGGCTCAGGCTCGGTAGCCTCCTCAGTGTCGTCATCTCCAACCAAAGGTGACTCTGTAGCAGCGCGAGAGTCAACCTCAAATTCAACAGTCCCCTCTGGATCACCAACAGTCTGATCCTCACAGAAAACAACATCACGACTACACACAAGCTTCTTCTTAACTAGATCAAAATACCTGTACCCAGACTCTCCATTGTAGCCGTACCCCAAGAAAATACATTGTCGGGTCTTCGAATCCAACTTCGATCTCTCGTCCCTGGGGACGTGCACAAAGGCTTTGCAGCCAAATAAACGCAAGTGACTGTAAGAGGGGTCTTTCCCATACCAGACCCTATCTGGGACATCCTCCTGTAATGCTGAACTCGGCAAGAGGTTGATGACATGTGCTGCAGTAAGAAGAGCCTCGCCCCAAAACATCCCTGGCAGCTTCGACTCAGATAACATGCACTGAATCCTCTCCATCAGTGTTCGATTCATCCTCTCAGCTACGCCTTTCAGCTACGGCGTCTTTGGTGGGGTCTTCTCATGTTGGATACCATGGTCCCTGCAGTACTCGTAAAATGGACCAATGTACTCTCCCCCATTGTCGGACCTGATGCATCTAAGCCTCCTCCCAAACTGTCTCTCCAGCTCGGCGTGGAATCTCCTGAAAGTATCGAGGACCTGATCTTTGATCTTGATAGCATAGACCCAAAGCTTCCTCGAATGGTCATCAATGAAAGTAACGAAATATGAGGCTCCCCCTCTAGTCTGGACCTTCAGAGGTCCGCAAACATCTGTATTAACTAGCTCCAAAGGCTTCGATCTCCTGGTGGACGTGTGGTTATGAAATGAAATCCGGTTCTGTTTCCCAGTCATACAGTGGTCGCACCTCTCTAAGTGATCACCCGAAATATCACTGATCAGCTTCTTCTTCGCAAGGCATCCCAAACCCTTATGGCTAATGTGTGCCAGCCTCCTGTGTCATAAGGAAGTGGATGGCTCATCCCTGATGGAGTTGGCCTGAGCAGCTTCAGGCCTCCCCTCCATGTAATACAATCCAGAATCTCTATAACCCCTGGCCATCACAAGTGATCCCCTGATCAGCTTCCAGAAGTCTCCTCCAAAGACACTCAGGTGTCCTTCGTCTCCAAGTCTGCCAATAGACATCCGATTGAAGCGAATGTCTGGCACATGTCACACATCCCTCAGAACTAGTAGGGCTCCAGTACTCATCTTTAAGTGCATGTCTCCACGCCCAAGTACCTTGGACGTATCCCCATTTCCCATCCTCAACACCCCACATTCATCAGTGGTGTAAGTGGCAAATAACTCCCTGTTGTGGGAGACATGCACAGAGGCTCCAGAATATCCAGCATCGGTCGTCACACGCAAGTGGAGCTGTGACGTCATCGCCAACAATAATGACGTCGTCCTCCTCAGTCGAAACGGTGGCTGCCGTGTGACCTTCATCCTTGCCCTCAGTGGCAATCCCCTTCTTCCTCTGATCATTCTTCAAAGAGTAGCATAATTTCTTGGTGTGACCCTTCTTATGGAAGTAGTGGCATTCCACGTTCTGATAACGTGTCTACGACTTGCCCCTACTCTGGCTCCTGTCCTCCTTCCTTCCTCGGCTCTTACTCCTTCCTCTCCCCTGGGCTCAGTAAAAAGAACGTCGGTTCGTGAAGAAGAGCCCGAAGTCCCATGAGAATTTCGTCTCACCTCCTCATTCAAGATCCCACTCTTGGCGATCTCCATGAAAACAATCCCCTGGGGGGAAGAATTGATCAGAGAAACTCTAACCATCTCTCATGAGTCTAGAAGTGACTTGAGTAGCCACAATGCATTCACCTCATCTTCAAAAGTCACCTTCATGGCAGTCAGACGATCAATGATCCCCTGGAACTCGTTGACATGATCCAGAATAGGTGAGCCCTATCGGTATCTGAACTCTCCAAGCTTCTTCAGCAAATACAACTTATTGATGCTCGTGCTCTTGGCATACAAGGTCTCGAGAGTCTTCCACAGAACCTTTGCATCATTGATACTAGTCACATGGTTGTACACGTTCGACTCCAGGAACCGTCTGATAAACCCACACAGTTTCTGATGCTCCACCTTCCATTTCGCCGGATCAATGTCCTTTGGCATCTGCTCAAAGATAGGAGCATGCCAACCCTTCACATATATTAAATCCTCCATCAGTAGATGTCGCTGGTGATAATTGGCACCATTCAACTTTACAATCTGCTCTGAACCGGATGTGGACTCCATTCTGCTCTGCCAACAAGCCGGAACGACCACAGATCTTTGAGTTGACTATCTCAAAATATGCAACAAAGGAGGATAGCCAGCGGGCCAGTGGTCGTAAACTACCACTCCCAATTGCACACCCGATATCACAATCAACTCGTCCTGAAAACCCAAAAGGTCAGCCCGGTATCTGCTCTGTCACTGAAACAGCTCTGTCACTGAAACAGCTCTGTCACGCAACCTAGCTCTGATACCACTTGTTGGGAATGCGAGCAAATAATCCCGACCAGAGCACCTGTTGCAATTCGAGCAAGCACCTGTGCGACCGCATTCAGCGGTATGCAAATACAAAACAAGAAAATGCAATGCGGAAAATAGTAAAAGCACACAAGAAATTTTAACGTGGAAAACCCAATTGGGTGAAAAACCACGGGACGATCAGAATTCAACCCGGAAAGCCTCCACTAAAAGTGTGTGAAAATCACACACACGAATTACAGGCTTTCCCTCCACCGATCCACACAGGATCTCCACTCCTCCACCACAACAACAATCCACAAAGGATTTACACCACCTTCTCTTCCATAAACACACAATCACAAGTTTGATAAATAGAAAAACAAAAATGGTGTGAGGAATCGTTACCCGGACGGATTGAGCAATCCGTCCCACACACACAAATCACGAAGGAGAACGGCTATGTGCAGCCCCTTTCTTCCTCGTTCTCCAATCTCCAAGCCACGAACAAGACCGACAAAGATTTGCCCGGTCCAATCTCAGATCCAAGACCACATAAAGGTTCACCTCCTTGGTGAGACGGCACGTCACCGGTGCCAAGTGGAGAAACCGACATTGCTGCTGTAGTGGGTCGGGCGCAGCCTCTGCTGTGTGAAAGGGAGAGGCGCGTGGATGCTCTCCAAACCAAGAGAGGGAGGACAGAGAGCTGGCGGCAACGACTCCAGGGACGAAGGTGGCTGCGGCGAGGGTTTTCTTTTTACAGAGAGGAGAATCGCACAGCGCCCAACCCTTACCTCTCCCCCTTTTGATTGTCCAAATAACTGTCCAGGAGCGTGAACCTCCTGCTGCTGGTCACCCTAAACCTCCTGCTGCCGGGCCAATTAGTTTAATTTGCCCCCCCCCCCCCCCCCCCCCCGCCCCTCTCAACAACCTTTTATTTTATAAGTTTTGTTTGTTTATATAAAAACGAGCATAAGAAATCACGGGCCGCTCCGAGCACGCCCGGTGGTTTTTATCACCTCGGATGGGAACCACACCAAACAAAATTCCCCCTTCACATCGAGGCGGAAGAAACCGCCTTCCCGACGATTCTAACGCAATGCTCGAACTCCCCCTTGGCACGGTCTTGGTCAGCATGTCTGCCCCATTGTCATTAGTGTGTACCTTCTGAAGATCAAGCTCCTTCTGCTCCAGGACATCTCGTATCCAATGATACCGAGTGTCGATGTGCTTCGACCTCGAGTGAAATATGGGGCTCTTCCCTAAGTGAATAGCGCTCTGACTGTCACACAAGAGTGTGTATCGGTCCTGAGTGAAACCAAGTTCTTTGATGAACCTTTTCATCCAAATCAACTCCTTCCCAGCCTCAGTAACCGCAATAAACTCAGCCTCTGTGGTGGACAGTGCAACGCACTTCTGCAGTCTCGACGCCCACGAGACAGCTCCCCCTGCAAACAGAATCATGTACCCTGACGTCGACCTCCTGGAATCCAAATCTCCAGCCATGTCCGCATCAGTGTAGCCCAACAACTCTGGCTCATTGTCCCCAAATCTCAGTGTCAAGTCTTAGGGTATAGGACTAGGGTATAGGACTATGTAAGGAATGTGAGTCCTAGGGTATATCACTTCTGCAGTCTCACTGTCCCCAAATCTCAGTGTGCTTGGGAGAAAGATTGATAGCAAAAGTTCTTTCCTCAACCCTAACTTATTCCTTTTATACTCCTTTGATCTTCAACGGTTCTCAGCCGTCCTTCTTACAGATATGGGAGTGATTGGTGGACCCCACAATGCATTTCTACAGCATGCGCCAAAAGCAGAACCCGCCAGATCACGTTTGAAACTGTCTCAGCGGTTGGGCTGAGATGGTCAGCCTTCTCAGCGGTTGCTTCTGTCCCATCTCAGTGGATCCGCTGAGACAGACAGTTATCTCAGCGGTTTCTTCTATCTGCAGCTCAGCTTGCCCAGAAGCCTTCTTCAGCGGCTCTTGGTCTTGTCTCAGCAGTTCAGTTGAGACAGAGAGCTTGTCTCAGCTGATCATACATTACATACACCATGGTGTGTCCTTGTTCTGCATAACTATGAGATAGAAATAGGGCTTATCAAATACAACTTATACTTATCATTGAGTGTGAGGTCTCTTCAAATCAAGGGAATATTGAGGGTCATTTTTCCAATAATCTCCCCCTATTTGAAGAAGGCAGAACACCCTCAAATGCTAGAGTACATTACTCATAAATTCTTGATATGTGTTATTGTAGTAATGAATTCATCATATCATGCTCATTGCATCAAGGATTTTATAACAGATAATGTTTATAAAAGTCATATTACCACAAAGTTTAGTCAGTCCAACAGTGATATTTGATAAGCATGACAATGCAACATAGATTGAATTAACCAATCAAAACAGGGTAAGGTTTAGTTATAACTCAGATTTGCAAATTAGATAGGGTGGTAATTCAAAGCTCAGTTTGCATTCATATATTCATAAAACATTTCAAACAAATTATAGTTCAATTATCATCCAGCCATTCATAAGATATTTTCTTTTCTTAGAAGATTTGTTTTGAATACTTTAACCCCCCCTTTCTTAGAAGATTTATGCATAAGATATTTATGCATTCATTTAGAATTATCTTTTCTTAGAAGATTTATTTCAGTGTGAGGTCAGAATTGATGTCTGCATTTGTATCCTCCCCCTTTCTGGCTTCTTCATAGATTTGTTGATGGAGGTCTTGCTGAATGTTGATAACAGCAGCTGGGGAATCATCCTGCTCATCTTTAGTGTCAGCATCTTGATGATCACTCAGATTGACATCACCAGCATGATCATCCCCCTCCCCCTCAGAGAGAGCATTCTTTTCTGTTGAGTCCAGGAATGCTATAACCTGATCTTTATCAGCTGATGGCTCTTGTGGCTTCTCCCCCTCAGATGGAGCACACATCAGTGCTTGAGGATCAGAAGTTATGACTTTGTCCAACTGCAGTGGATGGACAGGTTCAGTTGGCAGGTCCTTTGGTGTAGCCTCTTTGTTAAGAATGCTGTGTGACCTAATGTCAGCACCAGCATCTTCATCTTTGTCTCAATGATCACACTTACAACTTGACATGATCAGCCTTGTTTTCTTAGAAGATGAGGGGGGTTGCCTTTAGTTTCAGAGGGCTGACTCCTAGGCAATACCCTGGTAAATCTTTCTAAAGTCTTGATGTCCATTCTCTTGAGATAATGAAGATTTGCTCATTTGGATGTGTTGAACTTGTCAGGGTAGGTTTGCTTTTCACTAATCAGATTGGCTATTTATATGGCTTAAGACTTAGGTAAAATTAAACCTGGCAATTGGATTTGATTGCTCTTATAATTGTAAGTGTAAATGAAATGACATCATATAGCTGAGTTCGTCGAACTCAGAGCTGAGTTCGCCGAACTCAAATTGAGTTCGTCGAACTCAAACTGGAGTTCGTCGAACACAAGGCTTAGTTCATCTGAACCATATCATAAGGCTATGTTTGTTGAATACAGAACTAAGTTTGTCGAACTCAAGGCTGAGTTCGTTGAACTCAAACTGGAGTTCGTCGAACTCAGGAAAGAGTTCGTCGAACGGAGACTTTTCCCAGCTGACCAAGTGCAAACTGAAGCTCAGCTGAAACAGATTGTTCTGGTTAAGCTGATCATACTACTTTAAAATCATTAGAGATAGGATTACTTGAATGCCTAATCATGACTCTTATAGGGTTGATGTGTCAACATTTTAAGTTATATCAAATCAAGATTGGAAGAATTAAGTGTTTTACACTATTCTATATTTATCATTCCTAGTTCAATCTTGAAGGCATTAAACTTGGCCTCATCCAATGGCTTCGTGAAGATATCAGCAACTTGACTGTCAGTGGGGACAAATTCAAGGCAGATATTTTGAGATTCTACATGTTCTCTTATAAAATGATATCTTATTTCTATATGCTTAGTCCTGCTGTGAGAGACAGGATTCTTAGCAATAGAGATAGCACTGGATGACCACACCTCCCGAGATGTGAGTCCTAGGGTATATGACTATGTAAGGAATGTATGACTATAGTAGTTACCCTTAGCCCATTAGACCACTCGTGTAAACTACTGGCTATGACCTTTTGCGTATATATATATATATATATATATGTCTGGTCGGTTCCCCTTATGATTGCTTCCACACTGCGATCTGATGTGATGTATTGATTTCCTGTCTGACAAGGCAATCATCCAGTGCTCTTTAGGATAGGTCGTTGCTACTTGGGAAGCGCTGGGTGATCGTCTTGTGCAGTAAGACCCTCCTCTCCCAAACCAGGTTCAGTGTTGGGGGGGGGGGGGGGGACCTTACAATGAGAACCATGGATATTCTTACACAAAATTAAGAGAAGTATGGTTTATTTCTTGCATGTTTGTATACAAGTGAAAGTGTATCTGTCTATGTGGGCAAATTTTGAATAATTTTGGGCACTTATTCATCTCATCAAAAAAATATGGCATAATGAATAATGACAATGAAAACCACAAAGCACTCCTCTTGATAAGTATTAATAAGCAATGTGAGGTTGAACACCTTAGTTGGAATTTAATTTATCTTGTGCAAACACTAGTTTAATTTCCACGCTCACTTCTCTATGTTACCCCTGATCACTTTATTTTTTATGAAAATTAGTTCTTATATGTTATAATCCACCAAGCACTACTTCATATCTCTGATAAGTCTTCATGAGCATTGTGTCTACGAAGCACCTTGGTAGTGGTACTTGAATGTGCATTGAAGTTGTGGAAGTTATTTAACTTTGCATGACAATTAAGTTAGTGTATAATTCATTGCATGTGATATCTCTTATTAATTATTACAAAAAGTACCAATCTTGATGTTTCTCACTTATGTATGTTTCACTATTTCATATAACAGTTACGTGCATAAGAATTGGACCATAAACATCATTGAACACTTTTTACATTGCATGTAAAACTATAGTGTACAACCCCGTATTCGTCGAGTGGGCCCCCGGGCCCTAGAATCTAAAGGATGAACAAGCCCGAGGGGCATTCGCCTAAGGCATCAGGGGGGCTTTCACCCAGGCCAGAAGGGCATTCGTCAGTTTAGAAGTTCAGATGCACGTACCACCAGGCGAGTGAGGGGAGGAACCCCACCCGCCCGGGGGGGGGGGGGGGGGGGGCAAGGATCTGGCGAGTGGTGGCTCCACGGACCACTCGCCTAGTAAGATCTAGAGAATTCAGTATGCGGGAAGTCTGGCGAGTAGTGCCTTCACGGACCACTCGCCCAGTGGGACCTAGAGGTGAAATTACCTGGATACCCTTGGGGGACTACCAATAGTCTTTCAGAACATCGGAGTTTGGCTGTTAGCAGACCAGTTTCTGGTGAGTTTAGTAAAACTAAAAGGGGGGATTATGCTATTTGCAGCCCAAACTAGAGAATATATAAATAGACCCTTAAGGACACCTTTGGAAGTGAACCGATCTTTGGGCTCTCTCCTCCTCTGGATATTTTTGGTTGGCTCCAAGTGCCCTCCAAAGGTGCCCAGTTCAGCATTGGTTTGAGAGGGGAAGCATTCTAAAATCTTCCGGGTGTGTGGAGGGACCTCCTCGCTGTAGCTTTGGGTCTATTCATTTTCCTTCACCAATAGTCAAGTGTGCTAGTGAGAGAGAAGTAGGTGTATACTACACCCCTCTGTGGGTCCGAACTCCTCAAAAGATCGGTTGACGGTTTCAACATATAGATTACTTGTCATGATCACTATAATGTCTCTTTGTTAATCTTTCAACTCTAGTAAATCTCTTGATTTTACAAACATTATGTTGTCCATTCTAATCTATGCAAGAACAAGTTTAAAATATTAATAAATTTCATTTCATGGTTTTCAAAAAAGTTTTGCTTTATTGCTTTCACCATTAACAACTCATTTATCATTCTCCCACTAGTTCTCACGTTTATTAGGTCTCTCATTCTTTCGTGTTATCCTGATTATTGTTGGATCGTGAGGCAATCTTAGAGGAGGGTGAATAAGATTTATTAAAAAAATTCTAAACTTTAATTTAGATCTATAATATAGAGAAAATATTAAACACCATTTTCATATAACTCTCGTTAAATACACAAGTCCGATCTTGATGATGATAAGACGGTTCAATATTAATACAAAGAGAGTTTTATCATTTAAATTAAATCATGTAAGTTTTCTTTTCCAAAACATTTAAAACATTGCATGATAATATATTGTGAAGGTTAACTTGAATGAGAAAAAAAACTATTTCATAATATATAAACCATGATGAATGATTATAATGATAAATATCTTCTAACACTAAGATCGAGACGATGATTTTTACTCTTTGATTTTCTATGCCGACTCGCACCTCAAACCGGTTGGTCTTAACCTATCTCTCCATAGATAGGCCTCAAGCCGCCCCTAGACCTAAATCTCAGTCTAGTTGCCTAGCACAAGAGACAAATTTCTTCCTAAGCCTCACAAGGACCTAGTCACCAACACAATGACGAATTTCTCTACGCTCAACAAGTGTAACCAAAAAAGGAGAAAGAAGAAAATAGAATAATGAGAGAAGCTCCCCTCTAAAGGAACCCTTGATGTTGATGTTGTTTCTCTTGCAAAGTTTCGATCTTTGTGGCTTGAGATGCTTCCTCTTTGATGTCCTTCAGATCTTTGGAACTCTCTGCTTGATATGAGTTTATTGTAGCATGAAGACTCCAAGTGAATGTTGTGAGAAGGCACCTTTGATCATTGTTTGGTAGAGGCCTTCAATCTTCTTGCATGATAAACTTTTGATCTCCCTTGATGGAATCTCTCTTGAATGAGTGAGAATGACCTCTCCAATCCCTCTGGACGGCTAGGGCGAATAACCCCTCAAAATTTCATGAAAGCGATTTAGAGAAAGTAAAGCATGGGTTGTTTAAATAGAGAGTTTACTGTGGAAGGAGATACCGCGTGGTGGTAGTTCGGCTGTAGCGCACAGTCTTCAATTTCCCGCTTCCTCCACACTTAATTAGGAAGCTAGGGTTGTCATCTTAGGAAATAACTATCACGTACAGTAAGACCTATAGCCCGCGATAGTTTAATAGATCCTCGTGCACAAAATGAGATTGCGAGCTCTATTTGGCTCCTAATGATTGCGTGTTTGCCGGAGTTTCCATATGGTTACCGCCGCGCAATAAGGTTATCACAAGGCAGCAAGTATTTACTTAATAGGCTCCTTGCTCCCGCCAAGTCCCTTTTGAAATGCTCCTTGCCAGCTGTCCTTCTGGAATGAGAGTTATCGTCGGCGATATCATCTATCACCGCGCAGTAGTATGTAACTCAAGTCTATATCTCCCATGCACTTCTCTCTATTTTACATGTGGGACATGCACACTATAAACACAAGCAAAGTAGATCAAATATAGAGTATGATTTGTTATTTTCAAACCAAGAGATGTGAATCCCATGCTCCAACAATTATTTCTTTTCAGTCAAAAGGGGGAGAGTTAAAGTGATACCTATTTTGCTAATAACAAAGGGGGAAATAATATGAATGATTGGGAAATATCAAACTTAGGATGAGATCATTAATTTAGGGGGAGCTTAATCAATCTTGTATCAGTTAGGCCAAATTAATTTCATATATTTGTCATGATTAGTTTTTTATCATATGCATATCAGAATGAGCACATATCTTACTACATTCTTTATTTCCAATCTTGGAATTTGTTATTATCATAATGAGGAGTTTATTGGAACATGGGAACACCCTTGGTTTGAGAATAAAAAAATCATGATGTGTATTTGATCTATCTTTGTAAGTGTTTCGCAGTGTGCAGGTTTAGGAATCACATATGATATACAACAAGTATCGAGCCTAAATGATGAGTCGAATGCCAACATCGCAGCCTACCACTAGCGATAGAACTTATCGCCCGGTGATAGCATGTGACATACGATGACTTGTAGTCAAAGTCTTGCTGAATTTGGAGGTTGTCATAAATAGATCAAGAATGATGATTTCACCGTCGAAAGTCCTTATTGCCCGACAATAGCATGAAATTCTTATATGGCAATAATGTATCTCAACTCGGCTTGGAGAGAAGAGCAAGAAATTCAAGCTTACAACCGCCTTGCGATAGCCATATCGCCCGACGATAGGCTTATTATGGCAATAACGCGTCGTAACACAGATTGGAGGGAAACATGAACGGGAAATTCATGTTTACTACTGCAACTTGATAGCGCACTCCCGCGCAGTGTTACCTCACCTAAATATGGAAAGCTGCGTCGTTCTGAGGAGTGAAAAAGGTTTGGGGACTCATATTTTGACGCTACCATCCGGAGATAGCCATTACCACAGGCGATAACTCCCACTCCCATAGAACTATAAATACACATTTTCCTGCAAGATTCTAATTCTAGTACAAATATTTTTAGAGGAAGGGTCGCCCCAGACGCCTCAAGAACCTCCACCACTCCCAACTATCAACGACAATGATATGAAAGAAGATCGATGCTAAAACGACATCATTCAAGTAAAGGGCTCACGTCCTACGATGATGATTTTTAATGGCACTTCTCCGTCTTCCTTCGACATCAAATTGTAGGGAGTTTTCTACTTAAGTTTTATCTATCTTTTTTATATTTTGGTGTTTTGATTTTAGATTTCTTATCTTTGTATCGAGTGGGAATTCGTCTTGCGTGTGGCAACTAGATTTAAGAGTAGGTCTAGGGATGAAAATTTACATCGTGTATGACAACTAGATATTGGTGTAGGTCTAGGTGGCGTAAGGCCAATCCGGGGGTGAATTGGCTAGGGACAACTAGTGTTTGAGGAAAAGTCAGCATAGAAAACAACAAGATTACATTTTTCATCTCCTCCGATCTTAGTGCCATGAAGATCGAACTTTTGTATTATAAAAAAAAATTTATATAGATTTTTAGATTTTCTTTTCTCTGATTATAAATCCATAAAATTTTATTTGTGCTTTAATCTCTTGTATTATTTCATATTTGATTTCAAGAAAAGACAAATCTATAATTTTAACACTACAACAAAAAACACTTTTCGCGGCATTTTTTAATACTTTTCGCGACGCTTTTAAAACGCCGCGGTAAATACAGCGGGGCTTCTCAAAGTGCCGCTAAAGCGCCGCGGTTGGAAGCGCCGCAGAAAACTCTGCGGCGCATTTTTAAAAAAGCGCCGCAAAACATATGGCTATACTAGAGCTTTTTCAAACTACTCCTAGCATTTCCCTATACTGTTCAATTTTTTATGGTAATGGCGTTAGTCCATATGCCAATTGATAATTTGTTTTGCAGTGCTGAAAAGACTTAACCTATCATCATAACCAATACAACATATCATCATATGCATAAACAATTTTCAATTCACATTTCAATTGATTATATATACACTATTTTAATTTAATTTTCAGTCACAGCAAAACAACAATGAGAAAACCAACATAATTTAAGTAATATGTAATCACCTCTGTAGTTTGTACTCTGTGCAATTGTACAAGTGCAAGGGCCGACTTCCTGACTTACAGTGTACTAGTTCCTTGATGTTATCTGCTGTCTTCCAAGTGCCGATTGCCAAGGGGCGGAAGCGACTACAACCTGTATTTGGGGAAAAGGAGAGTCCAATGACCATTGACCCATCGTGGCAGGGAGAAATGGGGGAAAACCTAACTGAAATAAGAAATCACTTGCCTTTGTGCTTGATCAGTGAACTGGCGTGACAATGTCACTGGCAGCGTTGAGATCGGAGAAGACTGAAGAGAACTAGGGAATCCTGAATCTGGATGCCTCCTCGTCGTCGCTGTCCTCGATCTTGGATGTCTCTTGGCCTCCTTGCGAGTGGAGAATCTCTGCTGGAAGAACTGCCGAAGACGGAAGAAAAGGGAAATATTAGGGCAGCGAGAGGCAGAGAGAAGAGCGTGTTTAGCCGTGGGTCCGCCCGTGGCTGCCGGCGAATCCACGAAAGTTGTGATGGAGGAGGGCGACGGGCGGAGAGAACGGAGGAGGAGGACGGATGCGGGAGTGAGGATTGCGAGAGGAGCGCGGCAGGGTTTGCGAGAGGAGCGCGGCGGGGATTGCGAGAGGAGCTCAGCGGGGATTGCGAGAGGAGCGCGGTGAGGATTGCGAGAGGAGTGAGGATACTATAAATAAAACCTAGCTAGCGCGCGCATTACTGAATATTTGACGGCGTTTGGTTATTAAAAGCGCCGCGAAAGGTATACATGTAGTTTTTGTGGCGTTTATTAATGTAAAACGCAGCAATTAGTTAAAACAAACAGCGGCGTTTTTTAAAACGCTGCATAAAAAGCGCCGCCATATATCTAATTTGTTGTAGTGTAATAATCCGTATTCACCCCCTCCCCCAAGGAAGAGTATTTATTCAACATCTCTATCGTGTTAAATAGGCATGTGAATGACATGCATAACTTATAATATGGCATAACTGTGGATACAATGACATGATGAGTGAAACTACATAATTTGTATAGGCTGATTTGAGGGCAACCTTAATGTTATGGGAAATGACTTGAAATGGACCTTTAGAATGATCTTGTTAATGGGGTAAGGGGGAGTAAAGTGCGCGGTGCACTTTACGGTAAGTGCGGGCATCCAACGGTCTGCGTGGATGCCCGCACACATTTCAAAATGCTTTGAGATGTGTGCAGACATTCACACGGACCGTTGGATGTCCGCACTTTACCGTAAAATGCATCACCCACACTTTACTTCCCCCTTACCCTGCTAATGTACCTATTTTTTTTTTCATTGGAGCCTATTTGGTGATCTCAATGTTGATGATACTTATAGTCTCATCTTGAAGTCTTCTGGCATATGGAGTAGCATGCTTACACATATGTACATAGCATTTTGATGTGAACCTTTGATGACCTTCAAAGAGCAAATGATCACAGCTTCTCTGAAGATTTCTATGCACATAAGTATGATGCTTGACCTGGGCTAAAGGACCCAGGTTTAGAATGGACTCGGACTACCACTCAAAATGATGACATTTGTAATTGTGAGCATCCAATGCGCTTTAGATAGTGCCTTGACCGCTTCTACGGCCACCACTCCCTCGCGGGAGATGGCGTCGACAGTGTACCGGTCAAAATAATATAAAACAATGAGAGTATCACAGAGTATCGAATCTCTCGAAGAACACGGACATGGATTAATAAATTTGAATCTTTAGTTATTAGGGTGGATGCGGGTCGTTGCTTTGGGTTGGTTGCTACACTACGTGTAAGGAAAGAAAAACCTAGACTACGAGAGCTTGGAGGAACCAATCCTCATGATTTCAAGAACGAATCACATCACATTTATCATCAATCTCAAGAACATCATCACAACTCTAAGGCAAGAAGAAGCATCGAATCATGAAATGCATCGAAATGCAACATCAATACAAGACATGATTAAACACATTGTTTCCTACAACATCCTCATCAAAATATCCAAAATATCAAGAGAAAACTCATCAAGAAAACCTAATTTGACAAAGGAGATAGGAAAGAGATACAAACAACGCTCGAGTTTGTGCCTCGGGTACCGACGGAGCTCCTGTGCAGGTAGCTTTGATCCGTCGTGATCCGTGGTTGTGTCCAAGGTCGTAAGGGAGTTGTCACCTCCATGAAAGTCATTACCCGTCTTTTTGATGGCCCGTGATGTCCACATCTCGATCCTTGCATCCTCTAGCTTGGCTAATTAGAATGATGGAGAGGACTTCGTCTTTGAGCTCCGAAATGAAGAAGGATGCATAGGGGATGAACCATGCCTTGGAGATGTGGAATATAGCATAAATCGGCAAAATAATCCAAAGGTCCCAGAATGAATCACGAAACAACGTATTTAAAACATGCAGAAGATGGTTGCGCACAATCGGGCGCATGATCGGGCACAAAGAACGAGAAAAATGGGCGCGAAACTAAAATTATGGGCAACCGTAATTTGATCGTGCGTTTTAGTCACACATAGTCGTGAGTGGCAAAAACACACGAGCAAATTCAGAGTTTTGGTTTTCTGGAAAGTTGGTAGCAAAATGAACATGCACGATAGTGCGTGTGCAAAACCGCACAATCGTGCGAAACCTCTATATGCAAACGACTCGAAGAACACGAACATGGATTAATCAATTTGAATTTTTAGTTATTATGGTGGATGCAGATCGTTGCTTTGGGTTGGTTGCTACACTATGTGCAAGGAAAGAAAAACCTAGACTACTAGAGCTTGAAGGAACCAATCCTCATGATTTCAAGAACGAATCACACCGTATTTTTCATCAATCTCAAGAACATCATCACAACTCTAAGGCAAGATCAAGCATCAAATCATGAATTGCATCAGAATGCAACATCAATACAAGACATGATTAAATACATTGTTTCCTACAACATCGTCGTCCAAACATCCAAAATATCAAGAGAAAACTCATCAAGGAAAACCTAATTTGATGAGGAGATAGGAAAGAGATACAAACAACGCTCGAGTTTATGCCTCGGGTACCGACGGAGCTCCTTGATCCGTCGTGATCCATGATTGTGTCCAAGGACGTAAGGGAGCTGTCACCTCCACGAAAGCCTTTACCCGTCTTCTCGATGGTCCGTGATGTCCACATCTCGATCCTTGCTTCCTCTAGCTTGGCTACTTAGAATGATGGAAAGGACTTCGTCTTTGAGCTCCGAGATGAAGGAGGATGCATAGGGGATGAACCATGCCTTGGAGATGTGGAATATAGCATAAATCGGCGAAATAACTGGAAGGTCCCAGAATGAATCGCGAAACGTATTTAAAATCTGCAGAAGATGGTTGCGCACAATTAGGCATGAAGAACGGGAATAATGGCCGCGAAACTGAAATTATGGGCAACCGTAATTTGGTCGTGCATTTTGGTCACGCATGGTCGTGCGTGGCCAAAACGCACCAGCAAATTCAAAGTTTTGGCTTCCTAGAAAGTTGGCACCAAAATGAACGTGCACGTCGTGCATGTGCAAAACCGCACGATCGTGCAAAACCTCTATATGCAAACCACTCGTGCGATTTGAAAGCGCACGGTCATGAGTGAACAAAACGCACAAGCGTTTTAAATTTTGATGTTATGAGGTGGAAAAAGTGAATCCACACGATCGTGCGGCAATGCACACGCACAGTCATGCGTTTGACAAAGAAATGTGCATTACCCTCCCAACACCTAAAGTCAACCACTGACTGCACACACAAGTTAAAATTATCAAAATAAAAACTTTTAAGGAGATAAAAAGGCGAAAATAGAAGGATGGGATGAAGAGACGATCTCATCCATCCCAATTCCATGAAATTCAATCCAAACCAGCTCCGCACCTGCTCCTATATCACTTGCTCAATTTCTAAGGATATGAATGGAAATTGGATAATATAGGAGCTAAATGAATAAAAATATGAGCTAGAGTGGCGCCTAAAACACTATATAAAATCCGCTCATCATGTATATTGAAAAAAAAATTGCTAAATTGCCCCCAACACAAATAAGTAAAACCTACTGCACTGACAACATTACCGTTTAATATCACAATCAACAACTAAATAATGTCCAAATTTTAGTTAAATCGCACATAGAACTTCTTAATAATGTCAAATTTTAATTAATCTGCTCAAAGCGGTTAAAACATTAAAAAAAAATTGCCTGGAATGATAAAATACATTGTCCAAAATACATTTTCCCTGTAATTTATAGAAGTATACAAAAGAAACTATATTGCATCTACGTATACCTTAGTTATTAAAGGCGCAAGGCGCACCAAGGCACAAAAGGATCTTGGAGCCTAGGCGCAAGACTCAAAGCACAGGCGCGCGCCTGAAGAAGGCAAGGCGCGACCACATTCATTTTAAAAAATAAGCATCAAACATATCAGTTCATATTCTTGATCAGATTTTGCATCTATTATACTCATTAATCATTCATTACTATCAATTATCTCTCTTAAAAAATAGAATTAATATGATCATTTGCATCATATTCAAGTCTTAACACTCGATTATGTTTCACAAACACTAAACCACTTGCATCATAATTAAGTTTGCAACAGAAATCGCATCAGGCGCGGCTTTTATGCTCCAAAGGAGCAAAAAAGGCGCACGAAGACGCAAGCCTCTGAACCTGAGGCGCGCCTTTAACAACGAAATTATCAGCTTAGTTCAATAAAAACTTGTCGAACATACAAATGTACCAATGCTGTTCATCAAAACCTTGAATCAACCACATTCCAGTAACATAATTCAAAAAAATACTGCAGCATCTAAAGAGATCTTCTGTATTGAGAAAATATTTTCATTGTAGAAACTTTTACTCCTGTTTCCACAAAAATACAAGCTATTTTGTACCACTTAAATATGCGACCGGAGCTGAAGAAGAATCAAATGAATGAAGTGCGGCCTCCTCTTCTACTGTTTCTATCGTATGTTGTATTGAACTTGTCAATCAGCTCATTCATGGTGCTGCAGAAATCCAAATATTTCGTTAAACAGGGTTAAAAAATCAAATTTGAATTTAAATTCAGTCGGAATCAATGAGAAAATGTGATTTCATTTAAAAAAATGGCTCATTTGGTTTCTTGAAATTGGAAAATATGTTTTATTTAATAATGCATTAAAAAAAAATCATATTATGTGGGTTGAACGTGGTTAAAGGCAGATTTACTGAATTGAACTCAGCGAAACTCTTCGAAAATCTGTTACGCACACGCACTCATCGGAGGAGCCACGCATCATCAAAACTATCAAAGAGCGCATGCGGAAACCTCCTTAGTTAATTTCTGTAATTAATTGGTATTAATTAATTAATTCGTATTAATTAATTAATATTAATTAAGTATTGTTTTTATGGTTTATTGTCATGTGAGCCCCCTCCTCCCTATATAAGGAGGAGGTATGAGAGTGTTTCTTTATCTTTGGATCATTAGAGTTTTGGCTCTTATTTGAGAGAGGGGTCTTAGGAGGAACCAACCTCCTAGATCTTAGCCGGCGTCCGCGCCGGATTGTATCTGCGTTCTTGTTATTGCAATCATGTTTCTTGATTTGCTCGATAACCCATCAAAATCACTCTGATGTGATGATTTCAATTTCATAGATCAAATAAATGAAAAGAAAATCATCATTTTGCTAAAGCATCATCTCAATATAACCATTCTAATGAGCTCTAAAGAAAAACGAAAACTAAATCATTAGTCTTTTAAAGATATTCTCTATCTAGAAGCAATCAAAGAGTCTTTAAGAGTGATGGGGTACCGCAAAAATGTAAATGGTCGTGCCGGATTTTTCACCACTACCTCGACTCGCTCGCCTTGACGATTCCGGGGGGGGGGGCTTTTCCGCGCAATTCTGAGTCTATTTGAACCCTCAAACGGACACATAGATCACGCGTGTGGTGCTCGTGAGGCTGGCGCAGGGGCCACACCCTCCCGCATGCGGCCGCGCCGCGCCTGAGCGGAGGGCGTGCACCCCTTGCACGCCCCGGCAGGGTGCGATGTAGCGCGCGCTGGAAGGGTGGCGCCGCCGCTCTTCCGGCGAGCCTGACTGGGCTGCTCGGGCAGCCCGAGAGGCAAGTTCATCATATCCTTAAAATTGGTAATCCCAGGGACCTGCGCCGTGTGTTCCTATTCGCCCGTTCAATGAACAAATAAGCGCAATTACTCGCGCACACTCCTGAAAAACTATAAAGGGGGCAATTACTTGGGTTTTCATCACTATAGAAGTCGAATTAGAAAAAAAATACTAGGAACTCATACAAAAAGAATGCATATAGGTTATAACATATATGGCATAGTAGACACATAGGATGAAATTCAATTCAAGAAACCATACATTCATAGCTTAAACTAGGAGTTTTGAAGTGAAAATAACAGAAATTTCAGCTCAAAAATCCTTAACTTGATAATTTTAAAGTTCAAATAGCAAGGTCTAAAAATGAATAAAAAAGACAATAAAAGCTCAAATTTACACACAAAACAAGTGTTTGCCAATTTACTTACTATGATACCACTTTGATGTAACCGATTAGCCAAGATGATGCGGAAAACATGATGAAAGTGATCTTAGATGAGATTAAATATGTTCTTAAAATTTAAAAATTTAACTGCACTGTTAACAGTTCCAAACAACTGGAAAAAAACTGGAAAATTCTTGTCGGAGAACATCAAAGCATCATGCAGAGCCTAGATCATACAGACACGAGAAGGATAATAAGTATTTGAGTAAGAAGTTTTTGCGAACTAAATCTATACCAAAAGAATGCACATGGTTCACCTAAAAAAGTCGGGCTGCTAGTTTTGAAACCCCAAACCACAATGCTTGGACCTCCCCAGAACACATGGGAATGAATTCCAAAATGTAGGAAATGTAAGAACCATCAAAGCAGGGAATAATAAAACGAAATGGATGAAGAAGAGGAGGAAAAAGAAGTCAAAAAAGAGGAGCGGTGATACCTAGGAAAGCGGGCGGAGGAGGGAACCACAAACCAGGAGGCGAAACCACCGTCGACAGGAATCAAGCGTCAAGGCAGCAAAGGCGTTATTTGGGGACGGGGGGGCTCCCGGAATAATTAATAGGGACCTATTTCAAACCTTTAGTAAAGTTCAGGGACTAATATCAGAAAAAAATAAGGGACCAACTTCAAACTACAAAGAATAGAAAGTGATTTCACATTTTTGCCAAACTAATATATCATATTTATGGGTTTCGAGTGAGTTTGTGAAATATAAAACAATACTACTTTCTAACAAAATCAAATCAAAAAACAAAATACATAAATTTCAACATTTTTGACACGTTTTCAAATTTAAAAGCAACCAAATAGGAACCTAGTGAAAATCAACTTCACCATTTCACTAACTTCCTCGCACTTTTCTCTTCTGAAGTTTATAGAAATTAGAAGGCATACCTTGCACAATTGGTAAACACGGCAAGGTAGGTCATAAGAAGTGTATCATTGAATTCCTGAAAATGAAAAAATAAATTACATGTTATTAACAATTAAATCGGCATTATAATCAACACTCGTATCCTAAATATTTGGGTAGGGGCTTTATAAGCCCTCATTTTTTATTTACCCCTACTAGTGTTGAGTCGGGTGTTTTTTATGAGCTCTCATTATTTATTCATTCTTGTTGAGTGTTGACTTTGGTGTTTAACCTAAACTACCTAAATCGATTTGATCAACTTTTATCCAAGTAACTATAGGCACACATCTTCTTATTCCTAATTCTTCAACTTATCTATTATTTATCGGGTAAATTTGTATCCTAAATTTATATAATTTTTAATAAACATCACCCCAATTATTTCATTAATACAATCAGTCCCTAATTTATCATTCCTATGTTATAAATATCTGCTATTCTCATTTACATTATGCTCAGTTTAGAAACAATAACTTATTTTACTGTCCAGCTTATTATGGAGTCTACAAATTATGTGGAAAATTTGTCCTCATTAACATCAGATAAGACATGTGAATGCGTAGTCTTCTCTTGGAAATAAATCTATACATGTGAAAAGAAAAACATATAACCAAAGGGCAATAATACACTAACCATCAAGAAGTCATCCTGGAACTTCTCTGATTCCATGGCTGGCAGCCTCCTAAGAAGACTTGAGACTTGCCTGAGTAAAGAATTTTCAAGGGGAACATCACCTGTAAACTCGTAAAAATTAAGCAATGTAATTTACAGGTGTAAGAGTAGAACACAAGACATGTTAGCTAAAAAAGTTGATGGCTGGTAATAAATGGATTACTATGCAGCTTGTAGAAAAGTGCAATTTGAAGCTCAAATATTTATATTATTTCATATTAACACACAATACAAGTATTTGTACACATATATATAGGAGTGAGGAGTGATATCTTAACTCAAAACCAAGATGTATGATATCTTAATCTATACATGAGAGAATCTCCTAATGGGGCAAAACGTGCCTTTTAAATTAGGCGTATTCATAGTTCTTATACACTCCCCCGCAAGCTGGAGCATACAGATTGTAGGCGCCCAGCTTGGAAACGAACTGTCGGTATAGGGGGCATGAAAAGGCCTTGGTGAGGATATTAGAGATTTGCTCGGGAAGGGGAATATGTCGCAGATCAAGTTTCCGAAGTTGGACTTTTTCCCAGGTGAAATGACAATCGAAATTGATATGTTTGGTACGTTCATGAAAAACGAGATTCTCGGCGATATAGATGACAGCCTGACTATGGTAGTAGAGGACGGTCGAAAAGGGGAGCTTGACACCAAGATCAGTAAGAAGACTTTCCAGCCATGTGCGTAATAGCAGACGTCATCGAACAATACCCAGCCTCTGCATAGGAGCGTGCCACCACTGTCTACTTCTTGCTCCGCCATGTGACCAGGTGTCCTCCAAAATGTGTCATGGCCACTCGTAAACTGACGATCATCGAGGGAGATCGCATAGTCTGCATCGAAATAGGAAATTAATGAGAGGGAAGCAGAGGGATTGTATATAATCCCTTGTCCAGGAGCGGTATTTATATTAATGTGGAAAATTCATTGCGTGAAATCACTCTCGACGTTGAACTTCTTGAGTCATTAATTGTTATTCGACAATGACGATCTCGAGTTTCTACGTTCAATCCGAAGCGGCATTTATAATCATCCACAAGTTTGTTCGCATAAAACAATTTATAACTAATTATGATAATTACGAAGAAAGAGAACGTTCGAGGCAAGCCCTTTGGTAATTAGTGAATTGCATAAATTTAAGCTAATAGATGAAACGAAAAGAGGGTGGAGTTTACCCAAAAGCAATCTCAAGACCACGACAATGTAGTACACCACTTCAGCTTCGATTGCTCAAAGATTAGAACGACACTGTCGGTAATGAAAGCAAGACGAATATCGGCGTTGAAGTTGTTGTTGATGAACAATTGGCGGTGATCCGGTCGCCGGATTAGAAACTGATGGTAACAATTGTCGATGGCGACCGATGGTAGCAGAAGACCTCGGCGAAACTGGCGGCGGCAGAAACGGAAGGGATAGAGTGTCATCCAGCAGATTCGGCGGCGACAATCGACAATAGAGGGTGTATCGTTGCGTTCAGCTGGGACCACGTGCGTCGTTAGGAGGAAGAAATAGTGGCTTATGTAGAATCGACAGAGGAAGACGCTCTCTTAAACGATGAGCACGCGACCAGCAGGCAGCAGTTTCAGGTTTAATAGAGGGGACGAAGCCTAGTTTCGTTCCTCTGTATTTACCTGGCTCCTTTTCTTCACGGTTGAGTCTATTTAATTAGGATCCAAAATATTTCCATAATCTCTCGTTCAATTACTTTCCTAAACTTCTCCAATTAAAATCCAAAGTTATTTTATTCTCACATAGTTTTTCCCATTTATTACAAATGGAATTTAAAATTACATTATTCCTTTCATAAACCTATGCGTCCTTAATTATTTAGGGTTTGCCTTTTTCATCTTCGTTATTCGCAATTACTGAACCATTTATTCATGGTCTCACCGGGTGGTCAAACCGATGAGCCGAAAATTCAAAATAGCGCGGGAAAGAAAATATATAAGATGAAAATAAAAGTAATCGACGAATGACGGTGTCACGCGTCGTCGGATGCGACGAAGGATGCATCAATTCCCCCGGGGTTGATAGAACTCGATCCAGCGAGAGTTCGCAAAGACTGACAACGAAAAGATCTGGGCGTTGTCACTGCAACTCTGCGGTGTTAATCCAAGAGCTATCAGTAATGTCTCGTCCTCGCCACGAGACCAAATAGCATTGATATGTCGCATGGCGAGTGTGAAACTCTAATACGTCTTGAACCTGGTATATCTCCTCAGCGGTAGGCATCGACACTGGTTCTAAGTCAGGTGGTAAGTCTGGGGATGCAGCAGGTCGATTGGGGTTGGATCTAGGTGGCTCTCCATAGAATGGCGTCAGATCAACCACGTTAAGTGTCAGCGAAGTACCGAATCCAACAGACAAATCTAGGAGGTAGGCGTTCTCACCTATGCATTTTCAAACTTGAAATGGACCAAACCTCCTTTGGCGTAGCTTATGATATGTCCCTGTAGTAAATCTTTGCTTCCTGAAATAAGCAAACACATAATCTCCTTCTGAAAAGTAACTCCAGCGATGACGATCGACCATGGATTTATAATTTCAGAAGTCGCTCGCAATTTATTAGCAATTTTTTATGCAATTCTTTTAAATACTTAATATGAGTTTGTGCATCGAAGAAATACGTTCATGAGATGGCAGAGGGTGGCGGTCAAGCAAATTTGGGATGGAGAATCCATAGACAATCTCGAAAGGAGATTTATTAGTGGAGCGGATTTTATAATTATTAAATGTGAATTCAGCTTGGGGAAGTACAAGATCTCATTGCTTTGGATTTTCCCCAGTTAAACACCTAAAAAGGTCCCACAAACTCCAATTACTACCTTAGTCTGTCCATCGGTCTAATGGTGATAAGCGTCACTAAACTCGAGTTTGGTTCTCAGTCGACCCCACAGTGTTTTCCAAAAATACTATATAAAACGTTTAATATATTGATGCAACTCAACATGTCCGCCTATACCCAAATAATAACGTGGTGAAATAAAAGCGCAATCTCCAAATATGAAATCGACATAGTGAGGTGTGTGGGATAAAAGTTCATCAGATATAGTATGGGAAAACTGAGAAATACCAGGTGGCACATCAGAAACCGATAAATGTGGGATCGAGCCCAGGTCATATGGGGTGAGTGGCATATCAGGATCGCGGCTTACTTCATGGAGTGGGGGTTCAAGCAGGAGTATGATAAGTAATAACATAGTAGAGTCGCTGAGAGGTGAACTAGATGATGGAGAGATCCTCTCGGTTGCCCTTGGAATAAAGCAGTTCTTCTGGGGAAGAACAATCTTGGGTACATGGTGCTCGAAGGAATGAGAGGTCCTCGTGTAATCGTGCATGACATATCAAACGCACTGCCAAGATCATCCTAATATGACGTGACAGACATCCATAGAAGCGACATGACATAGCACTCTATCCTGATATGTGCTCCCTATAAAAAAAACTCTACTAGACAGTAGTGGGTAATGAGTATAGTCAAATGACTACTAACTCCGGATAAGCTGTAGGGTTGTTCTAACGGGTGTATCTCAAACATTAATGTGTCCATCATACACTGAGAAACGAAATTCTTCATATTACCACTATCAATGATAATGGAACTAAGTTGCCCCTGGATGTGTGTGGTGGTGCGGAAAATGTCGTGCCTCTGATAGTCATCCTCGGTAGACTCACTAGGGGTGATCAAGCTATAACGTAGGACCCTAGTTTTTTTAATGGAAGATTTTTTTTATAAAAGAAAACCTTAAAAAACTCTTTTATTTTAATAAAGAAAAAAAAACTTTTTGTTTACTCGAAAGAACTTGAAAAAATGTTTTTTCATTATTATTAAAGAAAGAGATAACACTTAAATTTAAAATATTTGAACTAATTTTTAAAAGATCCTAGTTTTTAAATGAGTGTTTTAAAAAAAAAAAAATCTTAATTTTATTGAGAAAAAAGACCTCTTTTTAAATCAAAAGGGCCTCATAAATCATTTTTTTAATATAAAGAGCTTACAACAACACTCAAGCCTTTATCCCACTAGAGTGGGGTTGGCTATATGGATCCTTTGTAGCCATTGTGTCCTATCTTTAGTTGTTAGCATTATTAGGGTGTGCTATTAGCATTATTAGGGTGTGCTATTAGCAGTTGTATTCCTCCTCTATATATAGAGGAGCCTCTCTTATTGAATAGTTAAGTTTTTGCTCGTAACATGGTATCAGAGCCGAGGAAACCCGTGCCCTAAGTTCTTTCTCGCCTTGCGCTTCCGCCTCGACAGCCTCGACAGCCGGCGCTCCTCGCTCGCCAGCGCTCGCGCTCGCCCGACTGCTAGCGCTTCTCGCTCGCAAGCGCTCGCCCGACAGCCCTCGTTCCCAGCCCGTCCGCGCTCCTCGACAGCTAGCGCTCCTCGCCCGACAACGCTCCTCGCCCGACAGTCCTCGCCCGACCAGCGCACCTCGCCTCGCCCGTCCAGCTCTCCTCTTCTGCTTCGCCCTCTCCTCATGGCGCCGGCATAAGTCCTCCTTCCCGGCGCCACCCTTCTTGTGATGCTTGAATGGCTGAAACCTTTCACCCCTTGATGCCCTAATTTTTCTTGGGGCTTTCCTCCTCTCCGGATTTCTATTCCGGTTTTTATCTTTCTCCCCGGATTTCTATTCCGGTTTGCCATGGGATCTAGTGGAATGGATTCTCCTACTATCTCTACAGGTGTTACCCCGGCTCCTCTCTCTACCGGTGTTGCCCCGGCTCTCTTTAGTGGTCCTTCTTCATCGCTTTTTTACCGTGGAACCACCGATCACAATACCTCTCAGATCACTACTCTCCGACTCGATGAATCCAATTACCTCTCATGGTCCCGTTCCATCACCCTGGCGCTGAAAAGTCGGCGTCTCTTTGGCTATGTCTCCGGCCACCTGAAGGAACCTGACAGGACTTCTCCTGAATGGCAGCAGTGGGAGTCCGAGAATTCCTTGGTTATGTCCTGGCTCACCAACTCCATGCAAGAGTCCATTGCCCGCAACTACCTCTTTCTTGATAGTGCTGCTGATATTTGGCGTCGTGCGGAGTCCACCTACTCCCGTCGTGGCAATGCGGCTCAGATCTTTCAGCTACGCCGCCGGATTAGCTTACTCCGACAGGGTGACCGCCCTCCTTCAGCGTATTACTTGGAGTTCACGCAACTTTACCAGGAGTATGATCACTTTGATCCCCTTGTGTTTGTTAGTCCTATTGACGAGGCGATGGTTCGGGCCAGAGATGATCGCAATCGCATATTTGAGTTTCTTCATGGATTGCATCGCGACTTCGATCAGATCAGTGTTCAGATTCTCGGGCGACCGTTGATTCCTTCCCTTTCTGAGGTCTACAGCATAGTGCAGCAGGAGTTTGATCGTCGTCAGACTCTTCTACCTGACACTCTGCCAGAGAGCTCTGCTCTGGCTGCTTCTACCCCCTCTCTTCTTGGCACTCGTCCATTCCGTGATCTCAAGTTGAGGAGCTCAGATAAGGATCATCTTGTATGTGATTATTGTGGCAAGAATCGCCATACACGGGATACATGCTTCAAGCTTCACGGGTTCCCTACCCCAAGAGGGGGTGCTTCGCTTCGTGGTGGTCGTGGTGCTGGACGCTCCTCGGGTCGTCATGCTACTCCCCGTGCGGCCCATCTTACTGATGCTACTGCTGATGCATCTCATGGATACTCTGGTACTGATGTCTGTGCTACACCTGGTGGCTTCACGGCAGATGAGATGCTAACTCTGAGACGCATGATGCAGGGTCTTTCTACGGAGCCTTCTGCCTCCTCCTCCTACGCTCATACAGGTCTGCCAGGTGCTCATTCTGCTGTTTCTTCCTCCTCCACCCAATGGGTCATTGACTCTGGGGCCACGGATCATATGACTGGGTCCTCTACAGGTTTTGTTTCCTATACTCCTCTTTCTGGGCGTGATAAGGTGAGTATTGCAGATGGTTCCCTTTCCTCCATTGCTGGAAAGGGAACCATACCCTGCTCCTCCCTCACCTTGTCCTCTGTCCTCCATGTGCCTACCTTTACTCGTAATCTACTTTCCATTAGTCATTTGACCAACTCCATGAATTGCTCTGTGACCTTTCTTCCGTCTTCTTGTGTGTTTCAGGACCTGACGACGGGGAAGGTGATTGGCTCTGGTAGCATGGTGAATGGTCTCTATGTGCTTGACTCTGGCGGCGCTGATTCTTCCCCTCTAGCTCTTCATTCCAGCACTGTTCACCCTCTGTACTCCTGGCATTGTCGCCTGGGACATCCATCTCTTTCTGTTATGAAACTGTTATTTCCTGCTTTTCCTGCTACTATTTTGGAATCTTTTGTGTGTGATGTCTGTAGTGTCAACAAACATCATCGTACTTCATTTAAACATGTATCTTTGCCAAGTTCTATTCCATTTGCTGTTATTCATACTGATATCTGGGGCCCATGTTTGCTCCCTTCTATTTCTGGGTGTACGTGGTTTATTACTTTCATTGATTGCTTCTCGCGCACCACATGGTTATATTTGATACGTCGCAAAAGTGATGCGTTCTCCGTTTTTCGACAATTCCATGCCATGATCGCCACCCAATTTCAGTCCAAAATTCAAATTCTTCGCAGTGACAATGGCCGGGAATACATGGATTCTCAGTTTGAGCGCTACCTGGCTGACCACGGTATCTTACACCAGACTACCTGTGCGTATTCCCCGGCTCAAAATGGTGTTGCTGAGCGGAAAAATCGCCACTTGTTGGAGGTTGCTCGCTGCCTCTTGTCCGCCATGCATCTCCCAAAATTCTATTGGGGAGATGCGGTTCTCACTGCCGCTTACCTCATCAACCGTATGCCCACACGTGTCCTCGGGAACTCTACCCCTTTGGACACGCTGGGGGTGACTCCCACCCACCTTCCTCCTAAAGTGTTTGGCTGTGTTTGCTTTGTTCACATCCATCACCCTCGTCCGTCCAAGCTTGATCCGCGTGCCCTCAAGTGTGTATTTATTGGGTACTCTCCTACGCAAAAGGGTTACAAGTGTTTTCATCCACCTACGAGAAAGGTGTTTGTTAGCATGGATGTCACTTTCTGTGAATCCGAATCGTATTACCCTTTCTCCTCTTCCACACCATCGGGTGTTCCCTCAGTCTCTTTGCCCATACCTCCACCGTATCCCTCACTTCAGGGGGAGACTTTACCAATGGAAGTGAGTTCTGCTATTCCAGTGGAGGTGGGCTCTTTTCCTATGTCTCCTCCTGTTTCTCTGGACTCTTCCTCCGCTATGCCTCCACCTCCGACTCTGCAGGTCTATACTCGGCGTGCAAAGGGGACAAACACACAAGAGCCTGCTATGTTACCAGAACAGTCAGTGGATCCTGACTCAGGGCCTTCTGATTTACCGATTGCCCTTTGAAAAGGTATTCGGTCTTGTACCCGCCATCCTCTCTCTAATTATGTATCTTATGATTCTCTATCTACCTCCTATAAGGCCTTTGTCTCCTCTCTTGCTACTTCTTCTATACCTGTGTCATGGCAACAGGCTCTTGAGGTTCCTGTGTGGCGTGAGGCGATGGTTGAGGAAATGAAGGCTCTGGAGAAGAACCATACATGGGATCTAGTCTCTCTTCCCTATGGAAAGAAACCTGTTGGGTGCAAGTGGGTGTTCTCTGTGAAACAGAATCCACAAGGGATTGTTGAGAGATGCAAGGCACGGTTGGTTGCAAGGGGTTATACCCAAACCCAGGGCATTGATTATCAGGAGACATTTGCCCCGGTTGCTAAAATGAATACCATCAGGGTATTGGTTTCCGTTGCTGTTTGCAAAAATTGGGATCTTCTGCAGCTTGATGTAAAGAATGCCTTTCTCCATGGTGACTTGGAAGAGGAGGTCTATATGTCTATTCCTCCAGGTCTCACTCCGGCTGGTGCTTCCGGGAAAGTTTGTAGATTGTTGAAGGCTCTATACGTACTAAAGCAGTCCCCAAGAGCATGGTTTGGCCGGTTCCACAAGGCGATGGTGTCGTTTGGATATTCTCAGAGCAATGCTGACCATACGTTGTTCATCAAACGTAGGCTTGGGAACATCACTGTTCTTATTGTGTATGTTGATGACATTGTCATAACTGGTGATGATCATGAAGAAATTCAGAACCTAAAGCTGAAGCTTGCCAAAGAGTTTGAGGTCAAGGATCTAGGAAAGCTCAAGTACTTCTTGGGAATTGAAGTTGCTAGATCAAAGCAGGGGATCTTTCTCTCTCAGCAGAAATATACGTTAGATCTTCTTGAGAAGATGGGGATGAGCGGATGCAGACCGGCTGATACTCCGATTGAGGCAAATCACCGATTGGGGCGTGATGATGGAGTGGCGATTGAGGACATTTCAGGGTTCCAAAGGTTAGTGGGGAGGCTGATATATCTTTCTCATACTCGTCCGGATATTTCCTATGCTGTGAGTGTTGTGAGTCAGTACATGCATGCCCCAAAGACACGACACATGGATGCAGCACACAGAATTCTTCGGTACCTCAAGTCCTCACCAGGAAGGGGAATTCTGTTTTCCCCGAGTACTGATCTCAAGATTGAAGTTTATACTGATGCTGACTAGGCCGGGTCAGTGGATGATAGGCGATCCACTTCTGGATACTGTTCTTTTGTTGGAGGTAACCTTGTCACTTGGAGGAGCAAGAAGCAACAGGTTGTGGCACGGTCTAGTGCCGAGGCTGAGTTTAGAGCTATGGCCCATGGGGTCTGTGAAGGATTATGGCTTCGGGCCTTATTGAGCGACCTTGGTCTTGTTGAAGAAGGACCCATCCGTCTATATTGTGACAATAAGTCTGCCATTAGTATCGCTCACAACCCGGTTCAACATGACCGGACGAAACACATTGAGGTGGATCGACACTTCATCAAGGAGAATATTGAAAGGGGAATCATTTGTACTCCGTTTGTTCCCTCCAACGGGCAACTTGCTGACATTCTCACCAAAGGGTTGTGTGTAAATTCCTTTGACCAGATTGTGAACAAGTTGGGCATGTTCAATATCACTCGCCCAACTTGAGGGGGAGTGTTAGCATTATTAGGGTGTGCTATTAGCATTATTAGGGTGTGCTATTAGCAGTTGTATTCCTCCTCTATATATAGAGGAGCCTCTCTTATTGAATAGTTAAATTTTTGCTCGTAACATTAGTCATAAAGAGCTTAATTAAAATAATTTTTGTTAAACTTAAATACCCTTTTTTATAAGAGATAAAATTTTTTATTATGTTATTTTAAACTTGAAAGAGCAAACTGATTTATTTATTTTTTGAAATAATTTAAGAAAGACCTTTCTTTTTAACGAGGGATTTTTTGATATAAAGACAAATTTTTAAAAACAAACTCTCCTTTTTTTGGATAAGAAAAAAATGATTTGTTTTTTTAAACCCAATCTCCGAGAGAAGTAAACAAAATTCCTACTTTTTTTAAAAAACTCTTAAAAGAAATTTTGTATTTAAATTAACAAAGATCGACTAATTCACGTTTGGAGTGAATTAATGAGTCTTATACCAAACTGATGTAAGCCGAGAGGGCGAATCCAAAATTTTGTGCGTGAAATCACTCCAGACGTTGAACTTCTTGAGTCGTTAATTGTTATTTGACAGTGACGATCTTGAGTGTCTACGGTTCAACCCGAAGCGGCATTTATAATCATCCACAAGTTTGTTCGCATAAAACAATTTATGACTAATCACGATAATTATGAAGAAAGAGAACGTATTAGGCAAGCCCTTCGGTAATTAGTGAATTGCATAGATTTAAGCTAACAGATGAAGCGGAAAGAGGGTGGAGTTTACAGAAAAGCAATTGCAAGACCACGATAATGTGACAAACCTATAATGTAACAAACCTCTTCAGGTTTGTTTGCACAGAGATTAGAACGGCTTTGTCGGTAATGTAAGCAAGGAGACTGTCGGCGTTGAAGTTGTTGTTGATGAACAACTGGCGGTAATCCGATCGTCGGATTAGAAGCGAATGTCAACGGTGACTGATGGTAGAAGACCTCGGCGAAGTTGGCAGTGGCAAAAATGAAAGGGGTAGAGTGCGATCCAGGAGATTCATCGGCGATAATCGATGACAGAAGGCGTATCGTCTGGTTTGCCTGGGACCACGTGCGTCGTTAGGAGGAAACAGTGGCTTATGTAGAGTAGACAGAGGAAGACGTTTGCATGAACGATGAACACGCGACCAGCAGATGGCAATTTCCGGTTTAACAGAGGGAACGAAACCTAGTTTCGTTCCTCCCTCTTTACCCGACTCACTATTTAATTAGGATCCAAAATATTTCCATAATCTCCTGTTCAATTACTTTCCTAAACTTCTCCAAATAAAGTCCAAATTTATTTTTATTCCCACTTAGTTTTTCCCATTTATTGTAGATGGATTTTAAAATTACATTATTCCTTTCATAAACCTATACATCCTTAATTACTTAGAGCTTGCCTTTTTCGCCCTCGTTATTCATAATTATCGGACAATTTATTCATGGTCTCACGGATGGTCAAACCAGTGAGCCGAAAACTCAAAATAGCGCGGGAAAGAAAATGTATAACATGAAAATAAAAGTAGCCACCGCATAACGGTGTCACGCATCGTCGGATTCGTCGGATGCGACGAAGAATGCATCAAAGCCACAAACCTGTGAAGTTCTGGAGATAAGCGGGTGAAAGGAGATATGATGAGAAAGAGGATGAGAAGCAGATGGGACTGCATCCTAGATGGGAGTCATAGTCGGATCAGCTAGCCGTGGAGCATCATTAATAGAGGGCAACTGTCCCAAAATATTAAAAATAAAACGACAACGAATGTATACATTTAGAGGAGGTGGTGAAGTAAGAGATTGTCGGTGGCACGGGTAATGGTGAGTGAGTGATGGGAGTGTTGGGAAGCGGGATAGCAGATGGTACGGTATCAGGAGTAGAGGAGTAAAAGGGTTGATTCTCGAGGAAGTTTACATCAGCAGAAGTAACAGTTTTTCGATCAGTAGGAGAGTAACACACATAACCCTTATATGTGTGAGAGTTTCCAACAAACATATATTTCATAGTGCGTGGGGCCAATTTGTCTACATCAGGGCCAAGATGATGGACAAAACAAACATTTTCAAAGATGTGAAGAGTAAAGGAGAAGGGAGGTTTTGCAGGAAATAGAATGGAGAAGGGCATCATAAAGTTTAGGATGGACGAGGGCATGTGATTAATTAAATAGCATGTGGTGGAGACAGCAAAGTGTCAATAGAGCTTGAGAACTTGCATTTAAAACATAACGGAGCGGGCAACCTCAAAGAGGTGGTGGTTCTACCGCTTGGCCATACCGTTTTGTTATGGTGTGTGGGCATAGGATGTTTGGTGACTAATACCCAATGTAATACAAGTTTTCTAAAATTCAAGACTCCTGTATTCGCGCACATTATCAGTTTGAATGATTTTAATTGACCGCGAGAATTAAGTTCGAGTTTCAGTGATTAAGGAGCAAAATACACTTAGTAATTAAGAGCAATCACACAGTAAATACAACCATGTCATGCGAGAATTATCGTCAATAAATATAAGAAAGTAATGATATCTAGATAAACTAGCAGTTTTATAAAGGCCGCAAATGTTTGAATGAACTAAATCAAAGTGAGCAGAGCTCTGTTATGTCGTTTGCCGAGCAAGACCCCCACTGGGGCCGCACGTACCAACGCCGCCAGCGCAATGTCGAACCATGAAGTTATCTTATTTTTATTCTGTCCGTTTTATTTATTTCAGTTATCTTTCTCTTTGAACCCATATGTGTAAGCCCAAATGGGGGGCCCAACTAGTGGACTGTTTATGTGGTATGGCTGTGTTATGGAATGCATGCAAGAAGTATTTTCCTCAATCTCTTTCTCTCTCTAACTTTTCCACTTCCCTATCCCTCTCTCTCTTTCTATCGGGTTTTCCTCACCCGCGCCCTAGCGCCGCTCGGGAGGTCGCACGCCCCTGCCGCCGGTGCGCCTCATCTCGCCGTCTGCCGCCCTTCAGACGTCCGCCGCCCCCTCTTCTCCCTTCCCGGTGAATCCCCTTCCAGGTTCCTTCGTGCTCTCCACCATAGCCCCATCCGTATCTAGGACGGGTTCGGCCAATCCGTGGTGGGATCGCTCCTTCTCACGTCCGGTCACCCGATCTCAGTCCCGGGCACATATCAAGCTCCTAGTACAATGAGGGAAGGAGGTAGAGTGATGTTGTTTCCCGTAGATGCAAGAATCGCAAGTAAACTTAGAAAAATAATATTCAGGAAGAGCCTTCTGTAGTATAGAAAGAGGAGCATGGCCAAAACATCGGTGCTAATCAACAGAAGTGACAAGAACATGATGTACAAAGCGGAGAGAATTAGATGGAGTGAGAGGCATATTTCCAGATCCACAGACCGGGGTGGTTTCTCCATTGGCATCATTGATAAACTTGGGGCAAACAGTGTCCGTGTACCGAGAAGATTTCTCTGGAGTAATGTGATTTGTGGCCTCAGAGTTCATTATCCAGGAGGGACTATGGGAAAAACATGATATACCTTCATTGAAAATTGAGGCAACGGAGCTAGCAGTTAGAGCAACCAGCCCACACAAATAATGGAGTTCTTCCAGCGGGTTATCAATGTCAGAGCAAAAGGCGCTTGGAGTATCCATGACCAGAGTGGCTTAGGGAGAAGGGTTCGGGAGTTGCTGTGGGAACCCATATTTGCAATAGCAAGTGTCCTCAGTATTATTTGTCCAACGAAAGTAGGTACATAGACGAGGGTTTGACCCCTTGAACTGATTCCCCGAGACACATTTAGACCTCAACGGTGACCAATGTTGTGGGGGGTGCGAGCTTCAACGGAATGTTGGAGTAAGGCATAGGAAGGAGGCATGGAGATATTTGTGGGAGGAGTCACCTTCATCACCATGGAACACACATCAGATAACAAGGGAATTGTTGGAGAGGACAAGATGTTGGCACAAACACTGCAGAGATGAGGGGGTAGTCGTGTCATCATCAATGCTATGCCAACAATTTCCTTCTGAGTCAGATTGTTAGTGAAATCCAATCTCGGAGGCTAGTGTTGAATCCAAGCCTCGACAAGAGCCTTTATATTATGCCACGAATGAGGTCAAGTCACCATCTGAACCAGAATCAACGTTCTAAAGATCTCAAAAGAGAACGAATAGATGTAGAAAGCTATCTTTCCCAGAGTAGAGAGACTTTGGTTCATCCCACATGACATTTACATTTTCGTGATGCATAGTCATGCGATAAGGCTCACTATCCATGGAATTCAAAATCCATAACCACACTCGGCCATCATCCTGGAGCCACTACTCAGTAGGCTCAACAGTTGGGTGGCGAGTCAAATGATGAAGAAAATCCTTGGTTTAGAGTATTCGGCGCACGGAGTGAACCCACTCAACAAAATTCTTCTTCCTAGCGAGGGAGATACCGCAATTCACAGTTCATCAAGGATTTCATAGATGAGAGCCGGAGCGAGTGCCAGAATGGTAGATGAGACAGACAAATCATTCGTCCACATATTATCAGTGAGCTCAGCCAAGAGTTCGGCGAGTTCGTGATAAAAGGAGGTGGCGAGCTTTGTTATGGAAGTCAATTAACTGTTGGGGGAGAAACGGTGAGTCCTATGGAAGTAGAAGTGGCATTACTAGTCAGGAGAAGCGGCAAAGCCTCTGGTAGATGGAATCGGGAAGTTGGCGGAGGAGGGGAGGGGAGGCGAGTTCCACAGTTGTTCGTTTCTCCGTTCGAACAGGCAGCGGTTTACCAAAGAGTACGCGAGTCCAGTGAACCTCCTCCTGTAGAAGATGTGAGTCCTGCGGCAGGAGCAGCGAGTCATGCGGCAGAAGGAGTATCGAGTCCGGTGGCAGAAGGAGTGGCAAGCCCTATGCGGAGGAATCGGCGATTGTTGTGTAAAACTATAGCAAAGACAACCGGTGAGCTCTGTATCGACATGCTCGAAGGAGGGAGTCGGCGAGTTCCAGTGTAGAGGGGATGACAAGATTTGTTGTTCGGTCGGGTCGGCGAGTTCTGTGGTTTCTCAACCAATGGTTGGCGAGTCCAGTGCAGAGGATACCAGCTGATGTGAGGCTATAAAGGGCCAGGAGAGCGGGGTTTATTTGGGACGAGGCTAAGCACGGAATATGGTGAGCTTCTAAGGAAAAGGATGCGAGCACCTAAGAAAAATTCCAGCGGAAGGGAGAACGGGAGGCAATCGCCGAGAGATCTACGTTAGAGATAACCCAGCTCTGATACCATATAGAAAAAGTGTAATACAAAGCTTAAATATTTTTATTACTTCATATTTGTATTATTTCATATTTACACACAATACAAGTACTTGTACACAAATATATAGGAGTGAGGAGTGATATCTTAACTCCAAACTAAGATATTGGACTAATCTATACAAGAATAAAATCTCCTAATGGGCCAAGAAAGTGGACCTTTACACAGTTCTTCTACACAGCCCGAGTTCAAAAACTATTGGGCCCTCTTATTAAAACAGAAGGGTTGGTGATTGTGATACAGTGAGTCACTAGTCCATTAAGTATAATAGATATCACGCTTGTCTAATATAAATATGCCATGCTATAGCAAATATTTTGGGCTCTGAAAAAGCTCCCAAATGTGTGCTAAAAACTGAAAAACTTTTGAGGTGAACTGATATCACACGACAAGCTTTCATCATGATAATAGAGGTTTCATCTTCTTCAAATTTCAAATTCTTGGTTTTGAGACTTCTAATGGAAACAAGCCGTCTACAGATATTTATCTCTACCAATTGGAAAAAAATCTGGTATAAAGAGCAACTTTGTTTCTGCAATTTATGGAGGTACTCAAAATATGCAGATGACATTCACATATACTGCATTGTGGTACTTCAAGTCGAAGGGGAAAATGGAGGTGGTGGTGAACCTTGTTATAATTTCAACATCCCATCCATCTGTGATCAAAGAAGTTAATAGTTGAGGAGTCCAGTCCAAAAGAGTTGATCGTGACAATTTAGTGTCAATGCTAAGGAGCTTCTGTTGTAATTAAAAACATTAGACCATGAACGTTATTGTGATCATTAGTGCAGAAATATGAAGCTGCGTGTGATGTTAAGACAGTAAGACTCTTGGGTGCGTCATTAATACCATGTGTTTCTAAATCTGAGAAAAAAATAATAGAACATGGGTGCATTACACCTATGGTACAAATTTGGTCCTGGAAAACTACTTAGTAATACTAAAAGGAAATCTAGTTTAGCTATATGAATTGTTTATATTATATTATGTGTCGCACAAGACTATGGTTGTAAGTACCAGAATTTATATTATATCATTATCATATGCTCAAACATAGGATTGAATGTTTAGACAGGAAGGAAGAATGTTTTGAGTTGGAGACACTTCGAATCGATTTCGACATTGTGATCCTCGAGGAGAACCTGTGTTGAGTTGGGTATTTGAAGCCTTACAGCGGCTTCCTGAATGGGGGTGTCGAGTGAAGCGAAGAATGAAACAGCCAATGAAGTCGGTGGCGCATGGTGCGGCGGAAGAGGGAGACAGAGGCTTGAGTGATGAGAGAAGATTGAGAAAAATCACTTGACCTCTTGAACCAAATATTTTGAAAGGTGATTGAGTATATGAATCTACTCTGGAGATGGGTGAATTGAGTAAATAAAAATAATTTTGAACACCATAATAATAATAGCCGAGATTAAATGTAAACGAATGCAGAATAAAATAAAAGATCTAGGATATAAAGAAACAAATAGACCGGAGATTTATAATGGTTTATTGAACAACTATTAGGTACATGTCCACTACTACCAATGTGAGAACCTTTTTCAGATTAGTTATAACTGTTAAATAAAAGCTCATGTATTTAGGCCCATAAGGTCTCTCTCCTCTTATGCACCTCATTTAATCCCACATCTTGGGTTGTGTTACGGGTCCAAGTGTCGTGGGCACATTCACTCAAGTGAACGGCGGGTGGCGTAACGACCTTGGGGCAAGGTCGCTTTTCTGACGGGATGTATTGTTACGCGCACGCGTCCTCTATTTTATTATTGCTTTCCTTTTAAAATGCATTAGGTTGTTGTGAGCCCCCCCCCCCCTTTATAAGGAGGTGGTTTTGGGAGTTAGGTATCTTTTGATCCATAGTCTTTTGGGCTCTCACTAGAGAGAAGCTCTTTGGAGGAACCAGCCTCCGAGAGTTGGCCGGAGCTTGCTCCGGATTGTATCCGTGGTTTCATTAATCCAAGCATACTCTTTCGTGTTCGTATTATTTGGTCCGACCTGCCGCTCCGCCCGCTGACCTAGCCGCCGGAGTCTTGCTTTCAGCCAAGGATTCTCCCTGACTCGTCCAGCCCGCTCGACATACGCCGTTCGTCGCCCGCTCGACATACGCCGTTCGTCGCCCGCTCTGCATCCCTCCTGCGATCGACGTTCCGCCTGCGATCGGCGTCGCCCGATCGGCGTCGCCCGATCTGCGTCCCGCCCGCGAGCTGCCTTCCGCCAGCGATCGGCGTTCCCCGTCGTTCCGCGATCGGCGTATCGCATCTGCTCCGCTCCGCACAGTCCTCGTTGCTACTCGCATCGCCGGCTCCGCCGCACGATCCGCTCGAGCCGCTGCTGCAGCCCCCTCTCCGCCAGATACCGCGGCAATCTGCTTCGTCCTCGACCGCTGCTGTTGCTTTCCGGTCAACCCAGCCGCAAGCCCGATCGCTGCTACTGCTGCTGAGCGCCTTCCGCGATCCCGCTCCACCGAAACCCCGCCGCTTTTGCCACGATTTGACGTTCTCTGCTGGTTTCCGCGCCCAGATCCGCCGGCCTCCGCCAGGAATCGCTTGATTCCGCCCAGATCCGCCGGCCTCAGCCCAATATCACGCCCATCCGCTCGATTCCGCCCAACTTCCGTCGTCGTTGTCATCAAATCAGCCACCTACCTGCCTCTCCTCGCCAGATCTGCCCTTTCTACACACCAATCGGTCGACATCATCTCCAGTCTACCTCCTTGGCAACATGGTCGCAGCCCAGTCGGCCGCGCCCGGGCCGCTGTCTTTGCCATCGGCGGACACCACCCCTCGGTTGGATTTTTCTGCCCTCGCTGCACAAATCCTGGCCACATGCGCCTCTCTCCACGCCAAAGTAGATCGTCTCATCGCTCTCGACGGACGGGCCGTCGCAACCTCCCTCGAGGCTCCTTGCCTTAAGTCTCCTCCACCACGGCTGCCTCTTTTACCATGCGAGAGTTATCCGTCCATGCCGCCCCCAACATTCCTCTACGACACCAACCTGTCCCTCCGCCCCACAGTCGATCCTCCTGGTGAAATCGCACCGACCGATGCTAAACTGCATCTCCCCACAGTGGTCGTACCGCCACCGCTTCTGCCACCTCTCTGGTTACCCGCTCTGCCGCCCCCTTCGGCCATCTCACAGCATACTCTCCCTGCTCTTGCTCCGCCGTCCCCTACCTTGCCTCTTCCACAGGCCGCATCGCCGCCTCTTCTGCCGCCCTGTACCCCGTTGTTCCCGACGGATCCATTCATGCTGCCGGTCATCGCATCTCCGACATCCTTAGTGCTGCTGCTTCCCACCGCTCCACCGACTTTGCAGAAGCCACTGCTTTCGCCGCCCGCCTTTCCGATGAAACCGTCGCTACTCGCCAACACCGCCACCGCTACTACACGCTACCTGGCCCTGTTCTGGAGGGAGGTCAAGGTACCAGAGGATCCGGCCACCCGCTTGATACACGAGCTGGAGGGCGAACTCGTTTTGAAGGACGGATGGTGTGTTACGGGTCCACGTGTCGTGGGCACATTCACTCAAGTGAACGGCGGGTGGCGTAACGACCTTGGGGTCAAGGTCGCTTTTCTGACGGGATGTATTGTTACGCGCACGCGTCCTCTATTTTATTATTGCTTTTCTTTTAAAATGCATTAGGTTGTTGTGAGCCCCCCTCCCTATATAAGGAGGTGGTTTTGGGAGTTAGGTATCTTTTGATCCATAGTCTTTTGGGCTCTCACTAGAGAGAAGCTCTTTGGAGGAACCAGCCTCCGAGAGTTGGTCGGAGCTTGCTCCGGATTGTATCCGTGGTTTCATTAATCCAAGCATACTCTTTCGTGTTCGTATTAGGTTGTACTTAGCTCTCTCCCTCTCTCTATAAGAGGATGCCGATTGTACAATGTATAAGATATATTTTTATGAGAATAATAAAATATTGGCTCATTTTATTCTCTAGTTAACATGGTATCAGAGGCTTAAGATCCTCCGGACATCGCACTTGAGCCCATGCTCTCGTGATTTGGCCCCGTTTTTCATTTATGTATGTCCCGTCTCCGCTTTGGCGTCGACAGCAGGAGCTCGCGCATTATCAGAGCTCGCGCATTATCCTGAGCTAGCGCATTATCAGAGCTCGCGCATTATCCTGAGCTCGCGCATTATCAGAGCCGCGCCGGGACCGCTCAGGTACCACAACCAGAGCTCGCTCAGTTCTTGCCCGCATCTCCAGAGCTCGCACAGGGACCCAGGGCTCGCCCTCTTGCTCACAACCAGAGCTCGATGTTCCTGTTTGAGCTCGTTGAGTCCGCCACGTCCGATCTTGCTCCCGCTCTTGCTCGCATTTTCTGAGCTCGCCTTCTCAACAACCAGAGCTTGCTGCAGCAAGCTCCCATTTGTGCTCGCCTCTGCTCCTCGCCTGTTCTTGCGCGCTCGCATCAGCTACTCGCCGAGTCCTCCGCGTCCGCGACCTCTTTGTGTGCCTTTGCTCATTTGTGTTCGAACGAGCTCCCATCTTCCGACCTCCATTTGTCGAGCTCTCCCTCTTATCGAGCTCTCCCACTTACCGAGCTCTCCCTCTTGCTGAGCTCCCTCTTGCCGAGCTCTCCCTCTTGCTGAGCTCCCTCTTGCCGAGCTCTTGTTTGACGAGGTGTCACCAGTAACAAGTCATGAGAACACCTGCGGCTTCTTCTGGCCCACACAATGATCTCTCTTCTGTTGTTGCTCGCCCTCCCTCCAATGATTTTTGCGGTCATCGATGCACTGACCACCCCTGTCCCCACATTAAAATCGACATTCTGCAGGACGAACTCCGCCACCTGCGGGAACTGATTGCTCGCAACTCTGGCCCGCGGCATCCTCCTCCCATGCCAGTCTCTCTATATTTCCTCTTGGCTCCTTTAGATTGTGGAATCAGGAGCCACCAATCACGTCTCTCCACAACAGCCCTCTCGGTACTTGGACTCTCTGTGTCTGAAGTTCATTATAATGGAAAACAACGACACCACTCCCGTTGACGAATCTGGAGATGTTTTGCTCACACCTTCTCTACCTCTCTACTTCGTTCTTCATGTCCCTGGCTCTCAATTCAATTTGCTCTTTGTCAGCCTCCTAACTCATGATCATGATTGCCTAATAACCTTCTCTTCCTCTTCTTTTGTTGTGCAGGATCGGCAGACGTGGAACATCATTCGTACGTGGCGGCTTTGCAATGGGTTTTACACTCTGGATCTTCCTTCCTCCACTCACTCTTCCGTCAACTTTGCTGTTGGCATTGGCATCTCGGTCATGCTCCTCTTCCCATTCTCTAGATGGCTCTCCCCGATGTATATTTTCCCCTTTTAATTGTGGATCATGTAGCTATGGGAAACAATATCACTCTGATTTCTCTCTTCATTGTACTCAGAGCGGTGCTCCTTTTGATTTAGTACATTCTGATATCTAGGATCCCTACAAAGTTCCTAATATATCTGGTTATCGCTACTTTGTTACGTTCCTTGATGATTATTCACGCATGACTTGGTTATATATATGTGTGATCGCTCTGAGCTTCTGCCCATTTTCCGCTCCTTTAGTGGAGAAACCCAAACACAATTTACCCGTGCTATCAAAATTCTTCACACTGATAATGCGCGTGAATACATTGGGCATGCTTTCCAGGAATTTTGCACCTCATTGGGCATCATCCACCAAACCTCATATGCGTACACACCACAACAGAATGACGTTGCTGAGCGGAAGAACCACCACCTCCTCGAAATCACTCGGTTTCACTTATTCCAGATGCAGGTCCCCACTATCTATTGGAATTTCGCTGTCGCAACTGCTTGTTATCTCATCAACCGCATGCCCTCGTCCGTCCTCCAATTTGGGCCTCCTTCTCCATCCTATATCCTGACCGCCCTCCCTTCCCCTTGACCCACGCGTCTTTGGTTACGTCTGCTATGTTCACCATTTGGGTCCTCCCGTTGATAAGATAGTCCCTCGTGTCACGCGCTACATGTTCGTTGGGTATTCGAGCACCCAAAAGGGTTATATCTGTTACTCTCCCTCCACTCAGAAGCTAATCAGGTCTACTGATGTCACTTTCCTGGAAAATCAGTCTTTCCACCAATTCGTCATCGCGTCAACGCCACCTCCTGATCCCTTACGTCCTCTTGTTCCTACCAATTCTCATTTACCACCTTTACTACTGACACCACCGCCTGCCTCAGCTGCTCCTTTTCGTGTCTACTCTCGCCGCTATCCTCGCTCCAGTGCCTCGTGTCAGCCACCATCTACTACTGATACTCCACAAACTGCTGATTCGACGACACCCTCCACCGTGCATCCGCTCTCAAATTATGTTTCCCTGCATCATCTTTTCTCTCATTTATGCGGGTTTGCGACCTCTCTATCATCTATTTCCACTCCCTCTTCTATGCAGGAAGCCCTTTGGCATCCAGGGTGGCGTGCGACAATGGATGAGGAAATGGATGCACTTTGAGCAAACCACACTTGGGACCTTGTTCCTCTTCCTCTTAATCAATATACCGTGAGCTGCAAGTGGCTATTCACTATGAAGCATCATTTGAATGGGATTGTTGATCGCCTCAAGGCCCGTCTTGTTGCCAGAGGTTTTACTCAACAACACGACCTTGATTATGAAGAGACTTTTTCTCCGGTGGCAAAATTCAACACCGTTCGTGTCCTACTCTCACTTGTCGTTCATCGCAATTGGCCGCTCCATCAGCTTGACATTAAAAACTCCATCCTTCACAACGATCTTGTGGAGAATATGTACATGCAGCAACCTCCTGGTTATACAACCATGGGGTAGTCCCTTGTCTGTCATCTAAAGAAATCTCTTATGGCCTTAAACAGTCTCCACGGGCATGGTTTGAGAAGTTTAGTCAGGTGGTTCGTGAGTTTGGCTTCACCCGAAGATCGACAGATTTCTCCCTATTTATTCGACAATGTTCATCTGGCACAGTGGTTCTTCTAGTCTATGTTGATTACATTCTTGTGACTGGTGATGATCTTTCCGACATGACCCAAATCAAGCAACACCTTGCCTCTCATTTTTAAACTAAGGATTTGAGACGACTTCGCTACTTCTTGGGGATTTAGGTAGTCTGACGACCTAATGGTCTTGTCTTGTCTCAGCAGAAGTATTGTCTCAATCTTCCTCATGATGCAGGCTACTCTGGATGTAAGTCTGTGGATACTCCTATGGATGCAAATCATTAGCTCCGCGCTCATGGCTCGGACTCTGATCAACTTCTCCCTAATCCGGAGTTTTATCGCCGCCTTGTTGGCAAGCTGATCTATCTTACTGTCAGACGACCTAATAATTCCTTTGTGGTTGGTGTGGTCAGTTGCTTCATGCATACCCCCCGGGTCTCTCATCTTCAGTTCGTTAAGCGTATTCTTCGATACTTTAAGACTGCTCTGGGACAAGGGTTGGTATACAAGACATCTACTTCTTTGTCTCTCATTACATATTGTGATGCTGATTATGCTAGGTCCCTTGACGATCGTCGATCCACGATCGGCTACTGCACATATTTTGGCGGGAACTTGGCTACTTGGCGTAGCAAGAACTAGACTGTGGTTGCTCGGTTTTCAGCTAAAGTGGAGTATCGCTTAATGGATGCCGCCGTCTCAGAACTTACATGGCTAGAAAGTCTCTTACTGATTTAGGTGTCAAACTTTCATCATCAGTTGTTCTCTTTTGCGATAGACAAGTTGCTATTCACATCGTCGAGAACCCAGTGTTTCCTGAGCGTACAAAACATATTGAAGTTGATTGTCATTTTGTCCGACAAAAGTTTCAACTTCGGAAGGTGATTCTACGACATGTGCGGGTTGCCGATCAAATCTCTGATATCCTCACTAAGGTGTCTCGCCCCCTATATCAACAATTTCTCTCCAATCTTGGAGCCTACGACTTGTACACTCCAGCTTGCGGGAGAGTGTTAAATAAAAGCCCATGTATTTAGGCTCATAAGGCCTCTCTCCTCTTATGCTCCTCTTTTAGTCCCACATCTTGGGTTGTGCTTAGCTCTATCTCTCTCTTTCTCTATAAGAGAATATCCATTGTACAATATATAAGATATATTTTTATGAGAATAATAAAATATTGGCTCATTTTATTCTCTAGTTAACAATAACAATCTAATAATCTCCACAAAAACTTCCTTCTAGAAGATCTTGGAACAACAGTCTCATCGTGCTCTTGCACTTAGAACGCGGTCTCTTATTATTCCTAGAACTCAGAGCCTAAAAACCCTCACAGGGTTCTAAAGTAGAAACTTACTTTCACAATGATCACAACTCTAATGAAGATAGAGTTGTAATTTTTATAATAGAGTTGTAATCAATGTAACAGTCAACCAACGATGCTCTCATATCTTTACCCAAATTCATGAGCCCACCTGAAATTCAAGCAAGCAATGCGTGTCGTCGTGGTATTTGGTTTTTCAAGCCTATGCATGTAGGAGGCGTTCACTAGATATTGCCAACACCCCATCTTGAGTTTGCAGTGCTTGATCAACTCCCTAGACCTTTGTCGAGAACGGAATATACAGTAGAATGCGCAGGGGATCCCGTCCATATATCAATTTAAAGGGCGTTATCCAGAGGGATGGGAGATATTAAGTATTGTAGCAGCTAGTAACATTCGGTCCATGCCAACCATATGACCCAAAGTTTTAGATTGCCCCATGAAACATTGTAAAAACATTGCAGTGGTAAATTGTCACAGAAAAAGCCGCAAGAGACGATGCTCATCTGGAGGCCGCTCAAGCTAATCAAAATGTTCCGGTCGCGGGAGGAGACTGAGATAGTACACTCTCCGTCAATGCCGAATTAAAGTAGGAATAAAAGGTTATGTTGATTACATGTCTTCTCAAAAATTTGGACGTCTTCGCCTGGTTAGCAGTCGACAAGCCTAAAGTAGATCCCAATGTCGTCTGCCACCGTCTCAACATATCCGCCCTTCAAGCCAATTAAACAAAAAGAAGCAAGCGGTGGCAGTAACCTTGGCGGAACCTATTTGGGAGGAAGTCACAAAGCTCCTCAAAGCCAATTTCATTAAGAAGATTGAATACTCTAAATGGGTTTCAAATGTTGTGATGGTGAAAAAATCGAACAATAAAATGGCGCATGTGTGTAGATTTTACAAAACTTAATAAAGCATGACATAAAGATGGTTACCCCTTGACTCGAATAGATTCCCTAGTTGATTCTGCGTGGGGTTTTCTGTAATGAATTTTTTAGATGTTTTCTTGGTGTATCATCAAATCTGAATGTATATTCCAGACATCCTGCATACCCCATTCATCACAAATGAGGGGTGTTACTGCTATCCGATAATGTCATTTGGACTTAAAAACATCGGCGTTGTGTAGCAACGTATGATGGATTACATATTCAAAAATCAAAAAGGGCAAAATTTGGAGGTGTACGTAAACTGACTTCTGATCAAAAGTCAAAAATTCGAAGAACTTATTCGTTATCTTGCTGAAACATTTTCAATCCTGAGAAAGTATAAAATGAAACTAAATCTGGAAAAATGCATTTTTTGGGCTAGCAAGGGAAAATTCTTTGGTCATATGTTGACAACCCAAGGCCTCGAGTATAACCCCGATAAGGTGAAAGCAATCTTGAACATGTCACCTCCTTAAACTCCAAAAGAAGTTCAATAATTAGCAGGAAGGATTGTCGGACTAAGGCTCTGTTTGGTGGGGCGTTTTAAGAGTTGCACGCAGCAAATTTCAGAGCAGCCGTGCCAAACAGAAAAAGTAGCGCCTCCAGTGGCATTCGTTGCCGCTCCAAATCATGCATTAATAGCGTTTTTGGAGTCGTGATATTTTTTCATGACTCCTGAATAGCGCCTCTCCATGATTCCTTCTCGCCCAAGCTGTTTGCCATCGTCCCCTCCCGATTCGCCGTAGTTCTCCATCGTTCTCCTCCCGATTCGCCGCAGTTTCATCTGGGAAGTCCTTGCTCCTCCTTCTCCACCATTCTACTCTTCTCGGAGGAGTCGTCGACCGTCGCGCCATCCATCGTCGTTTATGAGTTGAAACTGAATTTGATAAACAATGTTTCGAATATCCAATTTGGATTGTTGTTTATGTTTTGGTCTCATAGATGGGAAAATCAAAAGATGTTGGAGTACCTCATGAAGAAATTTCGTTATGCTGGAATACCTCCATAACATAAAGATAAATTAGAGAAAATGATCAGCTTGGTTGTTGTTACAGGAGATAATGTATGGATGCCTTCTTCTGGAGAGTTGTCTTCTCTATTCTCACAGTCTGACAACTTATCAGAGGATGATGAAGACCATGTCATAGAAAACAATAACACACAAGCTTTTACAAGTGATGATATTGGCTCAGCTACACCTGGTCAAAGTTCGCAAAGTGGAGTTGCTTCAAAAAGAAAACGCAAAGGGAAGAAGCAGGATATAGGGACAAAACAGATTATGTTAGCACATGTTGAAAAGTTATGTTCCTCTTCAGATATTATTATGCAGCATGTTGCAGCACCAGTTGTGCCACCAAATATATATCTTCCAAACAGTTTCACAGATTATGTCACCACTCTGCAAAACAGTTGATTATTGCACCACTGCTTCCCACCGCTGCTTCTCCAGTCGATGCAGCTGAGCCAAATTGAGCTTAAGTCGTTTCATCTCACAATCCGGAGAGAAATGCGCACCATTTTTCAAAACTATGTGGGACCTCTAAGTTCGAATAGACTAAAGAATGCAACAAATCTTTCGAAGAACTTAAGAAACAATTGGTATCTACTCCTCTTTTACAAAGCTCTCGGGAGGGGAAGATTTGTTACTATATCTAGGAGTTGGTTCTGAAGCTATAGCTCTGGTTTGAGAAAAAGGAAAGAAACAATTCTTAATCCACTATGTCAGTATAGGGCTTGAAGATGCAGAAACCCGATACCGAATCTTAGAAAAGTTGGCTCTAGCTTTGATCATATCAGCACTAAGAATCCATAAGTATTTTCAAGGTCATTCAGTACAAGTTGTTACGGATAATCTTTTAAAGACCATCTTGGAGAAACTCGAGCATTTCGAAAGACTGTCTAAGTGGGCAATTGAGCTCGGAGAATTCAATATTATACTGAAGATGGCAATCAAAGCTCAAGTTCTCCTGAATTTTCTGGTAGACTTCACGAAAGAGGAAATTGTTAAACGGGAAATTATAACTCTCCTGTCTTGGATAATGTTTGAAGATGGAGCTTTTGGCAAGAGTTCATCGGGTGTTGGAGTAATATTATTGAATCCAATGGCGACCGAATCAAGCAGGCTATAAAACTATATTTCTCCACCACAAATAATCAAGCAGAATACGAGACGCTAATCACTGGATTGATATTTGCCAAGGAACTAGGCATAGAAGATATCAAAGTATAGACGGATTCACTGGTAATGGCAACGCAAGTAAAAGGGATCTTCGAAATGAGATATGATATCCTCAAAAGATATTTGGTGATGGTGAAGAATGATATTGGGAACTTCAGAACTTTTAATATACAACGCATATCTCCGGTGATAAATATGGAGGCTTATGAAATAGCAAAATATGGACATCCGTCGGGAGGGGCCGTTACCGAACTTTTTCATCCAGCAATTGAAGAAGGGGAAATCATGAAGATTGATCGTCGCTCGTCATGAATGGACCAGTTCATTCATTTCCTATCCGCAGGAGAATATCATTCAAGCATCACTGATAAAAGAAGGTTCTGGTTCAAAGCAGCTCATTACTGTCTTCTCTCCGGAACTTTATACCGAAGAACATTCTGAATGTGGAAGTCATTCATGTGCACGGACCTTGGAAAAAGAATTCTCAGGCAAAGGTAATTTTGGCCACAAACGATGAAAGATGCGGAACAATATGCCAAGAAGTGCCTCCAGTGTCAGAAGTTTGCTCATCTACAATTCAAACCTGCACAGCAGTTGCAGCCTATTTCTACCCTTAAGTCATTCATCATTTGGGGAATGGATCTTCTCGGACCTTTTCTGATAGCAAGTAGGCAACGACGATATATCTTGGTCATGATCGATTACTTCAGCAAGTGGATCGAGGCAAAGGCATTATTGGAAAATACTACAACTCAAATCGTGAAGAATTTTATTTGGGGAGAAATTGTATGTCGACATGGAATTCCAATAATCATAATCACCGACAATGGTCCTTAATTCTCTGGCGACGAATTGAAGAGTTTTTGTCAATAAGATAGAAATGAACTTCGTCATTTTTTGGTCGATCATCCAAGGAGCAGTGGGCAGGTTGAAGCAGCTAATAAGTTGATTGTGAATCTTCTGGGAAAAAAATAGAAAATGTCTGAGGGAATCGAGCCAAATAACTTCCCTCGGTACTTTGGGCCCCCCGAACCACTCCAACATCCACCATAGGTGAATCAACATTCAAATTGTTGCACGGATCGAAGGCACTCATTCCAGTCGAGTTTGAGGTAATGAGTTCAAGAGTCCCGTCAAAACAGGGAAATGAAGATTGGATGAAGAAGAATTAAGACAACATGAGATGTAATCGGGATAATGTGAAACTTCTCATTCAGGATCTGAGAAAAATGGCATGGCTCTGATCTTCTTCTTATTTGATATTGAAGTCCATGAAGACTCCTTGGTTATCTGACTACTTACTTTTCCCTTAAGTCTCTTGGTTTCCTCCTCTCTAGGTTTCTCTCTTGAATGAATTGAGGCTCTGTTTGGGACAGCTTATGTTAATGAGAAAGCCTCATTTGAACCGCAAACGCAGTTTTGAGACCGTTTGTTTGGACAACTGTGAGAATAAAGATTTTAATAAAAGGCGTTTTAGTTCTTTTGGGAAAGCCAGCGCCACCCCCACTTTCTACTTTCCAGATGAGCGTTTGAGAGCCAAAAGAAGCGAAACCAATCTTTTCACCTGAAGTTCGCACTGCTCGCCGTTTCGCATCCCTCATCGCTTGAATGCTTCTCTCTGCCCGATCTCTATGGAGAAATCCCGACTACGCGACACCGATCAAATCGGATGTTGGAGAAAAGAAAACGCGCACTGCAACAGTGTCGTAAGGATGAGCAAAAACAAAAAGCGGCAGAACACTGCTCTGGACGTGGATGGCTCGAGAGCTCCAAAGAAGGCATGGCTTTCGTGGAGATGAAGTTTCACCAACTGATAAACCTGGATAGGAGTTCAAGCAAGCTAGAGAAAGCTCGGTCAACAATGGCGGTTTAAGGGTAGAAACGCACCGACCACGTAGAAGAGGGATCGTGAAGGCGGTTTCATTGCAAACACAACAGAGTTGGTGTGCTTAAGCATCAATGACGGTGCCGACATGGATGGCATGAGTACCCGAACAAGGAAGGTTTTCCAAGGGAGGTTCTCCTGCATGCAGGAAGACGATTCCAGACCAACCCCGTGACACCTGTTGAATGGCAAGTTTAGACCTAAAATGGATGTAATTATGTTGTCTTTGGCTACAACTATAGGGTGATAACAAGAAGGTATGTTGGATTAACACCAGTAGAATGACTAAACTACGTTCATTTGATCTATTATGGATTTGGAGCTCATAAATTTGGTAGTAGACCTTCATCTGATCTAATATAGATTTGAATCTCCAGAATTCTGAAGAAAAACAGTCTGCAGCTAAGACGCAGATTCTCCTAACAGTCTGCAGCTTTCTCATCATGGCTTTTCTGTCAGCTCTATTCTCACCATTAGTTTCCCACAGCAAGTTTCTCATCAGCAACAACTACCTCAAACAGAACCTGAGCGTATTTCTAAATAATGTGAAATGTCAAAGGTGTTCCCATAGGATCCTCTGTAATCATACACGTGATGCGCGCATATCATGGGATCATGTATTTCGCCAACAACCCACTAAGTTGCATATAAAGTTTTCTTGTGCAAACCGGAGATCGACCGTAAGTTGTGTTACAAACAAGAAAATAGTTGCATTTAAAATGGGAATAACCGGATACAAATCATGACAATATAAAATAAATTGGTCCATGTCGTCGCCACAGCATGCGGATAACACTATGATACAAATTTCAGCCTTTGAATTGCTATGAGCAATATAAGTGATGCAGGACAGGCGTCACACCTGTCTGCCGCCCTGGAGTCCCACCAGGGGGGCCCACCTTGGCGTCGCACCAAGGCGGCTTTATCAGGCCCGCGGGCCGTACACCTCAACCCATCCCCGGCTCCACCACAGGGCCGATAGGTTGTTGAGGTTGGGGCTCGATCCCCCAACCTCCTTGATAAAGAGTCTTCAGGCAGACTCTCATCACCAACTGATCCGCGCTTTTATGATGCAGAACAGGCATCACATCTACCTGCCTCCCTGGAGTCCCACCAGGGGGCCCACCTTGGCGTCGCACCAAGACGGCTTTATCAGGCCCGCGGGCCGTACACCCCAACCCATCCCCGGCTCCACCACGGGGCCGATAGGTTGTTGAGGTCAGGGCTCGATCCCCCGACCTCCTTGATAAAGAGTCTTCTGGCAGACTCTCATCACCAACTGATCCGGAAGACTCTTTATCAAGGAGGTCGGGGGATCGAGCCCCGACCTCAACAACCTATCGGCCCTGTGGTGGAGATGGGGATGGGTTGGGGTGTACGGCCCGCGGGCCTGATAAAGCCGCCTTGGTGCGACGCCAAGGTGGGCCCCCTGGTGGGACTCCAGGGCGGCAGGCAGGTGTGACGTCTGTCCTGCATCAATAAGTATGTGGAAGTCAACCACCCTGCTGACTCAATAAGTAAGCCATATAAGGGCCTTTAAAGGGTCAAGATTAGTCAACAAACGGTAGATTGTAATAACAAATAATATGACACGGCATTAAAAAAAAGTAATATGGTAAATGAAAGCAAAAAGGAGTAAATAGATGATTTTTTCCTCCAAAAGTTGCACATTATGATATTAGAATAATGGAATACCTCTTTGCATGGCAAGAAGGTATTGATGAACAATCCTGATCCTGTTGTTAAGCATTTTGATGGCACTATGTATGCCAGTGAGATGGGAAGCCACTGCTCAAATAACCCAAAACTATCAATGCCAGGTTCTTTGCTTTTGAAAAATCCAAAGCAACAATAAGAGCAAAGATACTCCAAGAATATATATATACACACACGCAACAGCAATTCCATGGCTACTTAGGAAATCTCACGTTGTGTTGCAGCAGAGCCTCCATCAGATGGTTTAAGGTGAGCTACATGATCAACAGATATTCTCTCTGCTTCTACAGTCTTAAAGAAGCAAAGATGTCATAATAACTACATATAGCCACTTTAAAGCTGATTATAAATTAATGAATTCTATTAAAAAAATACCTCAATGGCATAATTTGATCGCACAAAGATCAGCTGGGGAATGCCATTAATGACATGCAGTTCTTTGAATAGGACAGTCCCAAATAGGAAAAATAAAATATGATGTTAGTTAATAGCATGGAGTTTTACCTAAAAAATGTAAAATATCAGACTATCTCAAATATAAAGAAGGTGACAATTATAACAATATTAAAAATAGACAATGAATGGAAACAGATGATGGAGCTAGAAGAACAATTTATCGATCTAGGCATATACAAAAACATTTAAGTGGCCTTGACTGTTTTAACCGAAGTGAAAATGACATTACAATTCAGATTGGAAGTCTTAACTTCTACTAGAAATAGTTTTTTCATGGTGTTTAATTCCAATGTTCATATTTAATACTATGAAATACATGGAGTTAGGATAATAGTAAGACATCAGCTCTCCACCTCTTGGCTGGTCTTTCCTATAATCTCCCATACCAAAAACGAACATTTATTGTGGGGTTAGAGTGGTCTTTTAACCATTAGAAGGAAGATGTAATTCAGTAGAAAGGTAGGGCATTATTATAAATATATCTAAATTTAATCAACATTATTTAAAAATGTGAAATAATTAAGTCAAATGAGTAGCATAATTTGTATTTTTTAATGATAATTAAGACATCAATAAAATTAATTTTACGTATAGGATGGGGATGTTACAATATTTCACCAATCTACAAGACTGCAATGTAGAGAAGATCAGCATGCTCCTCCATACGCCAAAGAATACAAAACCACAGATATAAGAATGTTTTCTTCCTTCATCAGGAAGTATATTGAGTAGGCAACCAATCTATCCAAAGAATAATGTTGATATCCGGCACGATAACATGATAAGGCCTAACGAGAACCCTATGTTTTTTATGAACACATCTCCAGAAATAGGTGTTCTCCTAGTCCCTGGGAGGAAGCACAATACAAATAAGACTCTCAAGGGCAAGAAGATGAATAAAAACTAAAACAAAGTCATGCCACTAACAAATCTTTGAATCTTTAATATCATACTTTTTTTTCGTGAGATTCATTTCTATTTGTGAGAAGAGAGAAAAAAGATTTCCAAATGATTTGTTATTACTTCATCACTCAATACATGTACAATATATATAGAGGGAAAGAGAAGAAGTTAAGAGAGAGTACAAGATGTGGGACTAAAGGAGCCTAAGAGAAGATGGGCCCAATGGGCCCAAATACATAGGCTAAATACAATAAATGAGAGAAGCTCCTTATGTATTCACCAACATTCCCCCGCAAGATGGAGCATACTAGTCGTAGGCACCAAGTTTGGAGAGAAACTATTGATATAGTGGGAGAGGCAAGGCCTTAGTGAGTATATCAGAAACTTGATCGGCCGCCGACACATGTCGCAGAATCAATTTTCGAAGTTGAACCTTTTCCCGGACAAAGTGACAATCAAATTAAATGTGTTTTGTGCGTTCATGAAACACAGGATTCTCAGCGATGTGAATAGCAACTTGGTTATCACAAAAGAGAAGAAGATTTTCAAATGAATTGTTATTGCTTCATCACTCAATACATGTACAATATATATATAGAGGGAAAGAGAAGAAGTTAGGAGAGAGTACAAGATGTGGGACTAAGGAGCCTAAGAGAAGAATGGGCACAATGGGTCATAATACACGGGCTAAATACAATAAATGCGAGAAGCTCCTTATGTATTCACCAACACTATTAAAGATGCTTATTTGCACATATTTTAATTATATGTTGTCTGATTCTTGCTAAATTTTACACAAGTGAAAAGTAGATCATGGCACTTTTACTCGTTCAGTTACCTAACAAACAAACCAATTGAAGAATTTTCAATAACACCAGAAATATAAAAAAAAAGATCCAAAAAGTCAAGTCTACTTAACATGTCCGATGCATACATACGAGAATGGCATGGCCAACTAGATTTTCCGAAAAGGTACAGATCGAATATCATTTGAATAAAACCAAATTTGCTAACAACAGTAAATCGGCTGAAAACGTTTTCTTTAAAAGGCAGGTGAACATTAATATGTAAGCTTCATATATTTAGAATGGTATTGTAACTTTCATTTGAAAAAAAAAACTGTGAAAAGATTTGACAAACAAAACTTACCAGTTTCAAAGATAGTCACCGGGAGATCCTTCTTAGCATGCATTGTTGATGGATTTAAAAGAACATAAACAGGACTTTCATTGATATCCATTAACTACTCCAACAAAGACGTACAGATTAGGTACACAATATACAAGAATCATTTCCAATATAAAATTTAGCCCAGTAAATAATACATTGCAATAACTATTGCAACATAAACATGAAAATGACTGTGGACCACCACAGATCACACTGGAAATGGCATAGGTTATGAGCATGGATGCTAAAAAAATTCAAACTAAGATCCAGTAAACAGGGAAATTGAGCAGCATGACAGCTCAAATGGTCACTACCATAAACAATAATGTTGTTCACAGGCACAAAACAGGAGCGGTAGAAATAAAATAAAATAATTTGATCCAAAGAAAAATTTAATCTGTAGAATTTGGATTCATTGCTTGGAATACCCACAGCTTCAAGAAGATTAGATGTAATTGTTATATATATACTTAATTTCATTTACTGGAAATCATTCAACTAATGCTCAACATGTAGTAACAGTGTAAGATATTTATTGTTCAATAGAAATTGAGATACAATACAAAGGAGAGAGGTAACCTGGACAGAAAGAGGGCTTTGGATCATTACATAATGAAATTTGAAACAAATTACGTCCCATTTAAACTACATGAGTAAGGCCATCATCTCAAACAAAATTGTAGATCATCAACATCATCACTAGTATTATCTCAACTACTAAAGGTCAGTTTTATGACATCTCTTTTTTTAATCCTCATGTTGACTGTTTTGCAAGGTGTCAAAAACTAATCATCATAAATTAGTTTGAACAGCCTATATCCATACTTACGGTCAATCAATTTACCATCACAATTCTTGAAGCTATTTTATCTACCCAACTAATTGGTGCATTATCTGTCTTTGGTTTCCTATGTTAAAACTATCTACGTTTATTTTCAACTACATTATCTTTCGTAGATCTCACTCAATCATCCCCTAATATAATCAGTCATGCTTATCATAACATTCATCATAATATTCCAATTTTCATATGATCAACAACAACAACTTTGTTACTGCCAAAAACTCATATCCATAAAAAATAGTTAGCTTAATTCAAGATTATAAAATTTAACTTTAAAGTTTCCATGGAATCCTCATACAAAGGAAATGATTAAGGACTCTCCAACTTAACAACTCAATTTTAATTATATAAATTAATAAGATGGATATATAATTTTTGTAATACATTTATAAAATAGTATATCATCTTCTATTAATTATAAGGTTTAAGATAGCGGAGAAGACAGATGGGAGGCGAATAAATACAAAATTGAAAGATAAGCCTCTAGCCCAAGAAGAACTGCTCTATTTTATTTCTTTAGAAAAAATATAGCATGACAAAGATCTTAAATACAACCCTATATAAAGAGGTGACCAAAATAAAGTATTAAAGCCATTTTGATGGAGGTCGACAATCCCGATGGCCCACTCGTGTTTATGAAAGCAGGAGGCATTGATCTAATCAATGTCCAAATGATTCAACTCCACGGATGCGTCCAAACAGTCCTTTCGACAAAGTATCATGTATTTGTTACTTTATTTAGTGTTGGTCGCAACCAATACGAGTGTGCATTATGAGCCCTCCATATCAGTTGCCCTAGTCCTCATTCTCTATTTATATGTGTGTGTACTAGAGGTGAGGGCATCAAAGCTTTGGTTCATATTTTCCAGAGCCATCGGTCCTCCTCATGATGCAAATTATGTGAGCCGTTATGTGAAGACTCCTAGGTTTTCTCTTCCCTCACCCCAGACGCCACAACTCCTCCCTCCTCAATCCTAAGCCAACCTCGTGTCATACATCCTGAGCCGCCGCCCCCGTTCCTTCCTATCCCTCTAACACTCATTCTCAACACCACCGCCGCTCATCCAAAGCCCTCTCCCTAGCTGTCTCCTCTTATCCCTAACCCCTCAGCCTCCGCCTCCTCCGGTCTCAAGCTGGCACCACTCTAGTCCCCCTCCCCGAGCAGCACTCACACCCACAGACACATCACCCCTCTGAACCTGAGCTCGGACTACATTGGTCGTACAGGAGATGATATGGGGGCAAGCTTGATAGGTTGTAGCTCAGGGGTAGAGACAAGGAAGCGATCCACATACGCACTCTCCTTGAAGTATGGAGTTGTCTTCAACATTGAACACTCATTTTATCCCTATATTAAGAGGGATGTTGAACTCACTCGTATTTTCCCCAATCCTTCATAAGGTCACATAAGGGCCCATTCGCCTGTACTTAATTTTTTGTCTCCCTAAAAGAACTTATCATCAAATATGTGAACCATCACATGCTCTCCTTCTTCAATGTTCTGCTCCCTCCTATGTTTATTTGCGTAGGCTTTATAATTATCATTACTCAGAGCAATTCTTCTTCAAATAAACTTATGAAGCTCATACAAATGCTGGATGAAAGACTCTGCAAGCTCACTAGGTCGAGACTCAATCGGGATAGGAACTAGGTCAATAGGTTTCCTAGGGTCGTAATCTAACATGATATGGAATTGACTCAAACCCGTGGTCCTATTGAAAGAACTATTGTATGCAAACTTCTTCATGGGTACGGAATCCCATGTGGACGAGATCTCACCAACCAGACACTGAAGAAGGGTACCTAAACTACGGTTGACAACTTCAGTTTGGTCATCCGTGCATGTGATAGGCGGTGGAAAATTTAACTGTCATGCTAGTTTTCTTCCGCAACGTATTCCAAAAGTAAATCATAAACTTGACTATGCGCTCAGAGACAATAGTCCTATTGTAACTCCATGGTACATGAATACCTACCTAAAAATGGAGTTGCAACAAGAGATGCATCAGCAGTCTTGCAGCGGGGGATAAAGTGGGTAATTTTCGAGAAACTGTCCACGATAACGCAATTGGAATCCTGTTTACTCAAGGTGCGGGGAAGCCCGGGTATGAAGTCCATGCTAATGTCGACCTAAGGCCTGTGTGGAATGCAAAGGGTGTGTATAACCAGTAGGCCAACGAGCTCCTTACGTGGTTTGGAAAACTCGAAGGTGCCTAATAACTCTAGCTACACCCTTCGTTGGACTAGCCAGAATAAACGATCCTCAACTAAGGCTACTATTTTATCCCGGCCAAAATGACCAACAACTCTGTCGGTGTGCAAGTCACAATTCAATTAATCGCGGAGGGAGGATATGGGTATATGAGCAGTCCAGGTAGTTTAAGACCAAACGCTTGAAGCCCACAAATGGGCACTCATCATGTGAAGCAGGCAAACTCGACTCAGGGCGTCGACAGGTTTGTTCTCAACAACTGCTTTGTGTTTGAGAACATAAGGATACTCCTGCATAAACTCAACCCACTTCACATGGTGATGGCCTCACTTCTTCTATTAGTCCAGATAATGCAGGGCCTGGTAGTCATAATACAGAATGAACTCCTTAGAGAGGAGATAGTGACCAAAATAATGGAGTGCCAGGACGACAGCATATAAGTCTCGGTCATAATTGGAATACTATTGGTGTGCATCATTTGGTTCCTCCCTGAAGTGAGCAACTGGAAGACACTCCTGATTGAGTACATAGTCGATACCTAGAGTTGATGCATCTCACGCAACCTCAAACGCTTTACTAAAATTAGGTAATCATAAGACTGGAGCGGAAGATAACTTGTCTTTGATCTCGTCGAATACTCGAGTGGTTGTTGTCCACGTGAAATCACCTTTTTGAAGCCAACTCATAAAGTGGATCATAACCAAGTTGAAGCCCTTGATAAACATTCAATAGATAGTGGCGAGTCCGTGAAAGTTGTGGGTCTCGTGGATATTCATGGGAATGCTTATCCTAAGAAATGGATGAACTCAGACAAAAAGGCGCACTTCTTAAGGTTGATATATGGCTATTAAATGCTCCTTTTGGAGTACTTCAAATACCAGCGAATGTGGATCAATTGCTCGGCACGTCCATGGCTATAAATCAGGATGTCAAAATACACCACTAGGAACTTAACCATATAGGGCCACAATGTCTGAGTAATCACTCTCAAGAATGTGTTGGTGGCATTTGATAGCCCAAACAGCATCACCAACCACTAGTACAAGGCTTTTTTCGTCTTGAAGATCATCTTCCACTCGCTGCCCTCTCAAACCCTAATTTGATGGTATTTGTTGCAGAGGTAGTTCTTCGAAAAGATCTAAGCAGCAACCATCGCACCCCGAAGCTCATTGATGCGAGGAATCAGAAAAAGGTATCTTATTAATGACACAACTATCAATGTACATGTGCCAACACCCATCCTTTTTGGGGGTAAGAAGTGTTGGAACGGTCCACATACTCAAACTCTTGTTAATGAAGTTCTTCCAGAGAAGATCAGCAACTTGCCGCTTCAGCTCGGCATGCTTAGTCAGGTTCATACGTAATGGGAAAGGTTGGGCAAGGATGCCCCCGGAACGAGGTCGATCGTGTGTTGAATATCTCTTAAAGGGGGAAGCTCATCGGGAAGCTCCTTGGGCATGATATATATATAGTCATTCAACATGTGACGGATGTCCGAATCAATAATATTCGTGTCACTAGGGCCCTCAGAAGTCAAAGCGACGATCACTCAATACACGATCCCTAAATCAAGACTCTCTCTCTCACGAACTCACTCCTCAAAATGTGTAGTGTCTTAGAGGAACCAATGCTAATAGATGAGTCAACCCTACCTTGGATGGTTCCTTGGGTTAGTTCGGGGAGAAAGTAATCTTTCAACACTTGTTGAAGAAAACACACATATTGACCTCGACGGAATGACATCGCACCAAATCTTGTCCTCAAAGGAAGCTAGCTGTAAGGGAACTGGACATCGTTGGGTGACCTGAATGGTTTTGTCCCCTTAAAGAACACGATAGGGATGCAGATGTTGTCCCATTACAATCTTCATACAGTTTAGAGCCTTTCGTGTGACAATGTCCATAGAACTGCACTATTAATAGAAAACTTGCATGGGGTGCCTGCGCTAGGAAAATAAGTACATAAGATGGTGGTGCATCGCTAGTCTTCCTCAGCGGGGTGTGCAGAAGGCTCTTAATGACTCTCATCTCTAGCGATCTCTCTGCATCGGTTTCCCAACAGTCCTCGACGATTGCTACGATCTTCTCTACAGGTAAATCCTTCATCTCAGTACTGGGCTCGCCCTCTTCATCAATCAGCAGGTTTCGTGTAGGACATTGTACAGTCATGTGGCCCCTATTGGAACATGTATAACATTTGATGCCCCGGGATTGGGAGAGCCAGGGGAGACCGCCTTGCCTTTCATGTCAACTAGGGCACGAGGAGGCACAAAAGTGTGGTCATGCCCGTGGTAGGTCTCCTAAAGGTCGCGTTGGGTTGTGTGGTGAAGTCTTTCAGGCCTGCTTAGCGTAAATACTATTCATACTCTGTAGAAAGCTGGAAAACATGCTTAATCGTCTCTACGTGATGGGGAATCAGTTCCCTATGGATGTCAGCTTTAAGACCTGCCCGAAAACAGGACGCAGTCGTGACAGTCTCCTCAAGGATGTCACTCCTCACAACTAACTCATCAAAACTAGACATATACTCCGCAATGGAGAGGGTCCCTTGTCGGAGGGCATACAACTGATCCAAAAACTGATCCCTACATGAAGTTGGGAGGTACTTGTTCATCAATCGTTGTTTAATGTCAACCCATCGGAAGATGGGATAGTAACTATCTCTCTCTAAGGATCTCTCCAGACTCGTCTAATATCTTGGCTCGCTTATGTAGCTTCATTTTGGCAAACCTAACTCGTCGCTCGTTGCTCATCTCATACCATTCAAGGTAGTCAACCATATCTAAGAGTAAGTCGTTGAAGGCCTTTGGGTCCAAATGACTATCAAAGAACGAACCGTCGAGGCGAATACGGAGGGATGTCGTCCTCAGAGGTGGGCCACCTCGGCGAGGCTCCGAGTAGTCATCGCAGTAATCATCCCGGTCTTATGCATATCTTGCTGGCGGGGGAGAACAATCTTTACTGACAGGTTGTGGCGGTGCTCCTCCTGTGGGAAGAGGGACCTATCAGGGATGGGGCTAGGGCGCGATCATATGTCTGCACTGGGTTCCAACTCAGGGGTGGGACTAGTTCCCACGGGGGGAAATATCTAACATGACGCTAGCAAGGAGGTGGAGTGTCACAAACATCATCAGGAGGATCATCATGTGCTAGGAGAGCCTTTAGTTATCGGACATTAGCCTGACCTATGGGGTTCTCTATGGTGTCAATCCTAGTATTCAACCGCGTTAGGTCACGCCAAAGATCATCAAACTAAGCATCCATTTGATCGAAGCAATCTAACATAGGTCATAATTAGAAATAATTTCCCGTTCCTCGGTAATGTTCGAATCGGGCATAGAGAATATATAGATCTTTCCACTACATAGCATAAATATGTCTTAGAACCTTGGGCTCTGATATAAAAGTTTAAGTAGGAAAAGTCGTGAAAGTGGAATTTAAACAACCGCAAACATAGGTGCATTACGCCAGGGGGGGTGATAAATATAAAGTGCTGTTATGTACAGACCTATTTTTGATACATGCAAACCATTAAAAAATCCAATTTTGAATTAGATTGAAGCCCCTAAACCCTTAAAAGACCTAAGTGCATCCCACCCTCCTTTTTCTCGATCCCGTGCCTCTTGTTCTGTCCGCGTCAAACCGGAAAATCGTGAAACCCCTCGCGAAACCTTACTCCCGTTTTCGCACTCCACCGGCTACTCCATCCACCATTTCCGCCGGTGAATGGCTCTCCCACCGCCAGTTCTTGCATGCCCTACCGACGGTGAAGCCTCCCCTTCAGTCGTTGATTCTCCGTCAAGGTAAATACCCACCCGACCTAGCATTCTCCCCAGTTTTTTTGGATTTTCCGGCGAGTTCCTCTCATTTTTTTGCATTTGCCGGCCTTATCCTCTCCTCTGCATTTTCCGGCGATAGGCTCTCCGATTTCTTCCCATTGCTCTGATATCTTACATTTGAAGTTTTTTTTCCAGATTTCTTTCTTAGATTTCTTTACATTTAGGTTGTTTTGATCTCTCTAATTTCATTTAGATGTTTTCCTATTCTCAGATTTTGAGTATATTATTTTTTCTAATAACTTGCTCTAATTTCTTACATTTCTTTTCATTAGTTTGTCGTAGGATCATGGAAACAGTGCTGTTCGTTGGAGCTTCAATCTCACAACCTCCGGATGATGGTATTGTCCCCTCACATTGATTAAATCTTCAATGTAATGGTGATATTTGATCAATTTTAGCGTATTGAATAATTGAAATAAATTTCTTGTGTAGCAATCAAAATGTTGTGTTATGAATAATTAAATTCGTTTTCACAAATTGATCTTGGCATTCACTTTATCACGTCGAGTATATTTCCAAGTAAGGAAGAATTGGTGGATTGGGCTAGAAATATTGCAAAGCGTTTGGGATTTGTCATTACTATTCAGAGTGCAGGCAAACTAACAAGCGGGCTTAAACTAAGAGTTATTCTTGGATGTGATAGTTCAGGGTATTATCATGACAATCAACGTAATAAAGGATGGGTTAGAAAACATATGAGGAAATCCTCATCCAAAAGGTGTGGTTGCAAATTCTCACTTAGAGGGCAAAGAAGTACACATCTAAATGAATGGAGTTTGGAAGTCATATGCGGGGTTCACAATCATGGCATGATTCATTTAGAAGCACAATCTTATGCTGGAAGATTAGATCCAAATGAGCTCAATGTTGTCCATGACATGTATGCAGCTGGAGTGAAACCAAGAAAAATACTAATAGCGTTGAAACAAAGAGATTCGTCTAACTGCACAGTTTTGAGAACAATATATAATGAAAGAGTTAGAATGCAAAAGGAAGAACTACAGAGGGAACACAAATTCAATTATTATATAAGTGCATAACTGAGAACGGATATATTAGCTACAACAGAATATCAAAAGAAAGTGAAAATTGGAGAGTTTATTTTTGCACATCCAACGTCTGTACAACTTAGTAAAATATTTTCTACTGTGTTTATCATGAACTACACTTATAAAACAAATAGGTATCGTTTGCCGTTGTTATGTCGTGGGAGTTACCTCAACAAAAGGCAGAAATAGAGAAAAAATTGCGTGAAATAATGAATCCCGCTTCATGTCAAACATTGGAACCTTTGTTACCAAAAATATTGAAGGGTAGGCCTAGGGGTAGCTACAAGAAGTTCAAGGATGATATAAAATCAACTAAGTGCAATCTATCCCTATTTGAGCATGTCTTGATGGATGAGAAATTGTCAACCACAACAACTACAATACACTCCACACGAAAGATGATAATGAAAGAGAGCAGATTATTACGTAGTGTTCGAAAGGAAATGCCTCCATGTGTTGTTGAATATCTTATAGATGTTATTGATGTACTGCGAGACGGTCATTGTGGGTACAGAGTTGCTAGTAATGCATTGGGAATGGATAATGATCGGATAAAAGTGCGTATTGACCTATCAATAGGGCTACAGAACAAGGAATGCTTGTATGACAGCATATTTGGAAAGGAAAGAAGATCGGAGTTACTTAATCACTTGATATTGGATCGGTAGTTGCTTCTTGCTATAATTTAGCTTTTGTTCACTTATCTAGATATCAATCATTCACAATACTACCATTGTATTCACCGCCTCCGGCTACTCGCAAGATAGTATACATTGGATTTATCAATGGGAATCATTTTGTTCAAATGCAAATGCGTGCGAATTTTCCATTGCCTCGGACAATATCAATTTGGAGAAGATATAGAGAAGAATGTGCGGAGCAATGGGGCAAACTCAATGATAAAAGTAAGTAATTGATTAACTTCAAGTATCAAGTTATAAATTTATAAAGAAATTGTCTAACATCATTTTATGTTTAAATGCAAGTATCTAAGTGACTCTATAATGGCATTTTGGATGATATCAAATTATGTAGAATAATTAGATGTACAAAAGTTTTAGATTAATACTCGTCATGATTTCAACTCTAACATCATTTTATGTTTAAATGAAGATATCTAAGTGACTCTATAATGACATTTTGGATGAAATCAAATTTTGTGGAAGAATTGGATGTACAAAAGTTTTGGATTAAGGCTCGTTTTTGTACTTGTTTGTCATGATTTCAAAGATACAAATGTTATTTTAAAAAAATTAATTTGGTTTGCACTTAACAAGCTGATTTCCATGTAAAATTTTATGGTTTGCACGTAGCCAAAATTAGTTTGCACTTAAAATTACTATAAATATAAGGGATGAGGAGTCTGAATTGAATTGCAAGTGATTAATTAGATAATTATAGGTTCACACAATAAACACTAGAATTAAAAAAAATACTTGATTCAAGAAATTAGATTATTGCTCGCCCGCGATTAGAGTGGAAATGCTTTTTAAGTGCAATGTTAATAAACCTTGCAAATCAATATGAAATCAAGGAACAAATATGTAATATAATCTAAACAAACAATGAAAAGAAAACAAGAATGCAACTAATAACTTATGCGTGTATGTAGAAGAATGGTTTTGAGGTGATGACATCTGGTGGAGTCACAGCACGGAGGATGTAGGTGAAGCGTGGGAAGAGTGGAAAGACTATCCTTGTCTGGACCGTCACTAACGATGAGGAACGGGACTACGAGAGGAAAAGATAATGGATGTAGGGCTAGCTGCGGGTGAGGAAGGGTCGATGAGGGAGGATCAAGGGAGGCAGAGGCGGCGGGGGTTGGCTACAGGTGAGGGATTGGTTCAGAGAAGGGAGATGGAGTGATGGTGGCACAGAATCGGAGGAAGAGGCAGATGCGGCACGGGATCAAGGAGAAGGGGCGGTTGCAGCATGAGATCTGGGAGAACAGTTGCGGCGTCGGGAACAAACATCGAAGAGAAAGGGGGAGGGAATGGGCGGCAACTCGAGGTATGTGAGGCGGGGTGTGGCTCAAGACTAAGGGAGGGAGCAGTTATAGCATGGGAGTGGGGTTCATGGAATTGACATCATGAGGACCGATGGCTATATATAGAGAGAGATAGAGAGAATGAGGTCAAGGGCAACTAATATTGACGGCTCATAATGCAAGTTCATATTGGTTATGACAAACATAATAAAACATAAAACAAATAAACAAATACATGATACTATGTCGAAACGACCGTCTAAACGCATTCGAGGGCTCGGATCGTTCAGGTGTAGACTAGATCAACGTCTCATGCGGACATAAACGCGAGTGGGACATCGGGGGCGTCAATCTCCTCGTGCATGGTGATCTCCATCAGATTGTGTCATAAGCGTAGGATCGAGTCACCGAACAAGATGCAACGAAAGAACGTGAAAGGGATGGACGTTGACAGTTCCCCTTCGATCTTCGATGGCGGCCTTTGTTAAAATAAGAGATTTGAGCCATTCTGCAACGTCTGAAGCGGGTTGCCGAGAGTCATGGTGGCGCGGTGTAAAGGCGAAGCAGTGGGCAAGGTAGGCCCTGGGCGGGTAGGTATGATAGGCGAATGACTGTACCTGCATTGTGAACAATGGAGACGGTGCAAAGGAAAACAGTCGCACGGGGTAGTTACTGCAAAACAACAATTGTAGTCATTGTTGGAGGGTCACATGGTGCTAAGGAGAGTGTCAGCTTCATGTTGGTTAGCGTGGGAAGCAAGGGGAATTAGAGCGGATTAGAGATGGAGAGGGATCACTAAAAACCTCTCTTGATACCAAAAAAATAGATTTTATTCAGCATACCCGTTTCATAAGACACATCGGGTATAAATGCAAGATTACAATGCTTAAAATTAGAAATGAAATTAATCAAGATCTCGAGAGTAAAAACATTGTAGGCGCCCTTCCATCATGAGATCTCCTATCATATACACGCCATTAAATAATCACTCACTTCCTTCAGATCGAGCTTGTTACCAAAATCACAATCGGGGTATGCTTTCTTGAATTCATCATGTGGCTCCCGCGGAGTATGAAGAGAGATCTTTGGCTCACCCACTACCATGGGTCGGCATCCCTGTCATCCTCCATCTCCAACCAAAAAAACTTTTTGCACCGATGTTTAGGCACACAAGTTTCACCACAAACGAAATAGAGGGTCGTTGCGAGGTGTTCCGCCATCTCCGGCAAAGAGGTGACAGATGAAAGGACGTAGGACAACAGCTGAGCCCTTCCCCACCGCAGGGGTGGGGTTCCCGTCAGTCCGAGGGCTGATTTCTGGGAGTAAGTGGCATTCATCGTATGACGTTGGCACAATCAAGCTGAAGGTGGTGGTCACAGATTTGAGCTAGGTTCATTGAAGTGATGAAATTTGGAGGGACTTCAAACTCAACATCCAGACATAGCCGCTCCTAAAGCCCGGAAGTGAAAAGATGCCGACATGTTGCTCCGGCCAGAAATTGGGCACATGCGTCAATAGTTTCTGGAATTTATCCAGGAGCCTAGGTAGTTATCTATAACTCCACTGAGGGAGGTCAAATACCCCAAGGGATTGCTTTGCAACGGCGGACCAAAGCGCACGGGGCAATACAGTTTGAAGTAATCACAACTTATGTGGGGCTTCTCCATGTCAAGGCATAGAAACCACATCTCAGTGGTGCCTACCCAATGATAGGCGACCAATTAAATCCACTTCATGATTGGCATCCTCTGGTTGCCGAAGAATTGCTCGCACTGAGTCGGACAACCTAGTCGTTCCCTCTTGATGTCATATGTTGGAACTCCAGTTGGATGTATCCTGAGCCCGTAGAGTAGCCTCACAACTGAAAAGGGCATCTGGGTACGTCTACTGATAGATTTTCTTCGAGCACTGCCACCACTGCCTGGCTGCTAGGATCTTAGATCCCCCTCGCCCTCATATCACTATTGGGATCACGACTTGCCTCACTACCCCTCCCAGGATAGGGAGATCATTCAGACAAAGCCCAACGCTGGAGTATTTTGATGCTTCAAGTGTATGGAGTCTAGGCACAAATCATATGAGTTCCCACGACAAATTATATGAGTGCTCGCAACGCGATTTCATCGCCATTACAAATTCCGTTGATCGGCATGAGTAGGGAATTTTCCTTAATGACTCCAAGCCTAACCCTGAGCTGGAGTCTGAGAGCCTGATAGAGGTCGAAGGAGAACAAGATGATCACTTAGTTTGTATCTTTTGCTATAGTTGATTTGTGACACCCAAATTTCGTCGTACGACATAAAAGGTTATAGTATTTGCGAAATGTCGTGGCAACGACTTTCAAATTATAAATTATGTTTTATTAAAGTTTATCTCATTGGAATTATTGCATATACAATTTAATTAATATGTAAATGAAGCACATTGGTGTGTTAATAGTTGACTTGGTGTGCGGATAGTTGATGGTAATCTTATATATAAGGAAAAATTTGGAGATGCAAAATATATTGGAGGTAAAAATTTGGCTTTATTTGAGGACATAACATGAGTTTAAATGCCATGTTCCCATATCATAGAAATCTTTTGCCTTCATCACCCTTAGACTCCACACCATAGTTATTTAAAGACATGAATTATATTTAATTGATGCTTACGTGCAGATATGAAGAAGGGTGACGTCACCCGATAGACGTGATGATGAACCGCGAAACGACAAAGGAAAAGCGAAGCTCAATGTGAGGGATTATTTCTTTAATTATGTTCTATCTTCAAGTATTTTCATCATTATGAACCATTAAACCCATGATGATTCTATTTTGTGTATGAAAACAAAATCAAAGAACGTGATAATGCATCGATGCAAAAGTTAAGGGTATCTGTAGACTGATTTAAATCCAGTTGGACCTTAATAGGTCTTAAGCGAGTTGTGCGCAGTGGTTTAAATTCCCGAGTCAACTCGGTTGGGCCTTAATGGTCTTATGCGAGTTGTGCGCACTGAGTTCGACCCACGGGAATGGGCCCAGGACTGAATACTGAAATAAACGCAGTGACCCTTAACGAAATAAAGTGAAAACATAACTAAAGGAATAAGTAAAATGAAAATGCTATCCATACAACTTGAATTATGCCTCTTATATATTCAATATGTAGAGTACTTATACTTGATAGAATGAAAATATTATATGCATATTGTTATTAAACTTTCACCTTGCCTGTATAATAGTTAAGGAACTAAGTTTCTCGCTTAGTCTTTTATTTAAAGACTAACCATTTCCATTCTAAAAAATTTAGGATCTAAGCATAAAGCAGAATAAGTGGGACTTTATCATGTAAAGCAGAATAAGTGGGACTTTATCATGTAAAGCATAATAAGTGGTACAAAAGCATAGTAGGGAATTTTGAAGTGGTCAAAGCTCATGAGGGTTGTGCCGATATGTGAAGTGCCCCACTTGTCAGAAGAACTTCTAATATAGTTTTTGTTAAAATAAGATGTACTGGACTTGTATATATGTTGTTTTGGACATTTTGGACATGTAAAAGATGTAAATTACTTGGAATAAGAGTCTTTTCTGTACTTTCCTTTCAATACTCATTTGTGGCATATAAAAATTGTTGCTTAGCGTTTAAAGCTTATTATAAATGAAATGAATACTGTTACTATGTGGCGGTCTGTAAGTCGTTACATGATTACCCCTAGCAAGACCACTGAGGCTGATTATCAGAGGAACGATATTTTTCACGCTACTGCGTGCATTCATGGACAGTTTTGTTCCATCATCATTGATAATGATAACAACAACAACAACACTCAAGCATTTATCCCACCATAGTGGGGTCGGCTATATGGATCCTCTGTCGCCATTGCGCCCTATCTTTACTCATAGTCTCACTAATGCCTAAGTTCATCATGTCTTTCCTTATAGTTTCATTCCAAGTCTCTTTTGGTCTACACCTCCCCGGTTTAACATGTCTAGTGAATAAACTCTCACAACACCTAACAGGTGCCTCTAATGGTCTCTTATATACATGTCTGAACCATCTTAAACGAATCATTGTTATACGAATCATTGATAACAATAGTATTGGTAAAATCTCTGTATGATTTAATGAAATAAAGATAAGTAGTTATATAGGAAAGTTGAAGGTTAAAGTCCTAGAAGTCCTCAAAATGTTAGGTGAGGACTTATGAATAACATCAGCATTATAGAATCCTTGAAGACAGGCAGGGCCAAGAAGTATGTCTCTCTCTCTCTCAGAAGGCTTCTGTGTCTACGCTTGTTGATCCAAGTTGAAGAAGTTCAACCATCTGTAAATACAAGAAAGGCTCAACGATTTGAGATCGTTGATCAGCAACCCTCAGCATTGCTCAGCAATCGTTGATCGGTGATCCAAGTTCAAACTGATGGCTGGAATCTTTCCACCTATTCATCTCTCAAAAGGCGCCCCCCTCAATGATCAGTGATCCTCTCTCTCAGCGGTCGTTGATCAAACTCAAGTGTTCTGATAAAATTCAAAAAGAGGTGTTGCTCTCTCAGAAAACTAGGCGCCAGTCACGTCGACGCCCACGCTGACACTGTTACATTGGTACTTGAACAAAAAGGAAGGCAAAGAAGATAAATAAGCAACCTTGATCGAAGGATACCCTAGACGCTTTGGCAAAGCTCCTCCATCGAAAAAGAAATGCTCTCTGAGTCTACTCTCCTTCTCCACCTTATGTGTATTTTGAATCTCCTGCATCTGAGATACAGATGGTCTCTCCTCCTTAGAGACACTCTCGCTAAGAGCTTTAGCATTCATTCAGTCAACTGAGCTGTTGTAAAGGGTTATCAGACTCTCCCTTCAAAAGAGTTGTTGTGGTTCAAATCTCCAGTGTAAAAGATACACTTTGGTTTTGTCGCCTCCAGTTGGAAAATGCTGACATTGAGTTGGGGTCTCTAGGTGGAAAAGGCTCGTCGTCTCGGTAGTGAGACAGTGGATTCCCACGTGTTGTGGAAGAGAGGGCGTACCCACGTTATTGGAAAACTTCTATAACTTCTTATGTCGTCTGGTTGATCTACTTGCTTTATTCTTTCTGAGTTGTCTTATTTATTTACTGCTTATGATATAAATGATATATTAATTTACTCAATCACATAAACAAAACTAGCAAAGTGAAGAATCAGAGTAATCTTAAAATACCACCATAAGTGGTTACCTTCTTTATTCACCCCCTCCCCCCTCTAGAGAAAATTCAAGTACTTTATTCCGCACTTTCAATTGGTATCAGAAGGAGGTTTGCCTTTAAGGGTTAAAACCTTGGTGAATCAAGATCATGTTCTTGAATACTCTTCTAGGGCTTCTTATTCACTTCTAAAATGCCATCTCAAAAAGACTTTACAACTACCTCAAGACCTCCCATGTGCAACTTAGAAAAGCTTGTTATATGGAAGTCTAGAATTAGATTACATGCATGGATTCAATTAACAAAGAAATTAATGAATTTATTCTTACAAGACCATTTATTCCTATTAAGCCAACTTCTTCAGGTGATGGAGAAGTTATCAAGCCAAAGACAAGAAGATGAGTTAGCTGATTGCAGTCAGGATGCAGAAGAAGATTGATTGGGCAACTATTCTTTTCTCCCTCCTATGTGAAAAATTAAATAACCATTGTTTCGAAAGGATTTTGTCTCTCTATCTCTCTATCGCTCATCCTGTTGCAATCATATCCCCTGATTCAACAATGAACAGCAGGAAAGTCTTGTCGATAAAGACTTTGCAGCTCTAGCATAAGACAATCCATATGACCATATGTCTTCAGCAGTTAGGAAAGCAGCTCTGACTGCACCCCCCTATGAAAGGATAATCATTCATTCTTCTCTCAACCCTCGTGTCACCTCCATCAATGTTGAAGGCCCCTCTTCTTTTGCCCTACTATCTTCTCCTCTTCAATCTCTGACACCCCAAGTAAGCTCCTCTCCTCGTCCACTTCACACTGAAATAGCTCTTGTGGGCACTCACAGTTCTCCTCCTCCCATATAATACGATGCTCCTTCTCTAGCACACCCCACTGCCTCATCATCCACCCTTCCTGATGATGATTTCAAGACCTTCATGGTCTCTAGGGTAATATTTATTGAAGCTCAAATTGCTGATCTTCTCTCCTCCCATCGGTCCACCCGACAGGATTTGCAGAGGATCCTTGATTTTCTGCAAAAGGGGGAGAGTGTGCATTGTGGACCTGATATGCCCGATATCCCTTACTCTGAGCCAGTTGATCTCAACTCTTCTCCCGCTCAGGGGGAGGCTCACACTGGGGATGCACCTGGTGAGGGGGAGCATATGGCCTCATTGGAGCATTCCCCATCTCCTCTGAGATCTCCATCTCCATCATATTCACCCTTGCCTCTCTCTTCATCCTCATAGAAGTTACTACTCTTGTTGCCCCCGCTCCTCCTACATCTCCTCGAATTGCCACTCCTTCACCACCCACTTCACAGTCTCCTGACTCACTAGATCATCCCTCTGATGTTGTTGTTGTCGATACCACTGTGGTGGTAGATAAGATGATTGCTCAACTCTTACCTGAAAATACTTCAGCGGTTGTTTCCTCTCCAGACCCTTCTTTATTGACCTACAATAAGAGGACTAGGTCCGAGGGGGGATTTTGCGCAGGCCTCATTCTCTCTGCAAAGGTGCCTAAGAAACTGTCGTGCCTCAAGCAAGTGTCAATTATCTCAAAGGAAGCTCCTTCTCTAGAGCAATTCAAAGCCCATGAGGACTCAGCTGCTCATAATGTTGTTTATACTGAAGGGTAATCAATTGAGCCCAAGGCTATGGAAGCTCATGATCTTCCCTCCGTGCAGTACCTACATATGTATCTTCTCTTCCTTCTGATGCTCCCATTATTGAGCAACCTGAACAAGAAAAAGACTTGCCTCTTCATGTTGCTCTTACTGAGGCAATGATCTCCAGACTTCAGAAGAGAAAAGAATCTGTTAGTCCCTTTTCTGCAAAAAATCGTGTAGCTGCTCCTATCCCTCATCTTTCTCCAGCTAAACTCAAATATCCTCTCCCTCCTACTACCGTTCAAAACCTCAAGAGACCCTTCAGCCAATGACAAGGGCAAGGCTTGACCTCGAAGAAACCCTGGGAAGGGAAATCCTCTGCTGAGAAGAGAGAGTATAAGAGAAACAAGAAATAAAGATCAAGAAAGAAAAGGGATAGAAGATTGAAAAGAGGAAAGTTTAAGTACTAGAAACCAGAGCTGAAAGGGAGGCAAAACATAAAAAGGCAATTGAAGAAGTTGCTACTCTGAAAGTGAAACAAGCTGAGGAAGAGAAGAAGGAAGAAGAAAAGAGAAAGGCAGAACTTGTTGCACAAGCTCCTCCTAGGTATGGCCTTCCTTCCATTGAATGAATCTTCTCCTCCATGACAAGATCTAGTTTTGATATGGCAGCCTATCAGAAGAAACATGAGTCTTCCTCCATCCCTTAGTTCCATTCAAGGGGCCCAATATCTAGGGCCTTTGCCATCACTTTTGCCTCTCTTATAGCTCCATTCTCTGAGAATGTCGAAGCTCCTCATATTTAAGATAAGGTACTTGAAGTTATTGTTGCTGATCTACGACCCTCTCAGGACTCTGACTCAGAAGATTCTTTTTCTAAAGAAGAAGTAGAAGAGCTTAGAGATCTCATCAAGAGAATCTTAGCTAGACATCCTTCTCTTCCTGATCCTTTCGAAGAACTAGCTAGAGATGTCGCTGCTCTAGCAAATGTAGAGAAAATCAAGCACTAGTCTAAAAAGAAAAGGACTGCATTTTTTAACTTTAAGAAATCAACTCTTAAAAAGAAAAACTCTATACTGAAAAGAATCTTGAACTCTCGTAGAATTCTAATTAAATTTGAATGTTTTGCTCTTGTGTGATCCTTTATTTTGTGTTATGTATCTTACTATTCTGATTAATTTTCTTCTTTGTGTATATAATGTGGAATGATTGTAATTTCAATGTCTATGTATTTTATCTTTCTATAATCTTTTTTTCATTAAATATGGGGAGATTGTTACGAAAATTTATGTATAATTTAATGAAATAAAGATAAGTAGTTGTATAGGAAAGCTGAAGGTTAAAGTCCTAGAAATCCACAAAATGTTAGGTGTGGACTTATGAGTAATATCAGCATTTTAGAATCCTTGAAGACAGGCAGGGCCAAGAAGTATGCCTCTCTCTCAGAAGGCTTATGTGCCTACGCTTGTTGATCCAAGAGTTCAACCATCTGTAAATACAAGAAAGACTCAATGATTTGAGATTGTTGATTGACGACCCTCTGCATTGCTCAGCAATCGTTGATCGGTGATCCAAGTTCAAACTAATGGTTGAAATCTTTCTGCTATTCACCTCTCAAAAGAGGCTCCCTCAACGATCAGTGACCCTCTCTCTCAGCGGTCGTTGATCAAACTCAAGTGTTCTGATAAAATTCAAAAAGAGTCGTTGCTCTCTCAGAAAAGAAGGCGCCAGTCACATCGCCACCCACACAGACATTGTTCCATTGGTACTTGAACAAAAAGGCAGTAGAAGAAGATAAATAGGCAACCTTGATCGAAGGATGCCCTAGACGCTTTGGCAAAGCTTCTCCGTCGAAAAAGAAATGCTCTCGGAGCCTACTTTCCTTCTCCACCTTCTGTGTATTCTGAATCTCCTACTTCTGAGATTCAGATAGTCTCTCCTCCTTAGAGACACTTTCGCTAAGAGCGTTAGCATTCAATCACTCAACTGAACTGTTGTAAAGGGTTATCAGACTCTCCCTTCAAAAGAGTTGTTGTGGTTCGAATCTCCAGTGTAAAAGATTCACTTGGATTTCATCGCCTCTAGTTGAAAAAGGTTGACATTGGGTTGGGGCCTCCAGGTGGAAAAAACTCGTCATCTTGGTAGTGAGACAGTGGTTTCCCCCCTAGGAAGCACCGGTACGGGTACGAGTACCGGGTACGATATGTATCCGGTACGGCGGTACGCCAAAATTTAAGAAATAAGGATACGGGTGCGGCGGGATACGTTGTATTAAATATAATAAATCTATATGTATAATCTCACAAATGTAATTAAAAGTCCTCAAAATAATAAAACATTAAACACAATTGCATAAATCACCAATTGAAGTACAAATTCATAGTTAATGCAATATAATATGAAGTTATCAAACAAAAAATATTCATAATCATTTCAAATTTAATGATGTTTATCAGTCATTTTCTTCCTTTTCTTCCCCATTATTGGAGATTAATGCATCTTCAACTTCTGGTTCGTCTAGAGACAAGTTAGCAAAATATTAAATATAAAAAAATTCATGTTGAACAAGTAGATCTTTAAATATATAGTAAAAAAATAAAATGATAAAATTTAAATCAAATTCATTCTAGTTTAAATGAAAAAAGATACTTATATCTGAAGTACATTTTGTTACTATAATAAATAAGCATCGCTAGTTGCATTTTTGAGTAATTTTTCATTTCTAAAAGACACGCATAAGTCTTTCGTTTACTTCAGAAAAACATCATCTTATTACAATATGCAGAACAATCAGTCAAGCCCAAGTGTATCTACAGACTAGAATAACAAGTGTATCCGTGAGTATCGGGTACATACCGGTATCGGATACGTATCCGGTACGGGTAGGTGACCTTCAAGGAAGTATCGGTGCTTCATAGTTTCCCACGTGTTGTGGAACCTCTATAACTTCTTGTGTCGTCTGGCTGATCTACTTTGTTCTTTCTGTCTTATTTATTTACTTATGATAAAACTGCTACATTAATTTACTCTATCACATAAACAAAACTAACAAAGTGAATAATCAGAGAAGTAATTAAAATACCACCATAAGTGGTTATTATCTTTATTCACCCCTCCCTCTCTAGAGAAGTATTCAAGTACTTTATTCCACACTTTCGGATAGTATGGAGAACTTCATTTCTCAATGTATGGTAGACTCATTAGGACTCAAGACGCACTCTTTAGAACAACCCTACAACTTATCTGAGATTAGTAGTCACATGACTATGCTTATTACTCACCATTGTCTCATAGAGTTCTCTATAAAGGACACATACCACAATATTGTATTGTCATGTCGTTGTCATCGATGTTTGTCACATCCTATTAGGACGATCATGACAGTACGACAGACAAATCATGCATGATGGTACCGAGAACTTTAATTCATTTGATCACCATGGGAGTAGGATTGTTCTTCTCCCCCAGAAGAATGGTCTTGTTCTTAGGGCCAGAGAGGACCTCACCATCATCTGACTCACCTCCCTCTGATTCCACTACGCCTCATTTGCTCACTGCTAGACTCCTACCTGGACCCCCGCTCCAGGAAGAAGCACGTGATTTTGATGTGTCATTCATCTTAGATGACCCAAATTTGATATCAACCTTTTATGATTTACATAGGCTAGTGTCGCCTCGAATTCCTGAGTTTGTCAGCATTACAGCTGCTGATCACTCAACAGTAACACTGAAGGCGCCACCTTATATCTATTTCATATTTAGTAATCACACTTTTAGTTCACGTCACTATCATCTGATTATTGGTGAGCATGATGAGTTTCTTCGAATCAACTTATTTAGGCTTAGTCGTATTAGGAAGATAGGGACAATTCCTAGGATCTTCACACTCTTTAAGGGATTACTCTGAAAAATCTTAAATGGTAGAATTTGGATTAATTTTATATTTTGTAATGTTAGTCAGAGTCTAGCGGGTGTTATCACTGAGATGGTTGATCTTGGTTTATTAGACACTTGTAGGTGTCTAGCAGGAGAGCGTATGATGCAATATGATTTGATGATTCCACTTATTGAGTCTGCTTACTTCATATATTGACTCTTTGATCTCCATTCTCTCCCACTTTGTGATTCCCGCCTCTTTGATGTTCTGGTTTTTTATAATCATTTAAATATTATGCATAAAAGACTAACAGTTTGCGAGTATCTTCAAAAAAGTTTAATTCCATAGTTGATTTTATCACCAGGGATTATATTTTTTTCAATAAAGATTGATTTTATGCATCTTCTGGAAAGAGAGTTTGTCTACAGGTCATGAGATGTAGCGAAGGATCTGTCCCTTGTTTCCTCTCCCACTGTAACACGGAGGTTCATGCTCCCTATTTCATATTCAGACTTATCTTGGAAGAGTTTGTTCATCTCTTTGTTATTCAGTAGCAGGGCGGTAGTAGAATAGTTCTTAGATAGACGTTTGGACATCTCAGTGGAAGGTTACATCACATTCTCGGCTGTGTCGAGTTCTTTCAACTCTGGGGGAATTAATGCAATCTTACTCGCATTTTAATTTATTTTATTTCCTGCAATTTTACTTGCTCGGTGCATGTCTTTGTGGACATTTTCTTCTATTTTCGCATATTTTATTAGCATCTGTGTTTTGTTGCGACCATATCACTCGCACACACTCGTGCGGCTTATTGGCGGTGACCGACCAATAAGAACCTAATTGAAAAGGTTGATCAAATTAGAATTAGTGATAGTTAGGGCAAGCTTAAGAAAAATGTATTAAAATATATAAACTTAAGAATTTTATCTTATTATTAAAAAATCTTGAATATTTCACTTTATAAAGTATTTACTTTAATTTCAATTTTTTAATGGTGGGAAAATATCATAAACTATTTCAATAAAAGCCTTAATCAATTTCATTGGAAATCAACGGTCAAAATTTAATACCTAAAAACCTCTTATTAAAACCCTCCCCTTCTATCTAGAATGGCAGCATAAGAAAAACGTCTGAATAGAGAACACCTCTATGTTTCTACCATCCTAGCCCGCCTCCTAGCAAAGTTGTCATCCCCCTTCCAGCCACCTGACGATCCCCTTCCAGAGGCCGACACCACCTCCTGAAGCTCTGTCGCCTTTCTCCAGTGACGTCGACGACCATTCATCTATTTTCATACCTCCCAATGGTGTGGGCCTTCCATATCTCGTTTGGTCCTCGATCTTTCTCCCACTTCCGTCAAGCACTACCTACCCCTCCGGTCAAATACCAGAGTAGCTTTCCCCCACTTACGTCCATTTCTGACCGCCTCCGCCCTATATCCAACCACCAGTTTCCTGGCGACTTCTCTTCATTCCCTAGCTTCACCGACCAATGTTCCACGTCCTTGAACCTTTCCCGAGCTCTAATCACAAAACCATTCCAATATCCTAACCTAGTCATTCCTCAGACCCCCACCAAATCTCAACCCATTCAGAAAACCTTATTTGCCTCGCATTTGCCCAACCTTTCATCCAGAGAAGCCAACCCATATTTGCGGGGTTGTCGTCGTGGTTACAAGCCTATGGTATACCTCTAACCTTATCTCATTACTTGATTACTATTAGTATCATTTTATGTTTATGTTTATCTGATCTTTAATTTTGGGGCTTGTCTAAATTGACATTTACCTGTGTGCAGTTAATTTGAAATCATCCTTGTTCGTCTTTTCATTTTCTAGCTTGTGAATATTGATTCATGCTTATTCAACATTCATATGCTAGCTCTGTATGCGAGTTCGCAAACCCTAGGTCGATTGTCACTCTTTATTACTCGATGAATCTAATGTGCGTCGCTTGGTTTAAAATCAATCAACAAATTAATTAAATATCAAAAATCTAGATTTCAGTGTTATATCAGTAACTACTTCCAGGCCCATCGTGGAGAAAGTCGTCACTATCGTGTTGGGGTGTAATGAGGCTCTTCATGCGAGACGACAATGGCCTCTTGTTGTAGGTTCTCGGATACCGCGAGTTGATCCATCATCAATTTGTGCATCGGTTCGAACATAACCTCTATATAGGCATTGGATCACGTTTTGGTCAGCTCTGATACCAAGTTGTCACATGCTTGTTCGTAGGATTGAGTGACCAAACGGATGTGACGGAAGAAGGTGAAGGGGGTGGACATGAACAGTTGCTCCCTTTCGATCCTCGATGGCGACCAATGTTAAGGTAAAAGAGTGGAAGCTTTTCGCAGCGTCCAAAGCGGGGGCGTCGAGCATGATGAAATGTGGACTGGAGGCGAAGTTGTGGGAGGAGTAGGCCACTTATGAAGCGCATCGGCGGTGCGCGGGATCTGGGAAGTCAGTCGCATGGACAGAGGATGCAAAACAGCGGTTGTAGCCAATATTGATGGGCATGCGGCGCTCAAGAGAGGGATGATTGTTGGGCGGTTGAAAAGTGAGGATAAAGCTTTATGTGTTCCTCCACTATTCAACGGGATTTAATACCTTCGATAGAATGGATTAATGAAAAACTTTCTTATTACTATAAATATAGGTGTGTCAAATATTGTTATTAAGTGCATCGCACCATCTATTTTAAAAGAAAATATGTATATTACTAAGCATACAAATGATTTAAATGAGCTTGAGAAAAATAATTGTGTTTTAAATACATAGGTCATAAATTTTATATTTTTTCATTGACAAAAATATTTTAAAACTCATTTATTCGTCTGACATTGCATATGACATTTGAAAATTTGTTGAAAATACTTATGATTCTCCTTTCACATATGCTAAACAGATATAAGAATCTGAGACACAACCAGAGGTTGTGAGTGTACAAGCTCGTGCAATTACTCAAGAAGATTATGTTATGGGCCTACTCGGAGGTTGCCGGAGGAGTGGTCGGAGGTGGAGATGACGGTTGCGGAAATACTACGGAGCTTTGACCACGGTTGCCTAAGTGAGGTATGCTCAAGAGAGAGATTCCAAAATATCATTCAAAGACAGGAAATAGAATATCTTTCATTGCATAATTCTAATAAGATAAGTGATGGTGGACCCATAACACTCTACCCGTCCATAAAATTGAGCTTGTCCCCAAGCTCGAACGCCACATGGAAGGCCGGATCATGTGGTTCCTTGATTTCCTGCCAGAATAGCTCTCAGTATCGTGTTGCAGCAGCGGAGGTTGCATCGATGATGCAACCTGCGTCGCATCATTGCAAATATTTATGTTTGTTATTATTTCGCGCATTTTTCTATGTAGCACGTATATTCACGCACATTTATTTATTTATCGCACATGTACTTGTTTGTTTTATTTCGCGCACATCGCCCGCGCTCGTTTTGACGGCTTATTGAGGTGATCGTCCAATAAGTCCATGAATAAAAAAGATCCGTCAATATAGGTATAATGATACTTAAAGCAAGCATTCTAATCGATATTTTAAAATTAAGCATATTTTAATATCAAAATTCTACTTTTAGAATTAATTGAAGAAGTCTTTTGGAAATATATTTTGATAAATTCATTTCTTGTTATTTTGACAAATACCTAATCTATTAAAACTGATTTTCCCCTCATATTCCTGATTAAATAGCTTTCTTCAAAAGTCCCCCCCCCCCTGTAAAGATACCAATAAAAGCCTTTATTGCCTTATTATCTCATGCCCGTTGCATTAAAATCAGACTCCTCCTATTTTAATGAGCCACATTTATTTCTTATCCTATATTAAAGTCTAAAAAGGACCAACCTCCATTTATACCAAATCATATTTCCTTTTATGATTTCACGCCAACATTAAAAGGTCCCACCTCCCCCTTCCCTAGGCAGTTTTGGACAAAAATCGGGACAGGGAAAATTATCTCTGTTTCCCGAAGTCCAACCCTACTCCTCTTCGACGATCTAACCCGCTCCCAGCCACCAACACTGCATCGCCGGACTTCGCCGCCGCCGCCAGCCTACGTGGGCTCCAGCAAACAACCTTCCACCACCAATCGACGGGATCAGCGCTTTCCCTACCGGATCCAGCACTACCAGTCGGATCCTGTAACTCCCCTGTTCTGAAGTCCTTTCCTGTAGCCTTCCTTTGCCCGTTTGCTTGTGATCCTGTGGTATATTTCCCAAACCTGGCTCATTTCTAATTAGTCAAATATTATGTTTGCTTATTTATTTCGATCCTTTAAATTTCAGAGCGTCGCTTGTCTTAGTTAATATTGAACCTCTTTGTCGTTAATTTGAAACCCTGTTGTTCTTTTCTCAAATACTTGTGGATGATTTATTGTGTGTTGTTGATTACGCTCAAATGTCGACATTTATACATGTATGCGAGTCTGAGAACGATTATTGCTTACCGCTTACTCGAGAACATCACGCTTATGCTACATTTTTAAAAGAGAATTCAATTTTATTAATTTAAAATCAAATTGAGGATTCCCATTTACATCAATCGAGCGGCATGACATCCATGATGGCAGGTAAGATGGCAATGGACGGGCGAAATGAGTGAGCCTGGAGGTTGCGGATAGGTCTAGATCGGAAGACTGGTAAGATGGAGATGGAAGGAATGGTTTAGTAAAGACTAGTCTAGATCGTGGATCATCTAAAGATTGATCATCGAACATGCAAGCCATGGAATAGGGATCGTGAAGTTCCATCGGGCGCTGACTAATAACTAAATGTTGGATGTGTGGTTTGAGTCCTGATACAAGCATACTACTTATTAGTTAACAAAAAAGGGGTCTTTAACCGTTGTTGTTTGTTGCTGTTTAGTGAGGCCTCCCGTCGGGTCTTCAAACGTGGATGGTCCAAATCATTTCATGATAGAATCAACAAAAAATGAAAGGTTAACGCAGGGTGGTCACGGAAGTGTAGCTTGATACCAACGTGGGGCGGGTTTATCTAAGTGAAAAGCGGCAAGAATCAAGAAATCTGCTAGACGAGTATTATGAAACTGAAAATACAGTTGTAATTCATAAAGCCAGAATATGCGGTCACCATCAGAAAAGCGAGGGAAATTAATGTGAACCGGCCGGAGAATTAGGTTGAGCAGAAACAACCTGATATCCAGGAGCGAGAGGGCTCTGTCCAAGAATGCCAGAAGAGGAGGAAGTATGATGTATTTCCGGTTGAACTGGAGCGAAATGAGGGACAGGTGGATGTGGAACATCCAAAAATTGAATGTTGGAAGGAGGAAAATTCGTTGATTGTCGTCGCAGTCCTTCAAATTGAGCAATCATCTCTTGGCGGAAAGCAGTGATCTAATCTGATACGGCCTCACAAGCCTCCATGATTTGCTAAACCAAGATATTCTCCATGTTTAGCTTGTAGAGAATTCTTGATTTCCAAGAGTTAGTTTCGAGTGTCCTTGGAACATAGAATCGGCCATGGTGTGGAAAAGAAAAGAGGCCGAGTTCAGATGGACGAGAGCACCAAATGATACAGCTTAACAACGCATTCAAGAGGAATGGCTTAGAGCAGCGGGCGCTGGGAGGAAGAAGCGGGTTGGAAGAAGAAGTTTAAACAAAAGTTTATTTATTGCCTATAATCTGTACAAAAAACCAACATTTAGAAGTCCATCTATTAATTAGCCGTTACAACATATTTCTGAATTGCTTAATTCCCCCACTACCGTAATAGTTGGCCCCTGATAAATCGTTTGATTGAAGGGATGCATCGTAACTGTTGAAAATGGGACACCTGCCCTTAAGATAGCTATGCACATCAACAAAACTCGTAAATGATAGACAATTCTACTCTTAGACCAACATAAATTTCTTTTTTCAACTTCCTTGCGAACTTTCACTTCTGCAATTATACTAGGGAAATAGCTTCTTCCAACAGGGATATAGAACAAGAGCAATATGTTTTAGAAAAATGCAAATTAAAGCAAACCCTTATATGGAAACAATATCAATGAAATGGATCTACCATTCAGATTAACTTCATAAACAACCTAAATGCAGATTATTCTGTCAGCACAAGAAGAATCAGGAAGAAGAACGGACTCACCGCTTTATGAATCTGCATGTCGGACTCCTCCGCTTCACTCCCGGTCGAGTACCATCCCAGAATATAGAAATTCGGAAATACCTTCTTATCTATGCAAGACAAATCAAAAGGCGAAAGGGTAACAACAATATTAAATTCACGATTTATTTACGACCCGCTGGTTTCAGACACTGAAACCCTAGAGGAAACAGGAGCAAAGTAATTACAGAGTTCCTGCTTCTTCTCGAGAAAAGCGCGATCAAGGATTTGGGATATGGGATCGAGGATCATTTCGAAGCTATTGAAGATCTCTACAGTACGGCCGCGCTGGACACCGATGACGCAACCGAACACGCGGGGCGCCGCACTGCCATTGGCAGACGCAACTGAGGTGGAGGCGCTGCTTGGGCACAAAGGCGTCTGGGTTTGTGCTTTTACGCGGGTGTAATGGTCGGAGATATTAACAATCACTAGCGGATGTAGTTTGAAGGTAGCGCCGCTGCTGCTTGAGGAGGCCATTGCCGGAAGGTCCCGGTGGGAAGACGACGGAAGCTCTCTTCTGTTTTTGCGAGCTGATTAGTGCGGAAGTTCACATTTCATCAGTTGTATAAGCAAAAAAATTAAAGAATTTTTATTTATTTTTTCCTTTTAGAATTCTATTATCTAATCTAAAGGTGTTCATATAAGCAACTCCTAGAACTTTTTTTCTCTATTCTAACCGCAGCCCCCCCCCCCCCCCCCCCCCTCTCTCGGTCGGGCCTCACTTCAGTCTGCTGAATCGGGCTGATTTTCCGCTCTCCCGAAAATACCCTCCCGTCACTTCTTCTTTCTCGCGATCTGCCTAATACCCAGGCTTCCCCGCTCGATTTCTTCCCTCTCGACATTCCTCTTCCCCCACACGACTGGCGCGGCCCTACTTCCCCGATCTCCTCACTCCCAGACGGTGGGCGCTGATCCCCGATCTCTTCTCTCCCCGGAAGCCTCCAGCGATCGTTCTTCCCAGCGCTCCTTGCGGCAAGCCCTCACAGGCAAGCGACCTTCTTCCCCCCAAAAAACTCCCCCAACCAGCAACGTCTCACCGCTCCCATCACAAACCAGCGATGTCTCGCGGCCCCCCGGTCATACAAACTCCATCGAACGCTCCTACAGCGGCAACATCTCCGTCCGCCTCAGAACAGCAACAAGCAGCCCCTATCCTCCATCATTTTCTGCACCCAACTGCTCCAACACAGGTGAGCTTCTCCCGTGATTTCAGATTCAGTTCTTCTAATGTTTCTGCTTCCTCGCCTCTCCATTACACGATATTGTGCTTCTATAAATAAAATTGTTCTGCTTCGAATGTTTCTTTTTGGCTATCTACATCTCCATTTTTTTGTTTGATTTTTCATAGGTCAACAGATTGAATGCTTGGCATATCTACTTCTACTTTAAGCCTTCATTTTCATCTTTCCATTTCCCAAAAAGCTTCAGGATAAATGATAGATGAACAACTATATTTTTGTGTTGTTCTCTTATTTCAATATGCATTGGTAGTGCATAGATGTTGTTCGATATAATGCCTAAGACAAACATGTTATTACGAAATTTGGTTAGGAGGAAGCTCTTCCTCAAACTAGCTACAGCTCAACCATTATTAATCCCCTTTAGATGGTGTTATTACCTGGATTGAAGAGAATTTTTCTTATTTTAGATTATTATTTATAGGATTTTTTATATTTGGCTAATGCATCCCCTCAATGTGGATTATTTAGACAACACATTTTGAGCTTGAATCAAATAATTAAGTTTGAAAGTTGCTATTGCAACTTCATAAGTGCGGTTCCTTCATGTCTATGCTGGGATCAAATTTAAGAAAATTTAAATGCTTAAAAATAGTTTATCTTACTGCAAATTTTTCTTTATTTTCTGAATTTTCTATCAAAGTAGCTTTGAACTAAGTGCTCCTGGAGATACAACAATTGAACCATTTCTGACTGACACATGTTCATTTTTCTATTAAGTGCAAAGTTTCCAATTTCTATATTATCAAATCCATCTTACATGCCTTCATTGAATGCGCCAATTTCTACACCACAGATTGCACAATTCCTTCAACAACAGTCAATCATTGCAATAATTTGCTAGGGTAAATGAATAAAAAAAGAAGAAATTTATTTAATCAATTTTGTCTAAAGAAGATTGATGGCAATTTTTCATAGTTTTTCATTTAATATTGCATGAAATCAAATAAATAGAAAAAGTGATGCAAAAATGTATATGTATCAAAGGAGGAAGAACTACAAGAAAGAATATGCTAATCTGGAAGCTCATTATTAGATACTGATGAAAAGCAATTTACCGGAAAGAGTGCAGAGCAAATTCAAACCTATAAAAGTGAAGTTGGGTTGCCTGAGTGCGTGATCGAGGGGAGTTGTCTAAATATATCGGTTTTTCTGCATAACTTTAGTTTAATCAGCCAAAATTTATGCTTGAAGTTTTTAGTGCTGGCTGGATGAAAGATAATTTTAGTAACATTACTGACATTTATGACAATCACAGTGTTTATCTCGGTCTAGAGCATGAAGCAGGCAGAGTTTATCTATTTATGCTTGTTTATAAAGTAATTTTAGTATTAAATGTTTTTTTGTGATAACCACATGATATGCATGGTCATGAATTTATTGTGAATGCCGGAATCTCTTGATAATTTAGATAGTTTAATGAAATTTTTAACACATCTAAAAGTTTCCATTGCAATTGAGGCCCCTATGCTGTTAATGCATGCTGACGTTTGAGCAGCTCTTGGTTTAGCTAGAATGTAGCGGTGTTTCATGTAAAAATTTTCTTTGATGTCTACATTATGGCTTAGATGTCATGGGTTTGAATCACAAAAGCTTCTGCAAGAGTAAGGCTTTGTACATCTGCACCTTCTCATACCCTCAAATGTGGGAACATCACTGCATTTACTTTTTGACTGCAAAAGTAAGAACTATTGCATGCATTAAAAGGGATTAGTGAGATCAACACTATGATTTGGTTTATAGATTAGCATGTCTTTTGGAATAGACCATTATATACTGTTTAAATTTTTTCATACAATATTTGGGCACAAATATAATTTCAGGGCCTGTGAATATCAAAAGCCTAGAAATAGTCAAAACTGGTCCGCGAATATTAACGCCCAAATAAAATACATTGAAGTTCTTTCTGGGTTTTTCTATGGTTTGCATTATGTAAGAATTCTCCAATTTTACTCTCCATTGTGTGCAGGCCCTCTCAAATTTGGAGTTAATGCCTATGATGACACTTTGCCCACCTTAATTTCTAATCCTTGTTCTTGGACAAAGGTTGATGAATAATTACTAACTTGGGCCTTTTTTAAAATCAAAATTTATCTCATTATCTTCATCGATTTCTGTTTTGTAGATCTCCAGCATTATCTTTTTAGATTGGCCTGTTGGAACTGGATTCACATTTTCAAGAGGTATTGAGAGTTTGCACGGGTTGGGGTGAGAGATTCTTTCTCGTAGAAAGTGAAGCTGAATGTATTTTGTGTTTGAAATTAAGTTGTGTTGTTATGTTGGAGTATGAAAGAATTGTTTGTAAAAGGTAGGCCCTTTTGACAAAAGACCGAAACCGAGAAGCTCACCGAGATCTTTCTCATAGAATGTGTTATTGCTGCTATTTGTTCATCTTCACCTTGACGTTGGTTTGTCATGTTTCATGAGTGAATTGTTCTCCTGCATTTGAAATTATTTCTTCAATTGAATTTTGATGAATCTGGAAACCACCTTGCCACTGGAGACAGAGGGGGCCTTGTGGTTTTAGTTGAAAGAACAAATGTCAAGGAAGTATGCTACCTTCCATTTTTTCTACTATTGTTGGCAGAGTAACACTGCTTAATTTTACCTTTTTTGATATATTAATGTTATATTAATCCTGACACTATTTTAGTAGCTTGGTAATCATTCTATATTTATTGTTCAACAATTTGCTTGTACAAGTTTGTTTTCCTTCAAAACCATTTCAAATTATTTTACAATGGGGACCCTGTGGCGATGTCTCCAGGTTTTCGGCCAGAGAGGCAAACTGTTTTGGGCTCCCTAGGATTTACTTCCAAGGTTTGCTCTTCTCTTCTTGACATGTTTTGTGGTATGGAAGAAGCTGAGAATATGGAGCTGCCCCCTCTATCAAAAACTACTTTCTTGAACTATATTTGGATGAGAACTATTAAATCTGCTCCATTTACTCGCTAAGTTAAAGGTCAAATACTTTATAAAGATACTTATAATACACGAGAAATGATGCTTACAGAAGTGACTGCTCTATGCATTAGTTTCCATGTATTGTTGGTGTCCTAAGTAACCCATTGCTTTCATACCAAAACGCCAAGGTAAAAAAAGAGGCGATTGGGACTAATAAACACAAGCTGGTGATGCATGATAGACAATATGAGAATAATAACATTAGACGGGTCACATCGGGGATCATCTAACATAGTGATTATGCACGATGCATTGGACCCACTAGAACCACCACCACCAACATATAGTGAAGAGCAAGCATCCTTCTCGTTTAATTGGTTTCTATACTTTAAAAACATTCATTTAAAACAAAATGATATGTTATATTAGTTTTAAATTAAAATTTTCTATGCAAAATTCAAATATTCAAATAATATTTATAAGCTCCTACATTTAATAGATAATTTTAATCATTTTGAATCACTTCTTACCAAGATTAAATTTCTCAAACCCATGTTCCCTTATATCCCTTGTATCAACCAATTCACATGTATTATTAAAATATTTTAAAGCATTGTTACTTTGAACCTATGGGCTAAAGATATCATGCTAGATGGTCAGGGTTAGAGTTCTAAAGTAAACTTAGATAATGCTTGTTCTACACACAAGCAAAAGAGATTCACAGATCACAGAACCATCAATTTTAGCAATGTAGATGCTTTTGCTTTAATGTTAATTGTGCAAAATTCTTTACTAAAATCGCAAGTTTCGATCAAGGAGAAAAATGTAGATATCTCGAAGGATGGAAGAAGAAAAATGAATAGAAATTAAGCTATAAATTCAGAGGATCCAAATCGAAGATGGAACAAAAATAACTGGAAGGAAATTAGGGAATGCATGCACAGATTAAGGGATTTCATGTGTTTCTAAGTTCCCGCAAAAATGTCATGTTGTGTCATAATTATGGCAACAATCAACTTGTTCTTTTCATTATACCAAAATTTTAATAACACTAATCTTACTCAATTCTAAACTAAAACTAAACAGCATAATCCAAGTGATGACTTCTGTCTTCTTCATTTCTATACTACAACAACATTTTATTTTAGAAAAAAAGACTAAATTACTTGTACTAAGAGGAAACAAATAGGACAATCTTTAGTTTACTTATATGAAAAAACTGACAAGCATCTTGAATCATATGATAATATTTATATAAATGAAGAAAAAAAATAATTGTTTTGAAGTGGGAAGACCATAGAACTATTCTGAAATGGTGAAGATGCGCTTACAGATTCATGCGGATAGTTCAAAATGATGCTCTTGTCAATGATTGGGGTAACTTAATTTATAGATTCACTGTCAACTTTTATGAATACATCCACGTTTCCTTTCACTCCTCTCTTTCTCACCCCCCCCCCCCCCCCTTTTCTCCTCCCCCTCTTTTTCTTTCTCCCCACTCCCCCTCCCCCCATTTTTCCCCCTCATACCGGAGTGGAACCCGGCGCCCCCCCCCCCCCCCCCCCCCCACACACACACACATTCTTTTCTGTAAATCGCACGCCCGACCTCCGGCTCGCCTACCGCCTTCTCCGTAGCTTCTTCATGAATGATAGCCATCATTGGATCAACGACAAATCTGACTCCTGCAATCATGATCTACTCGACAGATCTTGACGGGATTTTCATTCTTGAGTGAAGAACTGCACATTTTGGCATCTTTTCGGTCTTCGAAGAGAAGGATCAAGCTTCTTTTATCGGGTGTTGAAGAAGCTTCGTAAATCTGAAGCAAGGACGACTACCTTCGGCGCAGATCGAGGGAAAAGAGCGTCGTTCCTAGGGCTGTCTTATTCCATTTCATTTTTCGGCAGAGACCACCCTCCTCTTCAAAGTCGTTTCATCGTCGGCAGCATCTTCATTCATCTTAGCCGCATCTAACTTTTTGAAATTTCTTCTGCTCTTCTCGAGTCGATTTTGTACTACCACGCGGGTCTTCCTGATTGAATTTATGAATCCTTGAGCGCTCGCTTTATTTTTATTTCATTTGTCAAGTGTTGTTCGTCAAGGTTTAACTCTGAGTTGAAGGGAATTTAAGACGAAAATCCCAAATTACATCAGGTGGTGTCTAATTATTATGAATTGTATGACAAATTGGTTGTACAAATGTAACATCCCAAGTTTTTCAAGGATTCTAGAAGTTTAGGTAATCTAGTGAAGTGCACCTAGGCTATCTCTATGAGCTTCCTTGAACCCTGGGTGGCACCCATGAAACCCTGAGTTAACCTTGAGTCTAGAAGACTAGACTAGCCCACTTTGGTGAGAATGAGTGTGTCATGGTCAATTTCCCACACCATATGTATCCCTATAGCCTAAGTTATGCATTGGTTATAAAAGTCATGACATGCTCCTCCCTATCCAATTAGAAGTTGACATGTCATCATTTAGGGTCAACCTAGGTCTTTAAGCTAACTTAGACCCATATAAACCTTGGTTTAACATGATCATGACCTAAACTTCACCTCACCTCACCTATAGTCTTGCCATGTCATCATAGGGTTAAGCATTGACCATTTAGGGTCAACCCCGAGCCTAGGATTTAATATAATATTCAGTCTTCATGTATTCTAGGGAACCATGACATTCATTTTGGGAATATTTCAGTATTATTGAATATAATATTCAGTCTTCATGTGCTTTTACTTAAGAATAACATTGTTATGAAATATATTATATATCACTTGTGTTGTATGAACACGCACTATTAGCTATCTTTTAATCACATTGTAGACTTGTATTTAAAGTTAAATGTTTATGTTTATGAATGTTCTACTTCATGAGATATGCTACCACTGTGTGATAAGCTTTATATTAAAGTTGGTAAGTCCTTCACTGATTTATAATAGACTTTTCATGCATGTTGATAGCTTTAGTGAGATTTAGTCTAGCATAGACTAGAAGAGCGTTATGCCACTTTGGTCATACATGTTTCACCATCATAATTAAGGTGTGTAGATGTGTGGTGGGTCCATTCGACTCTCCCAAACAGAGCACACTTATAGGGTGTTTAGGTTGTGACTCTTTGAGAGTAGTGGGTCTTGAGGGATACCTTAGCTACTTTCTAGAGTAGTGTACCTTGGTAGACCCCACTATAATATTACCTTTGGAGTCTTTTGCAGTGTGTGCACACAACTTAGTCATGTACTCCAAAATATTACGGACATGAGCCATACATGAGGGCCTAGGATGAGTCGTGTCTTACTTTTCTAGAAGCGGTGGTAACTGTATCGATGTCGTCATCTTGCCACCTCGACGAGGCCCGTTGGATCACTACCTACTTAATTAGGTTAACTATGTCGACATGGATTTTCTAGAATTCTAGTGTTGCAGTATGGCTCATGCATAATCATTGCATAGTAGTTTGTATGAGCTTGTTAGATATTAATTTATGATTAGTTCTGTTTATAAAATGTTATAGCACCTGGACCCTTATCTTATAACCTTGTATATACACCCTTATAAGATAAGTTATTTGTTTGCTGAATATGCAAATCATGGACTCTTATTATATAAGTTTGTATGTGCGCTCTTATATAATAAGTTACTTGTGAATATTGTTGTATAGTTGTTATCATATCTTTCTTGCTGTATACCTGATATTACTTTACTTCGATTATTATGATCTAACCCTCTATGTAAATTATTAATCCTACTTATCTTGTGTCCTAGGGGCATTGAGGGAGGGAGGATGTTGCTTAGTCTTTATGACTAATATTTTAGTTGTCGCCACCTAAGAGAAGGAACCATTGGAGTCCCGACTAGAGCGCCCACTGTGGTACCATCCATACCGAGGTTGGAGACGTGATGTTAGGACAACTCCCACACCACCTCGTGTTCTAGAGTCATCTACGGATTCCTCGGACAACCCAGTGGATGTGAGAGTTACTGAAGTTCTTGTTATAGACTAATTTACTTTATTGTTCGTTAGGACAATTGTTAGCCTGTTTTCCCTATTTTATGTTTTTATCTTCGGTGACTATTTGTATTACTTTGTGATGTTGTATGCTAGTGGTTTTCTAATTATTTGCTTTTGTTATGTCGTGTATACTCTAATTTGGCGATGAAATGATGTTTTAACCGTCAAGGTAAGCGTCATACAATAGTGGTTGGCTTGTGAAACAACAACATCACAAGACGGTTATACTGGGCATAAGTTGTAACACCTCCCCTGTAATGATCATATAATATGGGTCCGGCCGAGACCCCCACAACATATAATCGTCACAACTTTAGTATTAAAAGATGATATAGAATTTACCCAACTCAAAACTCAGAACAAACACAGCGGAAACACTAACAGAAAACACAGAAGTCATTCACAAGTACATAGGAGCAACCTGACCTTAAGGTCTTATAAATCCATAGTTCAAAACATCATCCAAACACTACAAAACATCCAAAAAGGTAAAAGCATTCCTATGTTACCTCGGCATGCAAGCCGGAATCAAAACAACAAAATCATAACATGCAGGATAATATGAGCATTAGGCCTTTTTGGTCGGCGAGTTGGGTCCAACCTGCGATCCTTGCCCTGCATCCATTACACAAAAGCGGATAATGAGGGTCAGCTATGGTTGACCACAAACGGTGTAACAACACCCCTCCTCCGGACCATCCTAGCGGACCCCGGGGAACTACATCACCCTACAAGTCAGCAATTCGTATACAAATGTAATGAAACTAAAGTAACAACAAGTATGAGTGTCACAAACATCATCCACGTTTCTATGTTGAGCAAAAAAGTAAGGGGTCTGCCAATGCAGCATGTATGCAAACATGGGTTTCACCCAAGGTACCTTATGACGTATGATTCTAGCACATCATCATACATCAACAACGATCACAGGGGTACTCATCAATTCCCCCAAAGGCATTCAAGCCCAAGGACAAGAACTCCTGTTGAGACTCCACCCGCACATGTCCCACAATGCCATCGGTCTTGTCCATCAGCTCACACGTCCTTATCAGAAGCACCAAACCAAGCACAACCGATGTTAAGAACTCTTGCCTAGACCCCACCCGCACATGGTTCACAATGTCATTGGGCTTGCCCATCAGCTCAGACGTTCTCGTCTGTTTTCAAAGAAGGGGACTAGTCTTGTCAGGACACTCTCCACACATGAATCCCAACATTCACAGGCTAGCCAGCCGACCACAAAGACAATTTCACACTTTCGCACAAACATACATCACAAGGCATCAATCACGCACGAATTTTCCCGCCCCAAACCAACATTCGTTCTCACACGAAAATACACGGGCATCACAATGATGTTGTCGCCGCCAACGGATTTCTAACAAAATCCCTAAAATGCACGTTAAGCAACTTCACCGAATTCGACTATTAGTCTCGATTTCGTCTTCACCCACAATGTCTAATCCACTAACGAAGCGGATCTCTAATGCAAAATCATGTCTGAGACGAACTCAATCAACCCGACGGTTCCTCTTGAACCAAGGCGACCCAAACCCATCTCATTTGAGAGATCCGGTGCCAAAATGCAGAAGAAAGAAAGGCAAAACCAAAAGATGTTATATGCGCATCCTAAAACCGGGAGGAGATATGTCATTACCCTTTGAGATCTCTTCCTCATCATGGATCGGTTGAAAAGCACGGATAGAAACGAGCGCCTTCGAACCCTCTCCACAAAACTGATCTCGGATCGACGAACGGAGCGCCCATCAGCTCAGACGTTCTCGTCTGTTTTCACAGAAGGGGACTAGTCTTGTCGGGACACTCTCCACACATGAATCCCAACATTCACATGCTAGCCAGCCGACCACAAAGACAATTTCACACTTTCGCACAAACATACATCACAAGGCATCAATCACGCACGGATTTTCCCGCCCCAAACCAACATTCGTTCTCACACGAAAATACACGGGCATCACAACGATGTTATCGCCGCCAATGGATTTTTAACAAAATCCCTAAAATGCACGTTAAGCAACTTCACCGAATTCGACTATCAGTCTCTATTTCAGCTTCACCCACAATGTCTAATCCACTAACAGAGCGGATCTCTAATGCAAAATCATGTCGGAGACGAACTCAATCAACCCGATGGTTCCTCTTGAACCAAGGCGACCCAAACTCATCTCATTTGAGAGATCCGGTGCCAAAATGCAGAAGAAAGAAAGGCAAAACCAAAAGATGTCATGTGCGCATCCTAAAACCGGGAGGAGATATGTCGTTACCCTTTGAGATCTCTTCCTCGCCATGGATCGGTTGAAAAGCACGGATAGAAACGAACGCCTTCGAACCCTCTCCACAAAACTGATCTCGGATCGACGAACGGAGCTCCGAAGCTCCAACAATGGCGGATCTTGCTCTCCTTCTCCCTCCAAGCTCTCCCTTTCTCTTAGCCCCCCCCCCCCCCCCCCCCCCCAAAAAAAAAAAACACAAATGACTTAGGAATGAAGGAAGAGAACTCATCTTCCCTACTTAGGGCTTTAGGATGCACTAGGCTCAGCCCTTAGATCAAGATCTAAGAAGATCGGACGCCCATAAATGCTACTTACGAATCTGGTCTCGTAAGTTACAGCGTGGTGGTAGCGCTACCACGTCGCGCTAACTTCGCGCTTAACCTCTCACAGCGTTCCACCGACACTCTCTCGACGATAATACAACACATCGACTTGAAGACCTACCGCCAGCGGAATCACTACCGTGTTTGCTAGTGTCTCGACGAATCCCTCTCGACGATATTATCTCATCGACACAGCGAAGCTTCCCGTTGATTAAGGTACCGCTTGCGGTAATACTAGCGTGCGACACAAGCTCTTGACGATAGTTACTCGCTGAACTTTCTCGATGATATCCACTCGACGCACCTTCTCGACGATCTCGACGCCACAGCTACCGCCAGCGGTAGCACCTACCGCCATCGCGCTAGCAGGCAGAACGCCTGTTTTTACAACATTATGAAAATTGGGGTGTTACATAAGTTCTCTCTCTGTTCATGGGAGAGGGATCTTACAATTGGCATCAAACTATCTCGATCTCCGTATACGGAAGCTACTAGTATGTTCATAGGCTTATCTAAGTTATGTTGGTTCGAGGACGAACTTCGCGGAAGCTGGTGGGCCCATGAGCGAGTCACATTAAGTTAATACATTTGTCATCCAAAAATTATGCAAACTTTCCTTCTAAAACCCGTCTTTGAGGCTTAATCCTTCCTTTCTGTCCTTTGATTCATGAAGACACTTTTCAGTGGAATCCAGTACACCCCTCTAGTCGTACCAGGAGTACCTCCTACTCTGCTACCCACTAAGAATGTTACTCCATTGCCTACTGAGCAGACTACTCCATTCCACCAGATTGTGTTGGGACAAACTCTTTCAGCTATTCTTGAGACTTTCATAACCTCCATGAACTAGAGACCTACTCCTTCAGTAGTTCCTCTATCGGATTGGTTGAGCATATTTAGGCTTTTGTCCCCTCCTATCTTCAGAGAAACTAAGAATGTAGCATAGACCGAGGAGTGACTTGATCATGTCCAGGAGTTACTCATTGGGATGCAATGCCTGATGGATATGGCAGTCACACTGACCATAACTCTGTTGGAAGATTATGCTAGACAATGGTGGAGATCTGTCAATACTACCAGTTTAGAGGACGACACTTTTTAATATGGAGTGGGAAGAGTTCTCAGATGCTTTCTTAGAGCAATTTATTCCTGCCACTGATCGTGAAGAACTGCAGGAGTGTTTACTTCACTTCAAACAAGGAAACCGCTATGTGATGGAGTACTAGAGAGAATTATGTCATCTAGATCATTTTGCGGGCAATTACTCCCTAAGTGAGCGTGATGCTACAAAGCATTTCTTCTAAGGACTGCGGGACTCTTTGAGGTGGCCTCTCATTATGGCATCAAACTCGAGTTTCTATAACATGGTGGAGTTGGCCAAGGCCCTAGATGCGGACCAACCGTCTGTCAAAAATAGGAAGAAGAGGCATGTTGAAGTTCCAGTCCAGCAAAATGCAGAGCTTAATACTGATCAGTCATCTCGTGATTGGAACAAATTTCGCGATGGACGAAAGAATCAGGGACAAGGACATTCTCAACTGAAGTAAGAATAGAAGCCAAAGCCAATACTACCTCTCCTACCTTTCATGCCTCCTCTACAAGGGACAAATCCATTCTGAGGAAATTGCTACCACTGTCACCAACGGAGACATTTGAGGTCTCAATGTCTACAGCGAACAAGTCGGCTGGAAACCCCTTCAGCTCAATGGAGTAAAGGTCGTGGTCGTGGAGGCAATCAGTCGGGAAGGCGGAATCAGAAGAAGCGCCAGTAGACCTATGCTTTAGATCTTACTCATGGGAATGAGCCCCAAGACGTGGTTACTGTTACATGCTTCTGATTTGTTCAACTTTTCATTATCACCTTTACTAGTTTTGGTAAAATTTCTTCTATTAGAGCAAGTATTGATCATAGGAATCGCGCGCTTTATTACCATTAGTAAATGACCTGCTCAAACTATATTTGATACGGGTGTCACACACTCATTTGTGTCTAAAACGTTTATTCAGAATCTAGATGGAGTCACTCTCTTTGATGGCTTGTCCTTGGTAGTCCGACTATCGGTTGGGTCAGTGATGTGATCATCGACCAGATGCGCCTTGAATATGAGCCTTAGGAATGATCCATTTGAGGTCACCACAATAATTTTGGATATCCCAGAGCTCGACCTTATCCTGGGAATGGATTGGCTGGAGGAATATTGAGCTCATATTGATTGTGCAATAAAGGAAGTATCTGTGCGCTCACCTTTCGACAAGGAATCATTTTCATAGGTATTGAGCCTCTGCCTCTAAGTGTTCTATCTTCGGCTCAAGTGGTAAAAGCATTCACCCAAGGCGATGTGGTCTTTGCAATTCTCCTTAGTATGACAAAGGGCCAGTCGGATCTTCACACCGTGGGTGTAGTTAGTGAGTTTTCAGATGTCTTTTCGCAGAAGTTTCCTGGACCACCCCACAATCGGAAGTCTATTTTTCGATTGAGTTGGTGTTTGGTGCTCAACCCGTCTCTAGAGCTCCGTACCATATGACACCTAAGAAATTAGCTGAATTCTAGATTCAGTTGCAAGAGTTAGTTGATTCAGGGTTTGTACACCCTAGTTCGTCTCCGTGGGGTGCCCCAGTTTTGTTCGTTAAGAAGAAGGATGGAACAATGCGCATATGTACTGATTACTGAGAGCTGAACATATTGAATGTTCGATATTCGAACCAAAAATGCACCAAGTTCACACTTGCTCAAGATAGAGAAGGAGGGGGGTGATTGTTGAGGTGGTCGGTTACTTTGAGTCACGAGTGAAGAAGTGAGAAAGGGAGAAAAGAGATGATCGAGAGCAAGAAAGAGGTCGCCGAGGGAGATGGGAGCTGAAGGAGATCACTTGACAAGAGGTCGCCCAGGCAAGGGGGAGATCGACCAGGCAGGGGGAAGAGGTCTCCGCGGTCTCAAAAATGGAGACCGCTCAAGTCACCAACTGCAGGCTGGAAACCCTCCGAAGTCCCCGAACTGGTACTACGACCCCTTTATTTATAGACGAAGGACCTGCCCGAACTGGCCGGTTTAGGAAAAACAGGCTGCCCGAACCGCGAATGTTTGGCATGGGGAGATCGATCGGGCGGTGGGAGACCGCCCGAGCTCGGAGCGAGACCGCCCGAGCTCGGAGCGAGACCGCCCGAGATCGGAGCGAGACCGCCCGAGATCGGAGCGAGACCGCCCGAGCGGTAGGAGCCCGCCCGGACTTGGGGCGAGACAGCCCGGGCTCGGGACTTGGCGAGAGCGCCCCGGGCGGTGGGAGACCGCCCGGACTCGGCAGCTCGGCAAGATCGCCTGGATCTGGCGACCTGGCGAGATCGCCCGGGTGGTGGGAGACTACCCGGGCTCGGCGACCTG